>CM019711.1:3700667-4900667 GCA_009760885.1 Achatina immaculata
TGTCTATTTCTTTAGTTGTTTTCCAGCTTTCGCATGCATAAATGAGAGTGAATATCCCATTTGAACTGAATAATCTTTACTTGGTTTTTGTGCTTATAACTTTTGAATTCCATATGTTCTCAAGATTCTTGAAGGACAATGCTGCTTTTGCAATTCGAATTCTAACTTCCTTCCTGGTGTTACCATTTTGGTTTATGTAGCTGCCAAGGTATGCACATTGGTTTACTTCATAAACAGCTGTTCCTTCTATGTACATTTTTCCTTCTTGATTAATGAGAAGTTTCATCATTTTTGTTTTGCCTTTGTTAATTTCAAGACCTATTTTGCTAGCCAAGGAAGACAGGGAATATGTTTTTTCCTGCATCGATTTCACATTGTCACTGATAAGAGTTATGTTATCTGCAAAATTAAGATCTTCTATTTGGGTCTCATGTACCAAATCAATGCCCGTTTTACCTGTACAGCATCTTTTCATTATAAAGTCTGTGGCCATTCCAAAAAAGGAAGGGAGATAATATACATCCTTGTTTCATGCCTGTTTCAATCTCGAACCATTCGCTCATTCCTTCTTCTTTCTTGACTGCACAAACATATCCGTTGTAGAGATCTCTAATGATGTTGACAATTTTAGATGGTATTTCATATAGTTTTAAATTTCTCCACAATGAATCTCTGTGTATGCTATCAAATGCCTTTTTAAAAAGTCTATAAAGTTCAGTATTAATGGTTTCTGCTTTTCAATATGATCTTCAAGTATTATTCTCAGAGTAAAGATCTGGTGGAGACAATTTTTTCCTTTTTAGAAATCCTGCCTGTTCTTCTCTCATATCCACTGCATCCTTGATTCTATTCAGAATCACTTTATAAGACACCTTTGACACAACTGATAGAAAGGTTACACCCCTCCAGTTATTGCAGTCACTGAGATTGCCTTTTTAAAAAATTTATGTACTTTGTAAAAGATATCTTAAAACAAAAACGAATCTACTGGATTATATATATATATATATATATATATATATATATTGGGGGACCGGGGTGGGGGGGGGGGGCTGGGGGGAAGGGAGAAGAGTAAAAGTAGACCAGGGTCTATTTAAGGTCAGGGCAGGTCAGGTCATGCCAAATGCCATGATACAGCATAATATAAAACCACTTTGTAAAACTCTACAAAAGCAGAACGTATGTACAATATAAACACATGGCGAGAGGAAGAGAGAAAGGTAGGCCGGAGTACATTCTGGTCAGGTTATGTCAAACTATATGTCACTGGCAGCTGTTCAAGACTGGATGTACAGACTTTTGTAATACTGACAGAGTTCCAGCACTTGAAGCTGTTTGTCTGGAGTTAGCTTAGGCAATGAGAGCTGTTTGTGTTTAGTTAGCTAATGATTTGTACACTTTGATCAGTATCACAAACATCGCTACACAACGTTCTGCTGGTCTCAGGTAAGATGTTGTAGTCAGTACGTATATGATTTTGTATAGTGAGTTTAGATATGATTTTAAAAATTGGCTTTGAGAAAAAAGCATATTGTAATATTTTCTTTGCTGAAATGATTGAGTCAGTTCATTTTTATTTAAAAACAAAGACTGAAGTAGTTTGTTCAGGATAAACCGTTTCTATGGATTAAAGTTCTATAGTACATTCCTTATATATCGATCTATAATAGTTCTATAGATGAAAACACTCAGCAAGAAAACTATCATAAACCAGACCAACAGTTCAACCAGATGTAATCTTCGTGAAAAAAAAAAACGAGAAGTAAAAGCGTTACAGTTTTGTCCCATAAAATGCTCTTATAGATCTAGTTCCAGGAAGAGAGCTGTTTCTCTCCGTCTTTGGTGCCGTGATGTTGTCAGTGCATGTTTCCTCCACAGATCTCAGACCGCGGCTACAGGTTTTTTATTTATGACTTTTTTTTCTTCTGAGAAATAAGTTGTCCATAAAATATGCTTAACCTTCGAGTACTTCCTTACGTTAAACTCTTCGTGCACTTCTTTACATTAAAATCTTCGTGTACTTCCTTACATTAAAATCTTCGTGTACTTCCTGACATTAAAATCTTCGTGTACTTCATTACATTAAAATCTTCGTGTACTTCCTTACATTAAAATCTTCGTGTACTTCCTTACATTAAAATCTTCATGTACTTTCGTACATTAAAACATTCGTGTACTTTTTACATTAAAACCTTCGTGTACTTCCTTACATTAAAACCTTCGTTACATTAAAATCTTCGTGTACTTCGTTACATTAAAACCTTCGTTACATTAAAATCTTCGTGTACTTCGTTATATTAAAACCTTCGTTACATTAAAACCTTCGTGTACTTCGTTACATTAAAACCTTCGTGTACTTCCTTATATTAAAACCTTCGTGTACTTCCTTATATTAAAACCTTCGTGTACTTCCTTACATTAAAACATTCGTGTACTTCCTTACATTAAAACCTTCGTGTAGTTCCTTACACTAAAACCTTCGTGTACTTCGTTACATTAAAACCTTCGAGTCTTTCAACTTCATCAAGGGATGTTATGATCACTAAACTGTCTTCTCTTAACAATGTTCTCTTTAGAGTTTCAAGTGCTCGACCTCGTTTTCTTTTCTTTTTTTTTTTGTGCTCCGCTTGATGGCTTGTTTTGGTATTCTCTGATTGTTTCTTCTCATCACATGGCCTACATATATCCATCTTCTTTTTCTGATCACCCATGAGACAAGTTTTTGTTTGGTCATCTGCCTTATCTCTGCGTTTTTCTTAGTTCAACTTTATACCAAGTATTTTTCTTAGGCATTTGTTTTCAAAAGAGTCTAATTTCTTGTCTATTTCTTTAGTTGTTTTCCAGCTTTCGCATGCATAAATGAGGGTGGATATTACATTTGAATTGAGTAATCTTAACTTGGTTTTTGTGCTTATAACTTTTGAATTCCATATGTTCTCAAGATTCTCGAAGGACAATGCTGCTTTTGCAATTCGAATTCTAACTTCCTTCCTGGTGTTACCATTTTGGTTTATGTAGCTGCCAAGGTATGCACATTGGTTTACTTCATAAACAGCTGTTCCTTCTATGTACATTTTCCCTTCTTGATTAATGAGAAGTTTCATCATTTTTGTTTTGCCTTTGTTAATTTCAAGACCTATTTTGCTAGCCAAGGAAGACAGGGAATATGTTTCTTCCTGCATCGACTTCACGTTGTCACTGATAAGGGTTATGTCATCTGCAAAATTAAGATCTTCTATTTGGGTCCCATGTACCAAATCAATGCCCGTTTTACCTGTGCAGTATCTGTTCATTATAAAGTCTGTGGCCATTCCAAAAAAGGAAGGGAGATAATATACATCCTTGTTTCATGCCTGTTTCAATCTCGAACCATTCGCTCATTCCTTCTTCTGTCTTGACTGCACAAACATATCCGTTGTAGAGATCTCTAATGATGTTGACAATTTTAGATGGTATTTCATATAGTTTTAAAATTCTCCACAATGAATCTCTGTGTATGCTATAAAATGTCTTTTTTAAAAGTCTATAAAGTTCAGTATTAATGGTTTCTGCTTTTCAATATGATCTTCAAGTATTATTCTCAGAGTAAAGATCTGGCGGAGACAACTTTTCCTTTTTAGAAATCCTGCTTGTTCTTCTCTCATATCCACTGCATCCTTGATTCTATTCAGAATCACTTTATAAGACACCTTTGACACAACTGATAGAAAGGTTACACCCCTCCAGTTATTGCAGTCACTGAGATTGCCTTTTTAAAAAATTTATGTACTTTGTAAAAGATATCTTAAAACAAAAACGAATCTACTGGATTATATATATATATATATATATTGGGGGACCGGGGGGTGGGGGGAAGGGAGAAGAGTAAAAGTAGACCAGGGTCTATTTAAGGTCAGGGCAGGTCAGGTCATACAGCATAATATAAAACCACTTTGTAAAACTCTACAAAAGCAGAACGTATGTACAATATAAACACATGGCGAGAGGAAGAGAGAAAGGTAGGCCGGAGTACATTCTGGTCAGGTTATGTCAAACTATATGTCACTGGCAGCTGTTCAAGACTGGATGTACAGACTTTTGTAATACTGACAGAGTTCCAGCGCTTGAAGCTGTTTGTCTGGAGTTAGCTTAGGCAATGAGAGCTGTTTGTGTTTAGTTAGATAATGATTTGTACACTTTGATCAGTGTCACAAACATCGCTACACAACGTTCTGCTGGTCTCAGGTAAGATGTTGTAGTCAGTACGTATATGATTTTGTATAGTGAGTTTAGATATGATTTTAAAAATTGGCTTTGAGAAAAAAGCATATTGTAATATTTTCTTTGCCGAAATGATTGAGTCAGTTCATTTTTATTTAAAAACAAAGACTGAAGTAGTTCGTTCAGGATAAACCGTTTCTATGGAGTAAAGTTCTATAGTACATTCCTTATATATCGATCTATAATAGTTCTATAGATGAAAACACTCAGCAAGAAAACTATCATAAACCAGACCAACAGTTCAACCAGATGTATTCTTCGTGAAAAAAAGAAAAAAACCGAAAAGTAAAAGCGTTACAGTTTTGTCCCATAAAATGCTCTTATAGATCTAGTTCCAGGAGGAGAGCTGTTTCTCTCCGTGTTTGGTGCCGTGATGTTGTCAGTGCATGTTTCCTCCACAGATCTCAGACCAAGGCTACAGGTTTTTTATTTATGACTTTTTTTTCTTCTGAGAAATAAGTTGTCCATAAAATGTGCTTAATCTTCGTGTACTTCCTTACATTAAACTCTTCGTGCACTTCCTTACATTAAAATCTAACTGTGTACATCCTTACATTAAAATCTTCGTGTACTTCCTTACATTAAAATCTTCGTGTACTTCCTTACATTAAAATCTAACTGTGTACATCCTTACATTAAAATCTTCGTGTACTTCGTTACATTAAAATCTTCATGTACTTTCTTACATTAAAACATTCGTGTACTTTTTACATTAAAACCTTCGTATACTTCGTTACATTAAAACCTTCGTTACATTAAAATCTTCGTGTATTTCGTTATATTAAAACCTGCTTGTTCTTCTCTCATATCCACTGCATCCTTGATTCTATTCAGAATCACTTTATAAGACACCTTTGACACAACTGATAGAAAGGTTACACCCCTCCAGTTATTGCAGTCACTGAGATTGCCTTTTTAAAAAATTTATGTACTTTGTAAAAGATATCTTAAAACAAAAACGAATCTACTGGATTATATATATATATATATATATATTGGGGGACCGGGGGGTGGGGGGAAGGGAGAAGAGTAAAAGTAGACCAGGGTCTATTTAAGGTCAGGGCAGGTCAGGTCATACAGCATAATATAAAACCACTTTGTAAAACTCTACAAAAGCAGAACGTATGTACAATATAAACACATGGCGAGAGGAAGAGAGAAAGGTAGGCCGGAGTACATTCTGGTCAGGTTATGTCAAACTATATGTCACTGGCAGCTGTTCAAGACTGGATGTACAGACTTTTGTAATACTGACAGAGTTCCAGCGCTTGAAGCTGTTTGTCTGGAGTTAGCTTAGGCAATGAGAGCTGTTTGTGTTTAGTTAGATAATGATTTGTACACTTTGATCAGTGTCACAAACATCGCTACACAACGTTCTGCTGGTCTCAGGTAAGATGTTGTAGTCAGTACGTATATGATTTTGTATAGTGAGTTTAGATATGATTTTAAAAATTGGCTTTGAGAAAAAAGCATATTGTAATATTTTCTTTGCCGAAATGATTGAGTCAGTTCATTTTTATTTAAAAACAAAGACTGAAGTAGTTCGTTCAGGATAAACCGTTTCTATGGAGTAAAGTTCTATAGTACATTCCTTATATATCGATCTATAATAGTTCTATAGATGAAAACACTCAGCAAGAAAACTATCATAAACCAGACCAACAGTTCAACCAGATGTATTCTTCGTGAAAAAAAGAAAAAAACCGAAAAGTAAAAGCGTTACAGTTTTGTCCCATAAAATGCTCTTATAGATCTAGTTCCAGGAGGAGAGCTGTTTCTCTCCGTGTTTGGTGCCGTGATGTTGTCAGTGCATGTTTCCTCCACAGATCTCAGACCAAGGCTACAGGTTTTTTATTTATGACTTTTTTTTCTTCTGAGAAATAAGTTGTCCATAAAATGTGCTTAATCTTCGTGTACTTCCTTACATTAAACTCTTCGTGCACTTCCTTACATTAAAATCTAACTGTGTACATCCTTACATTAAAATCTTCGTGTACTTCCTTACATTAAAATCTTCGTGTACTTCCTTACATTAAAATCTAACTGTGTACATCCTTACATTAAAATCTTCGTGTACTTCGTTACATTAAAATCTTCATGTACTTTCTTACATTAAAACATTCGTGTACTTTTTACATTAAAACCTTCGTATACTTCGTTACATTAAAACCTTCGTTACATTAAAATCTTCGTGTATTTCGTTATATTAAAACCTTCGTGTACTTCCTTACATTAAAACCTTCGTGTACTTCTTTACATTAAAATCTTCGTGTACATCTTTACATTAAAACCTTCGTGTACTTCGTTACATTAAAACCTTCGTGTACTTCCTTACATTAAAACCTTCGTGTACTTCCTTACATTAAAATCTTCGTGTACTTCCTTACATTAAAACCTATGTGTACCTCCTTACATTAAAACCTTCGTGTACTTCCTTACATTAAAACCTTCGTGTAGTTCCTTATATTAAAACCTTCGTGTACTTCGTTACATTAAAACCTCTGTGTACTTCGTTACATTAAAACCTTCGTGTACTTCGTTATATTAAAACCTTCGTTACATTAAATCTTCGTGTATTTCGTTACATTAAAACCGTCGTTACATTAAAACCTTCGTTACATTAAAACCTTCTTGTAGTTCGTTACATTAAATCCTTCGTGTACTTCGTTACATTAAAACCTTCGTGTACTTCCTTACATTAAAACCTTCGTTACGTTAAATCTTCGTGTACTTCGTTACATTAAAACCTTCGTTACATTAAAACCTTCGTTACATTAAAACCTTGGTGTAGTTCGTTACATTAAAACCTTCGTGTACATCGTTACATTAGTACCTTCGTGTACTTCCTTACATTAAAACCTTCATGTACTTCGTTACATTAAAACCTTCGTGTACTTCGTTATATTAAAACCTTCGTGTACTTCGTTACATTAAAACATTCGTGTACTTCCTTACATTAAAACCTTCGTTACATTAAAACCTTCGTGTACTTCTTTACATTAAAACCTTCGTGTACTTCCTTACATTAAAACCTTCGTGTACTTCCTTACATTAAAACCTTCGTGTACTTCGTTACATTAAAACATTCGTGAACTTCCTTACATTAAAACCTTTGTGTACTTCATTACATTAAAATCTTCGTGTACTTCCTTACATTAAAATCTTCGTGTACTTCCTTACATTAAAACCTTCATGTACTTTCGTACATTAAAACATTCGTGTACTTTTTACATTAAAACCTTCGTGTACTTCCTTACATTAAAACCTTCGTTACATTAAAATCTTCGTGTACTTCCTTACATTAAAACCTTCGTTACATTAAAATCTTCGTGTACTTCGTCATATTAAAACCTTCGTTACATTAAAACCTTCGTGTACTTCGTTACATTAAAACCTTCGTGTACTTCCTTATATTAAAACCTTCGTGTACTTCCTTATATTAAAACCTTCGTGTACTTCCTTACATTAAAACATTCGTGTACTTCCTTACATTAAAACCTTCGTGTAGTTCCTTACACTAAAACCTTCGTGTACTTCGTTACATTAAAACCTTCGTGTATTTCCTTACATTAAAATCTTCGTGTACTTCCGTACATTAAAACCTTCGTGTACTTCCTTATATTAAAACCTTCGTGTACTTCCTTACATTAAAACCTTCGTGTACTTCCTTACATTAAAATCTTCGTGTACTTCCTTACATTAAAACCTTCGTGTACTTCCTTATATTAAAACCTTCGTGTACTTCCTTACATTAAAACCTTCGTGTACTTCCTTACCTTAAAACCTTCGTGTACTTCCTTATATTAAAATCTTCGTGTACTTCCTTATATTAAAACCTTCGTGTACTTCGTTACATTAAAACCTTTGTGTACTTCGTTACATTAAAACCTTCGTGTACTTCGTTACATTAAAACCTTCGTGTGCTTCGTTATATTAAAACCTTCGTTACATTAAATATTCGTGTACTTCGTTACATTAAAACCTTCGTGTGCTTCGTTACATTAAAACCTTTGTGTACTTCGTTACATTAAAACCTTCGTGTGCTTCGTTACATTAAAACCTTCGTTACATTAAAACCTTTGTGTACTTCGTTACATTAAAACCTTTGTGTACTTCGTTACATTAAAACCTTCGTGAACTTCGTTATATTAAAACCTTCGTTACATTAAATATTCGTGTACTTCGTTACATTAAAACCTTCGTTACATTAAAACTTTCGTGTAGTTCGTTACATTAAAACCTTCGTGTACTTCGTTACATTAAAACCTTCGTGTACTTCCTTATATTAAAACCTTCGTAATATTAAATCTTCGTGTACTTCGTTACATTAAAACCTTCGTTACATTAAAACCTTCGTTACATTAAAACCTTCGTGTACTTCGTTACATTAAAACCTTCGTGTAGTTCGTTACATTAAAACCTTCGTGTACTTCCTTACATTAAAACCTTCTTTACATTAAAACCTTCATGTACTTCCTTATATTAAAACCTTCATGTACTTCGTTACATTAAAACCTTCGTGCACTTCCTTACATTAAAACCTTCGTGTACTCGTTACATTAAAACCTTCGTGTACTTCCTTACATTAAAACCTTCGTTACATTAAAACCTTCGTGCACTTCCTTACATTAAAACCTTCGTGTACTTCGTTACATTAAAACCTTCGTGTACTTCCTTACATTAAAACCTTCGTGTACTTCCTTACATTAAAACCTTCGTTACATTAAAACCTTCGTGTAGTTCCTTACAATAAAACCTTCGTGTACTTCGTTACATTAAAACCTTCGTGTACTTCCTTACATTAAAATCTTCGTGTACTTCCTTACATTAAAACCTTTGTGTACCTCCTTACATTAAAACCTTCGTGTACTTCCTTACATTAAAACCTTCGTGTAGTTCCTTATATTAAAACCTTCGTGTACTTCGTTACATTAAAACCTCTGTGTACTTCGTTATATTAAAACCTTCGTGTACTTCGTTATATTAAAACCTTCGTTACATTAAATCTTCGTGTATTTCGTTACATTAAAACCGTCGTTACATTAAAACCTTCGTTACATTAAAACCTTCTTGTAGTTCGTTACATTAAATCCTTCGTGTACTTCGTTACATTAAAACCTTCGTGTACTTCCTTACATTAAAACCTTCGTTACATTAAATCTTCGTGTACTTCGTTACATTAAAACCTTCGTTACATTAAAACCTTCGTTACATTAAAACCTTGGTGTAGTTCGTTACATTAAAACCTTCGTGTACATCGTTACATTAGTACCTTCGTGTACTTCCTTACATTAAAACCTTCATGTACTTCGTTACATTAAAACCTTCGTGTACTTCGTTATATTAAAACCTTCGTGTACTTCGTTACATTAAAACATTCGTGTACTTCCTTACATTAAAACCTTCGTTACATTAAAACCTTCGTGTACTTCCTTACATTAAAACCTTCGTGTACTTCCTTACATTAAAACCTTCGTTACATTAAAACCTTCGTGTACTTCCTTACATTAAAACCTTCGTGTACTTCCTTACATTAAAACCTTCGTGTACTTCCTTACATTAAAACCTTCGTGTACTTCGTTACATTAAAACATTCGTGAACTTCCTTACATTAAAACCTTTGTGTACTTCCTTACATTAAAACCTTCATGTACTTCGTTACATTAAAACCTTTGTGTACTTCATTACATTAAAACCTTTGTGTACTTCATTACATTAAAACCGTCGTGTACTTCGTTACATTAAAACCTTCGTGTACTTCCTTACATTAAAACCTTCCTTACATTAAAACCGCCATGTATTTCCTTACAATAAAACCTACATGGACTTCCTTACAATAAAACCTTCATGTACTTCCATACTTTAAAGCCCTGTCAAGGACTCTCGGACTAGCATAAATATGAGATAATGCCCCCACTAAATTTTTGCCTTAAATCTTCGTGCGGCTTTCGCGTGGGAACCTGACATTTTAGATGGAACTTAGATCAATCAAAGGCTGCTATTCTGATTTTATACAAATGGAGATGGCTGCCACATTCTTTTTAAAATGTGAATTTATTGAAATCCTTATTTGTGATAATTTACTATCTGAACATAGTAATAGCATAATTTCTGACACAGAATAAATGACACGAAACTGTTTATCTAGTTCTGAAGATGATGATGATTTTCTGGGTTTAGAGGATTAAAATAGAAACATTGACTGTAACTCATTATGTTTCTTCCCTTAATGAAGCATTATGACAAAATTTTTAAAAAATCAGTTAAGTTCCTTTTTCGACATTGCATAATAGGAGTAAAACATAATACTCTCCCCCTCCCCTCCATTTCCATACTAAGAAGATTGTGTGTTATCTAGTAGCCGCACGTAGCAGATACATGTGATGGTCACGAGAGATTATCGATCTGCAAAACTCTAGTTACGTGCCTAACACAAGTTAAAGGAGAGTCCCCTCTGGAACAAGTACAGATCTGGTATTAGTGTGTTACTGTGACGTGTCTAAGGCATCAAGAGATGGAATTTTGTGTACTTCCTTACATTAAAACCTTCATGTACTTCGTTACATTAAAACCTTTGTGTACTTCATTACATTAAAACCTTTGTGTACTTCATTACATTAAAACCGTCGTGTACTTCGTTACATTAAAACCTTCGTGTACTTCCTTACATTAAAACCTTCCTTACATTAAAACCGCCATGTATTTCCTTACAATAAAACCTACATGGACTTCCTTACAATAAAACCTTCATGTACTTCCATACTTTAAAGCCCTGTCAAGGACTCTCGGACTAGCATAAATATGAGATAATGCCCCCACTAAATTTTTGCCTTAAATCTTCGTGCGGCTTTCGCGTGGGAACCTGACATTTTAGATGGAACTTAGATCAATCAAAGGCTGCTATTCTGATTTTATACAAATGGAGATGGCTGCCACATTCTTTTTAAAATGTGAATTTATTGAAATCCTTATTTGTGATAATTTACTATCTGAACATAGTAATAGCATAATTTCTGACACAGAATAAATGACACGAAACTGTTTATCTAGTTCTGAAGATGATGATGATTTTCTGGGTTTAGAGGATTAAAATAGAAACATTGACTGTAACTCATTATGTTTCTTCCCTTAATGAAGCATTATGACAAAATTTTTAAAAAATCAGTTAAGTTCCTTTTTCGACATTGCATAATAGGAGTAAAACATAATACTCTCCCCCTCCCCTCCATTTCCATACTAAGAAGATTGTGTGTTATCTAGTAGCCGCACGTAGCAGATACATGTGATGGTCACGAGAGATTATCGATCTGCAAAACTCTAGTTACGTGCCTAACACAAGTTAAAGGAGAGTCCCCTCTGGAACAAGTACAGATCTGGTATTAGTGTGTTACTGTGACGTGTCTAAGGCATCAAGAGATGGAATTTTGTGGACTTTAACTGTACCATGATAGACTTAATGTTGTTTCCTGTAAGAGTTGGTAACACTACCAAAGAGGCGGTCTTGTCATTAATGTACCCCGAGTGACACAACAACAATGCCAGGTTCGCAAGTGCTAAAACAGAAACGACATTGTCACTTATGGAAACTTCGACATGACTTCCCACTCTCGCGACATGACTAACAAATAGAAGCCTCCATGAAGATAATAGTAGTCAACTACAAGGATGCACATGAAAACATTTATTGAAAGAAGAAATGAACGATGAAAAATGGAGATGAGAAAAGAGGATGAGCTGCCAGCATGGCGGGTTGAATCAACAAATATTACAAGAACTTCCGGGGCGCGTAGTCTTCCATGGGGAAGATGTTTCTGACAACTAGTAACTATTATCAGCAACTACTACAAGCAACTACTACAAGTAACTACTAGAAGTAATTACTACAAGCAACTACTAAAAGCAACTACTACAAGTAATTACTACAAGCAACTACTACAAGTAACTACTACAAACAACTACTACAAGTAATTACTACAAGCAACTACTACAAGTAACTACTACAAGTAACTACTACAAGCAACTACTACAACTAACTACTACAAGTAACTACTACAAGCAACTACTACAAGCAACTACTTAGAAATTAGTGAAATTCCAAAAAATATACACATATCTTCCAAAAGTTAGAAACCAGTACAGCACAGTTCTGTCCTGATAAGGACAACACTACTAAACAGCTTACATTTCACTGACAAAGAAAACTTGTCCTAAAGGACAATATGCTGAAACTGACTCTACTACATCTCTGAAACTGACTACTTGCAAACTCCCCTATCGAAAACCATGACTACTACGTAAAATTACTACAAAATCCTCACTTCAAAAACTTGCTAAAGCTTAAATATCCCATACTAACTTTACCATGATTCCTAAATATTCTATCATGAATAAAAGCTCACTCCACGTGAATAATCATGTTTTTATGACCTTTGGTTTCTTAAACAAAATATTTCATTAAAAAAAACCCAAAAAACTAAATCTCTATTACTAAATTTAGTCTGCTGTGTCAACAACAAAGCTGACACCTAAAAGCTTTCCCTAATCTAAGCTCAGATATCCCGTGCAAATTTTACCTGAGTTGGGAGTAACTTCTAATTTTCACGTGAGACAATTCATTCTAAAAAATCGACGTACAACAAGGGGCATAATGAAGTACCTTTATTTTTAAAGTTTATTACCTCCCTTAGATTGACATAGCAATACACTATCACAATTATCCCCCTTCTCCACAGAGTAGTAGTTGTCTCATAATCTCTCAAAAGTACTATTTCTCACCATTAGTGGGCAATAATACAATCAGTGCTCACAATATTAGTCACTAATGCGATGCATGCACTCACATATACAGCAATCATTTTGAGCTCTTTGCTTCACACCATTTTGAAGTTATAGGAATATAGGACACGAACGAGCAAAAGATGGACTCCTTACAAAGAACATTATCTGTCTAGTGTCTGCTTATGGAAATGCATTCAATAATTTCCAACTACACAGAAGGAGGAGCAATGGGTGGATGATATTGATCACAACATGTTTAATATACTGCTTCCTCTCATTCATTTCAAGGGAAGGGAACTTTGGCTTAAGCGCCCTGTGAACCATTTTAATATTAAAGCGACCAAGGTCCACCCCCTTGGGGATCTGCCATATTGCCACAACTAATTTACAATCCGAGAACTGATCGATTTCGGAATCGTATTCGGCCCTAGTTGAAGTCTCTTCAGGAAAGTATCCTTAACTGTGAGGACAGGAAAGTATCCTTAACTGTGAGGACAGGAAAGTATCCTTAACTGTGAGGACAGGAAAGTATCCTTAACTGTGAGGACAGGAAAGTATCCTTAACTGTGAGGACAGGAAAGTATCCTTAACTGTGAGGACAGGAAGTATCCTTAACTGTGAGGACAGGAAAGTATCCTTAACTGTGAGGACAGGAAAGTATCCTTAACTGTGAGGACAGGAAAGTAACCTTAACTGTGAGGACAGGAAAGTAACCTTAACTGTGAGGACAGGAAAGTATCCTTAACTGTGAGGACAGGAAAGTATCCTTAACTGTGAGGACAGGAAAGTAACCTTAACTGTGAGGACAGGAAAGTAACCTTAACTGTGAGGACAGGAAAGTAACCTTAACTGTGAGAACAGGAAAGTAACCTTAACTGTGAGGACAGTGTTCCTCAGAGTCTAAAGACAGTCTCCAGCTTCCTCTGCTTACTCTGTGTCGGGGTCGGAGATCATCCACCGACATAGGATCTGCTGACACAGAGGCATCTATCTCCATATAGTAGTCTGAGGGGAGAGTCCCAGCATCTACCTCCATATAGTAGTCTGAGGGGTGAGTCCCAGCATCTACCTCCATATAGTAGTCTGAGGGGAGAGTCCCAGCATCTACTTCCATATAGTAGTCTGAGAGGAGAGTCCCAGCATCTACCTCCATATAGTAGTCTGAGGGGAGAGTCCCAGCATCTACCTCCATATAGTAGTCTGAGGGGAGAGTCCCAGCATCTACCTCCATATAGTAGTCTGAGGGGTGAGTCCCAGCATCTACCTCCATATAGTAGTCTGAGGGGAGAGTCCCAGCATCTACCTTCATATAGTAGTCTGAGGGGTGAGTCCCAGCATCTACCTTCATATAGTAGTCTGAGGGGAGAGTCCCAGCATCTACCTTCATATAGTAGTCTGAGGGGAGAGTCCCAGCATCTACTTTCATATAGTAGTCTGAGGGGTGAGTCCCAGCATCCACTCTCCCCTGGATTTCCTTCGGGAACCATGGCGGGACACTTGGAACAGAACGAGGGGGCGGTGGAAGGGAGTATCTCTCTCTGGTGGGACGCGGCGACTTAGATCTAAAACGATCTGGAACGTACTGCCGCTGGAAGGTCCCACTAGGCAACGACACGTTAATGGCGACATCGTGTGCTATGGGACACTATGTATTTGTAGCCATATCTTGTTCTCTTTCAACTGACACGGACACGGCAGGTCAGTCTGAGATGAGCAGTCCACCATAGGCGGGTTGTCTGCCTGCCTGTGAATAGGTCTCAACGTAGCTCACTGACCTGACGTCACACGACTCAGTCCCCTTAGCTGAGGTACGCCTCTGGAAACAACGTGAGGTGGTACTGGAACAGAGGTGACACCATCGGAAGAGCCTAGGCATGATTCCTCGCACTCGGATGAAACAACATCTGGAAGTTCATGGTGTAGAGGTTAGCAAGTCACCTCTGCAGCTTGATGTCTGACATCTTCTGCCGACTGAGGAATGTATCTACCAAGGGTCTATGACCAGACTTTACTCAGTCAGTCATTTGTATGTCCCTTGCGGAACTTTGCCTCCCTAACAGCACTCCTGTAGGCCTCTCGGTTGTAAGCAAGATGCCTTTCTGCTGATGCATCCATTTGCAGATCATCAACGATGTCTTGCAGTCATCTTCGCTTTGATCTTTCTCTCTTTCTTTTTCCCGTTATGTACCCTTCCAAGATGGTCTTCTCTAGATTATCATGACGTTTAATGTGTCCAAAATATTTAAGTTTTCTCTCTTTAACCCTCTTTACTAGCCAACCTTCTTCAATATTAAGTTCTTGTAGTATGGATATATTTGTTCTTTTCTGCGGGCATGATATTTGAAAAACTTTTCTGTAGCATTTACATTCAATTGTTGTGTTTCTCAGCTGTTTTGTTAAGTGTCCAGGTCTCACAGGCATATGTTGCGATGGGAAAGATGCATGCCCTTAAAAATCTTATTTTTATAGTTCTGTCAGTTCCTCTCCACAGATTCTTTAGTTGTTTTACTTTCTGAAGAGCGATAGATGTCCTCCTTTTAATTTCCCTCATTGTATCTCCACTACTAGTTAGTAGTGATCCAAGATATTCAAAACTCTCCACTTCTTCTAATTTTTCCTTATTGATATATATTTCAGCTGCCTTGTTTGTTTTGTCAGTTGTCATCAATTTAATTTTCTTCTCATTAAGGCAGAGGTTTTGCTCTTCGCTGTTCTATGGACTGAAATAATTAGTTTTTCCATTCCTTTTCGGATAGCAAAATCCAAATGACCTGGGACTAACTTCTAGTTTTCAGGTGAGATGACTTATTCTAAAAAAAAAAATCAACATACAACAAGGGACATAATCAAGTAACTTTACTTTTAAAGTTTATTACCTTCCTTAGACTGACCTAACAATATACTATCACAAAGTCCTGAAATAATACACTCTTTTACCTAACGTAGCACACAAAGATCATCGAAGAAGTTAACGCCGTTAGAACACATACATATTTAGTACTCGTTGTCATAACACACACATGTTTATTACTCGCCGTTATAACACACACATGTTTATTATTCGCCGTCATAACACACACATGTTTATTATTCGCCGTTATAACACACACATGTTTATTATTCGCCGTTATAACACACACATGTTTATTACTCGCCGTCATAACACACACATGTTTATTATTCGCCGTTATAACACACACATGTTTATTATTCGCCGTTATAACACACACATGTTTATTACTCGCCGTCATAACACACACATGTTTATTACACGAAACAAAATGATGGCGGAAACAGCCAAGATGGGCGAAGTATGGCAAGTGATATATCAAAATAAACAGGAATACTTGATGACAAAGATTCTGGGCGGCTAAACAAAGAGCTATTATTACCGTCATTCATTCATTCATTCATTTGCATGTCCCTTGCGGAACTTTGCATCCCAAACAGCACTCCTGTAGGCCTCTCGGTTGTGAGCAAGATGGCCTGTTGCTGCGGCATCCATTTGCAGATCATCAACGATGTCTTGCAGTCATCTTCGCTTTGATCTTTCTCTCTTTCTTTTTCCCGTTATGTACCCTTCCAAGATGGTCTTCTCTAGATTATCATGACGTTTAATGTGTCCAAAATATTTAAGTTTTCTCTCTTTAACCCTCTTTACTAGCCAACCTTCTTCAATATTAAGTTCTTGTATTATGGATATATTTGTTCTTTTCTGCGGGCATGATATTTGAAAAACTTTTCTGTAGCATTTACATTCAATTGTTGTGTTTCTCAGCTGTTTTGTTAAGTGTCCAGGTCTCACAGGCATATGTTGCGATGGGAAAGATGCATGCCCTTAAAAATCTTATTTTTGTGGTTCTGTCTGCTCCTCTCCACAGATTCTTTATTTGTTTTACTTTCTGAAGAGCGATAGATGTCCTCCTTTTAATTTCCCTCATTGTATCTCCATTATTAGTTAGTAGTGATCCAAGATATTCAAAACTCTTCACTTCTTCCAGTTTTTCCTCATTGATACATATTTCAGTTGCCTTGTTTGTTTTGTCAGTTGTCATCACTTTAGTTTTCTTTGCATTAAGATAGAGGTTCTGCTCTTCGCTGTTCTTACGGACTGACATAATTAGTTTTTCCATTCCTTTTTGTGTTGTGGACAGCAATACTGTGTCATCAGCATATCTAATCTCTGGTATTTCATAACCTCCAACTGTTATGGCATCGTAATATTCTTTGTCTACATCTTCTCTAACATTCCTCATTATATTTTCAGTATACAAGTTAAATAAGTAGGGTGACAATATGCACCCCTGACGGACCCCTTGTTTTATATCAAACTAAGTTGTTGTTTCACCATTTATTCTTACTGCTGCTTGTTGGTCTAGATACAGCAGTAATGTTAATTGTATCAAATGTGTTGGAAATCCCATTTTTTCCATTATTTCCCAAAGTTTCTAGTGTTGTACACAATCAAATGCCTTTGAGTAGTCTATAAAGGATAAATATAGATTCACATTAAACTCTCTGCATTTCTCTATTATTAATCTTAGATTGAATATATGATCTCTTGATCCTCTTCCTTGCCTGAAACCAGCTTGGACCATATTGACTTCTTCTTCTATTTTCTTTCGAAGTCTACCCATTATGATTTTTAACAGAATTTTACTGGCATGACTAATCAGGGCAACATTTCTGTAGCTGGTGCATAGTTTCAGGTTACCCTTTTTTGGCAGTGGTATGAATACAGTTCTTTTCAATTCTTTTGGCCAAATACCTGAATGCCATATCTTTTTACATAGTGCATGATAGATTGTTGCACACTCCTTTCCTCCTGCTTTAATAAATTCAGCTGTTATCTCATCACATCCTGGTGATTTACCATTTTTCAGATTCTTTATTGCCCATAAAACTTCTTCTATTGTCGGTTCGGGTTCTTTCTCCTCCAGTAATAATTCACACTGTTGATTTCTGCTTCCACAGTCGGTTGTTTCATACATTCTTTTGCAATATTCCTTCCATCTTTCTAGAATTTCCTCTGTCTCTGTCAGGGTATTCCCCATCTCATCACAAATTACATTTAGCTTAGGTGTGACATTTCTCGTCAATGTCTTCATTTCTTTAAATATTTCACTATCTCTTCCACACTTCTGATGTTCTTCTATTCTTTCACAACAATCTTGTATGTATTGTTTTTTGTCTTTTCTTATGTTTCTTCGTACTTCTTTTGTTAAAGTTTTATATTTCTCTTTGGTGTTGTTTGTCACTTTCCATTGCGTCTTCATTTCTCTACGTTGTTTTATCAGTTCTAGTGTACCTGCTGTGATCCATCTATTCTTTTGTGTTTTCTTTACTGGAACCATGTCTTTAGCTGTTGTTACTGTCATGGGAATAGAAATAATCTTCGTATCTATATACTTCTACAGGCTAGTACACAAAACAGCCACAACTAACCGGTCACAGGTATCATTCTCGCTTAAACTCGCCCATGAAAGGTCATCTCGATAATTCCATGCCAGGTTTTTCTGTGCTGACCCCTCCCCCCCCACACACACACCCACACACACACACCTACCTCTAGTAAATTCCATGTCCAAGACTGCATGCCCGAGTTAAGCATGAATTCAGGAGCAAGTACAGCCACAATAAGCATACAGGAAACTCTGTTGTAGAGAACGGAGCAATAACACAACTCCTTCAGATCATCAGAGGAAGTGCCCCCCCTCAGACAAGTGTTTCGGCCCTATTAAACTCCTGACACTCTAAGGAAGGTAGGGGGGGGGGGGGGTGGGCCCCTCTAGGTCATGACTCCTAGAGGTCTTGTGATTTTTTTTCGTCCCAGGATTGAGTTGGCACTGCACTTTGAAGTGCATCTTTAGCGATTTAGCCACGGAGGACTGGTATTGGTTGTGGCAAACGAAATTACTTATGTTCTCAGTTCTTGTTTCGTATACTACACAGCCAGCATGAGGCTTTTTCTGCTGTTTCTGAAAGGCTTTTCAATGCCCTTGCTCTTGCTTGTCCTTGATGCCCAGCTGCTTACATAAGTCATATGCTGATGTTGCTACGAATCCTCTTGCTCCCACTTCTACAGCTATCACTTTTGCCCTGATTCCTGCCCCCCGCCTCAGTTGCTTGACCAGATCATTGTACTTCTCACATTTGAATAGCTGCTCCTCTATTCTAGTTTCGTACGGAACCGTAAGCTCGATCATTATTTATTCTTGTTTTTCTTTGGAGTACACTACAATTATCATATCCCAGTCATTTCCACCATCTAGCAGTGATGGTAAGGGAATGTCTCTGATTTCAATATTCGATGTCGTACCAGCGACTATGAAATATTTAGATGGGACCTCAACTCTTTTGCTGTTATTTGCTTTATCTTTTGCCCTGTCTACGATAGCTACTAGTTCCTGCAACACGCTGTTGTGCCCCAGGTGTAGCGTCCTTGGGCGAATGATACTCCGCATGCTGACAGCACATGTTCCAATGTTTGCCTTTCGTTGCAGAGAGGGCACTTTGTGTCTTCTGATACACCCCATTTGTATAGGTTGGAGCCTGTAGGCAGAAGGTCATAAGTAGCTCTGATGACGAAGCTGAGCCTCAAGGGCGCCATTTTCCAGATGTCATTCCATGTTAGTCATCTCTGCAGGTTCTGAGTAGAACTGACTGTGACAAACAACTGTAACAATTTCTTGCGGTCAAAGAGAGACAACTGATGTAAACTGAAAGTGAAACGAAATTAGCTTAACTACCCCTGAATACTAATGTTTAGTACATTTCAAGAACTTTCTCCACGGGTTCTATGTTCACGTTAAGAGTTTCTAGAAAGTTCAGTTCCGCGTGAATGCTGGATGCTAGTTAGCAAATTTTAGTCATTTATGTGTCGGTTTTCGTAGTGTTAAGACGTATGTGAGTTAGGCTGCGATCGTAGATTTGTGCTATAGTTAAATATTATTGTGGTATGTTAGCGTAGATCGTGCTTGTGTTAGCCAACATATAATTATGTCGTTTCCTGCCGCGGCAAGGGACGTAACCCGTCTGGATTCATGTTCAGTTCTACAATCTGAGGCGTCAGACATTTCATCTTCATGCTGCGTGGACCCCATCATCATCATCATCATCATCATCATGTGCACGCTATTAAACCTTTATCTGTTCAGCATTGGACGATTTCAGTGGATTGATTCAGTGTTATCCGTTCTGCAAGTGAGCAGCATTCAGAACATCGTTTAACATTACCCAGTTAACTGTTACAATATGTTAACATTACCCAGTTAACTGTTACAATCCGTTAACATTACCTAGTTAACTGTTACAATCTGTTAACAAAAGCGTCGTTATTTTTTAACTAAACGAGATGCCCGAGGCCTGCCCTGCACATTGAATGCCGGGGGTATGGTCCACGTCTTGTTACGGGTGGACCCGGTTTGCAGTACCACCGGGTCACGGCCTGTTGTTTTCGTTGTCATAAAAAAAAAATAACATTACCCAGTTAACTGTTACAATCCGTTAACATTACCATTAACTGATTCTTCCGTGTGTCATTCAACTGAGTTACAGCACGATTCGGCCATAAGTCAGTACTTGCCCATGGAGTATTGTAATATTCATAGGATAAAAGTTAGTATTTACCCTTGGAGTAATGTAGATTCAAAGGATAATGGTTAGTATTTACCCTTGGAGTAAAGTAGTATTCATAGAATAAAAGTTAATATTTACCCATGGAGTAATGCAGTGTTCATAGGATAAAAGTCAGTATTCACCCATGGAGCAATGTAGTATTTATAGGTTAAAAGTCCGTATTTACACATGGAGTAATGTAGTATTCATAGGGTAAAAGTCAGTATTTGCCCATGGAGTAATATAGTATTCATAGGTTAAAAGTCAGTATTTACCCATGGAGTAATGTAGTATTCATAGGGTAAAAGTCAATATTTATCCATGGAGTAATGTAGTATTCATAGGGTAAAAGTCAGTATTTACCCATGGAGTAATGTAGTATTCATAGGGTAAAAGTCAGTATTTACCCATGGAGTAATGTAGTATTCATAGGGTAAAGGTCGGTACCTTGTCATTCCATCACATATTGCTGCTATATTAGCTGCGTTACCTGCTACACAATAAAGGACATTAAATAAAAAAAAAACGAGTAAAGTTAGCTGCTCTGTAGCATGTCCTGCAACACTTACACGGCCATATATCTTGTAGGTAGAAAAATACTGTACATCAACACACCTTTTCATGCTCTATGATAATGCTCTATGATAATGCCCAATGATAATGCCCTATGATAATGCCCTGTGATAATGCTCTATGAATGCTCTATGATGATGCCCTATGATAATGCTCTATGATAAACAATCGTTTATTTGAGCCGAAGCTCTAGTACAAGTAGTCTGCAAGTAAACATTGACCTTCAATCTCATGGTTTTAGCCTGTCAACATTTTGCTTGAAAACAAAACCAGTGGAACCAGCCAGGAACCAGGCAGCCATGTCTGAGAAAATCACGCTCAATAGTTAAGTCGGGGTGGACGTGTCTCCCCTCCCTCCTTTTTTTTAGCACATTGTAACAGTTAACAGGGTAATGTTAACAGATTGTAACAGTTAACAGGGTAATGATAACAGATTGTAAAAGTTAACTGGGTAATGTTAACAGATTTGTAACAGTTAACAGAGCTGTGGATGTATGTTTTGGTTTTGGCAGAAATAATATCGGATTTTAGTCGGTTTATGGAGTACAGAATACTTTTCTAACACACTTTTGTGGGTGTACGATTGATCTGGGGAAATTTTCCTGGCGTCCCAGTTTACACACAGAGGAGAGAGAGAGAGAGAGAGGAGAGAGAGAGAGAGAGAGAGAGAGAGAGAGAGTGTGAGAGAGAGTGAGTGAGTGAGAGAGAGAGAGAGACAGAGGCGAGAGTTTCTGTCTACGTTATCTCAGCTCAAGTCTCAGAAAGGATTTTCACTTCGAACAGACAGGAATGTGGTCTTCTCGGATTGTTCAGTCTCCGTACATAAGCTTTATATTATTGTTCAGTCTCCTTACATAAGCTTTATATTATTGTTCAGTCTCCTTACATAAGCTTTATATTATTGTTCAGTCTCCTTACAGAAGCTTCATATTATTGTTCAGTCTCCGTACATAAGCTTTATATTATTGTTCAGTCTCCTTACATAAGCTTTATATTATTGTTCAGTCTCCTTACATAAGCTTTATATTATTGTTCAGTCTCCGTACAGAAGGTTCATATTACTGTTGACCTACAGCCAGAAAATCTCTGCCCAGCATAATGATCCCCGTAAGAGAGTTCCTGCAAGATAATCCCCGTGAGAGAACCGCATGAATCGAAATGACAGAAAAAAAATATGAGGGAAACTGTGTCACAGAAAAAAAATTTGAGCGAAAATATGTGGCATAAAAATATGAGGGAAAATATGTGACATAAAATATGAGGGAAATTATGTGACAGAAAAATATGAGGGAAACTATGTGACATAAAATATGAGGGAAATTATGTGACAGAAAAAAATTGGGGAAACTATGTGACATAAAAATATGGGGCAGGGGGAACTATGTGACAAAAAATATGAGACAAACTATGTCAGAGCAAAAGAATATGAGGGAAACTATGTGACAGAAGTAAATATGAGGGAAACTATGTGACAGAAGAAAATATGAGGGAAACTATGTGACAGAAGAAAATATGAGGGAAACTATGTGACAGGAAAAATGTGAGAGAAACTGTGTGGCAGAAAAAAATAGAAGAAAAACTATGTGACAGAAAAAAATGTGAGGGAAACTATGTGACAGAAGAAATATGAGATACATCATGTAACAGAAAACATATGAGAGAAACCATATGACAGAAACCATATGTGAGGATCCACATGACAGAAGAGAAATATGATACAATTTGAGTAGAATTATCGAATCCCATTATCAGTTGTTTCTGCTTTATCATTGAAGCATCATGGACAGTGTTACTTTGATAATATTTGTAGGTAGGTAGGAGGTAAAGCTCCCGTTTCCACACCATTAAGGCACACTGAGGAATACGGTGCTAGGCCCGTATTTTCCATGGCCTTCGGCACATGAAAGTGCCATGTGGTCAGTATCACACCTAGATAACGTTTGTACAACGAGAAAACTGTAAGTAAATACAAGTAGAAAATCTGTTTGGTTGTTTTATACGTGTGTATTTATTTTGAATGACAGAGATTTTTAGTCAACATTTCATTCTGACATATGTTTTGTGGTCTATTTAAACTCTGCACGCTATTAAACTCGTCATGATATTGGTGATGAAGGCGCTACAGAATACCTGTCACCTTAAACGTGTGAACAGCAATGATGTCTGGACATTGCCTGGTTCTGTTTCTTGCCACGCTCTTCCTGGGCAGCATCGAGATCATCAAAAGTCAAGACCCCCAGGTCAGGTCACCAGCTGGGACGTTCCGGGGTAAAGTTCTGACTGCTCCAAGCGGCGCCAGATACGAGTCTTACAGAGGGATTCCCTATGCGCTGCCACCCACAGGAGAAAGAAGATTTGCTGTACCGGAGCCGTACCCTGTGATTGAGGTAAAGTTTTGTTTCTTCACTTACAGAAATCAGGATACTGTACAAGGTGGGGCTGCCAGGGTGAGGTGGGGGTATCAGGGTGAGGTGGGGGTACCAGGGTGAGGTGGGGGTACCAGGGTGAGGTGGGGGTACCAGGGTGAGGTGGGGGTACCAAGGTGAGGTGGGGGTACGAGGGTGAGGTGGGGTATCAGGGTGAGGTGGGGTATCAGGGTGAGGCGGGGGTATCAGGGTTAGGTGGAGGTACCAGGGTGAGGTGGGGGCACCAAGGTGAGGTGGGGTATCAGGGTGAGGTGGAGGTACCAGGGTGAGGTAGGGGTACCAAGGTGAGGTGGGGGTACCAAGGTGAGGTGGGGATATCAGGGTGAGGTGAGGATATCAGGGTGAGGTGAGGGTATCAGAGTGAGATTTCCTGTATTAGGGTGAGGTGAGGGTATCAGGGTGAGGTGGGTGTATCAGGGTGAGGTGGGTGTATCAGGGTGAGGTGGGGGTACCAAGGTCAGGTGGGTGTATCAGGGTGAGGTGAGGGTACCAGGGTGAGCTGGGGTATCAGGGTGAGGTAAGGGTATCAGGGTGAGGTGGGGTACCAGAGTGAGATGGGGTTATCAGGGTGAGGTTGGGGTACCAGGGTGAGGTGAGAGTATAAGGGTGAGGTGGGAGTACCATGGTGAGATGGGGGTATCAGGGTGAGGTGGGGGTATCTGGGTGAGGTGGTGGTACCAGGGTGAGGTGGGGGTACCAGGGTGAGATGAGGGTATCAGGGTGAGGTGGGGGTACCAGGGTGAGGTGGAGTATCAGGGTGAGGTGGGAGTATGAAGGGGAAGTGGGGGTATCAGGGTGAGGTGGGGGTACCGGGTTAAGGTGGGCTATCAAGTGAGGTGGGGTATCAGGGTGAGGTAGGGGTATCAGGGTGAGGTGGGGGTATCAGGGTGAGGTGTGGTATCAGGGTGAGGCGGGGGTACCAGTGTGAAGTGGGGGTATCAGGTTGAGGTGGGGGTACCAGGGTGAGGTGGGGGTATCAGGCTGAGGTGGGGGTATCAGGGTGAGGTGGGGGTACCAGGGTGAGATGGGGGTACCAGGGTGAGGTGGGGGTATCAAGGTGAGGTGGGGGTATCAAGGTGAGGTGGGGGTATCAAGGTGAGATGGGGGAAGGCATTTCTAGAATTATTTTTATTTCAGTGAAACCCTCAAATGAGTGCCAGAAACGAGTTGATGGAGTTCCTTCTGTACGTTCTCATTTCCAGACTTCACAGTATTTGCCTGGTACTCATTCGAAAGCAGTCTTCGTAATGCCAACACACTCATGTCTAACATATCCTCACGTTTCACGTATACTCATCTCTCACATATTCTCACATCTCACAAATATTCACATTTCATATATACTAACCAAGTTCAAAGTTGGAAGCTGAAAATTCAGACTCTGGCTTCACTGCATTCGGGACATCCCCGTATATGCCCCGCCGCATGCCGCAGCATCCATTCAAGAGTATGTGTGCTAATAGTTCCTGCCAAATGTTGGTTGTTTACGACGAGTTTTCTGCCACACAGTTCAGATCTCCTGCCAGAAACTTTAATTTGTCCTAGCTCCAGCAGTCTCCTCACAGCGACGTTGTTCTTCCATTCCAGCTCTTAATTCTCCCGCAGTCTGTCCAGTACAGCTTTAGCAATGTCCTCCTTGTCCATTGTCAGTCTGCCATTTATTTTTAACCTGTCTAGCAGGTCTGCCACATCAGTGTCATGTACTCCCGTATGCCCTGGACAGTAAAGCCAGGTACTAACATCTCACATGTACTAACACATCACATACACTCATCTCTCACATATACTCACGTCTAACATATAAACACATTTCATATAAATATTTTATATTTGTAAAGTGTTTCTCCATTAGATGCTTATTATTTGTCCTTGATTGACATTGTCTTCATCTTGGCTTACTGTAACTTCTTTCTGCCTCGCTCTTAAATCTTTCACTATCACAAGAAATATACATTTCTTTTTACGTCAAAAACATGCTACTTGTATCTAGTTTTGTTACTAGCCAAGGAAACTAAAATGTAAACAACAGCTAAAATTCGATCTGTGTTTTCCCTATAAAAACATGACGCTTGTGCCATAAATATTTCATGTGTTCTTCAGATATTTATTGTATAGTGAAAGGTGTAAAATGGTCTTCAATAATCTTGTGTCACAAACTACAACAAAGAAACAGCTGATCTCTTTAATACAACATTATAATGATGTTGAATAGTTTATTCACCTCCCCTCCCCTTCTCTCACACAGGGCGAGTATGATGCCACAGATTTTGGACCCTTCTGTGTACAACAAGTGTCCAGTACATCTGTTGGCCAGGAAGACTGCTTGTATCTTAATGTCTTTACACCTCTCAAACCGGAGGTATGAATTTCTACCTAATTTGCGTGTGATTGTAATTGTTTATGTATGTGTGTGTGTGGAAGCGTATGTGAAGTTAGATACCTGGTAAATATCGGAAATAGAAAGCAATAACATCGAAAGATAAGACTGATATCAGCTCTGTACTGAAAAGAAATTTTAATATCTTAAGTTCTGTACTGATAAGAATATTAATGTCAGAGTTTTGTGCTGTTAAAATTATTGTTATCTAAATTCTGTACTGAAAGGAAATGTAATATCTGAGCTATGTACTGAAAAGAAATGTAATATCTGAGCTATGTACTGATAAGAAATGTAATATCTGAGTTCTGTACTGAAAAGAAATGTAATATCTGAGCCATGTACTGATAAGAAATGTAATATCTGAGCTATGTACTGAAAAGAAATGTAATATCTGAGCTATGTACTGAAAAGAAATGTAATATCTGAGTTCTGTACTGAAAAGAAATGTAATATCTGAGTTCTGTACTGAAAAGAAATGTAATATCTGAGTTCTGTACTGAAAAGAAATGTAATATCTGAGCTATGTACTGATAAGAACAATGATATCTGAGAACTGATCCAGAGTTATGTTTTTGGTGTCCTGATCTCGACACTAACGTAATCCAAAAGAAACTTTGACGAAAGTTTTCTTTTTCTCCCTTGAAGTACTGAAAGAAATATATGGGTTATACTCTGTTATGCCTTGCCTGACAATCAGATATTATAATTTTGTTATATCTAAGTTTCCCTGCTTCAGGTGTCAGGTACCCGATTTTGTCGATGAACTGACCAGAAGATGAAGATCACCTTCGATATACTTTTCAACCTCACGAGAAGTCAGTTCGCTTTGAGCTATGTTGCTCCTGTGCTTGTATTCGTGTATATCTATTTTTAGTGCCAGCTGCTTTTTTGTTCAGCTTTTCTGTATTCATAAATCTGTCGATACAGACTTTCTCTGGACATACTTTTTTGTCACCAAGGCGTTATCTAATATCACCACCATCTTCAGATTACGTGCGGGACATGAGCACACCTACATCGTCTCAACATGTCACATACCCCTGTTTTGTCCCGGTGTGTCACGTACCCCTATGTCTTCCAAAACCTAGACTTGATCTTTTCATGAAAAGCTTTGCTTATTCTGCTGCTCATCGTTGGAATACCCTCCCATTCGGTATAAAAATATGAGTTATACACCTTCCTACACCTACAGACTTATACAGTATCTACTCGATGTCGACTACATGCTTCCATGACTCATAAAATGTACATGTCATTGTAGATTCTTCTTACAAACACTAAATTCAATTAATCATTTATTCTGAATAGTACTGAAATTGTAGTTCGGCAGATAGTCATTTTTGCATGTTCATTCATTCATTCATTCATTCATTCATTTATTCATTCATTCATTTGCATGTCCCTTGCGGAACTTTGCCTCCCTAAGAGCACTCCTGTAGAGCTCTCGGTTGTAAGCAGATCATCAACGATGTCTTGTAGCCATCTTCGCCTTGGTCTTCCTCTCTTTCTTTTTCGCATTATGCACTCTTCCAAGACGGTCTTCTTTAGAGTATCATGATGTTTAATGTGTCCAAAATATTTAAGTTTTATTTGTTTAATCCCTTTTACTAGTCAGCCTTCTTCATTATTAAGTTATTGTAGTATGGATTCATTCATTCATTCATTCATTTGCATGTCCCTTGCGGTACTTTGCCTCCCAAACAGCACTCCTGTAGGCCTCTCGGTTGTGAGCAAGATGGCCTGCTGCTGATACATCCATTTGCAGATCATCAGCTATTGTAGTATGGATATAATATATATATATATATATATATATATATATATATGTTCTTTTTTGTTTGTGCATGTATGTAGTTATTTTCTATACTGAGTGCATGGATAAGAGTCAAACGTAAATGTTGTATTTTATTTTATTATTTTATTTTTATCACTTTTTCAATGCTAATTTTGCTTGTTATATGAGCAGCATATATGTAGAATGTCTGGAACAGAGTGAAAGTTCTATGATACAGGGCAGAATATCAGGTGGGCCTGCGTACCCATTTCATAATCCTTTAAAAATAAAGGTCAATCAATCAATCTCTCTCCCCCCCCACCCGCCCACATTTTCTGTCTTCCCTACCGTAGGAAGTCAGAAGTCCCGTATACAGCCTTTCAGTGTGCCAGTATTTACAGTACTTTGACTCGTGAACAAACATTTATCTACCAACATTCTGGTCCTAGAACTATGAGACAACAAACATTTATCTACCAACATTCTGGTCCTAGAACTGTGAGACAACAAACATTTATCTACCAACATTCCGGTCCTAGAACTATGAGACAACAAACATTTATCTACCAACATTCTGGTCCTAGAACTATGAGACAACACACATTTATCTACCAACATTCTGGTCCTAGAACTATGAGACAACAAACATTTATCTACCAACATTCTGGTCCTAGAACTATGAGACAAAAAACATTTATCTACCAAAATTCTGGTCCTAGAACTGTGAGACAACAAACATTTATCTACCAAAATTCTGGTCCTAGAACTATGAGACAACAAACATTCACATCCTCTACCTAGAACTATGAGACAACAAACATTCACATCCTCTACCTAGAACTATGAGACAACAAACATTCACATCCTCTACCTAGAACTATGAGACAACAAACATTCACATCCTCGACCTAGAACTGTGAGACAACAAATATCGACATCCTCGATCTAGAACTGTGAGACAACAAACATTCACATCCTCGACTTAGAACTGTGAGACAACAAACATTCATATCCTCGACCTAAAACTGTGAGACAACAAACATTCATATCCTCGACCTAGAACTGTGAGATAACAAACATTCACATCCTCGACCTAGAACTGTGAGACAACAAACATTCATATCCTCGACCTAGAACTGTGAAACAACAAACATTCATATCCTCGACCTAGAACTGTGAGACAACAAACATTCATATCCTCGACCTAGAACTGTGAGACGACAAACATTCACATCCTCGACCTAGAACTGTGAGACAACAAACATTCACATCCTCGACCTAGAACTGTGAGACAACAAACATTCACATCCTCGACCTAGAACTGTGAGACAACAAACATTACATCCTGGTCCTAGAACTGTGAGACAACAAACATTCATATCCTCTACCTAGAACTGTGAGACAACAAACATTCACATCCTGGTCCTAGAACTGTGAGACCACAAACATTCACATCCTCGACCTAGAACTGTGAGACAACAAACATTCATATCCTCGACCTAGAACTGTGAGACAACAAACATTCACATCCTGGTCCTAGAACTGTGAGACAACAAACATTCATATCCTCTACCTAGAACTGTGAGACAGCAAACATTCACATCCTGGTCCTAGAACTGTGAGACAACAAACATTCACATCCTCGACCTAGAACTGTGAGACAACAAACATTCACATCCTCGACCTAGAACTGTGAGACAACAAACATTCACATCCTGGTCCTAGAACTGTGAGACAACAAACATTCACATCCTGGTCTTGTTTTCCTGGTCGGCACTGAAGGATAAAAAATTCTTTGATCTGTAATTTGGAATAACAAAAGACATAAACAGAAGATAAAATGAAGATAAGACTATATAGATAATAATAAAAATAGGTGGAAAGAACTTTTCTTCAACGTGTTGTCCAGGACAGACTTTTCCTCAGCGGCTGCAGTTGTCTGTGTGTTTTGTCTGAAAACTGTAAATAACAATTTTTGATAAAGATAACATTTCTTTAAAACACACGCAAGCACACAGACACGTATACAACCTTGTTATAATTACCTTTTAGCAACCTTACTATAACTCTATTTCTTATTATAATTACCTTTTAGCAACCTTACTATAACTCTATTTCTTGTTATAATTACCTTTTAACGACCTTACTATATCTCTATTTCTTGTTATAATTACCTTTTAACGACCTTACTATATCTCTATTTCTTGTTATAATTACCTTTTAACGACCTTACTATATCTCTATTTCTTGTTATAATTACCTTTCAGCGACCTTATTATATTTCTATTTCTTGTTATAATTACCTTACATCGACTTTACTATATTTCTATTACATGTTATAATTATTTTTCAGCGACCTTACTATATTTATATTTCTTGTTATAATTACATATCTTTCAGCGACCTTATTATATTTCTATTTCTTGTTACAGGACACAACATCTGAGTGTCGTCTGAAGAGTGTGTATGTTTTCATCCATGGTGGAGGACTGGTTATGGGTTCCTCCAACATATACGTGCCTGGAGACCTCGTTACTAGGGTAATGTGATGTAATATTCTATCGTTACTAGGGCATCATGATGTAATGCCCTCTCGTTACAAAACCAGTATGACCAAATATATTCTAATTACAGAGATATCTGAACGCAGTATATTCTAGTTGTCCTGGTAACACGACGTAATGCATTCTAGTTAGTAGAACAACATGACGTAAACTATTCTGGTTTTAAATTTAACGTGTTTTCTAGTTATCAGAGTAACATGATGTAATATGCTCTAGTCAACAGAGTAACATGATGTAATGTGCTCTAGTTAACAGAGTAAAATGATGTAATGTGCTCTAGTCAACAGAGTAACATGATGTAATGTGTTCTAGTTATCAGAGTAAAATGATGTAATGTGCTCTAGTCAACAGAGTAACATGATGTAATGTGTTCTAGTTATCAGAGTAAAATGATGTAATGTGCTCTAGTCAACAGAGTAACACAACGTAATGTGCTCTAGTCAACAGAGTAACACAACGTAATGTGCTCTAGTTATCAGAGTAACATGATGTAATGTGCTCTAGTTACCAGAGGAACATGATGTAATGTTCTCTAGTTATCAGAGTAACATGATGTAATGTGCTATAGTTGTCAGAGTAACATGATGTAATGTGCTCTAGTTTACAGAGTAACATGATGTAATGTGCTCTAGTTTACAGAGTAACATGATGTAATGTGCTCTAGTTTACAGAATAACATGATGTAATGTGCACTAGTTATCAGAGTAACATGATGTAATGTGCTCTAGTCAACAGAGTAACATGATGTAATGTGCTATAGTTGTCAGAGTAACATGATGTAATGTGCTCTAGTTTACAGAGTAACATGATGTAATGTGCTCTAGTTTACAGAGTAACATGATGTAATGTGCTCTAGTTTACGGAGTAACATGATGTAATGTGCACTAGTTATCAGAGTAACATGATGTAATGTGCTCTAGTCAACAGAAGAACATGACCGAATTTGCTATAGTTACTAGAGAAACACGAAGTAACATGCTCTAGTTACCAGAGTGACATGTGGTAATGTGCTTTAGTTACCAAAGTAACATGACGTAATGTAATATATATGACACTAGTATGACTGTTAGTTTCGTGAACTCTCCTTTATTGAACCATAGATTTACAATATTTTAAGTTCATACGACACTGACAATATTAACATTTTGTTACCTTTAATACGAGAGTCTGTCAAAATCTAACAAAGTATAAAAAGATGCAGCCAATAAAAATTATACGAAAAAAGCACTTTGACTCTGGTCCGTGTATACATTTATAGTCTTAAGTTCCTTCACTAGCAGCATTTTGTGTATATTATAATGACAAACGGTATAATGAAATATTTGGGCCAGATAGAGATAGAGATAGAGAGAGAGAGAGAGTGAGAGAGAGAGAGAGTGAAAGAGAGAGAGTGAGAGAGAGAGTGAGAGAGAGAGAGAGAGTAAAACTTTTACGATGAAATTGTCTGGTTTCTAGTGAAGAACAAAGCTGCTTGGAGACATACAACCTTATTTCAATCAGAGAGAAATGTTGGACAAATATATTCTTAAACATTTTTGCATAAATATTATCCCACAGAAGTTTAAAATAATAATTCTGCAATGTAACGTAAACCAAAAAAAATTTTTTGTATAATATAATATAATGTATATTATATATATTATATAAATATAATATATAAAGAATATATTTATTTATATAATCATCAACATTTTGCTTAAAATTCCAAGCTATTTTTCTAGCAGACATCTGGCTCTTCCAGAACACTGATGTGAGCTGCGACACACCTTTGACTTTCCTACATAGAACACTCATATGAGCTGCGATACACCTTTGACTTTCTTACATAGAACATTCCTATGAGCTGCGATACACCTTTCATTTTTCTAGAACACTGATGTGAACTGTGACACACCTTTGACTTTCCTACATAGAACGCTGATGTGAGCTGCGACACACCTTTCATTTATCTAGAACACTGATGTGAGCTGCGACACACCTTTGACTTTCCTACATAGAACACTGATGTGAGCTGCGACACGCCTTTGACTTTCCTACATAGAACACTGATGTGAGCTGCGACACACCTTTGACTTTCCTACATAGAACACTGATGTGAGCTGCGACACACCTTTGACTTTCCTACATAGAACACTGATGTGATCTGCGACACACCTTTGACTTTCCTACATAGAACACTGATGTGAGCTGCGACACACCTTTGACTTTCCTACATAGAACACTCATATGAGCTGCGACACATCTTTGACTTTCCTAGAACTCTCCTGTGAGCTGTGACACACCTTTGACTTTCCTACATAGAACACTGATGTGAGCTGCGACACATCCTTGACTCTCCTAGAACACTCCTGCCAGTTACGACACACATTTGACTTTCCAATAACACTCTTGCGAATTGAAAAACACCTCTGACTTTCCAAGAATGCTCATATGAGCTGGGACACACCTTTGGCTCTCTCTTACAACACATCGCTCATGTGAGCTGGGGCACACCTTTGGCTCTCTTACAACACATCGCTCATGTGATCTGGGACACACCTTTGGCTCTGTTACAACACATCGCTCATGTGATCTTGGACACACCTTTGGCTCTCTCTTACAACACATCACTCATGTGAGCTGGGACACACCTTTGGCTCTCTTACAACACATCGCTCATGTGATCTGGGATACACCTTTGGCTCTGTTACAACACATCGCTCATGTGAGCAGCGACACATCTTTGACTTTCCTAGAACACTCTTGGGAATTGAAACACATCTCTGACTTTCCAAGAAGGCTCATGTGAGCTGGGACACACCTTTGGCTCTCTTACAACACATCGCTCAGGAAACAATGACGCAAGCATACGACTGTCAGTGTATTTATCATTTACTATTTCATCACTTCTACTTTTTAACGACTTTTGAAAGCAACTTAATCTTTGAGAATTCTAAACCTCCCACAAACCATATATTAGTTTTGTAAGAGATCTTTGTATTTCACAGAAATATTGTTTTCGATTGTATTCCAGGCCGACATTGTGGTCGTCACGATGAACTACAGACTTGGCTTGCTGGGGTTCTTGTATGGAAATTCTGATTCTCTGCCTGGAAACCAGGGACTCAGGGACCAGGTGTTGGCTCTCCGCTGGGTCAAGGACAATATCCGAGCGTTTGGTGGTGACCCTGATGAAGTCACGCTTTCTGGCGAGTCGGCGGGATCCATGAGTACTTCTTTGCTGAGTATCTCCCCAGTGGCTAAAGATCTTTTCAATAAAGTAAGAGGAATTAAATCAAAACTGAAGACTGGAAAGAAGAGAAACCAGAAGAAAACATTTTTTGTAGAATTAGCGACCAAATACTTTAGTTCTTTAGCACGGCTAGCACCTCATAGAAAAAACAGCTATATGTCATTCCTAGCAGTGAACCACTTTATGTCATTCCTAGCAGTGAACCACTTTATGTCATTCCTAGCACTGAACCACTTTATGTCATTCCTAGCACTGAACAACTTTAACTACATATGTCATTCCTAACAGTGAACTACTTTATGTCATTACTAGCAGTGAACCACTTTATTTACATATGTCATTCCTAGCAGTGAACCACTTTATTTACATATGTCATTCCTAGCAGTGAACCACTTTAACTACATATGTCATTCCTAGCAGTGAACCACTTTAACTACATATGTCATTCCTAGCAGTGAACCACTTTAACTACATATGTCATTCCTAGCAGTGAACAACTTTAACTACATATGTTATTCCTAGCAGTAAACAACTTTAACTACATATGTTATTCCTAGCAGTGAACAACTTTAGCTACATATGTTATTCCTAGCAGTGAACAACTTTAACTACATATGTTATTCTTAGCAGTGAACCACTTTAACATTTTCATCAAGGAATCATGTTACTGAATATTCACTTCAAAAGTTGGGCAGTTTTACTTTCTTCTGTGTAACCAGTGTCTGGTCTGTGACGTGCAATATCAAAGTATGAATTGTTGCCACAAAGCAGGTATTCTACATTAGTGGAAACAGAAAGAAACTATTAGATAACTACAGAAAATAGTATTACAGAGAGCGAAACGATAACATAACTTCCTAGATCTGTACGTCGTCAAAGCCAACGTTCCTCACCAGCTCCTTCCTCGGACTCCCATCGAGAGGTGTCTCAACCAGCGGATAGGGAAATCTGACTGTATCCTGAACAACATGACCCAGTAAAGGTCTGTAAAGTGATTTATTTCATTGTTGCTGTCCATCTCAAGTATGACTCGCCACCTGCCACGTGATACTGTGTACAGTTCTATGTTAGGGTTTAAGAAATGACAAAGGTCTTGTCCCAAGGTTAAAAATCAGACTCCGGCTTCATCGCATTCAAGACAGCCCCATATATGCCCCGGCGCATGCCGCAGCTTCCATCCAAGAGTATGTTTGCTGATAGTTCCCTTCAAGTGTTGCTTCTTTACGATGTGTTTTCTGGCACAAAGTTCAGGTTTTCCTGCCAGCACCTTTAATGTGTCCTAGCTCCAGCAATCTCTTCACAGCTACGTTGTTCTTCCATTCCCGCTCTTTGGTGTCCCGCAATCTTTCCAGTATGGCCTTAGCAATGTCCTCCTTGTCCATTCTCAGCCGGCCATTTATTTTCGCCTGTCCAGCAAGCCTATCTGCCATCTCATTGCCATGTACTCCCGCAGGCCCTGGACAGTAAAGCCATGTTAGGCTCCTCACAGTTGACTGACTTAACAGATGAACCCATTCTCTTCGAAGCAGTTTTTTCTCACTCTTGCATTATCTGTAAACTAAATTCGTAAACGGTTTATGCTACTAAAATTTTACTTATTTTAAAAATGTAGATTTGAATGTCCATGCAGGATTTGTCTCTGGTGCCTCGTTCTCTTTTCTCTCAAGGCTTCTCATTTGAGCAAGGCTGACTGTTAGATTTACCAGTGTATACTCAGTCACCGAGAGGTCCAGCCGCTGATATAAGAGAACTAGCAGCCTCTGATATAAGAGATCTAGCAGGCTCTGATATAAGAGATCTAGCAGGCTCTGATATAAGAGATCTAGCAGGCTCTGATATAAGAGATCTAGCAGGCTCTGATATAAGAGATCTAGCAGGCTCTGATATAAGAGAACTAGCAGCCTCTGATATAAGAGATCTAGCAGGCTCTGATATGAGAGAATTAGCAGTCTCTGATATAGGAGAACTAGCAGCCTCTGACATAAGAGAACTAGCAGCTTCTGACATAAGAGAACTAGCAGCCTCTGATATAAGAGAACTAGCAGCCGCTGATTTATGAGAACTAGCAGCCGCTGTTAATAGTTTGCAGCAGTTATTCTTCTTATTACAACGAATCCGTTTCTGGCTTTATCTGTGATGTGGTGAACATTACCTTTGAGTAACACACGAATAACTTATCTTATATATTATATCCTTCCCATGCCGTTAAACTTCACATATGGCTCGCAGGATAGTTCGCCAATTTTTCCTGTCTTCGGCGAATCTTTCAACCTCATCAAGGGATTTATGCTTGTTAATTTGGCCTCTCTTAACAATGTCCTCTCCAAAGTTTCGCACGGTCTGCCTCTTTTTCTCTGGCCTGTTGTGTTCCACTTGATAGCTTGTTTTGGGATTCTCTGATCGTTTCTTCTCATCAAGTGACCAACATATGTCCATCTCCTTTTCCTGATCACCCATGAGACTGGTTGTTGTTTAGTCATCTGTCTTATCTCTGCATTATTCTTGAATTCATTCCACTTGATGCCGAGTATTTTCCTTAGACATTTGTTTTCAAAAGAGTCTAATTTCTTATCTATTTCTTTAGTTGTTTTCCAGCTTTCGCATGCATAAATGAGGGTGAATTTTACATTTGAATTGAATAGTCTTAACTTAGTTTTTGTGCTTATAACTTTTGAATTCCATGTGTTCTCAAGATTCTTGAGGATCGATGCTGCTTTTGCAATTCTAATTTTAACTTCCTTTCTGGTGTCACCATCCTGGTCTATGTAGCTGCCAAGGTATGCAAATTGATTGACTTCTTCAATATCTGTCCCTTTTACGTGTATTTTTCCTTCTTGATTAATGGAAATTTTCATTATTTTTGTTTTGTCCTTGTTAATTTCAAGTCCTATTTTTTATCCAGTGAAGACTGGCTATCTGTTTTTTCTTGCATGGAATTCACATTATTACTGATAAGAGTTATGTCATCAGCAAAATCAAGATCTTCTAGTTGGGTCCCATGTACCCAGTCAATACCTGTGTTACCTGTGCAGCATTTTTTCATTATGAACTCTAATGTAATTCCAAAGAGCAAAGGGGACAGTATACATCCTTGTTTCACACCTGTTTCAATCTGGAACCATTCACTCATCCCTTCTTTTGTCCTGACTGCACAAACATATCCATTGTAGAAGTCCGTAATGATGTTGACAGTTTTAGATGGTATTCCATATAGACTTAAAATTCTCCACAATGAATCCCTGTGTATGCTATCAAATGCCTTTTTAAAATCTATGAAGTTCGGTATTAATGGTTTCTGCTTTTCAATATGTTCTTCAAGTATTATTCTTAGAGTAAAGATCTGGTCGAGACAGCTTCTCCCTTTTCGAAATCCTGCTTGTTCTTCTCTCATTGCAGTATCCATTATATCTTTAAGTCTATTCAAAATGACCTTGCAAAATACTTTTGACACAACTGATATTAAGGTTACTCCTCTCCAATTGTTACAGTCACTAAGGTTGTCTTTTTTGTGGGTATTTTAACAATGATTCCTTTTTTTCCATTTAGAATGGACCTTTTCTTCTTTCCAAATCTTGTTAAACATTCTCTGTAGGTGTCTCATGTTGTCACTATTGATAGCTTTTAGCATTTCGGGTGTTATTTCATCTTCACCTGCAGCTTTTTTGTTAGCCATTAAATTCACTGCTGTTTCAATTTCATACGTCATCTGGGATGACATTTAGTTGTGGGGCTGGTAAGTCGGTTTCAAGGTTTAACAATTCTTTTGGGTGTGGTCGATTAAGTCAAAAAGATAAGAGAGAGAGACAATGTACTTTCATAGGACATACAATGAGAAGAGGGGGCATTGAAAATATTATAACAACAGGAAAAATAGAAGGAAGAAGATCAAGAGGAAGACCAAGAGAAATGATACTGGACAATCTGACAGGATGGTGTGAGAGGAGATCACCAACTGAACTGATGGCCTGCATGAAGGATCGGATACTCTGGAGAAGCATAATAGCCAACGCCAGTCGGCACGGCACATGATGATGATGATGATGATGGTCGATTAAATATTTCTTGGAAGTGTTCAGCCCATCTTTGCTTTTGGTGTTTACTTGATGTTAATAGGGTTCCAGTCTTGCTAATGATTGGTCTTTCTTTAGATGTAATAGTACCTGTTAGCCTCTTTTGTATGTTATATAAAGTTTTGCTGTCTCCTGTTTGTGCTGCTTTCTCTGCCTCTTTCGCCATATTGTTTATGTATTCTCTTTTATCCCTTCTAGCTGAACTTTTTACTTTCTTGTCTATTGCTTTGTATGTTGCTTTCGCCATATCTTTTCGAAGATCTGTCTTTACATTCAACATGTCTAATTTGGCTGCTCGTCTTTCATGTATATACTTCCATATGTTTTCTGATATCCATGCTTTTCTATTTGGTTTTTTAGTCCAGCGCTTGCTTTTGCTGCTGTGATTATGGCTATATAACTTGTGTATAAGTATAAAGTATACACATCTAAGTATATAACTATACACTAAGCCACTGCAGTAAAGCTGTGATACCAAAATATATAAACTAGGAAAAAAAGTAGGAACAGCTTTAGTGCTTAACAAGTACACAGTAGTGACATTTCAGCGTGAGGCTTAATCATACAAAAAAAAAAACACACAGGAAGAAGAAATATAGAGAGAGAGAGAGAGAGAAAGAGAGAGAGAGAGAGAGAAGATAAAATATAAATTGACAAGGATGCTACAAGCTGTTCCTACTTTTTTCCTAGTTTGTACATTACATTATTTCTGAGTACTAAGCTGGCACTGAACTGAACGTTCACACACTTCACCCGGTAAGTACCCAGACTTTTCAAAAGACATGTTTCTTTTTCTTCATGGTATTAAATATATTTGTACCTTCTGTAACTTCTTTGACAACTTTATTTGTGTTTCTGGCTGTCTGGGCTTATGCTGCGTTTTTCTCTAAAACCACTCTTTTAGGAACATACACGTAATAATTTATGAACTTTTCCCATATTTCTTTGCTTAACTTAACATTGTTTTCAGCACGTTAAAAGTGTTCACGAAACTTACGTAGCTAAGTATACTATTTTGTGTTTTAATTAATAGGATTAACTGAAATTTAAAAGCACCTTAATCTTATAAAAGCTCACGGAAGAGGGCAGGTAAGCAAACTCTGTATGAAAGCTGAGAATCATGTCGCTGATCAGCCTTTCCAACGACTGCCTGCACCAGTCTTTGATTGGCATCATTGGTCACAGTAACAATACATCATGCTGGAGTTGGAAGGCCCAGTTTTTTTTATCTTCATGGCGTGCTTTACTTCCCGTCTGGTCAATGAATCACTCTTCATATCGCATAGCCCTATACCGTTTACCTGGCTGATAGGGATAATCTTTCATTACCTTTATTTTAACTCTTTGTCTTCGTCCAGTTACAACTAAGGGTCTTAATCTTTTTGTTTTTTCACCGTGTGCTCCATTTCCGCGTTAAGAATAGCTGTGGACCAGTTTTACGATCTGACAGATTTGGACCCCTTTTATTGCATGAGAACAGATATGGATCCATTTTATTGCCTGAGAACAGATGTGGACCCCTTTTATTGCATGAGAACAGATGTGGACCCCTTTTATTGCATGAGAACAGATGTGGACCCCTTTTATTGCCTGAGAAGATGTGGACCCCTTTTATTGCCTGAGAACAGATGTGGACCGATTTGATGGCCTGAGAACAGATGTGGACCCCTTTTATTGCATGAGAACAGATGTGGACCGATTTGATGGCCTGAGAACAGATGTGGACCCCTTTTATTGCCTGAGAACAGATGTGGACCCATTTTAAGGCCTGAGAACATATGTGGACCCTTTCTATGGCATGAGAACATATGTGGGCCCTTTTTTATGGCTTGATTAGAGATGTGGGCTCCTCTTTAGAAACAAGTAATAAACAGAACATAGATGCTATTAAGATTTATTTCATCGAGCCGGTCTATCTACTTTTCCGCGGACCTTAAATATCTTTCAGTGGACCTCGTAAGGCTGGGGTGGGGGTGTGGGGGTCCAGAGATCCCAAGTTAAGACCCACTGATCTAAAAGGATGTTATATAATGTCTGCTTATTAGTCACTCTTGCAGAATGTCTGCTTCTCGTATGCAGGTTGATCACTTATTCTCCGTGGAAATTTTGTTCTAGAATCTTGTTCTGTCTGCAGGCGCTACTTCTGAGTGGTACATCCTTTCTCTTCCCGAGCCCACCTCGTACATCAAACTTTCTTCTGGAGATGGCGGCAGAAAATGTTGCTTGTGGCGTGAAGACAGTGACAGGAAATGAGGAAGACGTGGTCACTTGTCTGAAAGAACAGCCTGCGGAAAGTTTCGGCTTCAATTTCTCCTCCTCTATCGCCAATCAGTTCATATCCTCAGAGGACGATCTTTTACCCAGACCGATACTACAGCTGGTGGACGATTCTGAATATCTCAGTGAGGTTGGATTCTTCAGGCGCGATTACATTGTCAGTCTTACCAATGATGACGGCTACATATTAATTAACTCTCATTTCGTAAAAGTCGATACATCGTCAGTCGATTCTGCTTCTAGAAACCTCGCCGATTTTCTACAAATACCCGAGTATTTGGTTCAGTTACTTCTCACTGAGTACCAAAAACTTTATGAAGGGTTAGAGAAATCCGCCATTTCTTATGTTAATGACAACTTCTTCATGAAACAAAGTCTGAGATTCTTAGAGGTTTATGAGAATAATCCCAACAAAGTGAGGACATTGAATCATGCTTATTTCATGTCCTTTGATCACAGCCCTAGATACATGCAGAATCAGTACATGATACATGCCCTTGACCTTGTGTATCTATTCGACATGGAGCCCAAACTGATGGAGCTTTTTTACACGATTAAAGTGGAGGAAGGATTCTATGATGAAGATAAACAACTGAAATCTGACTTCATTGATCTAATTGGTTCTTTCGTGAAAACAGGGTAAGTTTCTACAGGTGACTTCGTTTACATGCAAACAGATTTTATTTTTGTTTTTAATTCGTCTTATGCCTTAGGAATCTTGACAGTGTTGATGGTACTACTACTACTATTACTAATAATAATAACAACAATAATAATTAATAGTCATAAGAAGAAGAAGAAGAAGAAGAAAAAGAAGAGGAAAAATATGACAACTGTAACAGAATTCCTAGAATCTCTGAGAAGTAGCAGGCGTGTTGTATGATAAGATCTAGCACTATGTTGTATGATTAGATTTAGCACTGTGCTGTATGATTAGATTTAGCACTGTGTTGTATGATTAGATCTAGCACTGTGTTGTATGATTAGATTTAGCACTGTGTTGTATGATTAGATCTAGCACTGTGTTGTATGATTTGATGGCCTGAGAACAGATGTGGACCCCTTTTATTGCCTGAGAACAGATGTGGACCGATTTGATGGCCTGAGAACAGATGTGGACCCCTTTTATTGCCTGAGAACAGATGTGGACCGATTTGATGGCCTGAGAACAGATGTGGACCCCTTTTATTGCCTGAGAACAGATGTGGACCCCTTTTATTGCCTGAGAACAGATGTGGACCCATTTTAAGGCCTGAGAACATATGTGGACCCTTTCTATGGCATGAGAACATATGTGGGCCCTTTTTTTATGGCTTGATTAGAGATGTGGGCTCCTCTTTAGAAACAAGTAATAAACAGAACATAGATGCTATTAAGATTTATTTCATCGAGCCGGTCTATCTACTTTTCCGCGGACCTTAAATATCTTTCAGTGGACCTCGTAAGGCTGGGGTGGGGGTGTGGGGGTCCAGAGATCCCAAGTTAAGACCCACTGATCTAAAAGGATGTTATATAATGTCTGCTTATTAGTCACTCTTGCAGAATGTCTGCTTCTCGTATGCAGGTTGATCACTTATTCTCCGTGGAAATTTTGTTCTAGAATCTTGTTCTGTCTGCAGGCGTTACTTCTGAGTGGTACATCCTTTCTCTTCCCGAGCCCACCTCGTACATCAAACTTTCTTCTGGAGATGGCGGCAGAAAATGTTGATTGTGGCGTGAAGACAGTGACAGGAAATGAGGAAGACGTGGTCACTTGTCTGAAAGAACAGCCTGCGGAAAGTTTCGGCTTCAATTTCTCCTCCTCTATCGCCAATCAGTTCATATCCTCAGGGGACGATCTTTTACCCAGACCGATACTACAGCTGGTGGACGATTCTGAATATCTCAGTGAGGTTGGATTCTTCAGGCGCGATTACATTGTCAGTCTTACCAATGATGACGGCTACATATTAATTAACTCCCATTTCGTAAAAGTCGATACATCGTCAGTCGATTCTGCTTCTAGAAACCTCGCCGATTTTCTACAAATACCCGAGTATTTGGTTCAGTTACTTCTCACTGAGTACCAAAAACTTTATGAAGGGTTAGAGAAATCCGCCATTTCTTATGTTAATGACAACTTCTTCATGAAACAAAGTCTGAGATTCTTAGAGGTTTATGAGAATAACCCCAACAAAGAGAGGACATTGAATCATGCTTACTTTATGTCCTTTGATCACAGTCCTAGATACATGCAGAATCAGTACATGATACATGCCCTTGACCTTGTGTATCTATTCGACATGGAGCCTAAACTGATGGAACTTTTTTACGCGATTAAAGTTGAGGAAGGTTTCTATGAGGAAGATAAACAACTGAAATCTGACTTCATTGATCTAATTGGTTCTTTCGTGAAAACAGGGTAAGTTTCTACAGGTGACTTCGTTTACATGCAAACAGATTTTATTTTTGTTTTTAATTCGTCTTATGCCTTAGGAATCTTGACAGTATTGATGGTACTACTACTACTATTACTAATAATAATAACAACAATAATAATTAATAATCACAAGAAGAAGAAGAAGAAGCAGAAGAAGAAAAAGAAGAAGAAAAATGACAACTGTAAAAGAATTCCTAGAATCTCTGAGAAGTAGCAGGCGTGTTGTATGATTAGATCTAGCACGGTGTTGTATGATTAGATCTAGCACAGTGTTGTATGATTAGATCTAGCATTGTGTTGTATGATTAGATTTAGCACTGTGTTGTATGATTAGATCTAGCATTGTGTTGTATGATTAGATCTAGCACTGTGTTGTATGATTAGATCTAGCACTGTGTTGTATGATTAGATCTAGCATAGTGTTGTATGATTAGATCTAGCACAGTGTTGTATGATTAGATCTAGCACAGTGTTGTATGATTAGATTTAGCACAGTGTTGTATGATTAGATCTAGCACAATGTTGTATGATTAGATCTAGCACTGTGTTGTATGATTAGATCTAGCATTGTGTTGTATGATTAGATTTAGCACAGTGTTGTATGATTATATCTAGCATTGTGTTGTATGATTAGATCTAGCACTGTGTTGTATGATTAGATCTAGCACTGTGTTGTATGATTAGATCTAGCACTGTGTTGTATGATTAGATCTAGCATTGTGTTGTATGATTAGATCTAGCATTGTGTTGTATGATTAGATCTAGCATTGTGTTGTATGATTAGATTTAGCACAGTGTTGTATGATAAGATCTAGCACTGTGTTGTATGATTAGATCTAGCACAGTGTTGTATGATAAGATCTAGCACTGTGTTGTATGATTAGATCTAGCACTGTGTTGTATGATAGGATCTAGCACTGTGTTGTATGATAAGATCTAGCACTGTGTTGTATGATAAGATCTAGCACTGTGTTGTATGATAAGATCTAGCACTGTGTTGTATGATAAGATCTAGCACTGTATTGTATGATTAGTCTTAGAAAAATAATAGCAGAAAAAGCACTTTAGATGTGACTGAAACGAAAATGACAAGAGAATGACTGATCTGAACCGCAGACTACAATAGGATGAGGAACCACCTTGCCAAGTAAGGACAACGCACTATCCACTCATTCTACCAGAGTCCGTGGTAAGACACGGTGTAATGCTCCATATATTTTTATTTATATTTTATTCAAGAGAGTGAACAAATTTTATGTTCAAAGTATAAAACAATGAAAGTTTATGTTCCAACTATAAAAGAATGAACAAAGTTTATATTCAAACTAAAAAATAAGTCAACAAAGTTTAACTTTAAACTATACAAGAATTGAGCAAAATTTATGTTCAAGATGTGAAAGAATGAACAAAGTTTATGTTCAAGTTATAAAAGAAGGAACAAAGTTTATGTTAAAGCTATTAAAAATGAACAAATTTTATATTCTAGCTATAAAAGAATGTAAAAAGTTTGTGTTCCAGCTATAAAAATCTGAACAAAGTTTATATTCAAGCTATAAAACAATGAAGAAAGTTTTTGTTCCGGTTATAAAAATATGAAGAAAGTTTACGTTCAATCTGTAAAAGAAAGAACAAAGTTAGGTTCAAAATGTAAAAGAATGAAGAAAGTTTATGTCCAACCTATTAGAAAAAGAACAAAGTTTATATTAAAGCTATAAAAATAATAAAGTAAGTTTTTCTTCAGGCTTGAAAAATATGAAGAAAGTTTACGTTCAATATTTAAAAGAAAGAACAAAGTCTAGGTTCAAGCTATAAAAGAATGATATATGTTTATGTTCAAACGATAAAAGTATGAAGAAAATATATTTTCAAACTTTAAATGAATGAATAAAGTTATGTTCACGCTACAAATGAATGAACACAGATTATGTTCAATATATAAAAGAATAAACAAAATTTAACGCTATGAAAGATTGAAAAAATTTGTTTTAAGGCTCTAAAAGCATGAAAAAAATTTATGTTCACGATATAAAAGAATAAAAAAAATTGATGTTCAAGCCTTAAAAGAATAAACATAATTCATGATCTAGTTATAAAAGAATGATCAAAGTTTATGATAAAGCTATAAAAGAATGAACACAGTTTATGTTCAAGCTATAAATGAATGAAAAAAGTTTATGTTCAAGATATAAAAGAATGAAGACAGGTTAAAGCTTTAAAGTTAAGTTCAAGCTATAAATAAATGAAAAAAGTTTGTTCAAGGTATAAAAGAATGAACACAATTTACGTTGAAACTAATAAAGAATGAACAAATGTTATAACTGTAAAATAATGAACAAAGTTTAATTTCTAGCTATAAAAGAATGAAAACGTTTATGGTCAAGTTATAAAAGAATGAACAAAGTTTATGTTCAAGGTATAAAAGAATAAACATAATTCATGATCTAGTTATAAAAGAATGATCAAAGTTTATGATACGGCTATAAAAGAATGAACATAGTTTATGTTCAAGCTATAAATGAATGAAAAAATTTATGTTCAAGATATAAAAGAATGAACAAAGATTAAAGCTATAAATGAATGAAAAAATTTATGTTCAAGCTATAAAAGAATGAAGAAAATTTTATGTTCAAACTATAAAAGAATAAACGCAAAATTATGTTCAATCTACAAAATAATAAAAAAATTTATGTCAAAGCTATAAAAGAATAAACAAAGTTTATTTTCAAGGTATAAAAGAATGAACAAAGTTTATGTTCAAGCTATAAAAGAATGAACAAAGTTTAAAGCTATAAAAGAATGAACACAGTTTATGTTCAAGCTATAAAAGAATGAACAAAGTTTATATTCAAACTAAAAAATAAGTCAACAAAGTTTAACTTTAAACTATACAAGAATTGAGCAAAATTTTATGTTCAAGATGTGAAAGAATGAACAAAGTTTATGTTCAAGTTATAAAAGAAGGAACAAAGTTTATGTTAAAGCTATTAAAAATGAACAAATTTTATATTCTAGCTATAAAAGAATGTAAAAAGTTTGTGTTCCAGCTATAAAAATCTGAACAAAGTTTATATTCAAGCTATAAACATTGAAGAAAGTTTTTGTTCCGGTTATAAAAATATGAAGAAAGTTTACGTTCAATCTGTAAAAGAAAGAACAAAGTTAGGTTCAAAATGTAAAAGAATGAAGAAAGTTTATGTCCAACCTATTAGAAAAAGAACAAAGTTTATATTAAAGCTATAAAAATAATAAAGTAAGTTTTTCTTCAGGCTTGAAAAATATGAAGAAAGTTTACGTTCAATATTTAAAAGAAAGAACAAAGTCTAGGTTCAAGCTATAAAAGAATGAACAATGTTTATGTTTAAGCTATAAAAGAATGATATATGTTTATGTTCAAACGATAAAAGTATGAAGAAAATATATTTTCAAACTTTAAATGAATGAATAAAGTTATGTTCAAGTTATAAAAGAAGGAACAAAGTTTATGTTAAAGCTATTAAAAATGAACAAATTTTATATTCTAGCTATAAAAGAATGTAAAAAGTTTGTGTTCCAGCTATAAAAAAATGAACAAAGTTTATATTCAAGCTATAAAACATTGAAGAAAGTTTTTGTTCCGGTTATAAAAATATGAAGAAAGTTTACGTTCAATCTGTAAAAGAAAGAACAAAGTTTAGGTTCAAACTGTAAAAGAATGAAGAAAGTTTATGTCCAAACTATTAGAAAAAGAACAAAGTTATATTAAAGCTATAAAAAATAAAGAAAATTTTTCTTCAAGCTTGAAAAATATGAAGAAAGTTTACGTTCAATATTTAAAAGAAAGAACAAAGTCTAGGTTCAAGCTATAAAAGAATGAACAATGTTTATGTTTAAGCTATAAAAGAATGATATATGTTTATGTTCAAACGATAAAAGTATGAAGAAAATATATTTTCAAACTTTAAATGAATGAATAAAGTTATGTTCACGCTACAAATGAATGAACACAGATTATGTTCAATATATAAAAGAATAAACAAAATTTAACGCTATGAAAGATTGAAAAAATTTGTTTTAAGGCTCTAAAAGCATGAAAAAAATTTATGTTCACGATATAAAAGAATAAAAATAAATGATGTTCAAGCCTTAAAAGAATAAACACAATTCATGATCTAGTTATAAAAGAATGATCAAAGTTTATGATACGGCTATAAAAGAATGAACATAGTTTATGTTCAAGCTATAAATGAATGAAAAAATTTTATGTTCAAGATATAAAAGAATGAAGAAAGGTTAAAGCTTTAAAGGAAGGAATAAAATTGTTGTTCAAGCTAATAAAGAATGAAGAAAATTTATGTTCAAACTATAAAAGAATAAACGCAAAATTATGTTCAATCTACAAAATAATAAAAAAATTTTATGTCAAAGCTATAAAAGAATAAACAAAGTTTGTTTTCAAGATATAAAAGAGTAAACAAGGTTTGTGTTCAAGTATAAAAGAATGTACCAAGGCTAAAATTATAAAAGAATAAACAAAGTTCATTTTCAAGCTGTAGGAGAATAAAAAAAGTTTATATTCAAGCTACAAAAGACTAAACAAAGGTTATGTTAAAGCTATAAAAGAATGAACACTTTGTTCAGTCTATGAAAAAACAAAAAAAAAGTTTCTGCTTAAGCGTTTAAAAAAACGAACACAGTTTACGTTCAGCAATAAAATAATGAACAAAGTTTATGTTGAAGCTATAAAAGAATGAAGAGAGTTTATGTTAAAGCTAAAAAAGAAAGAACACAGTTTTGTGTTCACGTTATTATTTAAATATTAACAGAATGAACAAAGGTTAAAGCTATAAACAGTAAAGAAAATTTACATTCAGGCAATAAAAAATGAACAGAATTTATGTTGAAGCTATAAAATAATAAAGAAAGTTTATATTAAAGCTATAAGGAATAAACAATGTCTATGTTCAAACTATAAACGAATGAACAAAGTTTATGTTCAAGCTATAAAAGAACGAACAAGAGTTATGATCAAATTATAAAAGAACAAACACACTTAACGTTCAAGCTATAAAAGAATGAACAAAGATTATGTTCATGCTATAAAAGAATGAACACAGGCTAAAGCTATAAAAGAAAGAACAAAGTTTATATTGAAGCTATGAAAGAATTAACACAGTTTATGTTCAATCTATGAAAGAACAAAAAAAATTATGTTTAAGCGGTTAAAAAAAGAACACAGTTTAAGTTCAGCATAAAAGAATGAATAAAGTTTATGTTGAAGTTATAAAAAATGAAGAGAGTTATGTTAAAGCTAAAAACGAAAGAACACAGTTTATGTTCACGTTATAAACGAGTGAAATAAGTTTATGTTGAAGCTATAAAAGAATGAACAAAGGGTAAAGCTATAAAAAGTGAAGAAATTTACATCTAAGCTATAAAAGAATGAATAGAATTTATGTTAAAACTATAAATGAATAAAGAAAATGTATGTTCAAGCTATAAAAGAATAAACAATGTCTATATTCAAGCTATAAACGAATGAGCAAAGTTTATGTTCAATCTATAAAAAGGTGAATAAGGTTTGTGTTCAAACTATAGAAGAATGGATAAAGTTTATGTTAAAGCTATAAAAGAATGAACAAAGTTTATTTTAAGCTAGAACCGAGTGAATGAAGTTTATGTTCAAGCTATGAAAGAATAAAAAAAGTTTAAATCTATAAAAGAATGAATACATTTTACGTTGAAGCTATAAAAGAATAAACATAGTTTTGTTTGACGTTATAAAAAGAATGAACAATGTTTATGATCAAGCTATAAAAGAAGTAACAAATGTTATGTTCAAGCTATAACAGAATGAACAAAGATTAAAGCTATAAATGAATGAACAAAGTTTATGTTCACTCTATAAAAGAATGAACAAAGTTTATTTTCATGCTATAAAAGAATGAAGAAAGTTTATGCTCATTCTATAAAAAAACAAATTTTATGTTCAAGCTATGAAAGAATGAACAAAGTTTATTTTCAAGCTATAAAAGAATGAACAAAGTGTATGGTCAAGCTATAAAAGAATTGGACAGGCAGTGTGGTCTGACAATCTGTCCTCCATCTCTCAGTTTTTTTTCAATCTCAGTTAATCATCAACAGTTTAGTACTAACAATGTAAACATATAAAAGCAGTACAAAATATGAATTGAAAACTGTTACATAAAACCTCTTACCCACACATTCAGCAATAATGCAAATAAAAGAGAGGATAAAGATATTTCACATTCTCGCATATTACTTCAACCAGATAAAACACGCCATGTACTAGAATTATTTCTTTTACGTTCTTACAATACATTGATTGCCAGGTAAGTAAAATTATGATTATGGTACAACTATTAAGGGGGTTAAACTTTATCACACAATTTATTATTTGTTTATTACAAGTAATATTGTTGTTGTGATTGTTTATTTACTTTTATACTTGACCAGAAATCCTAGCTACAACCTGGAAGAGAAGAGAAATATTGTGTGGCCTCCCTTTGATACAGACAAGAAGAGTTATCTCAGCTTCTCGCTTCATCCCTCAGTTCGTGAAGACGTCCTGGCCAACAGACGATACATCTGGGACACGTTGGTCCCAAAGTGGATACAAGAGTCCCAAGTACAGCAGGGGAAACAAGAGCTCTAGGATGTGTCTATAAGTTTTCTTTACGTAATCCAGTGTCACAGTGTTCCTTTCTTGTATTTGCAATTTGTTGCTTTCTTTGCATTATAAAATTCACTTTCAGCAATAGGTCGATATACAGACAGACAGATAGACAGACAATGACCTGGAGGATAAATGTTGCATTTTTGGTTCATCCAGCCAATACTTTTAAATGGCTGTGATCTGAGTGTAAATATGCATCAGAAAGAAGAAACACAGACACAGCTAGCAGTATTATGGAAGGATTTTGTTTCAAACTCATATTTTCTTCTGTGGCCGAGGATGGAGTTATCTCAAACAAGTCTATGACTTTTGGCTGCAGTGAAAGTCTGAGAGAGAAAATGTTGCACTTATCTTTCTGTGTGTGAGGTTGACTGGGAGATTTCTCTTGTGCCACCTCCGTCCAGGGCACACACAGTCACTCTCAGGCACTGCCGTATACGTTTACCCACCAAAGTAACTGAATCAACTGACAGTTTAACATGGACACATTTTCTTGACAATCTTTAACTGACAGTTTAACATGGACACATTTTCTTGACAGTCTTTAACTGACAGTTTAACAAGGACACATTTTCTTGACAATCTTTAACTGACAGTTTAACAAGGACACATTTTCTTGACAGTCTTTAACTGACAGTTTAACATGGACACATTTTCTTGACAGTCTTTAACTGACAGTTTAACAAGGACACATTTTCTTGACAGTCTTTAACTGACAGTTTAACATGGACACATTTTCTTGACAGTCTTTAACTGACAGTTTAACAAGGATACATTTTCTTGACAGTCTTTAACTGACAGTTTAACAAGGACACATTTTCTTGACAGTCTTTAACTGACAGTTTAACAAGGATACATTTTCTTGACAGTCTTTAACTGACAGTTTACCAAGGACACATTTTCTTGACAGTCTTTAACTGAACGTTTAACAAAGACACATTTTCTTGACAGTCTTTAACTGACAGTTTAACAAGGACACATTTTCTTGACAGTCTTTAACTGACAGTTTAACAAGGACATATTTTCTTGACATTCTCGCATATTACTTCAACCAGATAAAACACGCCATGTACTAGAATTATTTCTTTTACGTTCTTACAATACATTGATTGCCAGGTAAGTAAAATTATGATTATGGTACAACTATTAAGGGGGTTAAACTTTATCACACAATTTATTATTTGTTTATTACAAGTAATATTGTTGTTGTGATTGTTTATTTACTTTTATACTTGACCAGAAATCCTAGCTACAACCTGGAAGAGAAGAGAAATATTGTGTGGCCTCCCTTTGATACAGACAAGAAGAGTTATCTCAGCTTCTCGCTTCATCCCTCAGTTCGTGAAGATGTCCTGGCCAACAGACGATACATCTGGGACACGTTGGTCCCAAAGTGGATACAAGAGTCCCAAGTACAGCAGGGGAAACAAGAGCTCTAGGATGTGTCTATAAGTTTTCTTTACGTAATCCAGTGTCACAGTGTTCCTTTCTTGTATTTGCAATTTGTTGCTTTCTTTGCATTATAAAATTCACTTTCAGCAATAGGTCGATATACAGACAGACAGATAGACAGACAATGACCTGGAGGATAAATGTTGCATTTTTGGTTCATCCAGCCAATACTTTTAAATGGCTGTGATCTGAGTGTAAATATGCATCAGAAAGAAGAAACACAGACACAGCTAGCAGTATTATGGAAGGATTTTGTTTCAAACTCATATTTTCTTCTGTGGCCGAGGATGGAGTTATCTCAAACAAGTCTATGACTTTTGGCTGCAGTGAAAGTCTGAGAGAGAAAATGTTGCACTTATCTTTCTGTGTGTGAGGTTGACTGGGAGATTTCTCTTGTGCCACCTCCGTCCAGGGCACACACAGTCACTCTCAGGCACTGCCGTATACGTTTACCCACCAAAGTAACTGAATCAACTGACAGTTTAACATGGACACATTTTCTTGACAATCTTTAACTGACAGTTTAACATGGACACATTTTCTTGACAGTCTTTAACTGACAGTTTAACAAGGACACATTTTCTTGACAATCTTTAACTGACAGTTTAACAAGGACACATTTTCTTGACAGTCTTTAACTGACAGTTTAACATGGACACATTTTCTTGACAGTCTTTAACTGACAGTTTAACAAGGACACATTTTCTTGACAGTCTTTAACTGACAGTTTAACATGGACACATTTTCTTGACAGTCTTTAACTGACAGTTTAACAAGGATACATTTTCTTGACAGTCTTTAACTGACAGTTTAACAAGGACACATTTTCTTGACAGTCTTTAACTGACAGTTTAACAAGGATACATTTTCTTGACAGTCTTTAACTGACAGTTTACCAAGGACACATTTTCTTGACAGTCTTTAACTGAACGTTTAACAAAGACACATTTTCTTGACAGTCTTTAACTGACAGTTTAACAAGGACACATTTTCTTGACAGTCTTTAACTGACAGTTTAACAAGGACATATTTTCTTGACTTTCTCGTGCTGTATGTCAATATACTCAGATCACAAACACAATAAAAACGTTTCATTTATACCTTCGGTGTTACTGAGTTAGTGTTTTATAGTTTGAAGATTTGTGAGTGTGTTTTATATAATGAAGGTGTGTGTGAGTTATTGTGTTATAACTTGAAGGTGTATGAGTTAGTGTTTGATAGGTTGAAGGTGTGTGAGTTAGTGTTTTATAGCGTGAAGGTGTATGATTTAGTGTTTGATAGCTTTAAGGTGTGCGAGTTAGTGTTTTATAGTATGAAGCTGTGCGAGGTAGTGTTTTATATCATAACGGCTTGCGAGTTAATGTTTTATCGCATGAAGGTGTGCAAGTTAGCGTTTTATAGCATGAAAATGTGGGAGTTAGTGTTTAATAGTATGAACGCGTGCAAGTTGCTACTTTATAGCATGAAGGTGTGCAGATTAATGTTTTATAGCATGAGGATGTGCGATCTAGTACTTTATAGCATGAAGGTGTGTGCGTTAGTGTTTTATAGCGTGAAGGTGTGAGAGTTAGTGTTTTATAGCTTGAAGGTGTGTGAGTTAGTGTTTTATAGCTTGAAGGTGTGAGATAGTGTTTTATAGCATGAAGGAGTGTGAGTTAGTGTTTATTATTTTGAAGGTGTGAGATTTAGTGTTTTATAGCATGAAGGTGTGAGACAGTAGTTTAAAGCTTGAAGGTGTGTGAGTTAGTGTTTTATAGCATGAAGGTGTGAGAGTTAGTGTTTTATAGCATGAATGTGTGAGATAGTACTTTAAAGCTTGAAGGTGTGTGAGTTAGTGTTTTATAGCATGAAGGTGTGTGAGTTAGTGTTTTACAGCATGAAGGTGTGAGAAAGTACTTTAAAGCTTGAAGGTGTGCGAGTTAGTGTTTTATAGCATGAAGGTGTGAGAGTTAGTGTTTTATAGCATGAAGGTGTGAGATAGTACTTTAAAGCTTGAAGGTGTGTGAGTTAGTGTTTTATAGCATGAAGGTGTGTGAGTTAGTGTTTTATAGCATGAAGGTGTGAAATAGTGCTTTAAAGCTTGAAGGTGTGTGAGTTAGTGTTTTATAGCATGAAACTGTGTGAATTAGTGTTTTATAGCATGAGGGTGTGTGAGTTAGTTTTTTATATAATGAAGGTGTGTGTGATTTAGTGTTTTATAGGTTGAAAGTGTGAGATAGTGTTTTATAGCAGGAATGTGTGTGACTTCATGTTTCATAGCTTGAAGGTGTGGGATAGTGTTTTGTAGCATGATGGTGTGTGAGTTAGTGTTTTATAGCTTGAAGGTGTGGGATAGTGTTTTATAACATGAAGGTGTGTGAATTAGTGTTTTATAGCATGAAGGTGTGTGAGTTAGTGATTTATATAATGAAGGTGTGTGTGATTTATTATTTTGAAAGTGTGTGAGTTAGTGTTTTATAGCATGAAGGTGTGAGATATTGTTTTATAGCATGAAGGTGTGTGACTTCGTGTTTTATAGCTTGAAGGTGTGGGATAGTGTTTTATAGCATGAAGGTGTGTGACTTCGTGTTTTATAGCTTGAAGGTGTGGGATAGTGTTTTATAGTATGAAGTTGTGTGAGTTAGTTTTTTATAGCTTGAAGGTGTGGGATAGAATTTATAGCATGAAGGTGTGTGAGTCAGTGTTTTATAGCTTGAAAGTGTGGGATAGCGTTTTATAGCATGAAGGTGTTTTAGTTAGTGTTTAACAGTATGAGGGTATGTGAGTTTTCTGCTCCTTCGTCTTCTCTGAGTTAGTGTTTTATAACATGAAGGTGTGTGAGTCAGTGTTTTATAGCATGAAGGTGTGTGAGTCAGTGTTTTATAGCATGAAGGTGTGTAATTTAGTGTTTTAAAGCATGAAGTTATGTAATTTACTGTTTTATAGCATGAAGGTGTGTGATTTAGTGTTTTAAAGCATGAAGTTATGTCATTTACTGTTTTATAGCATGAAGGTGTGTGATTTAGTCTACTCCTTCTTCTCCTTTGAATTAGATTTTTGTAGCATGAAGGTGTGTCCATTAGTGTTTTACAGCATGAAGGTGTTTTAATTATTGTCTTCTAGAATAAATGTGCGTGAGTTCTTCTTCTTCCTCTTCTTCTTCTTCTTCTCTTCTTCTTCTTCTTCTTCTTCTTCTCCTCCTCTTTCTTCTTCTTCTCCTTCTTCTTCTTCTTTCGATGTTCTTGGTCACATAAGATCATGATCCCTCTTGACATTGCAAAGCCCACAGTCTCTCTAGATATTGATAGGAGCCCCAAAGCTTTTGTCCCAAGCTTGTATCCCATGGCCATGTCTCACGCCTCAGGTCTGCATGGTTTGGGCACTCTTGAGGGATATGTTCTGGAGTCTGGACTCCACTGCCACATGGACACTCGTCTGTGTGAGACAGTTTGAGTCGATGTAGGTGGCTCAGTAGTCTGCAGTGTCCAGTCCATAGGCAAAAGAGGAAGGTTTGCTGATGTCTTTGTAATTGGTGTGTAGGATCTGGTTCGCTGTTGCATTTTACTTGTTTCTTCAATTCAGATCTGCACTGGTTACGGATTATAGTTTTACCCTCTTGGTAGCTTACTGGATGATTTATTTGATCTTGATTGTTGCCAGCTTTGGCTTTGGATAGGCTGTCAGCTATTTCATTACCAGCTATTTCACGATGGGAAGGTACCCATTGTAAGGCCACAGTTATTGACAGTGTAAGGTGCTTCAGTTCTGCTGTGATTTCCTGAATGTTTGCCTGTGGGCTGTTGTTTTTAGTGATTCTAGAAGTGCCCTGCAGTCTGTGAAGAAAGAATATTTTGGGTGATGGCTGCTGGTAATCGTTCACGTCAAATGCTGGATTTTTATTTTACGTTTTCGTCCATTTACACTATCTTCCAGAGCTCTTGCTCTGTCCAAGCTTCAGCACTCTCTGTACATGGACAATGTCCATCCATTCCCTCTCTTCATTAGTCTATGGACACTGTCTATCCACTCCTTCTCTTCATGGACAATGTCTCTTTATATGCACATTGTCCATACATTCTCTCTATCTTCCTAGAGCCTGTCTAATACGGCCTTCTTGATGTCCTGATCCATTCTCAGCGTGATTTGTACTTCAGTCTGTCCAGTTAGTCTACCAGCCAGCTCATTTTCCATGCACACCCGCGTGCCCTAGACACAAGATCCCTTCACAGGTCAATGTCCCAACAAGCTCAGAGATTCGCCAAGAAGAAACGCCTTCTCAATCTTCCTTAGCATGCTCAGTGAGTCTGTCACAACAACACCATGAAACACTTATAACAATAACACCATGAAACACTCTTCACAACAAAACAAAGAGATTCTCGTCACAACAACACCATGAGACATTCTTCATAACAACACCATGAGTCTCTCGTCACAACACCAAAATTAATCTCTCGTCACAACAACACCATGAGACACTTCCTGACCTCCCAGACACAAGATTGTCTTCGATACAGCCTCAATCTCCATGTTTGTGCAGGATGCAATGACTTCCAAGGCACCGATCTTCAGCTGCAACAGATAACAAAGGCCCATCCACTTTTGCTTCCTGTAGTGTAAAATACAATATACGAAGACCCACAGTGCTCCCTGGATTAGCTTTGGAACCCGAAGTAAGAGCTGCACTGTGTACCCAATCATGATACCCACCGGCACATTCACGATAGAGATGTACAACAGCCTGTATTAGCTGAGGCTTGTCCTGTACTAAATACAACAACCTGTGTTAGCTGAGGCTGGTGTTGTACTAAATACAACAACCTGTGTTAGCTGAGGCTTGTCCTGTACTAAATACAACAACCTGTGTTAGCTGAGGCTGGTCCTGTACTAAATACACAACCTGTGTTAGCTGAGGCTGGTGTTGTACTAAATACAACAACCTGTGTTAGCTGAGGCTTGTCCTGTACTAAATACAACAACCTGTGTTAGCTGAGGCTGGTCCTGTACTAAATACAACAACCTGTGTTAGGTGAGGCTTGTCCTGTACTAAATACAACAACCTGTGTTAGCTGAGGCTGGTGTTGTACTAAATGCAACAATCTATGTTAGGTGAGGCTGGTCCTGTACTAAATACAACAACCTGTGTTAGGTGAGACTTGTCCTGTACTAAATACAACAACCTGTGTTAGGTGAGGCTGATTATGTACTAAATACAACAACCTGTTTTAGCTGAGGCTGGTGCTGTACAAAATACAACAACCTGTGTTTGCTGAGGCTTGTCCTGTACTAAATACAACAATCTGTATTAGCTGAGGCTGATCCTGTATTAAATACAACAACCTGTGTCAGCTGAGGCTGGTCCTGTACTAAATACAACAACCTGTGTTAGCTGAGGCTGGTCCTGTACTAAACAGAACTATCTGTATTAGCTGAGGCTGGTCCTGTACTAAATACAACAATCTGTATTAGCTGAGGCTGGTCCTGTACTAAATACAACAACCTGTGTCAGCTGAGGCTGGTCCTGTACTTAATACAACAACCTGTGTCAGCTGAGGCTGGTCCTGTACTAAATACAACAACCTGTATTAGCTGAGGCTGGTCCTGTACTAAATACAACAACCTATGTTAGCTGAGGCTGGTCCTGTACTAAATACAACAACCTGTATTAGCTTAGGCTGGTCCTGTACTAAATACAACAACCTGTATTAGCTGAGGCTGGTCCTGTACTAAATACAACAACCTGTGTTAGCTGAGGCTGGTCTTGTACTAAAATCCAGTCCTGTCCTGGTGAAATCTTGTCCAGATGACATACTACAATTGTTGTATCATCCGCCTCAGACATCCAGGATCTTCCTTCGTTTAATGTATTTACCCTCGGCCAAGTGAAGTACATTATGAAGAGGATGATTTTCAATGTAACCGTGAGGTATGTCTTGATCTGTGCATACTTGTGTCTCACTTTCATCCTTGGATTGTCAAGCAGATACCGCATGACAGTCGCTGGGATATATCTAATGCATGCCAAGAGTAATCTCATGGCATCATTCTGTAATCAATCAAATTTAATTTCCAAAGAGTTAATAGGCCAAGACTATAGTCCAGACCTGACTTGACCAGCGCTTGCATTAACAGGAAAAGAGTTAATGGAACAAGACTGTAGTCCAGACAAGACTTGACCAGCTCTTGTATTAACAGGAAAAGAGTTAATAGAACAAGACTATAGTCTAGACAAGACTTGACCAGCTCTTGTATTAACAGGAAAAGAGTTAATAGAACAAGACTGTAGTCCAGACAAGACTTGACCAGCTCTTGTATTAACAGGAAAAGAGTTAATAGAACAAGACTATAGTCTAGACAAGACTTGACCAGCTCTTGTATTAACAGGAAAAGAGTTAATAGAACAAGACTGTAGTCCAGACAAGACTTGACCAGCTCTTGTATTAACAGGAAAAGAGTTAATAGAACAAGACTATAGTCCAGATCTGACATGACCAGCGCTTGTATTAACAAGAATAGAATTACAAGAACAGGACCTAACATGACCGGTGCTTGTATTAATAAGAACAGAGCTAACAGACCAAGACTAGTTCTGATTTGACTTGATCAGTGTTTGTATTAACAAGAACGGAGTTAATAGACCAGACTATAATCTAGACCTGACATGAACAGCGCGTGTATTAACAAGAACACAGTTAATAGACCAAGACTAGTCGAAATCTGACTTTACCATTGCCTTTATTAACACTAACAGAGTTAACAGAACAAGACTATAGTCCAGACTTGATATGACCAGCGCTTGTATTAGCAAAAACAGAGATCGCAATGGGAAATTTGTTGCAAACATAATCCTAACTGCATTAAAAAAATACAAGTTAAGGCTTAAAACATTTGCGTGCAAACTGTTCTTTTATATTTTATAAATGATTGGAAACATGTTTTTAGTAAATAAGAGTGGGTGGACATGTAGTAGGGTGGGTGGGGATGGAGGGGTATATGCTAGAGAGTATAGTAGCTGATTGTGACTAACATGTATTACTATGATGTGTTGTGATCAGGCGACTTCCAGTAGTTGTGATGTGTTGTGACCAGGCGACTTCCAGTAGTTGTGATGTGTTGTGATCAGGCGACTTCAAGTAGTTGTGATGTGTCTTGATCAGGCGACTTCCAGTAGTTGTGATGTGTTGTGATCAGGCGACTTCCAGTAGTTGTGATGTGTTGTGATCAGGCGACTTCCAGCAGTTGTGATGTGTTGTGATCAGGCGACTTCCAGTAGTTGAGATGTGTTGTGATCAGGCGACTTCCAGTAGTTGTGATGTGTTGTGATCAGGCGACTTCCAGTAGTTGTGATGTGTTGTGATCAGGCGAATTTCAGTAGTTGTGATGTGTTGTGATCAGGCGACTTCCAGTAGTTGTGATGTGTTGTGATCAGGCGATTTCCAGTAGTTGTGATGTGTTGTGATCAGGCTACTTCTAGCAGTTGTGATGTGTCTTGATCAGGCTACTTCTAGCAGTTGTGATGTGTCTTGATCAGGCGACTTCCAGTAGTTGTGATGTGTCTTGATCAGGCTACTTCTAGCAGTTGTGATGTGTCTTGATCAGGCTACTTCTAGCAGTTGTGATGTGTCTTGATCAGGCTACTTCTAGCAGTTGTGATGTGTCTTGATCAGGCTACTTCTAGCAGTTGTGATGTGTCTTGATCAGGCGAATTCCAGTAGTTAGGATGTGTCTTGATCAGGCTACTTCTAGCAGTTGTGATGTGTCTTGATCAGGCGAATTCCAGTAGTTAGGATGTGTCTTGATCAGCCTAGAAGTCGCTTCACTCACGCCAGTGTGTACAACTACACTCACCTTACATGGTGTACCGTTATCCCTACACTCATATTACATGTTGTACTGTTATCCCTGGATGTTATGTTCACTTGTCTCATGTATCACATCTGTGTGTGGTCATGCATTTGTTAAAGTGTATATATGTTCTTATTATCTGACTGTGTGTGTGTGTTAGCGTTAAATGCGCGCAGTCTGTGATTATCACGCCATCAAACTGCAGTTTTTACCACTTTTTAAAACTTCAAAAGCAAAACGTATGTAATAATATGTGCACAGATGGCGAGGGGGAGATAGTAAAGGAATACCAGAGTAATGCTAATCGTGTTATGTCAAACTACTTGTATATATCAGTGAGGGTTGTTTAAGTCTAGATGTACAGACTTTTGTAATACTGAAAGAGTTCCAGGACTTGGAGCTGTTTGTCTGGAGTTAGCTTAGGCACTGAGAGCTGTTTGTGTATAGTGAGTACGTATATGATTGTAAAACTTGACATTGAAAAACACATCGTATTTTTTTCTTTTCTGAAATGGTTAAAGTCAGTTCATTTTTTTTACTAAAGAAAGCGAAAGTGTTTGCCCAGACTAATCGTTTGTTTATCACATTAATCATGATATCTTAAATCTTATATTCTTCCCGTGCTGCTAAACGTCACATAGGGCTCGCATGGTAGTTTGACAATTTTTCCTGCCTTCGGTCAGCTTTTCAAACTCAAGGGATTTTATGCCTGTTAATTTGGACTCACTTAACAATGTCCTTTTTAGAGTTTCACGCGGTCTGCCTCTTTTTCTTTGACCTGTTGTGTTCCACTTGATAGCTTGTTTTGGGATTCTCTCATTGTTTCTTCTCATAACGTGACCACCATATGTCCATCTCCTTTTCCTGATCACCCATGAGACTGGTTGTTGTTCAGTCATCTGTCTTATCTCTGCATTGTTCTTGAATTCGTTCCACTTGATGCCGAGTATTTTCATTAGGCATTTGTTTTCAAGAGTCTAATTTCTTGTCTATTTCTTTAGTTGTTTTTCAGCTTTCGCATGCATAAATGAGAGTGGATATTACATTTGAATTGAATAGTCTTAACTTGGTTTTTTTTTGCTTAAAACTTCAAAAGCAAAACGTATGTAATTATATATGTGCACAGATGGCGAGGGGGAGATAGTAAAGGAATACCAGAGAACATGCTAATCGTGTTATGTCAAACAACTCGTATATATCAGTGAGAGTTGTTTAAGTCTAGATATACAGACTTTTGTAATACTAAAAGAGTTCCAGCACTTGGAGCTGTTTGTCTGGAGTTAGCTTAGGCACTGAGAGCTGTTTGTGTTTAGTTAGCTAATGATTTGTACACTTTGATCAGTGTCACAAACATCGCTACACAACGTTCTGCTGGTCTCCGGTAAGATTTTGTATAGTGAGTACATACATGATACTGTATAGTGAGTAAATACATGATTCTGTATAGTGAGTACATACATGATTTTGTATAGTGAGTACATACATGATTCTGTATAGTGAGTACATATATGATTTTGTATAGTGAGTACATACATGATTTTGTATAGTGAGTACATACATGATTTTGTATAGTGAGTACATACATGATTTTGTATAGTGAGTACATACATGATTTTGTATAGTGAGTACATACATGATTTTGTATAGTGAGTACGTATATGATTTTGTATAGTGAGTACATACATGATTTTGTATAGTGAGTATGTATGTGATTGTGTATAGTGAGTACGTATATGATTGTAAAACTTGACATTGAAAAACACATCGTATTTTTTTCTTTTCTGAAATGGTTAAAGTCAGTTCATTTTTTTTACTAAAGAAAGCGAAAGTGTTTGCCCAGACTAATCGTTTGTTTATCACATTAATCATGATATCTTAAATCTTATATTCTTCCCGTGCTGCTAAACGTCACATAGGGCTCGCATGGTAGTTTGACAATTTTTCCTGCCTTCGGTCAGCTTTTCAAACTCAAGGGATTTTATGCCTGTTAATTTGGACTCACTTAACAATGTCCTTTTTAGAGTTTCACGCGGTCTGCCTCTTTTTCTTTGACCTGTTGTGTTCCACTTGATAGCTTGTTTTGGGATTCTCTCATTGTTTCTTCTCATAACGTGACCAACATATGTCCATCTCCTTTTCCTGATCACACATGAGACTGGTTGTTGTTCAGTCATCTGTCTTATCTCTGCATTGTTCTTGAATTCGTTCCACTTGATGCCGAGTATTTTCATTAGGCATTTGTTTTCAAGAGTCTAATTTCTTGTCTATTTCTTTAGTTGTTTTTCAGCTTTCGCATGCATAAATGAGAGTGGATATTACATTTGAATTGAATAGTCTTAACTTGGTTTTTTTTTGCTTATTACTTTTGAATGCCATATAATCATTTTGTATGATATGCTCTATAATCATGATATGCTCTATAATAATTCTATAACTGAAACAAATCAAGACGAAAACTATCATAGAATAGAGCAACTTAAACCAGATGTATTCTACAGAAAAAAAGAAAACTAGGATTCCAGAAAAACTTTGAAGTATCATTTAAAATCTCTCGTTAAGAATATCTGTCTCAAGAGAGACTGCCGCCATCATCTGTGTCTAGTACAGAACATTCATAACAGGAAAATACTGGAAACTATTTTTATTTGCATATTAAGAGTTCAATATTTAATGAGTGAGCCATACAGACCTTTATGGGGGTTGGAATCCGGCCAGAGCTGTCACAGTCGTTTGCAGAATTACCCACAAGGTAAAGGCCAGGCATGGCCAAAGCGAGACAACTGCTTATAGGTTGAGTAAATATGAGTGGGTCCCCTTGATAGTAAGATCCACCTACTTGACCTTCGGATTCTTAAGTTCACAGAGGGAGCTAAAAATAGTAACTCAAGTGTCAAAAAGTTAAGGTTATAGAGCGAGTTGCTTGAGATGTTTTGACAGTTCTGGGTAGATCAATAATTGCAGATCTCATAAAGTCTAAACTAGAAAGTAGTTCTACGTAAACCAAGTTGTAAATCCCATAGACAACAGAGTAGTATCATCAGCACCGTACATTGCTTCATTCAGTGCCGAGACAGGCACGCATTCTCCTTTAAGTCGCCCAGTCACCAAGTTGTAGAGATTGGTAACCGACTTCTTCTGGATTTAGGGAAGGAAAAGTGGCCAGGAATGATTCTGACAACATGACCCTCTAGTGTGCTGACAGGTCAAGGAAAATAAGGTTTTAAATGTTGTTGCCCTTAGCTTTATACAAACGTTTGAAGTGTTTCTCTCCGTGTTGGCTACCCTGATGTTGTTAGAGCACGTTTATTATGTAGACCCCACACTAAAGTACGCTTGTGGGTATCGTCTGTTTTTATTTATGTTTTTCTCAGTGAGACATAAGATGTTCATAAAATGTGCTTAAATCCTCTCAGACACATACAGAAGATAAGTAGGATTAACAAAGTATCTTGTAGACCATAAACCCCACTTTAATCTGATATTGTCTCTGTCAAAGCCAAACATGCGTCCCCAGATGTGTTAACATTATCCAGTTAACTATTATAATCTGTTAACAAATCAGGGAGGACATCTGTCACTCTTCAAAAAGCAAAACAACTAAAGAAGCTGTGGAGAGGAACAGACAGAACCACAAAAATAAGATTTTTAAGGGCATGCATCTTTCCCATCGCAACATATGCCTGTGAGACCTGGACACTTAACAAAACAGCTGAGAAACACATAAATGCCTTTCAATGTAAATGCTACAGTATAATTCTTCAAATATGGACACAAAAAAAAGAACAAATATATCCATACTACAAGAACTTAATATTGAAGAAGGCTGGCTAGTAAATTTTTGGACACATTACACGTCATGATAATCTAGAGAAGACCGTCTTGGAAGAGTACATAATGGGAAAAAGAAAGAGAGGAAGACCAAAGCGTTGATGATCTGCAAATGGACGCATCAGCAGCAGGGCATCTTGCTTACAACCGATAAGCCTACAGGAGTGCTTTTAGGAAGACAAAGTTCCGCAAAGGACATGCAACTGATTTACTAACTAACTGACTGACTGACTGACTGACTGACTGACTGAAAAAACAGGGACACCTCTACCCTACTTACATATTTAACATTTATGATTTCCCCAGATAGGGTTGTACGGTTCTTAGACATTTCCAAGCGTTATTGTAACAAGAAAAGAGGACACTATAAATAAATGATTTTAAAGATCAAAGTTCACTTGTTTATTACTTGTTTTAGAGCTTCGGTCCACAAAAACGATTATTTCTGAAACATATCATAGAGCAATATTATATATCATTATTACAGAACATTATCATAGAGCATAATCAAAGAACGTTATCATAGAGAATGACAAGTTTTGTTGATATCCAGCATTTGTCTCCTTAAAGACACATGGCTGTATAACACATACCCATCTTTATACGAAAATCTTTATATACTTCAGTATATTTTATTATACATTTACTGAAAAAATGTGATTAAAAAATCAACAGAATACTTCATCAAGGCAAGAAAAATATTGATTTATATCAAGGTTTTATTCTTAATCCTCTAGTCAGAAAATCGTCATCTTCAGAGCAGATAAACAGCCTCTTCTAATTTATTCCTACAATAGACATCCAACCAATCACTGCAATCATTTCTCTTAAGACGCTGACAGACGTCCTGGTATCAGAGCACGGACAACCAGGTGCACGTGACTGAGGTAATGAGGCTGCTCTCTAGGACCAGCAAGAGAGATTAGGCTCTTTTTTGACATTTACAGTCACAGTGTAATTTATTCTGTGTCACAAACCAGGACATTACTGAAACGAGGACATTACTGAAACGAGGACATTACTTATGTAAAATTATTATTTGACTTATTGCATTATTACTTCTTATCTTATTACTTATTTATTACTTTGATGGCAAAACAATAAACACCTGCGCACACACAAACACAAAGGAAACATTCCAGTGTCTACGAAGTCAAATGAAAGCATGTGACTGTATGAAACCATAGTAATGAAAACATAACAATGATGAAAATTGTGCGTCTCAACTCTTAATCTTAACAGACAAACCAACTTCCACACTTAACAGTGAACGAATCGCACGACTTACAGCTACGTTACTCTACAGTCCGACACAGGAAAGCTTACAGATAGAACTTACACAAACATGAGGCGGCTTGGGTTCAAATCTTTACAACCCATTTATCCAACACCAACATTTATTAGAAAACTGCAATAAGACACATCCAGATATACAACAACAACAACGCCCCTCCCCCCCCCTCACACAACGTGTGTTACCCGCCAAAAACCTCGGGACGGCTGCTGGTCATAAATAAGGTCAAGGACTTCACTAAGTTCACACTTATCTTCTGACAATAAGTTGTCATAAATAAGGTCAAGGATTTCGCTAAGTTCACACTTATCTTCTGACAATAAGTTGTCATAAATAAGGTCAAGGACTTCACTAAGTTCACTATTATCTTCTGACAATAAGTTGTCATAAATAAGGTCAAGGATTTCACTAAGTTCACACTTATCTTCTGACAATAAGTTGTCATAAATACGGTCAAGGATTTCACTAAATTCACACTTATCTTCTGACAATAAGTTATCATAAATAAGGTTAAAGGATTTCACTAAATTCACACTTATCTTCTGACAATACGTTGTCATAAATACGGTCAAGGATTTCACTAAAATCACATTTAAAAAAGAATCCGACAACTATCTCCAGTTGTATAAAATCAAAATACCAGACTTTGCATGATCCAAGTTTCAGAAAAAATGTCAGGTTCCCACGCTAAAACCACGAGAAGTTTTTAAGGCAAAAATTTAATGGAGAGCAAAATTATCTTATATGTATGCTAGTACCAGAGTCATTGACAGGGCTTTAAAAAGTGGAAGGACATGAAGGTTTTAATGTAGGGAAGTCCATGTAGGTTTTAATGCAGGGAAGTCCATGTAGGTTTTAATGTAGGGAAGTCCATGTAGGTTTTAATGTAAGGAAGTCCATGTAGGTTTTAATGTAGGGAAGTCCATGTAGGTTTTAATGTAAGGAAGTCCATGTAGGTTTTAATGTAGGGAAGTCCATGTAGGTTTTAATGTAACGAAGTACACTAAGGTTTTAATGTAGGGAAGTCCATGTAGGTTTTAATGTAAGGATGTCCATACAGGTTTTATTATAAGGAAGTACATGAAAGTTTTAATGTAAGATAGTCCATGTAGGTTTTATTATAAGGAAGAACATAAAAGTTGTAATGTAAGGAAGCAAATGTAGGTTTTATTGTAAGGAAGTACATCAAGATTTTAATGCAAGGAAGTCCACGTAGATTTTAATGTTAGGAATTGTATGTAGGTTTTAATGTAAGGAAGTTCATGTATTGTCCACGTATTGTGCGTGTATTGCCATGTAACTTTTAATGTAAGGAAGTCCATGTAGGTTTTAATGTAAGGATGTCCATACAGGTTTTATTATAAGGAAGTACATGAAAGTTTTAATGTAAGATAGTCCATGTAGGTTTTATTATAAGGAAGAACATAAAAGTTTTAATGTAAGGAAGCAAATGTAGGTTTTATTGTAAGGAAGTACATCAAGATTTTAATGCAAGGAAGTCCACGTAGATTTTAATGTTAGGAATTGTATGTAGGTTTTAATGTAAGGAAGTTCATGTATTGTCCACGTATTGTGCGTGTATTGCCATGTAACTTTTAATGTAAGGAAGTCCATGTAGGTTTTAATGTAAAGAGGTCCATGTAGGTTTTAATGTAAGGAAGACCATGTAGATTTTAATGTAAGGAAGTCCATGTAGGTTTTAATATAAGGAGATCCATGTAGGTTTTAATGTAAGAAAGACCATGTAGGTTTTAATGTAAGGAGGTCCATGTAGGTTTTAATGTAAGGAAGACCATGTAGGTTTTAATGTAAGGAAGTCCATGTAGGTTTTAATATAAGGAGATCCATGTAGGTTTTAATGTAAGGAAGACCATGTAGGTTTTAATGTAAGGAGGTCCATGTAGGTTTTAATGTAAGGAAGACCATGTAGGTTTTAATGTAAGGAAGTCCATGTAGGTTTTAATATAAGGAGATCCATGTAGGTTTTAATGTAAGAAAGACCATGTAGGTTTTAATGTAAGGAAGTCTATATAGGTTTCATTGTAGAGAAGCACATGAAAGTTTTAATGTAAGAAAGTACATGAAGATTTTACTGTAACGAAGTATATAAAGGTTTTAATGTAAGGAAGTACATGAAGTTTTAATGTAAAGAAGTACATGAAGATATTATTGTAAGGAAGTATTTGAAGGTTTTAATGTTATGAAGTATATGAAGGTTTTATTGTGAGGAAGTACATATAGGTTTTAATATAAGGAAACATACGAAGGTTTTATTTTAAGGAAGTACATACGTGAACGTTTAACTGTTCGAAAGTCTATGTAGGTTTTAATGTAATGAAGTACATGAAGTTTTTATTGTAGGGAAGTATATGAAGGTTTTAATGTATGGAAGTCTATGTATGTTTAAATGTAAGTAAGTAGATGAAGATTTTGATGTAAGGAAGTACATGTAGATTTTAATGTAAGGAAGTATATACTTGAATGCTTTAATGTAAGAAAGTACTGAAGGTTTTAATACAATGAAGTCTATGTAGGTTTTATTGTGAGAAGTTACATTATGGTTTTAACGTAATAAAGTCCATATAGGTTTTAAATGCAAGGATGTCCATGTGGGATTTAATGTCAGGAAGTACTTGAAGGTTTTAATGTAAGGAAGTAAATAAAGGTTGTTATGTAAAGAAATATATGGGTTTAATGCAAGAAAATCCATGTAGGTTTTAATGTAAGAAAGTACATGACAGTTTTTTTCTAAGAAAATACACGAATGTTTTCTTGCAAGGAAGTACATGTAGGTTTTATTGTAAGGAAGTACATGTAGGTTTAAATGTAAGGAGGTGCATGACGGTTTTAATATAAGGAAGTATATGAAGATTTTTATTGTGAAGAAGTACATAAAGGTTTTATTGTACGGAAGTCTATGTAGGTTTTAATGTAAGGAAGTCCATGTGGTTTTTAATTTAAGAAGTACATGAAAGGTTTAATGTGAGAGAGCCCATATAGGGTTTAATGTAAGGAAGTCCATGTAGGTTTTAATGTAAGGAAGTCTATTTAGGTCTGAATGTAAGGAAGTCCATGTAGTCTTTAATGGATGTAAGTACATGAATATTTTTATTTTAAGAAAGACATGTAGGTGTTAACAGAAGAAAATACATGATGTTTTTAATGTAAGGAAGTCCACCGAGGTTTTAATGTACTAAAGTGCTGAAGGTTTTAATGTAAGGAAGACCATGTAGGTTTTAATGTAAGAAATTACATGACGGTTTTAATAGAAGAAAGTACCATACTGTTTTAATGTAAGAAAGTACATGAACATTTTAGTGTAAGGAAGTACATGAAGGTTTTAATGTAAGGAAGTACATGAAGGTTTCTATACTATATGATAGAATCTGTATGGGATATACCAGACAAAATAACATATGAGGTATACCATATATCATGTACATTTTAAATATACAATATATCATAACATGTGTTAACACTGGATTGTTCTTTGTGTTACTAATATGTCATTGACAGATATAAGATCTATTTGATTGTTTTATAAATGACAGAAATTTACTCAACATTTCATTCTGACATATTTTATGCTGTATTTAAACTCTGCATGCTATTAAACTCGACATGATATTGGTGATGAAGGCGCTACAGAATACCTGTCACCTTAAACGTGTAAACAGCAATGATGTCTGGACATTGCCTGGTTCTGTTTCTTGCCACGATCTTCCTGGGGACCATCGAGATCATCAAAGGTCAAGACCCCCAGGTCAGGTCACCAGCTGGGACGTTCCGGGGTAAAGTTCTGACTGCTCCAAGCGGCGCCAGATACGAGTCTTACAGAGGGATTCCCTATGCGCTGCCACCCACAGGAGAAAGAAGGTTTGCTGTACCGGAGCCGTACCCTGTGATTGAGGTAAAGTTTTGTTTCTTCACTTACAGAAATCAGGAAATTGTACAAGGTGGGGCTACCAGGGTAAGGTGAAGGTACCAGGGTGAGGTGGGGGTAACAGGGTGAGGTAGGGGTAACAAGATAAGGTAGGGGTAACAGGGTGAGGTGGGGCTGCCAGGGTGAGGTTGGGGTACCAGGGTGAGGTGGAGGTACCAGGTTGAGGTGGGGGTATCAGGGTAAGGTCGGGGTATCAGGGTGAGGTGGGGGTACCAAGATAAGGTGGGGTAAAAGGGTGAGGTGGGGCTGCCAGAGTGAGGTTGGGGTACCAGGCTGAGGTGGAGGTACCAGGGTGAGATGTGGGTATCAGGGCGAGGTGGGGGTAACAGGGTGAGGTGGGGCTGCCAGGGTGAGGTGGAGGTATCAGGGTGAGGTGGGGGTACCAGGGTGAGGTGGGGCTGCCAGGATGAGGTGGGGGTACCAGGGTGAGGTGGGGCTGCCAGTGTGAGGTGGGTGTACCAGGGTGAGGTGGGGCTGCCAGGGTGAGATGTGGCTACCAGGGTGAGATAGGGGTACCATGGTGAGATGGGGGTACCAGGGTGAGGTGGGGCTGCCAGGGTGAGATGGGGGTACCAGTGTGAGGTGGGGTACCAGGGTAAGGTGGGGCTGTCAGGGTGAGGTGGGTGTACCAGTGTGAGGTGGGTGTACCAGGGTGAGGTGGGGCTGCCAGGGTGAGGTGGGGCTGCCAGGGTGAGGTGGGTATACCAGGGTGAGGTGGGGGTACCAGGGTGAGGTGAGATATCAGGCTGAGGTGGGGCTGCCAGGGTGAGGTGGGTGTACCAGGGTGAGATGGGGGTACCAGGGTGAGGTAGGGGAAGGCATTTCTAGAATTATTTTTATTGCAGAGAAACCCTCATTTGAGGGCCAGGAACGAGGTCACGGAGTTCCTTCTGTATGTGCTCATTTCCAGACCCACGGTCTTTGCCTGGTACTCATTTAGAACGTCCTTTGTAACGATAATAACTCACTTATCATATACATTCACATTTCATACATCCTCAGATCTCATGTATACTTACACAGAATCACCTATCACATATACTAACATCACATATACTAACATCACATATATGCTCACCTCTCTCATATACTCACCTCTTACATATACTCACCTCTCATGTATACTCACCTCTCAGATATACTCACCTCTGACAGATACTCACTTCTCACATATACCAACATCACACATATACTCACCTCTCACATATATTCACCTCTCACATACACCAACATCACACATATACTCACCTCTGACATATATTCACCTCTCACATATACCAAGATCACACATATACTCACCTCTGACATATACTCACCTCTCACATATACCAACATCACACATATACTCACCTCTTACATATACTCACCTCTCACATATACCAACATCACACATATACTCACCTCTCACATATACCACATTACACATATACTCACCTCTCACATATACCACATCACACACATACTCACCTCTTACATATACTCACCTAACACATATACCAACATGACACATATACTCACCTCTCACATATACCAACATCACACATATACTCACCTCTCACATATACCACATCACACATATACTCACCTCTCACATATACCAACATCACACATATACTCACCTCTCACATATACTCACCTCTTACATATACTCACCTCTCACATACACCAACATCACACATATACTCACCTCTCACATATACCAACATCACACATATACTCACCTCTCACATACACCAACATCACACATATACTCACCTCTTACATATACTCACCTCTCACATATACCACATCACACATATACTCACCTCTTACATATACTCACCTCTCACATATACCAACATCACACATATACTCACCTCTCACATATACCAACATCACACATATACTCACCTCTCACATATACCAACATCACACATATACTCACCTCTCACATATACCAACATCACACATATACTCACCTCTCACATACACCAACATCACACATATACTCACCTCTCACATATACCAACATCACACATATACTCACCTCTTACATATACTCACCTCTTACATATACTCACCTCTCACATACACCAACATCACACATATACTCACCTCTCACATATACCAACATCACACATATACTCACCTCTCACATACACCAACATCACACATATACTCACCTCTTACATATACTCACCTCTCACATATACCAACACCACACATATACTCACCTCTTACATATACTCACCTCTCACATACACCAACATCACACATATACTCACCTCTCACATACACCAACATCACACATATACTCACCTCTCACATATACCACATCACACATATACTCACCTCTTACATATACTCACCTCTCACATATACTCACCTCTCACATACACCAACATCAGATATATACTCACCTCTCACATAAATTTTTATATCTCTCTCCCTGTTTATAGATCTTTATTATTTGTCCTTGATTTGACCGTGACATTTTTTTCAGCTCGGCTCACTCTTCAACTTCTTTCTACCAATGTCTCCTATTTCACTATGTAGAGAGTCCCCTGGGAACAACTGTGATAAGAGCACACTTATCTTAACATAGTGTTTGTGAGACAGGGAACATAGATCTGTTTGCTTAAAAACTCTGACCTACTTCTGTAGCCCAGAAATCTGTAGCAATCAACACTAATTGTAATTGTTATTTTTGTAAAATGTAATGTCAGAGTGGTGGATGGATGGGGACATGGAGATCTCTGGCGGGGATGAGGGAAGTCTGGTGTGAAACCAATGAATCCAGGACGTGACAAACCTATGGGTCTTTACAACAATGGCTATCAGAATGATGTAAACAAAACAGAGCCAGTAGACTATGGGTGGCGGGGAATGAATATCGTTGAAGCATTCATCGGGTTCCTCATCCCAAAGTGGGAGTGTCTTTGTGGAACTGTCTCAAAACTACAAACTGCAACAAAGAAACACCTGATCTCTTTAATATAACATTATAATGATGTTGAATAGTTTATTCACCTCCCCTCCCCTTCTCTCACACAGGGCGACTATGATGCCACAGATTTTGGTCCCTTCTGTGTACAACTAGTGCCCAGTACATCTGTTGGCCAGGAAGACTGCTTGTATCTTAATGTCTTTACACCTCTCAACCGGAGGTAACAATTTCTAACTAATTTATGTGCTGGCGTGTGTATGTGTGTGTATGTGTGTGTATGTGTGTGTATGTGTGTGTATGTGTGTGTATGTGTGTGTATGTGTGTGTATGTGCGTGTATGTGCGTGTATGTGCGTGTATGTGTGTGTATGTGTGTGTATGTGTGTGTATGTGCGTGTATGTGCGTGTATGTGTGTGTATGTGCGTGTATGTGCGTGTATGTGTGTGTATGTGTGTGTATGTGTGTGTATGTGCGTGTGGGCTAGGATGTGTGAAAATGCAGCAACATGGAAAGATCAGACTGATATGAGCCACGCAAGAGAAAGAATATTAATAACTGAGTTATGTACTGATAAACTATGCTGATATCTGCGAGTCTATACTGAAAAATATATTGATATCTGAGTTATATACTGATAAAATATATTGATATCTGAGTTATATACTGATAAAATATATTGATATCTGAGTTATATACTGATAAAATATATTGATATCTGAGTTATATACTGATAAAATATATTGATATCCAAGTTTTGCACTTATAAAATATATTGATATCTGAGTTTGTACTGATAAAATATATTGATATCTGAGTTCTTATCTGATAAAATATATTGATATCTGAGTTCTGCACTGATAAAATATATTGATATCTGAGTTCTGCACTGATAAAATGTAATGACATCTGAGTACTGCAGTGATAAATTATATTGATATCTGAGTACTGCAGTGATAAATTATATTGATATCTGAGTTCTGCACTGATAAAATGTAATGACATCTGAGTACTGCAGTGATAAATTATATTGATATCTGAGTTTTGATGGAGAAGTATTGTTTTAGTTTCCTGATTTCAAGTGTAACTGAAATGAACATAAACCTTTTACGCTAACATTCCGTTTTCTCACTTGAAATACTGAAAGAATCACACGTATTATACTCTGGTATACCTTGACTTGCTGGCATATTGTAATTTTACCAGAGTGAAGTTTCCTGCCACAAGAGTCAGGTACTCAGTTTTGTAGATTGCTCACCTACAACATATTTTCATTCACACGAGAAGTCAGCTCGCTTTAAACTATGTTACTCCTGTGCTCGTATTAGACAAGTGTATAGTCTCTGTTGCGTTTTGTTAACTTTCTGTCAAAATAGACTTTCTCTGGACATATTTTTATGTCATCAAGTCTTTATCTAATATCACCACCATCTTCAGATTGCGTACAGGACACTGCCCACTGTGAGCACACCTGCATCGTACCAACCTGTCACATACTCATGCGTTCCACAGCCTGTCACATACCCATGCGTTCTTATGACTGTCACATACCCTTACATCTCCTCAGCCTATCACATACCCCTAGATCTCCTCAGATTGTCACTTACCCCTAGATCTCCTCAGCCTATCATATACCCATGCGTTCTTATGACTGTCACATACCCTTACATCTCCTCAGCCTATCACATACCCCTAGATCTCCTCAGATTGTCACTTACCCCTAGATCTCCTCAGCCTATCATATACCCCTAGATCTCCTGCCACTTACCCCTAGATCTCCTCAGCCTGTCACATATCCCTTCATCTCCTCAGCCTGTCAAATACCCCTTACATCTCCTCAGCCTGTCACATACCATTACATCTCCTCAGCCTGTCACATACCTTTACATCTCCTCAGCCTGTCACATACACCTACATCTCCTCAGCCTGTCTCATACTCCTACATCTCCTCAGCCTGTCACATACCCTATATCGCCTCAGAATGTCACATACCACTATATCGCCTCAGAATGTCACATATCACTATATCGCCTCAGAATGTCATTCATTCATTCATTCATTTGCATGTCCCTTGCGGAACTTTGCCTCCCAACAGCTCTCCTGTAGGCCTCTCGGTTGTGAGCAAGATGGCCTGCTGCTTTTGCATCCATTTCCAGATCGTCAACGATGTCTTGCAGCCATCTTCATCTTGGTCTTCCTCTTTTTCTTTTTCCCATTATGTATCCTTCCAATACGGTCTTCTCTAAATTATCATGACGTTTAATGTGTCCAAAATATTTAAGTTTTCTCTCTTTAATCCTCTTCACTAGCCAGCCTTCTTCAATATTAATTTCTTGTAGTATGGATATATTTGTTCTTTTTTGTGTCCACGATATTTGGAGAACTCTTCTGTAGCATTTACATTCAAAGGCATTTATGTGTTTCTCAGCTGTTTTGTTAAGTGTCCAGGTCTCACAGGCATATGTTGTTATGGGAAAGATGCATGCCCTTAAAAATCTTATTTTTGTGGTTCTGTCTGCTCCTCTCCACAGATTTTTTATTTGTTTTACTTTCTGAAGAGCGATAGATGTCCTCCTTTTAATTTCCCTCATTGTATCTCCATTATTAGTTAGTAGCGATCCAAGATATTCAAAACTCTCCACTTCTTCCAGTTTTTCCTCATTGATACATATTTCAGTTGCCTTGTTTGTTTTGTCAGTTGTCATCAATTTAGTTTTCTTTGCATTAAGATAGAGGTTCTGCTCTTCGCTGTTCTTGCGGACTGACATAATTAGTTTTTCCATTCCTTTTTGTGTTGTGGACAGCAATACTGTGTCATCAGCATATCTAATCTCTGGTATTTCATAACCTCCAACTGTTATGGCATCGTAATATTCTTTGTCTACATCTTCTCTAACATTCCTCATTATATTTTCAGTATACAAGTTAAATAAGTAGGGTGACAATATGCACCCCTGACGGACCCCTTGTTTTATGTCACACCAACTTGTTGTTTCACCATTTATTCTTACTGCTGCTTGTTGGTCTAGATACAGCAGTGATGTTAATTGTATCAAATGTGTTGGAAATCCCATTTTTTCCATTATTTCCCAAAGTTTCTGGTGTTGTACACAATCAATGCCTTTGAGTAGTCTATAAAGGATAAATATAGATTCACATTAAACTCTCTGCATTTCTCTATTATTATCTTAGATTGAATATATGATCTCTTGATCCTCTTCCTTGCCTGAAACCAGATTGGACCATATTGACTTCTTCTTCTATTTTCTTTCGAAGTCTACCCATTATGATTTTTAACAGAATTTTACTGGCATGACTAATCAGGGCAACAGTTCTGTAGTTGGTGCATAATTTCAGGTTACCCTTTTTTGGCAGTGGTATGAATACAGTTCTTTTCCATTCTTTTGGCCAAACACCTGAATGCCATATCTTTTTACATAGTGCATGATAGATTGTTGCACACTCCTTTCCTCCTGCTTTAATAAATTCAGCTGTTATCTCATCACATCCTGGTGATTTACCATTTTTCAGATTCTTTATTGCCCATAAAACTTCTTCCATTGTCGGTTCGGGTTCTTTCTCCTCCAATAATAATTCACACTGTTGATTTCTGCTTCCACAGTCGGTTGTTTCATACATTCTTTTGCAATATTCCTTCCATCTTTCTAGAATTTCCTCTGTCTCTGTCAGGGTATTCCCCATCTCATCACAAATTACATTTAGCTTAGGTGTGACATTTCTCGTCAATGTCTTCATTTCTTTAAACATTTCACTATCTCTTCCACACTTCTGATGTTCTTCTATTCTTTCACAACAATCTTGTATGTATTGTTTTTGTCTTTTCTTATGTTTCTTCGTACTTCTTTTGTTAAAGTTTTATATTTATCTTTGTTGTTGTTTGTCACTTTCCATTGCGTCTTCATTTCTCTACATTGTTTTATCAGTTCTAGTGTACCTGCTGTGATCCATCTATTCTTTTGTGTTTTCTTTACTGGAACCATGTCTTTAGCTGTTGTTACTAAGATATCTTTGGCCTCTCAGAATGTCACATACCCCTATATCGCCTCAGAATGTCACATACCAATATATCGTCTCACAATGTCACATACCACTATATCGTCTCAGAATGTCACATACCACTATATCGCCTCAGAATGTCACATACCCCTATATCGCCTCAGAATGTCACATACCACTATATCGTTTCAGAATGTCACATACCACTATATCGTCTCAGAATGTCACATACCCCTATATCGTCTCAGAATGTCACATACCCCTATATCGTCTCAGAATGTCACATACCCCTATATCGCCTCAGAATGTCACATACCCCTACATCCTCCTAGCGTGTGGCATAATGCAGAAAAAAAGGGAGGCGACTGCAGTAAAACTGGTTTAAATAAATAAGGTAGATAGAGGTGTATGGTGCAGTTTTACAAAGTGAGGGAGGGAGTGAGTAAGGTGAGAAAAAAACGAATAGAAAGTATGAGAATGTATAAATGAAAAGCATACAACATCCGATATTTCGGCGTGAGCCTTATTCGAGGATACATGCACAACGAGACAAAAACACGAAGAACTACGCTTGGAGGAAGACACATTCAGATAAGTTCTTTGTGCATGTATCCTCGAATAGGGCTCGCATTTTCCAGAAAGGACATCTTATCTTATATCTTATATCCTTCCCGTGTCGTTAAACGACACATAGGGCACGCAAAGTAGTTAGCCAATTTTTCCTGTCTTCGACGAGTCTTTCAACCTCATCAAGGGATTTTATGCCTGTTAATTTGGCCTCTTTTAACAATGTCCTCTTCAGAGTTTCACGCGGTCTGCCTCTTTTTCTTTGGCCTGTTGTATTCCACTTGATAGCTTGTTTTGTGATTCTCTTATCATTTCTTCTCATCAAGTTACCAACATATGTCCATCTCCTTCTCCTGATCACCAATGAGACTGGTTGTTGTTCAGTCATCTGTCTTATCTCTGCATTGTTCTTGAATTCGTTCCACTTGATGCCGACTATTTTCCTAAGGCATTTGATTTCAAAGAGTCTAATTTCTTGTCTATTTCTTTAGTTGTTTTCCAGCTTTTGCATGCATAAATGAGGGTGGATATTACATTTGAATTGAATAGTCTTAACTTGGTTTTTGTGCTTTTAAATTCCATATGTTCTCAAGATCCTTGAAGATCGATGCTGCTTTTGCAATTCTCTGATTCTAACTTCCTTTCTGGTGTCACCATCCTGGTCTATTTAGCTGCCAAGGTATGCAAATTGATTGATTCTTCAATATCTGTCACTTCTATGTGTATCTTTCCATTTTGATTAAGGGGAATTTTCATTATTTTTGTTTTGTCCTTGTTAATTTCAAGTCCTATTTTGCTAGCCAGTGAAGACAGGATATCTTGTTTTTTCTTGCATGGAATTCACTTTGTTACTGATAAGAGTTATGTCATCAGCAAAATCAAGATCTTCTAGTTGGGTCTCATGTACCCAGTCAATACCTGTGTTACCTGTGCAGCATTCTTTCATTATGAAGTCTATTGCAATTCCAAAAAGCAAAGGAGACAGTATACATCTTTGTTTCACACCTGTTTCAATCTGGAACCATTCACTCATCCCTTCTTCTGTTTTGACTACACAAACATATCCATTGTAGAAGTCCTTAATGATGTTGACAGTTTTAGATGGTATTCCATATAGACTTAAAATTCTCCATAATGAATCTCTATGTATGCTATCAATTGCCTTTTTAAAGTCTATGGAGTTCAGTATTAATGGTTTCTGCTTTTCAATATGTTCTTCAAGTATTATTCTGAGAGTAAAGATCTGGTCCAGACAGCTTCTCTCTTTTCGAAATCCTGCTTGTTCTTCTCTCATTGTAGTATCCACTATATCTTTAAGTCTATTCAAAATGACCTTGCAAAATACTTTTGACACAACTGATATTAAGGTTACTCCTCTACCAATTGTTACAGTCACTAAGGTTGCCTTTTTTGTTTGGTATTTTAACAATGATTCCTTTTTTCCATTTAGAAGGGACCTTTTCTTCTTTCCAAATCTTGTTAAACATTCTCTGTAGTTGTCTCATGTTGTCACTATTGATAGCTTTTAGCATCTCGGCTGTTATTTCATCTTCACCTGCAGCTTTTTTGTTAGCCATTAGATTCACTGCTGTTTCAATTTCATGCAATTTAATTTCATCTAGGTTGACATTTAGTTGTGGGGCTGGTAAGTCGGTTTCAAGGTTTAACAATTCCTTTGGGTATGGTCGATTGAGTATTTCTTGGAAGTGTTCAGCCCATCTTTACTTTTGGTCTTTACTTGATGTTAATAGGGTTCCAGTTTTGCTAAGGAGTGGTCTTTCTTTAGATGTAATAGTACCTGTTAGCCTCTTTTGTATGTTGTATAAAGTTTTGCTGTCTCCTGTTTTTGTTGCTTTTTCTGCCTCTTTCGCCATATTGTCTATGTATTCTCTTTTATCCCTTCTAGCTGAACTTTTTACTTTCTTTTCTAGTTCTTTGTATGTTGCTTTCACAAGATCTTTTCCAAGATCTGTTTTTACATTCAACATGTCTAATTTGACTGCTCGTCTTTCATGTATATACTTCCATGTTTTATCTGATATCCATGCTTTTCTATTTGTTTTTTTCAGTCCAGCGATTGCTTTTGCTGCTGTGGTTATGGCTATGCTGTACGAATTAGAAAGAAGGAATTGACATGGTTAATCAGAACTGAGAAAGATTAATTGAAATATGTCTAACAGAGGGCATGGTCATTGGAGGCACAATATTCTCACACAAAGAGATACATAAAACAACGTGGATATCTCCAGATGACAGAACTAGAAACCAGATAGATCATTTTTGTATTAGAAAGCAATACAGAACATCTCTCATAGATGTAAGGGCTTATAGGGGTGCAGATGTTAATAGTGATCACAACCTGTGTATAGGGAAAATAAAACTAAAATTGAACAGCCAACATAAGAAATCAGAAAGGACATGCGAAGCAAGTATTTAGAGCACGTTCCACAGTTCTGCCCCATCTACCAAGAAATCCAAACCCAGCTCTGGCCACACGGAAGATAAACTTTGACCTACAATGCTGGAATCCTGGAACACATAATAATAAATCACTCCCTACTTCTTTCTATCTTAAGCTTGCGATCTCTCCTCTCTCCCCTCTCTCTCACCTCCATCTCTCCTCTCTCTCCTGTCTCTAACCTCTATCTCTCCTCTCTCACCTCTATCTCTCCTCTCTCTCTCCTCTCTATCCTCTATCTCTCCTCTCTCTCACCTTTATATCTCCTCTCTCTCACCTCTCTCTCTCCTCTCTCTCACCTTTATATCTCCTCTCTCTCACCTCTCTCTCTCCTCTCTCTCACCTCTACCTCTCCTCTCTCTCACCTCTATCTCTCATTTCTCTCTACTCTCTCTCCTCTCTCTCTTCCCCTCTCCTCTCTCTCTCCTCTCTCTCACCTCTATCTCTCCTCTCTCTCTCACCTCTATCTCTCCTCTCTCTCTCTCTTCCCCTCTCCTCTCTCTCTTCTCTTTCTCTCCTCTTTCTCTCTCCTATCTCTCGTTCTTTCTCCTCTCTGTCTTTCTCTCTCCTCTCTCTTCCTTCCTCTCCCTTTTCTTCCTTAATGAATCTGCTGTATAATCAGAAAAAAGGGATGGCGACTGCAGTAAAACTGGTTTAAATAATAAGGTTAGATAGAGGTATATGTTGTAGTTTTACAAAGTGACAGAGGGAACCGCATCAGCCACATATCGCGGCAACAAGCCCTCACCCCTAAACCGCACTGTAGCTCGGACAGAGTTAAACTGGTACTCACGTACCACCCTCATAGCTTGGCAGTTAAAAACATACTGTTTCGCCATCTCCATCTCCATTTCCTCCAGACCGAACCTGAGACACGTGAACTTTTTGGGGAACCCCCATTGGTGGCCTACAAACGGGACAAGAACCTCAGGGACCTTTTAATTCGTAGTTATCTTAAGACAGATGAAACTTTTTATGGTACCAGACGTTGCGGACGCCGTAAATGCAACACTTGTCCGTTTGTTGTCAAGGCCAGCCAGATCTCCTTCCCTAAGTCCACGTTATCAGTACAGGAGGGTTTCACTTGTACTTCACGCAATGTTATTTATGCTATCATGTGCAAACGTTGCGGTTTTAAGTACATAGGTGAGACTGGCTTACGGTTAGGAGATCGATTTCGCCAGCATCTCAGTGATATTTCTAAGAGGGCCTGGACACCTGTGGCTAAACATTTTTGCCTTGGTAACCACAGGGGCAAACAGGACATTTCGGTTAGTGCGATCTGCTCTTGTTCCGCAGATGTACGATCTCGGATGGTCCTAGAACAGCGCCTTATTTTCCAGACTGGCTGTCTCCACCCAGCTGGAATTAACAATGTCTTCAGATTTTTGTAACTTCTTTATTTTTCCACTGGCTCTTTTTTTTAAACTCTACTTTCTTTCTCTATGCTACACCTCCCTACCACCACCTTCTTTTCTTCTCTGGCAACATATTGGTGTTTATAGGGTCTTGTCCTACTCACTAGTTTCACATTTTCTCCCTGCAAGTGTTTATGTTCTTCATTCATTATCTCTCCGCTCCCCCCCCCGACACCTCCTCTAGCAGCTATCATGTTTCTATTGCCTTTCCCTCCAACCTCTTCTACCACTTGTTTTCCTCCTCTCTCTCCACCTCTTCTTTACGATTGGCTCTATCGGCTTATCCTTCGTGTGGCCCGCGTGGACTCAATGCATCTTCTATTGGAAACGTATTTCTCTGTTTCCTACTTCTGGAGGAGGCCATATTAAGATAAGTTCTTCGTTAGTTATTTGTTGTTTTTTTTTTTTTTTTTTGGGTCTCGTTTGTGCATGTAATCATCAAAATTGGCTCACGCCGAAATATCGGATGTTGAACATTTTTCATTTATACATTCTTATACTTTCTATTCGTTTTTTTCTCACTTTACTCACTCCCTCTGCCACTTTGTAAAACTACACCAGACACCTCTATCTACCTTTACTGTGTAACCAGTGTCAGATCCCCTGTCATTGTGTCAGTAATTACAGAACTTTGACCCGTGAACAAAAATTTATCTACCAACACTCGGGTCCTAGAACTGTGTGACACCAAACATTTATCTACCAAAACTCGGGTCCTAGAACTGTGTGACACCAAACATTTATCTACCAAAACTCGGGTCCTAGAACTGTGTGACATCAAACATTTATCTACCAACACTCGGGTCCTAGAACTGTGTGACATCAAACATTTATCTACCAAAACTCGGGTCCTAGAACTGTGTGACATCAAACATTTATCTACCAAAACTCGGGTCCTAGAACTGTGTGACATCAAACATGTATCTACTAACATCCGGGTCCTAGAACTGTGTGACATCAAACATTTATCTACTAACACCTAACATCCGGGTCCTAGAACTGTGTGACATCAAACATTTATCTACTAACACCTAACATCTGGGTCCTAGAACTGTGTGACATCAAACATTTATCTACTAACACCTAACATCTGGGTCCTAGAACTGTGTGACATCAAACATCTATCTACTAACACCTAACATCTGGGTCCTAGAACTGTGTGACACCAAACATTTATCTACTAACACCTAACATCTGGGTCCTAGAACTGTGTGACATCAAACATTTATCTACTAACACCTAACATCTGGGTCCTAGAACTGTGTGACATCAAACATTTATCTACTAACACCTAACATCTGGGTCCTAGAACTGTGTGACATCAAACATTTATCTACTAACACCTAACATCTGGGTCCTAGAACTGTGTGACATCAAACATCTATCTACTAACACTAACATCTGGGTCCTAGAACTGTGTGACACCAAACATTTATCTACTAACACCTAACATCTGGGTCCTAGAACTGTGTGACATCAAACTTTATCTACTAACACCTAACATCTGGGTCCTAGAACTGTGTGACATCAAACATTTATCTACTAACACCTAACATCTGGGTCCTAGAACTGTGTGACACCAAACATTTATCTACTAACACCTAACATCTGGGTCCTAGAACTGTGTGACATCAAACATTTATCTACTAACACCTACATCCGGGTCCTAGAACTGTGTGACATCAAACATTTATCTACTAACACCTAACATCTGGGTCCTAGAACTGTGTGACATCAAACATTTATCTACTAACACCTAACATCTGGGTCCTAGAACTGTGTGACATCAAACATCTATCTACTAACACCTAACATCTGGGTCCTAGAACTGTGTGACACCAAACATTTATCTACTAACACCTAACATCTGGGTCCTAGAACTGTGTGACATCAAACATTTATCTACTAACACCTAACATCTGGGTCCTAGAACTGTGTGACATCAAACATTTATCTACTAACACCTAACATCTGGGTCCTAGAACTGTGTGACATCAAACATTTATCTACTAACACCTAACATCTGGGTCCTAGAACTGTGTGACATCAAACATCTATCTACTAACACCTAACATCTGGGTCCTAGAACTGTGTGACACCAAACATTTATCTACTAACACCTAACATCTGGGTCCTAGAACTGTGTGACATCAAACATTTATCTACTAACACCTAACATCTGGGTCCTAGAACTGTGTGACATCAAACATTTATCTACTAACACCTAACATCTGGGTCCTAGAACTGTGTGACACCAAACATTTATCTACTAACACCTAACATCTGGGTCCTAGAACTGTGTGACATCAAACATTTATCTACTAACACCTAACATCTGGGTCCTAGAACTGTGTGACATCAAACATTTATCTACTAACACCTAACATCTGGGTCCTAGAACTGTGTGACACCAAACGTTTAACTACCAACACTCGGGACCAAAAACTGTGTGACAACACACATTTATCTACAAACAGCCGTGTCCTAGAACTGAGTGACAACAAACATTTATATACCAACACTCGGGTACTAGAACTGTGTAACAACAAACATTTATCTACTAACACTCGGATCCTAGAACTGTGTAACAACTAACATTTATCTACCAACACTCGGGCTCTAGAACTATGTGACAACAAACATTTATATACCAGCAGCCGGGTCCTAGAACTATGTGACAACAAACATGTATCTACCAACACTCGGGTACTAGAATTATGAGACAATAAACATTTATCTACCAACACTCGGGTACTAGAACTGTGTGACAACAAACATGTATCTACCAACACTCGGGTACTAGAACTGTGTGACAACAAACATTTATATACCAACACTCGGGTACTAGAACTGTGTGACAACAAACATTTATATACCAACACTCGGGTACTAGAACTGTGTGACAACAAACATTTATATACCAACACTCGGGTACTAGAACTGTGAGACAACAAACATTTATCTACCAACACTCGGGTACTAGAACTGTGAGACAAGAAACATGTATCTACCAACACTCGGATACTAGAACTATGTGACAACAAACATTTATATACCAACACTCGGGTACTAGAACTGTGTGGCAAAGATAACATTTCCATAGAGACACACACAGAGAAATACACATATAACCTTATTATTATTACCTTTCAAAGACCTTACTATATTTCTATTTCTTGTTATAAATACCTTTCTTAGACCTTACTATATTTCTATTTCTTGTTATAATTACCTTTCAGAGACTTACTATATTTCTATTTCTTGTTATAAATACCTTTCAGAGACTTACTATATTTCTATTTCTTGTTATAATTACCTTTCAGAGACTTACTATATTTCTATTTCTTGTTATAAATACCTTTCAGAGACTTACTATATTTCTATTTCTTGTTATAATTACCTTTCAGAGACTTACTATATTTCTATTTCTTGTTATAATTACCTTTCAGAGACTTACTATATTTCTATTTCTTGTTATAAATACCTTTCAGAGACTTACTATATTTCTATTTCTTGTTATAATTACCTTTCAGAGACTTACTATATTTCTATTTCTTGTTATAATTACCTTTCAGAGACTTACTATATTTCTATTTCTTGTTATAATTGTCTGTCTACGACCTTACTATAATTTTTTTTATTATTATGTACTTTCAGCAACCTTACTATATTTCTATTTCTTGTCACAGGACACAACAACTGAGAGTCGTCTGAAGAGTGTGTATGTTTTCATCCATGGCGGAGGACTGATTATGGGCTCCTCCAACGTATACGTGCCTGGAGACCTCGTTACTAGGGTAACATGACGTAATGTGTTCTCTTTACCATTGTCATGTGACGTAATGTGCTTCTGTTTCCATGGTAACGTGCTGATTTGTGGGGGATGCACAGGGATAGGCAGAGATGATGTTGTTCTGCTGAGGAGCACGTGGTTGTCGCGTGGCCAGTGAGTGCCGGCTGTAGCTGTGGGGACTTTGCAGATAGGACGGGGCACATAGCAGGACGAGGACTGGCGACATATGACTTTTGCTAGAAGCTGGGGTTTTCATCCATTAAGTCATGTCTGGTGCCTAACCCTAACCAGGGTATCTCAGGTGTGTAACCTTTCTGTTCCCACCCGTGTAATAACCCCAAGCAAGTTCACTCTCCATGCGATCCACCACCACAAAATAATAAATAACAAAACCATGTAGAATAAAATAAATGGTTCGCTGCCAGGGTCAATAAGTTTGATTGTGATTTATGCAGAACTCTCGAAGAAACAGAAGATAACTGTCCATAATGAATCCTTCTCCCCGATTGGGAATCACGTGATACCACGTCTCGTGAGAGTTCGTATCGACCGATATCGTTATTTTCCCCACTTCGGCTCTCTTCGTCAATCTTCGGCTTTCTTTTCGTACGGGCAGGAATTCGTAAATTTTCAACTCTTGAAATAACTGATATAGCGTCCAGACTGTCACAGTAAAATATGTTCTCGTTACCATGGTAACATGACAAATGTGTTCTAGTTAACAGAGTAAAATGCTGTTGTAAAATATGACATTCTTTATAATATATGACTTAACGTATTCCAAGTATTAGAACAACATCACCTAATGTTTTCTAACTACAAAAATAACATTACTTTATATAGTCTAATTCATAGGACAACATGACTCTATGTATTCTAGTTTCTAGGATATAACCGTAAAGTAATTTAATTTCTAAGAAAACATGACATAATCTATTCTAATTACTTGAATAACATGGCGTAATGTATTGTAATTACTAGAATAACATGATGCAATGTATTCTAATTACTAGAACAACATGGCGTAATGCATTCTTATTACTAGAATTCTTATTACTAGAATAACATGGCGTAATGTATTCTAATTACTAGTATAACATGACGTAATGTATTGAAATTACTAGTATAACATGACGTAATGTATTCTAATTACTAGAATAACATGACGTAATGTATTCTAATTGTAAGATTACGTAACGTGTTCTGGTTTTCAGACCTACATCACATATGTTCTAGTTAACAGAATAGCATAACTCAATGTTTTCAATTTAACAGAATAACATAACGTGGTGTGTTCTAGTTAACAGAGTAACATGAAGTAATGTGTTCTAGTTAACAGAGTAACATGAAGTAATGTGTTCTAGTTAACAGAATAGCATAACTCAATGTTTTCAATTTAACAGGGTAACATGACGTAATGTGTTCTCTTTACCATTGTCATGTGACGTAATGTGCTTCTGTTTCCATGGTAACGTGCTGATTTGTGGGGGATGCACAGGGATAGGCAGAGATGATGTTGTTCTGCTGAGGAGCACGTGGTTGTCGCGTGGCCAGTGAGTGCCGGCTGTAGCTGTGGGGACTTTGCAGATAGGACGGGGCACATAGCAGGACGAGGACTGGCGACATATGACTTTTGCTAGAAACTGGGGTTTTCATCCATTAAGTCATGTCTGGTGCCTAACCCTAACCAGGGTATCTCAGGTGTGTAACCTTTCTGTTCCCACCCGTGTAATAACCCCAAGCAAGTTCACTCTCCATGCGATCCACCACCACAAAATAATAAATAACAAAACCATGTAGAATAAAATAAATGGTTCGCTGCCAGGGTCAATAAGTTTGATTGTGATTTATGCAGAACTCTCGAAGAAATAGAAGATCAACTGTCCATAATGAATCCTTCTCCCCGATTGGGAATCACGTGATACCACGTCTCGTGAGAGTTCGTATCGACCGATATCGTTATTTTCCCCACTTCGGCTCTCTTCGTCAATCTTCGGCTTTCTTTTCGTACGGACAGGAATTCGTAAATTTTCTACTCTTGAAATAACTGATATAGCGTCCAGACTGTCACAGTAAAATATGTTCTCGTTACCATGGTAACATGACAAATGTGTTCTAGTTAACAGAGTAAAATGCCGTTGTAAAATATGACATTCTTTATAATATATGACTTAACGTATTCCAAGTATTAGAACAACATCACCTAATGTTTTCTAACTACAAAAATAACATTACTTTATATAGTCTAATTCATAGGACAACATGACTCTATGTATTCTAGTTTCTAGGATATAACCGTAAAGTAATTTAATTTCTAAGAAAACATGACATAATCTATTCTAATTACTTGAATAACATGGCGTAATGTATTGTAATTACTAGAATAACATGATGCAATGTATTTTAATTACTAGAACAACATGGCGTAATGCATTCTTATTACTAGAATTCTTATTACTAGAATAACATGGCGTAATGTATTCTAATTACTAGTATAACATGACGTAATGTATTCTAATTACTAGAATATCATGGCGTAATGTAATCTAATTACTAGTATAACATGACGTAATGTATTCTAATTACTAGAATATCATGGCGTAATATAATCTAATTACTAGTATAACATGACGTAATGCATTCTAATTACTAGAATAACATGACGTAATGTATTCTAATTGTAAGATTACGTAACGTGTTCTGGTTTTCAGACCTACATCACATATGTTCTAGTTAACAGAATAGCATAACTCAATGTTTTCAATTTAACAGAATAACATAACGTGGTGTGTTCTAGTTAACAGTGTAACATGGCGTAATGTCTTCTAGTTACCAGAGTGACATGACGTAATGTGCTCTAGTCAACAGAGTAACATAACACAATGTGTTCTAGTTACCATTTTAATATGACGCGAAGTGTTCTAGTTAACAGAGTAACATGAAGTAATGTGTTCTAGTTATCAGAGTGAAATATGATCTAATGTCTTCTATTTGCCAGGATAACATGACCTAATGTGTTCCAGTTAATTAGTAAAGCACTAATATGACTGTTAGTTTCGTAAACTCTCGTTTATTTAACCATAGATGAGTAGTACTGCACCACTGCCTGTATTGAAGTTCTATAACCGTAATACGAGATCTCATCAGAATATAGCTACCGTAATATGAGGTCCTATTATAATATAGCTACTGTAATATGAGGTCCTATTAGAATATAGCTACTGTAATATGAGGTCCTATTATAATATAGCTACTGTAATATGAGGTCCTATTAGAATATAGCTACCGTAATATGAGGTCCTATTAGAATATAGCTACCGTAATATGAGGTCCTATTAGAATATAGCTACTGTAATATGAGGTCCTATTAGAATATAGCTACTGTAATATGAGGTCCTATTAGAATATAGCTACCGTAATATGAGGTCCTATTAGAATATAGCTACTGTAATATGAGGTCCTATTAGAATATAGCTACTGTAATATGAGGTCCTATTAGAATATAGCTACTGTAATATGAGGTCCTATTAGAATATAGCTACTGTAATATGAGGTCCTATTAAAATATAGCTACCGTAATATGAGGTCCTATCAGAATATAACTACCGTAATATGAGGTCCTATCAGAATATAGCTAGTGTAATATGAGGTCCTATTAGAATATAACTACACACCAAGAAATCTAACGAATTAAAATTATACGAAAAAAAACTTTCGACTCAGCCTCGAGTATTTTCATATATTTACAGTCTTTAGTTGCGTCAGTTATGACTCTGTATTTTACAATAAGAAATAGTATAATAAGAAGTGATATAATAGTAATTGGCAGAATAAGAAATCGTATAATAAAAAATGGCATAATAAGAAATAATATTATAAGAAATGGTTTAATAAAAAAAGACATAGCGTGAAATGAAATAGGAAGAAATGATAAAATAAGATAGATTAGACATGGTATAATAAAAATGATATAACAAGAAATGGTATAAAAGCAAATAATATAATAAGAAATGATATAATAAGAAATGAAATAATAAGAAATGGTATAATAAGAAATGGTATAAGAAATGATAAAAATATATCGTATAATAAGATATGATATAATAGGAAGTGGTAAATTTAAAATATTGTTAAAATAAGAAATGCTATAATTAGAAATCATATAATAAGAAATGATAGAATAAGAAATGATATAACTAGAAAGTGATAAATAAAAAAGTGTTATAGTAAGAAATTGTATAATAATAAACGATCTAATAAGAAATGATAAATAGTAAAAAGTACAATAAGAAGTGATATAATAAGAAATGGTATAATAAAAAATAGTATAATAAGAAAATGTATTATAAAAATGATAAATAGGAAATGGTATAATAAGAAACAAGGCAACTGAAATATGTATCAATGAGGAAAAACTGGAAGAAGTGGAGAGTTTTGAATATCTTGGATCACTACTAACTAATAATGGAGATACAATGAGGGAAATTAAACGGAGGACATCTATTGCTCTTCAGAAAGTAAAACAAATAAAGAATCTGTGGAGAGGAGCAGACAGAACCACAAAAATAAGATTTTTAAGGGCATGCATCTTTCCTATCGCAACATATGCCTGTGAGACCTGGACACTTAACAAAACAGCTGAGAAGCACATAAATGCCTTTGAATGTAAATGCTATAGAAGAGTTCTCCAGATATCGTGGACACAAAAAAGAACAAATATATCTATACTACAAGAGCTTAATATTGAAGAAGGCTGGCTAGTAAAGAGGATTAAAGAGAGAAAACTTAAATATTTTGGCCACATTAAACGTCATGATAATTTAGAGAAGACCGTATTGGAAGGATACATAATGGGAAAAAGAAAAAGAGGAAGACCGAAACGAAGATGGCTGCAAGACATCGTTGATGATCTGGAAATGGATGCAGCAGCAGCAGGCCATCTTGCTCACAACCGAGAGGCCTACAGGAGTGCTGTTTGGGAGGCAAAGTTCCGCAAGGGACATGCAAAGGAATGAATGAATGAATGAATAATAAGAAATTGTATAATAAAAATGGTATTAAAATATGGTATTATAAAAAATGGTGTATTGAGAAATGAAATAAGAAGAAATTTGAGAATATATATCAAATATCTTCATATTAGAGAGAGGTTAAACAATTTCCTGTGCAAGTTGCCTTGTTTTTATAATAAAAAGTAAACGCTCTTGGAGAAATATATCTTCTTTCTTTCATCCTTGAATATTCAATACTTGAATATTAGATATAGTGTTATATAAATATTATATTGACCGGTTGTCAATATCATTTAAATACACAAGAGTGCTCTGTTATCTAAACAAAAAAATAAACAGTTTTTCAACCATCAACATTTTGTTTAACACCTCTGACTCTCCTTTGACGCTTTAGTGAATTGTGACTCTCTTTTGACACTTCAGTGAATTGTGACACACCGCTGTCCCTCTTTCAACACATCGGTCAGGAAAAATTGACTTATGGACTTGTCTGACAATCAGTGTATATAACCATTTAATATATCAGCACTTCCAGTTAAGATTATTCAATTCAAATGTGATATCCACCCTCATTTTTCCATGCGAAAGCTGGAAATCAACTAAAGAAACAGACAAGAAATTAGACTCTTTTGAAAGCAAATGCCTCAGGAAAATACTTGATATAAAGGGGAACGAAGTCAAGAACAACGTAGAGATAAGACAGATAAGCAAACAACAACCTGTCTCATGGTTGATCAGAAAAAGAAGATGGATATATGTAGGACATGTGATGAGAAGAAACAATCAGAGAATACCAAAACAAGGTATCAAGTGGAGCACAACAGGCCGAAGAAAAAAAGGTTGACCACTGAAACTCTAAAGAGTACATTGTTAAGAGAAGCCAGTTTAGTGGGAATAACATCCCTTGATGAAGTTGAAAGACTCGCCGAGAACAGGAAAACTTGGCAGACAACTATGCGAGCCCTATGTGATGTTTAACGGCACGGGAAGAATGTAAGATGTAAGACTTCCAGTTTTTAACTACTTTTGAAAGTAACTTAATTTTTCAGACTTCTAAATCTCCCACGAAACACATAACAATTTTGCAAGAAGTCTTCGTATTTCATTCAAACACTTTATTTTTGGGCCTCTTTTCTGTATTCCAGGCCGACATTGTGGTTGTCACGATGAACTACAGACTTGGCTTGTTGGGGTTCTTACACGGAAATTCTGATTCTCTGCCCGGAAACCAAGGTTACTGGGACCAGGTGTTGGCTCTCCGCTGGGTCAAGGACAATATCCGAGAGTTTGGTGGTGACCCTGATGACGTCACACTTTCTGGAGAGTCGGCGGGATCCATAAGTACTTCTGTGCTGAGTATCACCCCGCTAGGAAAAGGTCTTTTCAATAAAGTAAGGGAAACTAAATCAGAACCTAAGGCTGAAAGGACACAAAAAGAAACCAAATATTTTAGTTCTTTACCAGTGACAGTATCATTCATTCATTTGCATGTCCCTTGCGGAACTTTGCCTCCCTAACAACACTCCTGTAGGACTCTCGGTTGTGAGCAAGATGACCTGCTGCTGATGCGCCCATTTGCAGATCATCAACGATGTCTTGCAGCCATCTTCGCCTTGGTCTTCCTCTCTTGCTCACAACCGAGAGGCCTACAGGAGTGCTGTTTGGGAGGCAAAGTTCCGCAAGGGACATGCAAAGGAATGAATGAATGAATGAATAATAAGAAATTGTATAATAAAAATGGTATTAAAATATGGTATTATAAAAAATGGTGTATTGAGAAATGAAATAAGAAGAAATTTGAGAATATATATCAAATATCTTCATATTAGAGAGAGGTTAAACAATTTCCTGTGCAAGTTGCCTTGTTTTTATAATAAAAAGTAAACGCTCTTGGAGAAATATATCTTCTTTCTTTCATCCTTGAATATTCAATACTTGAATATTAGATATAGTGTTATATAAATATTATATTGACCGGTTGTCAATATCATTTAAATACACAGAGTGCTCTGTTATCTAAACAAAAAAATAAACAGTTTTTCAACCATCAACATTTTGTTTAACACCTCTGACTCTCCTTTGACGCTTTAGTGAATTGTGACTCTCTTTTGACACTTCAGTGAATTGTGACACACCGCTGTCCCTCTTTCAACACATCGGTCAGGAAAAATTGACTTATGGACTTGTCTGACAATCAGTGTATATAACCATTTAATATATCAGCACTTCCAGTTAAGATTATTCAATTCAAATGTGATATCCACCCTCATTTTTCCATGCGAAAGCTGGAAATCAACTAAAGAAACAGACAAGAAATTAGACTCTTTTGAAAGCAAATGCCTCAGGAAAATACTTGATATAAAGGGGAACGAAGTCAAGAACAACGTAGAGATAAGACAGATAAGCAAACAACAACCTGTCTCATGGTTGATCAGAAAAAGAAGATGGATATATGTAGGACATGTGATGAGAAGAAACAATCAGAGAATACCAAAACAAGGTATCAAGTGGAGCACAACAGGCCGAAGAAAAAAAGGTTGACCACTGAAACTCTAAAGAGTACATTGTTAAGAGAAGCCAGTTTAGTGGGAATAACATCCCTTGATGAAGTTGAAAGACTCGCCGAGAACAGGAAAACTTGGCAGACAACTATGCGAGCCCTATGTGATGTTTAACGGCACGGGAAGAATGTAGATGTAAGACTTCCAGTTTTTAACTACTTTTGAAAGTAACTTAATTTTTCAGACTTCTAAATCTCCCACGAAACACATAACAATTTTGCAAGAAGTCTTCGTATTTCATTCAAACACTTTATTTTTGGGCCTCTTTTCTGTATTCCAGGCCGACATTGTGGTTGTCACGATGAACTACAGACTTGGCTTGTTGGGGTTCTTACACGGAAATTCTGATTCTCTGCCCGGAAACCAAGGTTACTGGGACCAGGTGTTGGCTCTCCGCTGGGTCAAGGACAATATCCGAGAGTTTGGTGGTGACCCTGATGACGTCACACTTTCTGGAGAGTCGGCGGGATCCATAAGTACTTCTGTGCTGAGTATCACCCCGCTAGGAAAAGGTCTTTTCAATAAAGTAAGGGGAACTAAATTAGAACCTAAGGCTGAAAGGACACAAAAAGAAACCAAATATTTTAGTTCTTTACCAGTGACAGTATCATTCATTCATTTGCATGTCCCTTGCGGAACTTTGCCTCCCTAACAACACTCCTGTAGGACTCTCGGTTGTGAGCAAGATGACCTGCTGCTGATGCGCCCATTTGCAGATCATCAACGATGTCTTGCAGCCATCTTCGCCTTGGTCTTCCTCTCTTTCTTTTTTCCATTATGTACCCTTCCAATATAGTTTTCTCTAGATTATCATGACGTTTAATGTGTCAAAAATATTTCAGTTTTCTCTCTTTAATCCCCTTTACTAGCCAGCCTTTCTCAATATAAAGTTTTTGTAGTATGAATATATTTGTTTATTTTTGTGTCCATGATATTTGAAGAACTCTTCTGTAGCATTTACATTCAAAAGCATTTATGTGTTTCTCAGCTGTTTTGTTAAGTATCCAGGTCTCACAGGCATATGTTGTGATAGGAAAGATGCATGCCCTTAAAAATCTTATTTTTTGTAGTTCTGTCTGTTCCTCTCCACAGATTCTTTAGTTGTTTTACTTTCTGAAGAGCGATAGATGTCCTCCTTTTAATATCCCTCATTGTATCTCCATATTATTTAGTAGTGATCCAAGATATTCAAAACTCTCCACTTCTTCCAGTTTTTACTCATTGATAAATATTTCGGTTGCCTTGTTTGTTTTGTCGGTTGTCATTAATTTAGTTTCCTTCGGGTTAAGATAGAGGTTTTGCTCTTCGCTGTTCTTACGGACTGACATAATTAGTTTCCATTCATTTTTTTGTTGTGGACAAAAAGGAATGGAAAAAAGATGACCATTGATTTTTATTATTAGAAACCAAATTGTTTAGTTCTTTACCAGGGATAGCATCAGAAACAGAAAAAAAAAACGAAAAGTCTGTTTCATTTATAACAACGAGCCACTGTAACTACATCTTTCTTTGAGGAATCACGTTCCTGCTATTCAGTTCAATAACTGGGCAGTCTTTTCTCTGTTTAGCCAATGTCTGGCTTGTGACGTCTGCATATATACCCCCACCCACTTGATGCCGCAATGGTTGCCTGAAAGTCCTCCATCTCACTTGTTGTGTCACTGTTAACCTGTCTGTCCTCCATCTCACTTGTTGTGTCACTGTTAACCTGTCTGTCCTCCATCTCACTTGTTGTGTCACTGTTAACCTGTCTGTCCTCCATCTCACTTGTTGTGTCACTGTTAACCTGTCTGTCCTCCATCTCACTTGTTGTGTCACTGTTAACCTGTCTGTCCTCCATCTCACTTGTTGTGTCACTGTTAACCTGTCTGTCCTCCATCTCACTTGTTGTGTCACTGTTAACCTGTCTGTCCTCCATCTCACTTGTTGTGTCACTGTTAACCTGTCTGTCCTCCATCTCACTTGTTGTGTCACTGTTAACCTGTCTGTCCTCCATCTCACTTGTTGTGTCACTGTTAACCTGTCCTCCATCTCACTTGTTGTGTCACTGTTAACATGTCTGTCCTCCATCTCACTTGTTGTGTCACTGTTAACCTGTCTGTCCTCCATCTCACTTGTTGTGTCACTGTTAACCTGTCCTCCATCTCACTTGTTGTGTCACTGTTAACATGCATGTCCTTCATCTAACTTGTTGTGTCACTGTTAACCTGCATGTCCTCCATCTCACTTGCTGTCACATAATGCAAATATTTATTTTCTCACTCTTTGCTTTATTTTCACAGCAATTTCCGAATTTAAAGTTCTGTCTTTTCATAGTTAGTGAGTTGGATAGTGAGTGAATAAGTGAATGAGTGAGTCATTTAATTAGATGGTTAATTAGATAGTGAGTTAGTTAGTGAGTTGGTGAGTGAGTGAGTCAGTGAGTTAGTAAGGTACTGAGTTAGTTAGTGGGCTAGTGAGTTAGTTAATTTAGTTAGTTAGTTAGTTAATTTAGTTAGTTAGTTAGTTAGGAAGTTAATTAGTGACTTGTGAGTTAATGAATGAGTGAGTGAATGAGTGAGTCAGTTAGTTAGTTAGGTAGTTAGATGTTAGTTAGGTAAATAGTTAGTTAGTTATCTAGTTAATTAGTTATTTAGTTAGTTAATACGTTAGTTACTGAGTAAGTGAGTGAGTGAATTAGTTAGTTAGTGAGTTTGTTTGTTAGTTAGTTTGTTAGTTAGTTATTTAGTTAGTGAGTTGTTAGTTAGTTAGTAAGTTAGTTAGTTAGAGATTTAGTTAGTTAATGAGTGAGTTAGGTAGTTAGTTAGTCATCATCATCATCATCATGTGCCTTGCCGACTGGCGTTGGCTATTATGCTTCTCCAGAGTACCCGATCCTTCATACAGGCCATCAGCTCAGTTGGTGATCTCCTCTCACACCATCCCGTCAGACTGTCCAATATCATTTCTCTTGGTCTTCCTCTTGATCTTCTTCCTTCTATTTTTCCTGTTGTTATAGTATTTTCATTGCCCCCTCTTCTCATTGCATGTCCTATGAAAGTACATTGTCTCTCTCTTATCTTTTTGACGAGGTTTTTTTGTCTCTCCATCTCTTTTCATACATTCTTCATTAGTTATTTTTGCTGTCCAGGCGATTCGCAACATTCTTCTAATAAACCACATTTCTGCTGCTTCCAATGACTTTTGTGCAGACTTGCCTATTGTCCATGATTCACTTCCATATAACAAGATAGGTTCAATATAGCATTTTAGGACTCGTTTTCTAACATTCATTGATAAAGATGTGTTAGCTAATATGTTTCTCATTCTCTGAAATGCAGTCTTTGCTTGGCCTATTCTGTTCGTAATTTCTGTTCTGCATTTCCCATCTGAAGTTATTACTGCTCCAAGGTATTTGAATTTCTGCACCTGCTTTAGAATAGTTCCAGTTAGTTAGTGAGTTAGTTAATTAATTAGTTAGTTAGTGAGTTAGTTAATTAATTAGTTAGTTAGTGAGTTAGTTAGTAAGCTAGTACGATGTTATTTTCTTAGTTAATTGGTTAGTTAGTTAGTTAGTTAGCTAGCTAGCTAGTTAGTTAGTTAGGTAGTTATTTAGGTAGTTAGTTAGTTTGTTAGCTAGTTATCTCTTAGTTAGTTAGCTAGTTAGTTAGTTTTTAGTTAGTTGGTTAGTTAGTTTGTGAGTAAGTAAGTTAATTAATAATTAGTTAGTTACTTGTTATTTATTTAGTTAATTAGTAAGTTAATTAGGTATTTGTTTCTCAGTTAATTAGTTAGTGAGTTAGTTAGTAAGTTAGTTCGGTGTGATTTTCTTAGTTAATTGGTTATTTAGTTAGTTAGTTAGTTAATTAGTTAGTTAGTTAGTTAGGTTAGTTAGCTAGTTATCTGTTAGTTAGTTAGCTAGTTAGTTAGTTGGTTAGTTAGTTAGTGAGTAAGTAAGTTAATTAATTAATTTTTTAGTTATTTGTTATTTATTTAGTTATTTAGTAAATTTATTAGGTGTTTGTTTCTCAGTTAATTAGTTAGTTAGTTTGTTTGTGTGTTGGTTAGTCAGTCAGTTAGTTGGTGAGTGAGTTAGTTAGTTTGTTAGTTAGCTGCTAGTTAGTTGGTTACTTAGTAAGTTAGTTAGGTGTTAGTTAGTTGGTTACTTAGTTTGTGAGTAAGTAAGTTAATTAATAATTAGTTAGTTACTTGTTATTTATTTAGTTAATTAGTAAGTTAATTAGGTATTTGTTTCTCAGTTAATTAGTTAGTGAGTTAGTTAGTAAGTTAGTTCGGTGTGATTTTCTTAGTTAATTGGTTATTTAGTTAGTTTGTTAGTTAGTAAGTTAGTTAGTTAGTTAGTTAGAGATTTAGTTAGTTAATGAGTGAGTTAGGTAGTTAGTTAGTCATCATCATCATCATCAGGTGCCTTGCCGACTGGCGTTGGCTATTATGCTTCTCCAGAGTACCCGATCCTTCATGCAGGCCATCAGTTCAGTTGGTGATCTCCTCTCACACCATCCCGTCAGACTGTCCAATATCATTTCTCTTGGTCTTCCTCTTGATCTTCTTCCTTCTATTTTTCCTGTTGTTATAGTATTTTCATTGCCCCCTCTTCTCATTGCATGTCCTATGAAAGTACATTGTCTCTCTCTTATCTTTTTGACAAGGTTTTTTGTCTCTCCAGCTCTTCTCATACATTCTTCATTAGTTATTTTTGCTGTCCAGGGGATTCGGAACATTCTTCTAATAAACCACATTTCTGCTGCTTCCAATGATTTTTGTGCAGACTTGCCTATTGTCCATGATTCACTTCCATATAACAAGATAGGTTCAATATAGCATTTTAGGACTCGTTTTCTAACATTCATTGATAAAGATGTGTTAGCTAATATGTTTCTCATTCTCTGAAATGCAGTCTTTGCTTGGCCTATTCTGTTCGTAATTTCTGTTCTGCATTTCCCATCTGAAGTTATTACTGCTCCAAGGTATTTGAATTTCTGCACCTGCTTTAGAATAGTTCCAGTTAGTTAGTGAGTTAGTTAATTAATTAGTTAGTTAGTGAGTTAGTTAATTAGTTAGTTAGTTAGTGAGTTAGTTAGTACGCTAGTACGATGTTATTTTCTTAGTTAATTGGTTAGTTAGTTAGTTAGTTAGCTAGCTAGCTAGCTAGTTAGTTAGTTAGGTAGTTATTTAGTTAGTTAGTTAGTTTGTTAGCTAGTTATCTCTTAGTTAGTTAGCTAGTTAGTTAGTTTGTTAGTTAGTTGATTAGTTAGTTTGTGAGTAAGTAAGTTAATTAATAATTAGTTAGTTACCTGTTATTTATTTAGTTAATTAGTAAGTTAATTAGGTATTTGTTTCTCAGTTAATTAGTTAGTGAGTTAGTTAGTAAGTTAGTTCGGTGTGATTTTCTTAGTTAATTGGTTATTTAGTTAGTTAGTTAGTTAATTAGTTAGTTCGTTAGGTTAGTTAGCTAGTTATCTGTTAGTTAGTTAGCTAGTTAGTTAGTTGGTTAGTTAGTTAGTGAGTAAGTAAGTTAATTAATTAATTTTTTAGTTATTTGTTATTTATTTAGTTATTTAGTAAATTTATTAGGTGTTTGTTTCTCAGTTAATTAGTTAGTTAGTTTGTTTGTGAGTTAGTTAATTAATTAGTTAGTTAGTGAGTTAGTTAATTAGTTAGTTAGTTAGTGAGTTAGTTAGTACGCTAGTACGATGTTATTTTCTTAGTTAATTGGTTAGTTAGTTAGTTAGTTAGCTAGCTAGCTAGCTAGTTAGTTAGTTAGGTAGTTATTTAGTTAGTTAGTTAGTTTGTTAGCTAGTTATCTCTTAGTTAGTTAGCTAGTTAGTTAGTTTGTTAGTTAGTTGATTAGTTAGTTTGTGAGTAAGTAAGTTAATTAATAATTAGTTAGTTACCTGTTATTTATTTAGTTAATTAGTAAGTTAATTAGGTATTTGTTTCTCAGTTAATTAGTTAGTGAGTTAGTTAGTAAGTTAGTTCGGTGTGATTTTCTTAGTTAATTGGTTATTTAGTTAGTTAGTTAGTTAATTAGTTAGTTCGTTAGGTTAGTTAGCTAGTTATCTGTTAGTTAGTTAGCTAGTTAGTTAGTTGGTTAGTTAGTTAGTGAGTAAGTAAGTTAATTAATTAATTTGTTAGTTATTTGTTATTTATTTAGTTATTTAGTAAATTTATTAGGTGTTTGTTTCTCAGTTAATTAGTTAGTTTGTTTGTTTGTGTGTTGGTTAGTCAGTCAGTTAGTTGGTGAGTGAGTTAGTTAGTTTGTTAGTTAGCTGCTAGTTAGTTGGTTACTTAGTAAGTTAGTTAGGTGTTAGTTAGGATGGAGTATAGGTATTTGGCGTGATCTTCTGTTCCGCATCACTTTCCAAGTAAAATAACCGAGTACATTTTTTTCCCTTGGCCGCCCATTCGTCTACAGTTCTTGAGGAATCGTTCATTTTCCACCATCCCAAGTTTTTCCTTCAGCTCTTTCACTCATGACAATGACTGATTCACAGTTGTCAGTGAAGTCCTTTGTTCGACCAGCTTTACCTGCAGCATTGATGATGTCTGCTCGATCCATTGCCTGGCCTTCCTCCGTGACAACTGAGTCTGCCAACTGATCTCCTGTTTCATTTCCTATGACACCTTCATGGCGCGGTGCAAAAATAAAGGTCAGTCGATGGATCTGTGACATCTGCATGGATTCAAGCCGCTATTCTTTTAGAGAGCCAGTCAGAATTTTTTTTATCATGTTCATCAAGTCACTGAAGATGCCTGCCTGCGTGTTGTCTTTTTTTCACAGCCACGGCTTGCGTGTAGTCTTGTGACTTGAACTAGATCAAAGCTTTTGTCACAGCCATGGCTTGTGTGTAGTCTTGTGACTTGAACTAGATCAAAGCTTTTGTCACAACCATGACTTGTGTATAGTCTTGTGACTTGAGCTAGATCAGAGTTTTTGTCACAGCCATGACTTGTGTGTAGCCTTGTGACTTGAGCTAGATCAAAGCCTTTGTCACAACCATGACTTGTGTGTAGTCTTGTGACTTGAACTAGATCAAAGATTTTGTCACAGCCATGACTTGTGTGTAGTCTTGTGACTTGAACTAGATCAAAGCTTTTGTCACAACCATGACTTGTGTATAGTCTTGTGACTTGAACTAGATCAAAGCTTTCGTCACAGCCATGACTTGCGTGTAGTCTTGTGACTTGAACTAGATCAAAGCTTTCGTCACAGCCATGGCTTGCGTGTAGTCTTGTGAATTGAACTAGATCAAAGCTTTCGTCACAACCATGACTTGCGTGTAGTCTTGTGACTTGAATTAGATCAAAGCTTTCGTCACAGCCATAGTTTCTATTGTGAGGCTACTTGTTGCTGCAGCATAGGTACCGCTGGCTTCTTTCACATTTCTGCTGTCAGAGTTGACTGCGCGTGCCCAGGTACATATCTTGTCTCGTATCACCTGTCTGCCTGTAAATAAACGGGTCGCTATCTCTCGTCCTTTAACTACTCGGCATCTATTTCAGCCTGATTATGTTCTCTGCTCTCTTCTGTTGCCGTAATATGAACAGACAGAGCCACTCTGAAGTTTGGTGGGCGGCACACCTCAGACATTTCATCTTCCTCAAGAGCCATTCACGATTTTCCTCTTTTGAACCTGTTCTCTTTTCCTATCATCAGTTAACTGTTAGGTCGGTGTGATCTGTCCCTGAGATGGGAATTTTATTCTACTGTTCATTTTGAGAAAATCTAACAGATACCTCATGATCTTGGAGGATGTGTCTCTGGTGCATACAAGAAGGATATGGTTTGTCTCTTTCTGTATTCTCTCAAGCTTTGAACTTGACCAGCCATGCTCTGCTGCTGACCTAGAGATGGACAGCTTGCACTCTGGACACTTGCGTGTAGTCTTGTGACTTGAACTAGATCAAAGCTTTCGTCACAGCCATGACTTGTGTGTAGTCTTGTGACTTGAACTTGATCAAAGCTTTCGTCACAGCCATGGCTTGTGTGTAGTCTTGTGACTTGAACTAGATCAAAGCTTTTGTCAGAGCCATGACTTGTGTGTAGTCTTGTGACGAGCTAGATCAAAGCTTTTGCCACAGAGATGACTTGTGTGTAGTCTTGTGACGAGCTAGATCAAAGCTTTTGTCACAATCATGACTTGCGTGTAGTCTTGTGACTTGAACTAGATCAAAGGTTTCGTCACAGCCATGGTTTGCGTGTAGTCTTGTGACGAGCTAGATCAAAGCTTTCGTCACAGCCATGGCTTGCGTGTAGTCTTGTGACTTGAACTAGATCAAAGCTTTCGTCGCAGCCATGGTTCCTATTGTGAGGCTACTTGTTGCTGCAGCATAGGTACCGCTGGCTTCTTTCACAGTTCTGCTGTCAGAGTTGACTGTGCGTGCCCAGGTACATCTCTTGTCCCGTATCACCTGTCTGCCTGTAAATAAACGGGTCGCTATCTCTCGTCCTTTAACTACTCGGCATCTATTTCAGCCTGATTATGTTCTCTGCTCTCTTCTGTTGCCGTAATATGAACAGACAGAGCCACTCTGAAGTTTGGTGGGCGGCACACCTCAGACATTTCATCTTCCTCAAGAGCCATTCACGATTTTCCTCTTTTGAACCTGTTCTCTTTTCCTATCATCAGTTAACTGTTAGGTCGGTGTGATCTGTCCCTGAGATGGGAATTTTATTCTACTGTTCATTTTGAGAAAATCTAACAGATACCTCATGATCTTGGAGGATGTGTCTCTGGTGCATACAAGAAGGATATGGTTTGTCTCTTTCTGTATTCTCTCAAGCTTTGAACTTGACCAGCCATGCTCTGCTGCTGACCTAGAGATGGACAGCTCGCACTCTGGACACTTCCATGTATTCTCAGCCTTTAACCTCGCTGTTGTTTGTAGTGTGTGTTGGCTGACGGTGCCAATGGAACACTGACTGTACACAGCTCGATCTTTTCCGCGAAAGTTCTGAATGTCTGCCTATGCCCTTTCGTTATTCCACTTTCGCATAGTCTTTGTTGACAAGCGCTGCATTCAACATTTGTTTTGGTCACCTCACTGTACTTTTGTTAGGGTGGCTGTTATAATATCTGCTTTGTCCGTTTGTAGGTTGTCTATGGTTGTTACTTTGTTGATCTACCATTTCATTATCTTTGATGCCGGCATGTCCTGGGGAATAAATCCATGTTAGAGAGGAGATTTGTGTTTCTTTTATTTTGGTCAACCAATCACGACGCGTCTCCTGAGTTTTAATTTTATTTTTCCAGCGTGCAGATAATCCTTCTGATACTCGCGGGATTGGATGTTAGGATCAGCATCGCGTACTGAGCCACTGAGATGTGTACTCCCTGAAACAAGAGAACTAACAGCTGCTGTTACAGTTTTGGCACTGCTTTGATTTTTATTGCAATTAATCCTTTCTTTGGACACAAAAAAGAATAAATATATCCATACTACAAGAAGTTAATGTTAAAGAAGGTGGCTAGTAAAGAGGATTAAAGAGAGAAAACTTAAATATTTTGGACACATTAAACGTCATGATAATCTAGAGAAGACCATCTTGGAAGGGTACATAATGGGAAAAAGAAAGAGAGGAAGACCAAGGCGAAGATGGCTGCAAGACATCGTTGATGATCTGCAAATGGATGCAGCAGCGGCAGGCCATCTTGCTCACAACCGAGAGACCTACAGGAGTGCTGTTTGGAAGGCAAAGTTCCGCAGGGGACATGCAAATGAATGAATGAATCCTTTCTTAGCTTTAGCTGTGATGTGGTCTAAATGATCTATTAACCCTAAGCTGGGACTAAGACTTACGTCCGTACACTTCATCCAGTTAGAAGCCAAATACGTACCAAAAGAACTGTTTTCTTTCTTTTTTTCTCCTATGGTGTTAAACACAAGAGAGAAAACTTAAATACTTTGGACACATTAAACATCATGATAATTTAGAGAAGACCATATTGGAAGGATACATAATGGGAAAAATAAAAAGAGGAAGACCAAAACGAAGATGGCTGCAAGAAATCCTTGACGATCTGCAAATGGACGCAGCAGCAGCAGGCCATCTTGCTCACAACCAAGAGGCCTACAGGAGTGCTGTTTGGGAAGTAAAGTTCCGCAAGGGACATGCAAATGAATGAATGAATGAATGATGTTAAATATATTTGGATCTCCCGTAACCTGTTTGACAATATTATTTCTGTTTCTTGCCACAGGAGATTTGTTGCATTTTCCTCCCAAACCACTCTTCTAAGGACCAAAAAAAAAAAAACACACGTAATATTTATGAACGATATGAGTTATGAATATTGCCTCATCTCTTTTCTTAACGATTATTTTTTTTTCAGCACTTTAAAAGTGTTCACGAAACTTACACAGCGAACTACACTACTTTGTGCAGTAATTAATAGGATTAACTAAATGTAAACGCACGCTTATCTTAATAATAGCTCCCGGAAGAGAATAGTTCTGGTGTAACGGAAGAGAATAGTTCTGGTGTAACGGAAGAGGATTGTTGTGGTGTAAACAAACTTGCAAAGTCATTGGTCACAGTACCATAAGGACATGCTCGATTTGAAAGGTCTAGTTTTCTGTCTTCAAGTCTGGTCTTTCTACTTGTCTTGTCACAGTTGTTTTTCATTTCTAATAGACTTTTATAATTTCCCTGGATGATGGAAACAATCTTTCATGATGTTTCAGAAATCCTCGTATCTTACTTTAATTCTTTTTCTTCGTCCATCTAGGACAAGGCTTCTTAACCTTTTTGGCCTTGGACTATTTCTGCTCTGAGAACAGATGTGGATTCATTTTACGAAGTGATTGATTGATTGATCTTTATTTCACAAGGGTTAAGAATTGGGCACGCAGGCCCGTCTGACATTCTGCCCTTTATCATACATCTTTCACTCTGTTCCAGATATTCTACAATTATGCTGTTCATATAACAAACATAACTAACATTGAAGCTGAGAGACATAAAATAAAATATAACATTTACGTTTCGCTCTTAAACATTCACTCAGTACAGAAGTAACTACATATATTATAAATGACTATCTACTAAACAAAATTTTCGGGGACTATTCAGAAAACAATTAATTGTATTCGGTGTCTGTAAGAGCAGTTTAAGATAACTTAAGCAGATGTGGACTCATTATGGCCTCAGAACAGATGTGAATCCATTTTGCGAAATTAGAACAGATGTGGACCCATTTTATGACTTGACAAACTGATGTGGACCCATTTTATGACTTTACAATACATGTGGACCCATTTTATGACTTGACAACAGATGTGGATCCATTTTATGGCCTAAGAACAGATTTAGACAAATTTTTTTTATCACGAGAATAGATATGGACCTTTTTTTGTGGCGTGAGAACGGACGTGGACACCTCATTAAAAATAAAGTAATAAATAGACCTTAAATGTAATTATTTCATTGAGGAAAAAAAGAAAATTTTCGTGAACCTACATACAATTTTTAATTGGACCCTCTGGGGTTGTTTGAGGGTGTGGGGAGAGGGGAATGTGTGGAGTTCATAGACCCTATGTTAAGAGCCGCTGATCTAAAAGTGTGTTATGTAATATCTGCTTATCGCATACATGCTACTTATTGTTATATAATATTTGCTGATAGTTTGCATATTAATCAGTTATTTTCTGCGGAAGTTTTGTTCTAGAATCTTGTTCTGTCTGCAGGCGCTACTTCTGAGTTGCACATCTTTTCTCTTGCCGAGCCCACCTCGTACATCAAACTTTCTTCTGGAGATGGCCGCAGAAAATGTTGCTTGTGGCGTGAAGACAGTGACAGGAAATGAGGAAGACGTGGTCACGTGTCTGAAAGAACAGCCTGCGGAAAGTTTTGGCTTCAATTTCTCCCTCCCCGTCTTTAATCAGTTCACATGCTCAGGGGACGATCTTTTACCCAGACCGATACCACAACTGCTGGACGATTCTGAATATCTCAGTGAGGTTGGATACTTCAGCCGCGATTATATTGTCAGTTTTACCAGTGACGACGGCTACATATTAATTAACTCTCTTTTTGGTAAAGTCGATACATCGTCAGTCGATTCTATTGCTAAACACCTCATCGATTCTCTAGAAATACCCGAGTATTTGGTCAGATTACTTCTCAATGAATATCAAAAACTTTATGAAGGATTAGAGAAATCCGCCATTGCTCTTGGTAATGATAAGCACTTCATCCAGCAAAGTCTGAGATTCTTAGAGGTTTATGAGAATAATCCCAACAAAGAGAGGACATTGAATCATGCTTACTTTATGTCCTTTGATCACAGTCCTAGATACATGCAGAATCAGTACATGATACATGCCCTTGACCTTGCTTATCTGTTCGACATGGAGCCTAAACTGATGGACATGTTTTACTTGATGAAAGTGGAGGAAGGATTCTATGATGAAGATAAACAACTGAAATCTGACTTCATTGATCTAATTGGTTCTTTCGTGAAAACAGGGTAAGTTTCTACAGGTGACTTCGTTGTTTACCTGCAAACAGATTTTTAAAAATGTTTGTCTTATACTAGAGGAATCTTGATAATGTTGATGGTACTACTGCTACTATTACAATTACTATTCTAACATTAGTAATAATAGTAATAATAATAACAATAATAATAATCGTAGGATGAAGAAAAAGAAGAAGAATATGACAACTGTATCAGAATTCCTAGAATCTCTGAGAAGTAGCAGGCGTCACAAAGATACCTGGGCAAGCTACAGGTGTAAAGTTTATTTCCAATGACCTTGTAATGGAACGATGCACTTCTCTGATCTGCGTGGCCGTTGATCTCCATCATAAATCCCCAGTATTTCTACAATATAATGAGACTAATACAACACTACTACGTCTTTTCTTGTTTCTGAAAAAAGTATGTGAGAGTCTTACACAGCTGTGTAATAACAATAATCTTGAGATAAAACACAGAGGTGTAATAACAATAATCTTGAGATAAAACACAGAGGTGTAATAACAATAATCTTGAGTTAAAACACAGAGGTGTAATAACAATAATCTTGAGATAAAACACAGCTGTGTAATAACAATAATCTTGAGATAAAACACAGCGGTGTAAAAACAATCTCTCTCTCTCTCTGAACCTTAAGTGCCCAGGGCACATGGGGCTTCCGCAAGGGTTTTCCACAAATGCCTGTCTTTCGCCTTTTTTTCTGCTCTTGCCCAGGTGAGCCCTCTATTGCTCAACATCCTTTCTGTTGTTCTTCTCCATGTCTCTTTTGGTCTACCCTTACTTCTGCTCCCCTGTGGTGTCCATCTTAGTGCTATTTTTGGTAGTGAGTTGTCTGTCATTCGGAGCACATGTCCCAACCATCGCCAGCGTCTTTCCTCAATAATTGTTGTCAGTGGTTTCATCTGCATTTCTGCCAATAAAATGTTATTTCTTATGCTGTTTGGCCAAAATATTTTTTTAATTCTACGTAAACATTTAGTCTGGAAAGAATTCAACTTGTTTTCTATGGTTTTGGTGATTTTCCAGCACTCACTTCCATAGAGTAGTACACTTAGAACATTACTCTTAAATATCCTGATTTTCATATTTATGCTTAGTTTATTTGATTTCCATATATTCTGTAGCATTGCAAAAACCTGCTTTGCTCTAGTAAGTCTGCTGTTGATGTCCTCTGTGCTGTCTCCATTTTCTACTACTCTGCTGCCAAGGTATACAAATTCGTTGACCTCCTCCACTAACTTGTTATCTACTCTGAGTACATTTCTGTTGTTCACATTTTGCTTCATTAACTTTGTCTTTCCTACATTGATCTTTAGTCCTATGTTGTTTGCATTCTGGGTTAACTTGTTTATTTTATCTTGCATATCTTTGTGACTGCTTGATAATAGACAAATGTCGTCCGCAAAGTCAAGGTCCTCCAGCACTGTGTCAAGGGTCCATTTTAATCCTCTGCGTTTGTCTGATGTGTAAAAACAATAATCTTGAGATAAAACACAGCTGTGTAATAACAATAATCTTGAGATAAAACACAGAGGTGTAATAACAATAATCTTGAGATAAAACACAGAGGTGTAATAACAATAATCTTGAGTTAAAACACAGAGGTGTAATAACAATAATCTTGAGATAAAACACAGCTGTGTAATAACAATAATCTTGAGATAAAACACAGCGGTGTAAAAACAATCTCTCTCTCTCTCTGAACCTTAAGTGCCCAGGGCACATGGGGCTTCCGCAAGGGTTTTCCACAAATGCCTGTCTTTCGCCTTTTTTTCTGCTCTTGCCCAGGTGAGCCCTCTATTGCTCAACATCCTTTCTGTTGTTCTTCTCCATGTCTCTTTTGGTCTACCCTTACTTCTGCTCCCCTGTGGTGTCCATCTTAGTGCTATTTTTGGTAGTGAGTTGTCTGTCATTCGGAGCACATGTCCCAACCATCGCCAGCGTCTTTCCTCAATAATTGTTGTCAGTGGTTTCATCTGCATTTCTGCCAATAAAATGTTATTTCTTATGGTGTTTGGCCAAAATATTTTTTAATTCTACGTAAACATTTAGTCTGGAAAGAATTCAACTTGTTTTCTATGGTTTTGGTGATTTTCCAGCACTCACTTCCATAGAGTAGTACACTTAGAACATTACTCTTAAATATCCTGATTTTCATATTTATGCTTAGTTTATTTGATTTCCATATATTCTGTAGCATTGCAAAAACCTGCTTTGCTCTAGTAAGTCTGCTGTTGATGTCCTCTGTGCTGTCTCCATTTTCTACTACTCTGCTGCCAAGGTATACAAATTCGTTGACCTCCTCCACTAACTTGTTATCTACTCTGAGTACATTTCTGTTGTTCACATTTTGCTTCATTAACTTTGTCTTTCCTACATTGATCTTTAGTCCTATGTTGTTTGCATTCTGGGTTAACTTGTTTATTTTATCTTGCATATCTTTGTGACTGCTTGATAATAGACAAATGTCGTCCGCAAAGTCAAGGTCCTCCAGCACTGTGTCAAGGGTCCATTTTAATCCTCTGCGTTTGTCTGATGTGTAAAAACAATAATCTTGAGATAAAACACAGCTGTGTAATAACAATAATCTTGAGATAAAACACAGAGGTGTAATAACAATAATCTTGAGATAAAACACAGAGGTGTAATAACAATAATCTTGAGTTAAAACACAGAGGTGTAATAACAATAATCTTGAGATAAAACACAGCTGTGTAATAACAATAATCTTGAGATAAAACACAGCTGTGTAATAACAATAATCTTGAGATAAAACACAGCTGTGTAATAACAATAATCTTGAGATAAAACACAGCTGTGTAATAACAATAATCTTGAGTTAAAAAACAGAGGTGTAATAACAATAATCTTGAGATAAAACACAGCTGTGTAATAACAATAATCTTGAGATAAAACACAGAGGTGTAATAACAATAATCTTGAGTTAAAACACAGAGGTGTAATAACAATAATCTTGAGATAAAACACAGCTGTGTAATAACAATAATCTTGAGTTAAAACACAGAGGTGTAATAACAATAATCTTGAGTTAAAACACAGCTGTGTAATAACAATAATCTTGAGATAAAACACAGCTGTGTAATAACAATAATCTTGAGTTAAAACACAGAGGTGTAATAACAATAATCTTGAGATAAAACACAGCTGTGTAATAACAATAATCTTGAGATAAAACACAGAGGTGTAATAATAATAATCTTGAGTTAAAACACAGAGGTGTAATAACAATAATCTTGAGATAAAACACAGCTGTGTAATAACAATAATCTTGAGATAAAACACAGAGGTGTAATAACAATAATCTTGAGTTAAAACACAGAGGTGCAATAACAATAATCTTTAGTTAAAACACAGAGGTGTAATAACAATAATCTTGAGTTAAAACACAGAGGTGCAATAACAATAATCTTGAGTTAAAACACAGAGGTGCAATAACAATAATCTTGAGATAAAACACAGAGGTGTAATAACAATAATCTTGAGATAAAACACAGCTGTGTAATAACAATAATCTTGAGATAAAACACAGAGGTGTAATAACAATAATCTTGAGTTAAAACACATCTGTGTAATAACAATAATCTTGAGATAAAACACAGAGGTGTAATAACAATAATCTTGAGTTAAAACACATCGGTGTAATAACAATAATCTTGAGATAAAACACAGAGGTGTAATAACAATAATCTTGAGTTAAAACACAGCTGTGTAATAACAATAATCTTGAGTTAAAACACAGAGGTGTAATAACAATAATCTTGAGTTAAAACACAGAGGTGTAATAACAATAATCTTGAGATAAAACACAGAGGTGTAATAACAATAATCTTGAGTTAAAACACAGAGGTGTAATAACAATAATCTTGAGATAAAACACAGAGGTGTAATAACAATAATCTTGAGTTAAAACACAGAGGTGTAATAACAATAATCTTGAGATAAAACACAGAGGTGTAATAACAATAATCTTGAGTTAAAACCAGAGGTGTAATAACAATAATCTTGAGTTAAAACACAGAGGTGTAATAACAATAATCTTGAGTTAAAACACAGAGGTGTAATAACAATAATCTTGAGTTAAAACACAGAGGTGTAATAACAATAATCTTGAGTTAAAACAAAGCGGCTGAAGACGCCCGTTGAGGCATTCAGTGATCAATAGCAGATATACCAGCGTCAGAGTTAGCGAGTCATAGCTGATATACCAGCGTCAGAGTTAGCGAGTCATAGCTGATATGCCAGCGTCAGAGTTAGCGACCCAGAGCTGACCAAGACCCTGTCCCACTCCTCTGTGGTACCTCCAGTAACAGGCCTAGCCTGGCTAACGGGTCGGGAATCGCCATAGTCGCCATGGTGGTGGAGTCTGCTAAAGAAGCATTCCACACCCAATTTGTTTTAGCTGTGCTCCAGAACTGAAAAAGTAGCCGCCATAACCCGCTCCCACGCCGATACGATGCTGTGCCTCAACATCTCTACAGCATCGGCTGCAAAGAACACCAGCTCGCAGTTACAGGGAATTTGTACAAGTGCAAGTGAGCTGAAACAAAATCAGTAATAATCTCATAGGTAACAAACTGATAAAAAAACTTTGGTCAGGTAACAATCAGAAAATTGAATACATTATTAATTCAGATACAAATATTTAAAAAAAAAACAGTGGAACTTTTGTCAAGTAACATGATCCAGCACGGAATCTAGCACAGTGTTGTACGATTAGATCTAGGACGGTGTTGTACGATTAGATCTAGCACTGTGTTGTATGATTATATCTAGCACGGTGTTGAATAATAAAATCTAGCAGTGTGTTGTATGATTATATCTAGCACTGTGTTTTTAAAAAATCTCGCGCGGAGTTGAACGATTAAATCTAGCTCGGTGTTGTACAATTAGATCTAGCACGGTGTTGTATGATTAGATCTAGCATGGTGTTGTATGATTAGATCTAGCATGGTGTTGTATGATTAGATCTTGTACGGTGTTGTATGATTAGTTCTAGCCCGGTATTGTATGGTAAGATCTAGTATGGTGTTGTATGGTAAGATCTAGTATGGTGTTGTATGGTAAGATCTAGTATGGTGTTGTATGGTTAGATCTAGTATGGTGTTGTATGGTTAGATCTAGTATGGTGTTATATGGTTAGATCTAGTATGGTGTTGTATGGTTAGATCTAGTATGGTGTTGTATGGTTAGATCTAGTATGGTGTTGTATGATTAGATCTAATATGGTGTTGTATGGTTAGATCTAGTATGGTGCTGTATGGTTAGATCTAGTATGGTGTTGTATGATTAGATATAGCATATTGATGTATGATTAGATCTGGCATGGTGTCGTATGATTAGACCTAGCACGGTGTTGTATGATTAGACCTAGCACGGTGTTGTATGATTATCTTAGAAAAAACAATAGCTAAAAAAGCATCTAAGATCGTTCTAAGGACTGTTATTGCCGGAGGTTGGGTGGATGATGCATCGCTCTCCACTCTAATGGCGTGCGTCTCAAATATCCTCTGACAGTCAAGTCCAGCTCCTGGCCTTCTCGTGGCAGAACTGTTTAAACTGACAGGAGAAGGGGCGAAGGCGAATATCTGGCGCCTGAAAACCAGACGCTTCGGGTAGATGAGCGTCATGTTTGGTAGCTCGTCTACCGCTTCTGGCGAGATTCTTCAGCTGCCGTGGGTGGAGTGGGGCTCCTCCCGGCCAGTGAAGAAAGGTGCGATTATGGGTTTCCCTGTAGCACTGTGGAAAAGGTGAAAGAAAGGAGTAAGTGAAGTAATCAGCATTCTCGAGGCCAGGACTGCTCAAATCACGGCGCCTCTTCTCTGGAGGTTGGCCACGTCCCATGTACACTCATACCGGGCGAATTGCCTGATTCGGCTTAACCCAGGGGTTAAGACGCTGTTGGAGAGATTCTTCGGATTCCGCGCGTGGAGTGAAACTCCTCCCGGCCAATGAAAAAAAATGAGGAAAAGCAATCAGGGTTGCCGTGCGGAGGCGATGTGAATAGGTGATGGAAAGAATAAAGTGAAGATTAATCTGTATGTCCAGTAGTCTCGCTGCGAGAGCTAGTTATACCACGGCAACTCTGCTATAGAGGCCGGCCATGTTCGTTTTACACCTATACTATTGAAATATGCCTAACCGGCTTAAACCAGGGGTGAAACTTGATGGCTACTCAAGTCACGGTACCTCCGCTCTAGAGGTCGGTCATGTCCCAAATACGCCCATACTGGGATAATATGCCTAAACCGGCTCAACTCAGGGGTGGAACTCACTAGTGGCGAGGACAAAAGCTCCGTCCTGGTCACAACTAGGAAGGGTAGCGGCCACGACCACAAAATGCTGAAGTCGGAGACACTGGACCAGGGAAGTCTAGATAGGCAACCACCCCTCACCCGGCGGGGATGTTTGCGTATCCTAATCACGCTGAGGTTTTCCGGTGAGAAAGCTATAAAAGAATGAACTAAATTTATGTTGGAGCTATAAATGATTGAAGAAAATTTATGTTGAAGCTATAAAAGAGTGAAGAAATTTTTTGTTCAAGCTATAAAAGATGTAATCATACAACACCAAACTAGATCTAACCATACACGCAGGGTGGTCTGAGAATCTGTCCTCCATCTCTCAGTTTTCTTCCAATCTCAGTTAATCATCAACAGTTTAGTACTAACATTGTAAACATATAAAATCAGTACAAAATATGAACTGAAAACTGTTACATAAAACCTCTTACCCACATACTGAACAATAATACAAATAAAACATAAGATAAAGATATTTCACATTCTCGCATATTATTTCAACTAGACAAAAAAAAATCATGTACTAGAATTAGATCAGATAAACTATATATTGATTGCCAAGTAAGTAACATTATGATAATAGTACTACTCTTAAGGGGGTTAGTTTTGTCACACAATTTATTATTTGTTTATTACAAGTAATATTGTTGTAGTGATTGTTTATTTACTTTTATACTTGACCAGAAATCCAAGCTACAGCCTAGAAGAGAAGACAAATATTGTGTGGCCTCCCTTTGATACAGACAAGAAGAGTTATCTCAGCTTCTCGCTTCATCCCTCAGTTCGTGAAGATGTCCTGGCCAGCAGACGATACATCTGGGACACGTTGGTCCCAAAGTGGATAAAAGAGTCCCAAGTACAGCAGGAGAAACAGGAGCTCTAGGATGTGTCTATAAGTTTTCTTTACGTAATCCAGTGTCACAGGGTTCCTTTCTTGTATTTGCAATTTGTTGCTTTCTTTGCATTATAAAATTAACTTTCAACAATAGGTCGATATACAGACAGACAGATAGACAGACAATGTCCTGGAGGATAAATGTTGCATTTTTGGTTCATCCAGCCAATACTTTTAAATGGCTGTGATCCGAGTGTAAATATGCATCAGAAAGAAGAAACACAGACACAGCTAGCAATATTATGGAAGGATTTTGTTTCAAACTCATATTTTCTTCTGTGGCCGAGAATAAATGCCTTTGAATGTAAATGCTACAGAAGAGTTCTTCAAATATCATGGACACAAAAAGAAAAAATATATCTATACTACAAGAACTTAGTATTGAAGAAGGCTGGCTAGTAAAGAGGATTAAACAGAGAAAACGTAAATATTTTGGACACATTAAACATCATGCAAGAAAAAACAGATAGCCTGTCTTCACTGGCTAGCAAAATAGGACTTGAAATTAACAAGGACAAAACAAAAATAATGAAAATTCCCATCAATCAAAATGGAAGAATACACATAGAAGGGACAGATATTGAAGAAGTCAATCAATTTGCATACCTTGGCAGCTACATAGACCAGGATGGTGACACTAGGAAGGAAGTTAGGATCAGAATTGCAAAAGCAGCATCAATCTTCAAGAATCTTGAGAACATATGGAATTCAAAAGTTATAAGCACAAAAACCAAGTTAAGACTATTCAATTCAAATGTAATATCCACCCTCATTTATGCATGCGAGAGCTGGAAAACAACTAAAGAAATAGAAAAGAAATTAGACTCTTTTGAAAACAAATGCCTAAGGAAAATACTCGACATCAAGTGGAATGAATTCAAGAGCACTGCAGAGATAAGACAGATGACTGAACAACAACCAGTCTCACGGGTGATCAGGAAAAGGAGATGGACGTATGTTGGCCACTTGATGAGAAGAAATGAGCAGAGAATCCCAAAACAAGCTATCAAGTGGACCACAACAGGCCGAAGAAAAAGGGGCAGACCACGTGAAACTCTGAAGAGAACATTATTAAGAGAGGCCAAGTTAACAGGCATAAAATCCTTTGTTGAGGTTGAAAGACTCGCCGAAGACAGGAACAATTGGCGAACTACTTTGCGAGCCCTATGTGACGTCTAACGGCACGGGAAGGATATAAGATATAAGATAAGAAACATCATGATAATCTAGAGAAGACCGTCTTGGAAGGTTACATAATGGGAAAAAGAAAGAGAGGAAGACCAAGGCGAAGATGGCTGCAAGACATCGTTGAGGATCTGCAAATGGATTCATCAACAGCAGAGCATCTTGCTCACAACCGAAAGGCCTACAGGAGAGCTGTTAGGGAGGCAAAGTTCCAAAAGGGACATGCAAATGAATGACTGACATGAATGGCCAAAGATGGAATTATCTCAAACAAGTCTATGACTTTTGGCTGCAGCGAAAGTCTGAGAGAGAAAATGTTGCACTTATCTTTCTGTCTGTGAGGTTGACTGGGGGATTTCTCTTGTGCCACCTCCGTCCAGGGCACACATAGTCACTCTCAGACACTGCTGTATACGTTTACCCACCAAAGTAAATGAATCAACTGACAGTTTAACAGGGACACATTTTCTTGACAATCTTTAACTGACAGTTTAACAAGGACACATTTTCTTGACAGTCTTTAACTCACAGTTTAACAAGGACACATTTTCTTGACAGTCTTTAACTCACAGTTTAACAAGGACACATTTTCTTGACAGTCTTTAACTGACAGTTTAACACGGACACATTTTCTTGACTTTCTCGTGCTGTATTTCAATATACTCAGATAACAAAGCCAATAAAAACGTTTCATTTATACCTTCGGTGTAATTGAGTTAGTGTTTTATAGCATGAAGGTGTATGAGTTAGTGTTTTATAGCATGAAGGTGTATGAGTTATTGTGTTATAACTTGAAGGTGTGTGAGTTAGTGTTTTATAGCTTGAAGGCTTGTGAGTGTGTTTTATAGAATGAAGGTGTGTGATTTAATGTTTTATAGGTTGAAAGTGTGTTAGTTTTTTATAGCATGAAGGTGTGTGAGTTAGAGTTTTATAGCATGAAGGTGTATGAGTTAGGGTTTTATAGCTTGAAGGTGTGTGATTTAGTGTTTTATAGGTTGAAAGTGTGTGAGTTAGTTTTTTATAGCATGAAGATGTATGAGTTATTGTTTTATAGTTTGAAGGTTTGTGAGTGTTTTTGTAGAATGAAGGTGTGTGATTTAGTGTTTTATAGCTTGAAGGTTTGGGAGTGTGTTTTACAGAATGAAGGCGTGTGATTTAGTTTTTTTATAATTTAGAAGTGTGTGAGTTAGTGTTTTATAGGTTGAAGGTGTGTGAGTTAGTGTTTTATAGCATGAAAGTGTGGGAGTTAGTTTTTTTTAGCCTGAAGGTGTGTGCATTAGTGTTTTATAGCTTGAAGGTCTGTGATTTAGTGTTTTATAGCTTGAAGGTGTGTGAGTTACAGTTTTGCAGTTTGAAGGTGTGTGAGTTAGTGTTTTATAGCATGAAGGTGTCTGACTTAGTGTTCTATAGTATGAAGGTGTATAAGTTAGTTTTATATGGTATTAAGAGGTGTGACAGTATTTTATAGCATGAAGGTGTGTGACAGTGTTTTATAACATGAAGGTGTGTGAATTAATGTTTTATAGCCTGAAGGTGTGTTAATTAGTGTTTTATGTCATGAAGGTGTGTGACCTAGTGTTTTATAGCATGAAGGTCTGTGAGTTACTATTTCACAGAATGAAGGTGTGTCCATTAGTATTTTATAGCATGAAGGTGTGTGTTAGTATTTTATAACTTGAAGGTGTGAGTTAGTGTTTTATAGCTTGAAGGCTTGTGAGTGTGTTTTATAGAATGAAGGTGTGTGATTTAATGTTTTATAGGTTGAAAGTGTGTGTTAGTTTTTTATAGCATGAAGGTGTGTGAGTTAGAGTTTTATAGCATGAAGGTGTATGAGTTAGGGTTTTATAGCTTGAAGGTGTGTGAGTTAGTGTTTTATAGGTTGAAAGTGTGTGAGTTAGTTTTTTATAGCATGAAGATGTATGAGTTATTGTTTTATAGTTTGAAGGTTTGTGAGTGTTTTTGTAGAATGAAGGTGTGTGATTTAGTGTTTTATAGCTTGAAGGTTTGGGAGTGTGTTTTACAGAATGAAGGCGTGTGATTTAGTTTTTTTATAATTTACAAGTGTGTGAGTTAGTGTTTTATAGGTTGAAGGTGTGTGAGTTAGTGTTTTATAGCATGAAAGTGTGGGAGTTAGTTTTTTATAGCCTGAAGATGTGTGCATTAGTGTTTTATAGCTTGAAGGTGTCTGACTTAGTGTTCTATAGTATGAAGGTGTATAAGTTAGTTTTATATGGTATTAAGAGGTGTGACAGTATTTTATAGCATGAAGGTGTGTGACAGTGTTTTATAACATGAAGGTGTGTGACTTAATGTTTTATAGCCTGGAGGTGTGTTAATTAGTGTTTTATGTCATGAAGGTGTGTGACCTAGTGTTTTATAGCATGAAGGTCTGTGAGTTACTATTTCACAGAATGAAGGTGTGTCCATTAGTATTTTATAGCATGAAGGTGTGTGTTAGTGTTTTATATCTTGAAGGTGTGAGAGATGGTATTTTACACCATGAAGGTGTGTCAGTTAGTTCTTTACAGCTTGAAAGTGTGTTTGTTAGTGTTTAAGAGCATGAAGCTGTGTGAGTTAGTATTTTACAGCAGGAAGGTGTTTGCTTTAGTGTTTTAAAGCATGAAGTTATGTAAATTATTGTTTTATAGCAATAAGGTGTGTGAGTACTGTTTTACAGCATGAATATATGTGATTTAGTCTTCTCTTTCTTCTTCTTTGAGTTAAGTTTTGCACTATGAAGGTGTGCGAATTAGTGTTTTACATATGAAAGTGTTTTAGTTAGTGTTTTAGAGTATGAAGGTGTGATACTTAGTGTATTACAGCATGAAGGTGTGTTAGGTAGTGTTTTAGATCATGAAACTGTTTTAGTGTTTTCAGCGTTGAAGGTGTGTGAATTACTGTTTTACAGCTTGAAGGTGTGTAAAATACTGTTTTATAGTATAAAGTTATGTGAATTACTATTTTACCTCATGGAGTTGTGTGAATTACTGTCTTACCTCACGGAGTTGTGTGAATTACTGTTTTATTATAGCATGAAGGTGTGTGAATTACTGTTTTACAGCATGAAGATATGTGATATCTTCTTCTTCTTCTTCATCTTCTTCTTCTTCTTTTTCTACTTTTTTCTTCTTCTTTTTCTTCTCCTTCTTTTTCTACTTTTTTTCTTCTTCTTTTTCTTCTCTTGTTTCTTCTTTTCTTCTTCTTCTTTTTCTTCTTCTTTTTCTTCTTTTTATCTTTTTCTTTTTCTTCTTTTTTCTTCTTCTTTTTATACTTTTTTCTTTTTCTTGTTTTTCTTCTTCTTTTTCTTCTTCTTTTCATCTTCTCTTCTTTTTATTTTTCTTCTTTTTCTTCTTCTTTTTTTACTTCTTTTCTTCTTGTTCTTTTTCTTATTCTTCCTCTTCTTCCTCCTCCTCCTCCTGTTTTTCTTTTTCTTCTTCTTTTTCTTTTTCTCCTCCTCCTGTTCTTCTTCTTCTTCTTCTTCTTTTTCTTCTTCTTCTGTTCGTTCGAGATTGTTGGTCATGTCAGATCCTGATCCCTCTCAACACGGCAAAGCCCACAGTCTCTCTAGATCCTGACAGGGGCACTTAAGTTAGTGCCCCGAGCTTGTGTCCCTTGGCCATGTCTCATGCCTCAGGTCTGCATGGTTTGGGCACTCTTGAAGGATATGTTCTGGAGTCTGGACTCCATTGCCACATAGACATTCGTCTGTGTGAGACATTTTGAGTCGATGTAGGTGGCTCAGTAGTCTGCAGTGGCCTGTCCACAGGCGAAAGATAATGGTTTGTTAATGTCTTTATAGGTGGTGTGTAGGATCTGTTTGCTGTTGCATTTTACTTGTTTCTTCCATTCAGATCTGCACTGGTTACGGATTATAGTTTTCCTCTTTTGGCAGCTTACTGGATGATTGGTTTGATCTTGATTGCTGCCAGCTTTGGATAGGCTGTCAGCTATTTCATTACCAGCTATTCCATAGTGTAATGGCACCTATTGTAGGGACACAGTTGTTGACAGTGTAAGGTGCTTCAGTTCTGCTGTGATTTCCTGAATATTTGCCTGTGGGTTCTTTGTTGTTTTCAGAGATTCTAGAAGCGCCCTGCAGTCTGTGAAGAAAGAATATTTTGGGTGATGGCTGCTGGTAATCGTTCACGTCAAATGCTGCATTTTTATTTTACGTTTTCGTCCACTTACACTATCTTCCAGAGCTCTTGCTCTGTCCAAGCTTCAGCAGTCTCTGTATATGGACAATGTCCATCCACTCCCTCTCTTTATCAGTCTCTTTATATGTACAATGTTCACCCACTCCCTGTCTTTATCAGTCTCTGTATATGTACATTGTCCATCCGCTCCCTCTCTTTATCAGTCTCTGCATATGGACAATGTCCATCCAATCCCTCTCTTCATCAATCTCTGTGTGTGGACACTGTCCATCCACTCCCTCTCTTCATCAGTCTCTGTGTGTGAACAATGTCCATCCACTCCCTCTATTCATCAATCTCTTTATATGCACATTGTCCATACACTCCCTCTCTTTATCAGTCTCTTTATATGTACATTGTCCATCCACTCCCTCTCTACATCAGTCTCTGTGTGTGGACAATGTCCATCCACTCCCTCTCTTCATCAGTCTCTGTGTGTGGACAATGTCCATCCACTCCCTCTCTTCATCAGTCTCTGTGTGTGGACAATGTCCATCCACTCCCTCTACATCAGTCTCTGTGTGTGGACAATGTCCATCCACTCCTCTCTTCATCAGTCTCTGTATATGGACAATGTCCATCCACTCCCTCTCTACATCAGTCTCTGTGTGTGGACAATGTCCATCCACTCCCTCTCTTCATCAGTCTCTGTGTGTGGACAATGTCCATCCACTCCCTCTCTACATCAGTCTCTGTGTGTGGACAATGTCCATCCACTCCCTCTCTTCATCAGTCTCTGTATATGGACATTGTCCACCTACTCCCTCTGCTCATCCTCCTAGAGTCTGTCTAGCCTTCTTGATGTCCTGATCCAATCTCAGCCTGGCTTGTACTTCAGCCTGTCCAGTTAGCCTACCAGCCAGATCATGTCAGTGCTCACCCGCGTGCCCTAGAGACAAGATCCCTTCACAGGTCAGTGTCCCAACAGGCTCAGAGATTCGCCAAGAAGAAACGCCTTCTCAATCTTCCTTAGCATGTTCAGTGAGTCTGTCACAACAACACCATGAAACACTTATAACAATAACACCATAAAACTCGTCATAACAATACCAGAAGACATTCTTCACAATAACACCATGAGACTCTCGTCACAACAACACCATGAGACACTCTTCACAATAACACCGTGAGACTCTCGTCACAACAACACCATGAGACACTCTTCACAACAACATCATTAGACTCTCGTAACAACAACACCACGAGTCACTCGTCACAACACCATGACACTCTAATCACAACAACACGATGAGACACTTCCTGATTTGCCAGACACACGATTGTCTTCGATACCGCCTCAGTCTCCATGCTCGTGCAGGATGTAATGACTACAAAGACTACAATCTTCCGCTGCAACAGACGACAAAGCCCCATCCACTTTGCTTCCTGTAGTGTAAAATACAATATACGAAGACCCACAGTGCCCCCTGGATTAGCTTCTGAACCCGAAGTAAGAGCTGCACTGTGTACCCAATCATGATACCCACCGGCACATTCACGACAGAGATGTACAACAGCCTGTATTAGCTGAGGCTGGTCCAATAATAATACAACAACCTGTATTAGCTGAGGCTGGTCCAATAATAATACAACAACCTGTACTAGCCGGAGGTGGCCTGTATTAAATACAACAACCTGTATTAGGTGAGGCTGGTCCTGTATTAAATACAACAACCTGTATTAAGTGAGGCTGGTCCTGTACTATATAGAAAAACCTGTGTTAGCTCAGGCTGGTCCTGTACTAAATACAACAACTTGTGTTAGGTGAGGCTGGTCTTGTACTAAATACAATAATCTGCATTAGCTGAGGCTGGTCTTGTACTAAATACAATAATATGTAGTAGCTGAGGCTGGTCTTGTACTAAATACAACAACTTGTGTTAGTTGAGACTGGTACTGTACTAAATACAACAATCTATGTTAGCTGAGGCTGGCCGTGTACTAAATACAACAATCTGTGTTAGCTGAGGCTCGTCTTGTACTAAATACAATACTCTGTGTTAGCTGAGGCTGGTCTTGTACTAAATACAATACTCTGTGTTAGCTGAGGCTGGTCCTGTACTAAAATCGAGTCCTGTCCTGTGGGCCAGATCACATACTGCAATTGTTGTATCCCCCGCCTGAGCCATTGAGGATCTTCCTTCGTTTAATATATTTACCCTCGGCCAACTGAAGTACCTTATAAAGAGGATGATTTTCAATGTAACCGTGAGGTATGTCTTGATCTGTGCATACTTGTGTCTCACTCACACCCTTGGCATGTCAAGCAGATATCGCATGACAGTCACCGGGATATATCTAACGCATGCCAAGACTAATCTCATGGCATCATTCTGTAATCAATCAAATTTAATTTCCAAAGAGTTAATAGGCCAAGACTATAGTCCAGACCTGACTTGACCAGCGCTTGTATTAACAGAACAAGAGTTAATAGAACAAGACTATAGTACAGACCTGATATGACCAGCGCTTGTATTGACAAGAACAGAGAGAATAGGCTAAGACCAGCAGTTGTGATGTGTCTTGATCAGGCGACTTCAAGAATTTGTGATGTATCTTGATCAGGCGACTTCAAGAATTTGTGATGTGTCTTGATCAGGCGACTTCAAGAATTTGTGATGTGTCTTGACCAGGGACTTCAATAATTTGTGATGTGTCTTGATCAGGGACTTCAATAATTTGTGATGTGTTTTGATCAGGCGACTTCCAGCAGTTGTGATATGTTTTGATCAGGCGACTTCCAGCAATTGTGATATGTCTTGATCAGGCGACTTCCAGAATTTGTGATATGTCTTGATCAGGCGACTTCCAGCAATTGTGATATGTCTTGATCAGGCGACTTCCAGCAGTTGTGATATGTCTTGATCAGGCGACTTCCAGCAGTTGTGATATGTCTTGATCAGGCGACTTCCAGCAATTGTGAGATGTCTTGATCAGGCGACTTCCAGCAGTTGTGATATGTCTTGATCAGGCGACTTCCAGCAATTGTGATATGTCTTGATCAGGCGACTTCCAGCAATTGTGATGTGTCTTGATCAGCCTAGAAGCCGCTTCACTCACGACAGTGTGGACAACAAGGCTCACTTTACATGTTGTACTGTTATCCCTACACTCACCTTACATGTTGTACTGTTATCTCTATGCTTACCTTACATGTTGTACTGTTATCTCTATGCTTACCGTACATGTTGTACTATTATATCTATGCTCACCTTACATGTTGTACTGTTATCTCTATGCTCACCTTACATGTTGTAGTGTTATCTCTATGCTCACCTTACATGTTGTACTGTTATCCCTATCCTCACCTTACATATTGTACTGTTATCCCTATCCTCACCTTACATGTTGTACTGTTATCTCTATCCTCACCTTACATGTTGTACTGTTATCCCTGGATATAATGTTCTTTTGTCTCATGTATCAAATGTGTGTATGTGTTGACATTTATTTTCTAAAGTGTATCTATGTTCTTCTTATCTGACTCTGTGTGAGTGTGTGTGTGTGTGTGTTAATTGCGAGCAGTCTGTTGTTATCACGCCAATAAACTGCACAATTTTTACCATTTTGTAAAATTGCAAAAACAAAACGTATGTAATTATATGTGCACAGACGGCGAGGGGGAGATAGTAAAGGAATACCAGAGAACATGCTAATCGCGTTATGTCAAGCTACTTGTATATATCAGTGAGAGTTGTTTAAGTCTAGATATACAGACTTTTGTAATACTAAAAGAGTTCCAGCACTTGGAGCTGTTTGTCTGGAGTTAGCTTAGGCACTGAGAGCTGTTTGTGTTTAGTTAGCTAATGATTTGTACACTTTGATCAGTATCACAAACATCGCTACACGACGTCCTTCTTGAGTCCGGTAAGATTTTGTATAGTGAGTACGTAAGTGATTTTGTATAATGAGTACGTAAGTGATTTTGTATAGTGAGTACGTAAGTGATTTTGTATAGTGAGTACGTAAGTGATTGTGTATAGTGAGCACGTATATGATTGTGAAACTTGACATTGAAAAACACATCGTATTTATTTTCTTTTCTGAAATGGTTAAGTCAGTTCATTCTTTGATCAGACTAATTGTTTGTTTATCACATTAATCATGATATATCTTATATCACATATCTTATATCTTATATCCTTCCAGTGCCGTTAAACGTCACATAGGGCTCGCAAAGTAGTTCGCCAATTTTTCATGTCTTCGGCGAGTCTTTCAACCTCATCAAGGGATTTTATGCCTGTTAATTTGGCCTCTCTTAACAATGTCCTCTTCATAGTTTAACGCGGTCTGCCTCTTTTTCTTCGGCCTGTTGTGTTCCACTTGATAGCTTGTTTTGGGATTCTCTGATCATTTCTTCTCATCAAGTGACCAACATATGTCCATCTCCTTTTCCTGATCACCCATGAGCCTGGTTGTTGTTCAGTCATCTGTCTTATCTCTGCATTGTTCTTGAAATCGTTCCACTTGATGCCGAGTATTTTCCTAAGGGATTTGTTTTCAAAAGAGTCTAATTTCTTTTCTGTTTCTTTAGTTGTTTTCCAGATTTCACATGCATAAATGAGGGTGAATTTTACATTTGAATTGTATATTCTTAATCTGGTTTTTTTGCTTATAACTTTTGAATGCCATATAATCATTTTGTATGATATGCTCTGTAATCATGATATGCTCTATAATAATTCTATAACTGAAACAAATCAAAACAAAAACTATCATAGAATAGAGCAACTGAAACCAGATGTATTCTCTAGGAAAAAAAAACTAAAAGTAGGATTCCAAAAAACGTTTAAAGTATCATTTAAAATCTCACGTTAAGAATATCTGTCTCAAGAGGGACTGCCGCCATCATCTGTGTCTAGTACAGAACATTCATGACAGGAAAATACTGGAAACTATTTTCATTTGCGTATTAAGAGTTCAATATTTAATGAGTGTGCCATACAAAACTTAACGGGGGCTGGAATCCGGCCAGAGCTGCCACAGTCGGTTGCAGAATTACCCACAAGGTAAAGGCCACGCATGGCCAAAGCGAGACAACTGCTTATAGGTTGAATAGGTATAAGTGGTTCCCCTTGATAGTAAGATCTCACCCCCTTGACCCTTGGGTTCTTAAGTTCACGGAGGGAGCTAAAAATAATAACTGAAGTGTCAAAAAGTTAAGGTTACAGAGTAAGTTGCTTAAGATGTTTTAATGTTAAAAGAGCTGAAAGTCATAAACAATTTCACGTGCGACTGCAATTCACGGTTAAGTAAATTTCATGGAGAGTCTTAGGAAATGAGAGATATAAAAACTAATTGTTGGGAAACGAAGGAGTCATGTCAGAGTCATAGTTTTAGACATGATGATAGACAGAGCTTGAGGTAGAGTCAGCGAAGTTAAGGTCAGTTTTGGCCTTAAGTAGAGATATAGTTATGTTAGAGCAAACTCTGTAGATACATTTTTCATGGAAGTTGTCAGTTTGTAGACTTTTGGATTTTGTCCTTATTAGGACAGACAAACAAGCTCCAGTTGAGAAAATTCCAGCTAGAATGTGGTGATAGTTTTTAGAGGACTGTTCTCCATTCATCATCATCATCATCAGGTGCCGTGCCGACTGGCGTTGGCTATTATGCTTCTCCAGAGTACCCGATTCTTCATGCAGGCCATCAGTTCAGTTGGTGATCTCCTCTCACACCATCCCGTCAGACTGTCCAGTATCATTTCTCTTGGTCGTCCTCTTGATCTTCTTCCTTCTATTTTTCCTGTTGTTATAATATTTTCAATGCCCCCTCTTCTCATTGCATGTCCTATGAAAGTACATTGTCTCTCTCTTATCTTTTTGACAAGGTTTTTTGTCTCTCCAGCTCTTCTCATACATTCTTCATTAGTTATTTTTGCTGTCCAGGGGATTCGCAACATTCTTCTAATAAACCACATTTCTGCTGCTTCCTTGCCTATTGTCCATGATGTTCTCCATTGGAGAGACAATTTCTGACAAGTCTGTCAAGTTTTTGGACATCAAAATATCTATTGGCACAGACAGGCTTGTCACCTCCTTATTTTACAAACCCACCGACAGCCACACCTATTTGCTTTACACCTCCTTCCATCCTGAAGCGTGTAAGAACTCCATCTCATACTCCCAACTACTCAGTCTTCGCCGCGTATAACAGGATAATATGGACTTTAAAGATCAGACCAATACGTTATTAGAATTTCCCATCATCACCACTAACCAGAAAATGTCATTCTTGAAGCCTTCAACCATACCCAACTTGTGAGCCGCAAAGAAGTATTCAGAAAAAAAAACCTGTTACCCCATCTGACAGAGTTAAATTAGTACTTCCTTTTCGCCCAAATGGTCAGATGGTTAAGAAAACCCTTTATCGTCATCTGCCGCTAATCCAACTCGACCCCGACACTCATGACATTTTTTCTAATCCACCCCTATTAGCATACAAACGGGAACCAAATCTTGAGGACATCCTCGTTCATAGCCACTTGAAGCAGAGCCTTACGTATGTTGGCACCAGAAAATGTAACCGCCCCCGCTGTGTTACCTGCCCTGTCGTCTGGGAAACGAAAACTATCACCTTTCCCCAAACTATCCTCACTCTCCATGAGTGATTCACATGGCATTGTATGCAAAAGATGCAGAATAACATATGTTGGTGAAACTGGCCTCAGATTAGGGGACCACATGCAAAAGCATCTGTACGATATTACCCACACTGCTTCGAAACCAGTCCCGAATCATTTCAATAGCTCCAACCACAGAGGTGAATTTGACTTTTGTGGTAACAGCCATTAAATAGTGTCACGCGGATGACACAAGCTATATAGCGCTTGAGAACCGCTACATTCAGGAATATGGGATTTTGGAATCACATGGTTTGAACTCGTTATTCAGCTACACCGAACATTTTCCTCTTCTACAATCATACTCCCTCCCCACTAAGTTCCATTCTCTTCTCACTTGTTACACATAGCTCAGAATCTCTTCACAGCATCATATTACAACCCCTCTATCCCAGCTATATTCACATATTTCACCTTCTCCCGCCTAGATTACCATATGATACCCTCCACGGTTTCCCCACCCACCACCCTCAGTTACGACCCACCAATCACACATCCCAAGTCTCCATTTAGATACTCTCTCTACTCTGCCATTCGCATTTCTGACACACAGCGTCGTCCAAGCCACAACTTCTTACATGTTACACCTAAGTACCCTCTTCATTTTATTTGATTTTTTAAACATAGCATTCATGTGAGTTTATATTTTCTCTCTCCTCTCTCTGTCTATTTCTTGTCCGGTGTGTTTTTGTATGATTAAGGCTCACGCCGAAACGTCACAATTGTGTACTCGTTAATTAATAAAGCTGTTCCTAATTTTTTTCTAGCTTATACATTTTGGTATCACAACTTTACTGCAGTGGCTCCGTGTATAGTTATATACTCACACACTAATTATTGTGTGTTACTACATCCACTGGAGAGAATTCGTTATATTGTTTTTCGGGAGTGGAGTGTAGGATTCAGTGTGGAGTTCTTGAATTGTACGAGGGACGTTCAGAAAATAATGCATCACATCGTTTTTTTTCAGCTAATAATGAAGATGGAATTTTGCACACTTTAAATATGGCATGTGCCGATTTGCGTGAAGCAAACTGCACCGCAACCGGCCAAAGAATATGGCTGCTCTAACCGTTTGAATGGAGCGTGTTAGCAACTTGCGGTATAAAAAGAGAGTAGTGATATAATTCCTCGTTGTAGAGAAGGAAACTGTTGTGAGCATTCACAAGCGTCTATGTGATGTGGATGGAAGTTTTGCAGACGACAGGAGTACAGTCAATCGCTGGGTTCAGAGAATCAAAGAATCAATAAGTTGGCGTTGGCTATTATGCTTCTCCAGAGTACCCGATCCTTCATGCAGGCCATCAGTTCAGTTGGTGATCTCCTCTCACACCATCCGGTCAGACTGTCCAGTATCATTTCTCTTGGTCTTCCTCTTGATCTTCTTCCTTCTATTTTTCCTGTTGTTATAATATTTTCAATGCCCCCTCTTCTCATTGCATGTCCTATGAAAGTACACTGTCTCTCTCTTAACCTTCTGACAAGGTTTTTTTGTCTCTCCATCTCTTTTCATACATTCTTCATTAGTTATTTTTGCTGTCCAGGGGATTCGCAACATTTATCTAATAAACCACATTTCTGCTGCTTCCAATGATTTTTGTGCAGACTTGCCTATTGTCCATGATTCACTTCCATATAACAAGATAGGTTCAATTTAGCATTTTAGGACTCGTTTTCTAACATTCATTGATAAAGATGTGTTAGCTAATATGTTTCTCATTCTCTGAAATGCAGTCTTTGCTTGGCCTATTCTGTTCCTAATTTCTGTTTTGCATTTCCCATCTGAAGTTATTACTGCTCCAAGGTATTTGAATTTCTGCACCTGCTTTAGAATAGTTCCGTTTAATTTAATACTGCATGCTGGTGGATTCTGTTTCTTAGATATAACCATAGTCTCTGTCTTTTTGATGTTCAAAGTAAGGCCTTTCTGTTCACTTTCTTTGGCGACTTTATCCAAGAGATTTTGCAGGTATTGTTGGTTCTCCGCTATCAGTACTGTATCGTCAGCATACCGAAGGTTGTTAATATTGTATCCTCCAATTTTTATGCCTGGTTCTGTGATGATTGTTCTTAGAATATTCTCGTTGTACAGAGAAAAAAGGTCTGGAGATAGTACACATCCTTGTCGCACCCCTTGTTTTATAGGTTGATATTTTCCAATTCTATTTTCAACTCGAACTGCTGCTTCTTGTTGCCAGTAAAGATGTTTTACAATCCTCAAGTCTTTGCCGTCTATATTGATGTCTTCAAGCATTTTTATAATTTCACTATGTTTCACCTTGTCAAATGCCTTTGTGTAATCAATGAAGCATAAGTAGAGATCTTTCTGTACTTCTAAAGCTCTTTCTGTTAGTGTTCGTAAAGCATAAATGGCATTGTGTGTTCCCTTTCTTTCAACAAATCCAAACTGTTCATCTGCTATTTCCATTTTTATCTTTTTCCTTGTTCTTCTCATAATTATTCTCAGCAGTAGCTTCGTTATGTGACATGAGAGGCTGATAGTCCGGTGGTCGTCACATTCCTTTGCACCTGGTTTCTTTGGTAGTGCTATAGACGTGGATTTAATCAGGTCACTGGGAATATAACCACTGTTGTAAATATCATTCAGCAACTTGGTTATTATTTTTATTCCTGTCTCCTCTAGTGCCCCTATTTCTTCTATTGTTATATTATCAGGCCCAGTCGCTTTTTCTTTCTTCATGTGTTTGATGGCATCTATGATTTCATCTTCAAGTATTGGTGGTCCATCACAGTTTTCAGTATCTGGTGTTAATTCTGGTCTTTCTCCTCCAGATAGCTCACCAATATACTCTGTCCACCTGTCCACAATGTCTTCTTTTCCCATTAACATATTACCTTCTTTCGATTTCAGGCATCCTGTGGTACATTTTGTTTTCCTGCCTGTGAGTTCATTAATTCGTTTGTGCATGTTTTTGTTGTCTTTATTATGAGAGTCCTCTATCTGTCTGCACTGTTCATTTAACCACACTTCTTTTGCTTCTCTGCATTTGAGTCTTATTTCTTTATTTATTTTGCTATATTTTTCCTCGTTATTTTTACTCCTCCTCCTCCTGTCCATCAGTCCTAAGATGTCGTCTGTCATCCATTTATTTTTAGGGGCTTCTTTTTTCGGTGGTATTATCTCCTTAACAGTTTGGTGGATAGAATCTCTTAACATTTCCCATTGTTCATCTATACTATTTATCTTTGCTACTGCATTGTATCTATTTGTTATAATAACATTGTATTGTTCTCGCAGTTCTTGGTCATTTTTAAGAAGTTCTGTATTCAGTTTGATGTTTCTCATTTCTCTGCATGCTTTCTTTAGCTTTATTGTAACTTTTCCACAGAGTGGATCATGGTCACTATTGCAGTCAGCTCCTGGCATAGTTTTTGTTGTCAGTAATGCATTGCGGAATCGTTTGTTGATTAATATGTAGTCTATCTGGTTAAATGTCTTTTTGTCTGGGCTGCACCACGTTGCCAGTCTTCAAGGATGTTGTTTAAACCAGGTGTTTCCTACAACCATGCTGTGTATTCTTGCCCATTCAATTAATTTATAACCTCTGTCATTCCTCTCCCCCAGTCCATAGTCACCAACGATGTCTGAAGTTCTTCCTTTACCAACTTTGGCATTAAAATCTCCCATGACTATGGTAGCTTCATGTGACTTTGTGTGTTTTAGTGCTGTCTCTATGTCATTATAAAATATCTGTACATCTTCTTCAGAACTTTCAGATGTTGGAGCATACACTTGTATTATATTTATGTTTATTGGTTGTCCTTTCAGTTGGGCTAGCAGGACTCTGTCCGAGATGTTCAAATATCCTACAATTGTCCTTGCCGTTTTTTCATCAAATATAATTCCTACTCCTCGTTCATGTTTCTCACATCCTGAATATATTATTGTATATTTATCTGAGTTTATCTTTCCTGCACCTGTCCATTTAACTTCACTCATTCCTAATTGGAAGAAGGGAATCATTGTGAAAATACCAAAAAAGGGCAACCTTAGTGACTGTAACAACTGGAGAGGAGTAACCTTAATATCAGTTGTGTCAAAAGTATTTTGCAAGGTCATTTTGAATAGACTCAAAGATATAGTGGATACTGCAATGAGAGAAGAACAAGCAGGATTTCGAAAAGGGAGAAGCTGTCTCGACCAGATCTTTACTCTCAGAATAATACTTGAAGAACATATTGAAAAGCAGAAACCATTAATACTGAATTTCATAGATTTTAAGAAGGCATTTGATAGCATACACAGAGATTCATTATGGAGAATTTTATGTCTATATGGAATACCATCTAAAATTGTCAACATCATTAAGGACTTATACAATGGATATGGTTGTGCAGTCAAGACAGAAGAAGGATGAGTGAATGGTTCCAGATTGAAACAGGCGTGAAACAAGGATGTATACTGTCTCCTTTACTTTTTGGGATTACAATAGACTTCATAATGAAAAAATGCTGCACAGGTAACACAGGTATTGACTGGGTACATGGGACCCAACTAGAAGATCTTGATTTTGCTGATGACATAACTCTTATCAGTAATAATGTGAATTCCATGCAAGAAAAAACAGATAGCCTATCTTCACTGGCTAGCAAAATAGGACTTGAAATTAACAAGGACAAAACAAAAATAATGAAAATTCCCATCAATCAAAATGGAAAAATACACATAGAAGGGACAGATATTGAAGAAGTCAATCAATTTGCATACCTTGGCAGCTACATAGACCAGGATGGTGACACTAGAAAGGAAGTTAGGATCAGAATTGCAAAAGCAGCATCAATCTTCAAGAATCTTGAGAACATATGGAATTCAAAAGTTATAAGCACAAAAACCAAGTTAAGACTATTCAATTCAAATGTAATATCCACCCTCATTTATGCATGCGAAAGCTGGAAAACAACTAAAGAAATAGAAAAGAAATTAGACTCTTTTGAAAACAAATGCCTAAGGAAAATACTCGGCATCAAGTGGAATGAATTCAAGAACAATGCAGAGATAAGACAGATGACTGAACAACAACCAGTCTCACGGGTGATCAGGAAAAGGAGATGGACATATGTTGGCCACTTGATGAGAAGAAATGAGCAGAGAATCCCAAAACAAGCTATCAAGTGGAACACAACAGGCCGAAGAAAAAGGGGCAGACCGCGTGAAACTCTGAAGAGAACATTATTAAGAGAGGCCAAGTTAACAGGCATAAATTCCTTTGATGAAGTTGAAAGACTCGCCGAAGACAGGAAAAATTGGCGAACTACTTTGCGAGCCCTATGTGACGTCTAACGGCACGGGAAGGATATAAGATATAAGATAAGATAAGATTCCTAATATGTTGATCTTCATCCTTTCCATTTCCATCTTTACATTTTCTAATTTTCCAGCCTGGAATAAAGTTTTAACATAAGCTGCACAAAGGCATACATTGATCAAGGCAAATAAAGGTTTAGTTTAATCAAAACACCAGACTCCACCCACGCTTACACCAGATAACATAGAAACACACACAACGTGTATATCAACACCAAAATGGAAAATATGAGCATGCCATGAACAAACAAAAGGCGTACCCCTACGCGACGCTGCTACATAATTCAACATCTCTTTCAAGTCGCTGTCTTTATTTCAACTTATGAATGCATGTCCTCAAATAATCATGAGCTAGCAACACTCCCTTGCACTTATAGGAATTTCTTGCCAACGCAAACATGAAACAAAATGCGCAGTACTCTGCCTGCATCATCATCAACACATAAAGTGCAATAATCAAATGATCAAAGCCATATTAATAGCCAGTATGACTTTGATAATAATGAAACATAACATAGTATGATAAATAATGAGTGAGTTGACAATTGCAAAGCAATAAACTCGTGCACACACAGACAAACACAAAGGAAATATTTCATTGTCTACCAAATGAAATGAAAGCATGTGACTGTATGAAACCATAGTAATGAAAACATAACAATGATGACAGTTATGCAACTCAGCTCTTAATCTTAACAGACATACCAATTTTCACACTTAACAGTGAACGAATCGCACGACTTACATCTACGTTAGTCTACCGCCAGACATATGAAAGCTTACAGACAGAAGTCCAGGTGAGATTTTAATGTAAGGAAGTTCATGTAGGTTTAAATATAAGGATGTTCATGTAGGTTTTAATGTAAGGAAGTTCATGTAGGTTATAATGTAAGGAAATTCATGTAGGTTTTAATGTAAGGAAGTTCATGTAGGTTTTAATGTAAGGAAGTTCATGCAGGTTATAATGTAAGGAAATTCATGTAGGTTTTAATGTAAGGAAGTTCATGTAGGTTTTAGTGTAAGGAAGTTCATGTAGGTTATAATGTAAGGAAATTCATGTAGGTTTTAATGTAAGGAAGTTCATGTAGGTTTTAATGTAAGGAAATTCATGTAGGTTTTAATGTAAGGAAGTTCATGTAGGTTTTAATGTAAGGAAGTTCATGTAGGTTTTAATGTAAGGAAGTTCATGTAGGTTTTAGTGTAAGGAAGTTCATGTAGGTTTTAATGTAAGGAAGTTCATGTAGGTTTTAATGTAAGGACGTTCATGTAGGTTTTAATGTAAGGAAGCTCTTGTAGGTTCTAATGTAAGGAAATTCACGTAGGTTATAATGTAAGGAAGTCTATACAGGTTTTAATGTAAGGAATTACTGTAGGATTTAATATAAGGAAGTACATACAGATTTTAATGTAAGGAAGTCTATACAGGTTTTAAAGTAAGGAAGTACATGTAGGTTTTAATGTAAGGAAGTCCATGTAAGTTTTAATGTAAGGAAGTCCATGTATGTTTTAATGTAAGGAATTACATGAAGTTTTTAATGTAAGGAATTCCACGTAGGTTTAATATAAGGAATTGCGTATAGTGTTTAATGTAAGGAAGTACATGAAGTTTTTGTTGTGAGAAATTCCTTTTAGGTTTACATTGAGTGAATTACACGTAAGGTTTAATGTAAGGAAGTTCAGACACGTTTTAATGTAAGAAACTAAGTTGTGAGTTTATTGCAATGAAGCCCATTTAGGTTTTAATATAATGATGTCCATGTAGGTTTTAATGTAAAGAAGTCCATGTAGGTTTTAATGTAAGGAAATACATGTAGGTTTAAATTGAAGGTAGACCACTTCATTTTTAATATACGAAAGTCCATAACGGTTTTAATTTTAAGGAGGTCCAGGTAGGTTCTAATATAAGGAAATACATGTAGGTTTTAATGCTAGAATGTACATGAAGTTTTTAATGTAGAGAAATCAACGTAGATTGTAATATAAGGAAGTCCATATAGGTTTTAGCGTAAGGAAGTCTATACATGTTGTAACATAAGGAAGTCGAAATAGGTTTTAATGTAAGGAAGTCCATGTAGTATTTAATGTAAGGAAGTTAATGTAGGTTTTAATGTCAAAAAGTCCATATAAGTGTTAATGTAAGGAATTCCATGTTGGTTTTATTGTTGGAAAATGCATGAAGGTTTTAAAGTAAGGAAATCCATGTAGGTTTTGATGTAATTATGTACACGATGTTTTAAGTGTAATGTTGTATAAGAAAATTTAAATGTATGGAGCCCTGAGAAGGTTTTAGTGTCAGAAAGTACACGTAGCTTTTAATGTAAGGAAGTACATGAAAGATCTAATGTAATGAATTCCATGTCGGTTTTAATGTAAGGAGATCCATGTAGGTTTTAATGTAGGAAATCCATGTAGGTTTTAATGTAAGGAGATCCATGTAGGTTTTAATGTAGAAAATCCATGTAGGTTTTAATGTAAGAAAGTAAATGTAGGTTTTAATGTAAAGAAGTACATGAAAATTTTAATGTAAGGAATTCCATGTTGGTTTTAATGTAATGAATTACATGCAAGTTTTAATATAATGAAGTCTATATGTATTTAAATGTAAGGAACTCCATGGAGGTTGTATTATAAGGAAGTACATGAAGGTTTTAATGTAAGGAATTCCACGTAATTTTTAGTATAAGAAAATCTATGAAGTTTTTAATATAGGAAAATCAATGTAGTTTTTTTAATGTAAAATTGTACATGTAGATTTTTAATGTAAAGAAGACCATATAGGTTTTAATGTATGGAAGTCAATATGTGTTTCAATGTAATTAAATGCATTTAGATTTTAATGTAAGGAAGTCCATTTAGGTTTTAATGTAAAAAACTCCATAAGTAAGTCCATGTAAGTTTTAATATAAGTAAATACGTGTCGGCTTTAAAGTTACAAAGTAAATGAACGTTTTAAGTGTCCATGTAGATTGTAATGCAAGAATGTTCATGTAGGATTTAATGTAAGGAAGTACATGAAGGTTTTAATGTAAGGAAGTCCATTTATTATGTAATAAAAGAAAGTCCATGTAGGTTTTTATGTAATGAAGTCCATATACGTTTTAATGTGAGGAAGTACATGTAGATTTTAGTGTAAAGAAAGCAATGTAGGACTTAATGTGAGGAAGTGCATGTCAGTTTTAATGTAAGGAGATCCATGTAAGATGTAATGTAAGGTAGTCCACGTAGGTTTTAACGTAAGTAAGTAGCTGTAGATTGAATGAATGAATGAATCTTTATTTTTAAAGGGTAAAGAATTAGGCACGCAGGCCCGTCTTACATTCTGCCCTTCATCACTCCATCTTTCATTCTTCCCACACACTTGATTTAGTACAAATATACAAATTAACATATGTACAACAGGCCAAAGAAAAAGAGGCAGACCGCGTGAAACTCTGAAGAGGACATTATTAAGAGAGGCCAAATTAACAGGCATAAAATCTTTTGATGAGGTTGAAAGACTCGCCGAAGACAGGAAAAATTGGCGAACTACCTTGCGAGCCTTTGTGACGTTTAACGGCACGGGAAGGATATAAGAAGATAAGATACAAATTAAATTAGGAAAAAACATATCAAAAGAGCGTAAGATTTAACTACTACATTCAAAGTAAAAGAGAAGAAGTAATTAACCTAATAAAATAGCACTCACGCACACATACACACGCAGACATATACATAAATAAAAATACATTGTAAATACAGATCTTCTAACATATGTTTTTTAACAAACATTAAAATAATTTCTAACAATATCTAATTTTGTTCTAACTATGTCATTTTAGTACTTGATGGTTGGTGAGTCACGTGTTGAGAGAGTGCTGGTTATTTTATGGAGGCATATAATTACAAGAAAGTAAATAATGAAACAAGTTTGAGTTAAAGGATTTTAAATGATAGGGGAGGGTGTTCCAGAGCTGTACTGCAGAGTATGCAAGGCTTTTCTTGTACATATCAATTAAAATTTTTAATTTTTAGATTTTAATATAAAGAAGTGTATGTGCGTTTTAATGTAAGGGTTTCCATGTAGCTTTAAATGTAAGGAAGTACGTTTAAGTTTTAATGTTTAGAAGTACATGAAGATTTCAATGTATGGAAGTCCATGACGTTTTTAATGTAAGGAAGTCCATGTAGGTTTTAATGTATGGAATTACATGAAAGTTTTAATGTAAGGACGGTCATAAAGGTTTTAATGCAAGGATGCCTTAAGGAAGTCCATGTAGGTTTTAATGTAAAGGAAGCACGTGAAGGTTTTAATGTAAAGAATTCCATGTAGATTTTAATTAAAGAATGTACATGACGATTTTAATATAAGAAGTATAAAGAGGTTGTAATGTAAGAAAGTACATGAAAGTTTTAATTTAAGGAAGTAAATGAAGGTTGTAATGTATATAAGTACATATAGATTTCAATGTAAGGAAGTTCATGTCAAATGTTTTAATGTAAAGAATTCCATGTAGATTTTAATTAAAGAATGTGCATGAAGGTTTTAATACAAGGAAGTCCATGTAAGTTTTTTATGTAACAAAGTCAATGTAAGTTTTAATGAAAAGAGTATTTGCGGGTTTTAAGGTAAGGATGTCCACGTTGGTTTAAATGTAAGCAATTTCGTGTAAATTTTAATGTAAGTAATTTCTTGTAGGTTTAAATGTAAGGAAGTCTGTATAGTTTTAAATGTAAGGACTTCATATAGGTTTTGATGTAAGGGATATTGTTTCGATGTAAGGAATGTTGGTTATAATGTAAGTAAGTTTCTGTAGACTTTAATGTAATGAATTCCATGCAGTTTTAATGTAAGAATGCCAAGTAGGTTTTAATGTAAGGAAGTCCATGTAGGTTTTCATGTAAACAAGACCATATAAGTGTTAATGTAAGAATCTTCATTTAGGTAAGGAAGAACACGACGGTTTAAATGGAAGTAAGTACATGTAGGTTTTAATGTATGGAAGTAGATGAAGGGTACTCGATCCTTCATGCAGGCCATCAGTTCAGTTGGTGATCTCCTCTCACACCACCCCTTCAGACTGTCCAGTATCATTTCTCTTGGTCTTTCTCTTGATCTTCTTCCTTCTATTTTTCCTGTTGTTATAATATTTTCAATGCCCCTCTTCTCATTGCATGTCCTATGAAAGTACATTATCTCTCTCTTATCTTTTTGACAAGGTTTTTTGTCTCTCCAGCTCTTCTCATACATTCTTCATTAGTTATTTTTTCTGTCCAGGGGATTCGCAACATTCTTCTAATAAACCACATTTCTGCTGCTTCCAATGATTTTTGTGCAGACTTGCCTATTGTCCATGATTCACTTCCATATAACAAGATAGGTTCAATATAGCATTTTAGGACTCGTTTTCTAACATTCATTGATAAAGATGTGTTAGCTAATATGTGTCTCATAATTTGAAATGCAGTTTTTGCTTGGCCTATTCTGTTCCTAATTTCTGTTCTGCATTTCCCATCTGAAGTTATTACTGCTCCAAGGTATTTGAATTTCTGCACTTGCTTTAGAATAGTTCCGTTTAATTTAATACTGCATGCTGGTGGATTCTGTTTCTTAGATATAACCATAGTCTCTGTCTTTTTTTATGTTCAAAGTAAGGCCTTTCTGTTCACTTTCTTTGGCGACTTTATCCAAGAGATTTTGCAGGTGTTGTTGGTTCTCAGCTATCAGTACTGTGTCGTCAGCATACCGAAAGTTGTTAATATTGTATCCTCCAATTTTCATGCCTGGTTCTGTGATGATTGCTCTTAGAATATTCTCGCTGTACAGAGAAAAAAGGTCTGGAGATAGTACACATCCTTGTCGCACCCCTTGTTTTATAGATTGATATTTTCCAATTCTATTTTCAACTCGAACTGCTGCTTCTTGCTGCCAGTATAGATGTTTTACAATCCTCAGGTCTTTGCCGTCTATATTGTTGTCTTCAAGCATTTTAATAATTTCATTATGTTTCACCTTGTCGAATGCCTTGGTGTAATCAATGAAGCATAAGTAGAGATCTTTCTGTACTTCTAAAGCTCTTTCTGTTAGTGTTCGTAAAGCATAAATGGCATTGTGTGTTCCCTTTCCTTCAACAAATCCAAATTGTTCATCTGCTATTTCCATTTTTATCTTTTTCCTTGTTCTTCTCATAATTATTCTCAGAATTAGCTTCGTTATGTGATATGAGAGGCTGATAGTCCGGTGGTCGTCACATTCCTTTGCACCTGGTTTCTTTGGTAGTGCTATAAACGTGGATTTAATCAGGTCACTGGGAATATAACCACTGTTGTAAATATCATTCAGTAACTTGGTTATTATTTTTATTCCTGTCTCCTCTAGTGCCTCTATTTCTTCTATTGTTATATTATCAGGCCCAGTCGCTTTTCCTTTCTTCATGTGTTTGATGGCATCTATGATTTCATCTTCAAGTATTGGTGGTCCATCACAGTTTTCAGTGTCTGGTGTTAATTCTGGTCTTTCTCCTCCATATACCTCACCGATATACTCTGTCCACCTGTCCACAATGTCTTCTTTTCCCATTAACATTTTACCTTCTTTCGATTTCAGGCATCCTGTGGTATATTTTGTTTTCCTGCCTGTGAGTTCATTAATTCGTTTGTGCATGTTTTTGCTGTCTTTATTATGAGAATCCTCTATCTGTCTGCACTGTTCATTTAACCATACTTCTTTTGCTTCTCTGCATTTGTGTCTTATTTCTTTATTTATCGTCCTATATTTTTCCTCGTTATTTTTACTCCTCCTCCTCTTGTCCATCAGTCCTAAGATGTCGTCTGTCATCCATTTATTTTTAGAGGCTTCTTTTTTTGGTGGTATTATCTCCTTAACAGTTTGGTGGATAGAATCTCTTAACATTTCCCATTGTTCATCTATACTATTTATCTTTGCTATTGCATTGTATCTATTTTTTTATAATAACTTTGTATTGTTCTCGCAGTTCTTGGTCATTTTTAAGAAGTTCTGTATTCAGTTTGATGTTTCTCACTTTTCTGCTTGCTTTCTTTAGTTTTATTCTAGCTTTTCCACAGAGTGGGTCATGGTCACTATTGCAGTCAGCTCCTGGCATGGTTTTTGTTGTCAGTAATGCATTGCGGAATGGTTTGTTGATTAATATGTAGTCTATCTGGTTAAATGTCTTTTTGTCTGTGCTGCACCACGTTGCCAGTCTTCGAGGATGTTGTTTAAACCAGGTGTTTCCTACAACGATGCTGTGTATTCTTGTCCATTCAATTAATTTATAACCTCTGTCATTCCTCTCCCCAGTTTTAATGTAGGGAAGTCCGTGTAGTTTTTAATTCAGGATGACCATATAAGTTTTAATGTAAGGAAGGGCACGTAGGTTTTAATGTTAGGAATTCCATGTAGGTTTTAATGTCAGGAAATACATGTAGGTGTTAATGTAAGGAAGTGCATTTGGGTTTTAATGTAAGGAAGTACATGTAGGCTATTATGCAATGAAGTCTATGTATGTTTTAATGTAAGAAGGTCCATGGAGGTTTTATTATAAATAAACACATGAAGGTTTTAATGTAATAGCGTAGACGTAGGTTTTTACGTAAGTAAGTATCTGTAGGTTTAAATATAAGGAAGTGTATGTGCGTTGAAATGTAAAGATTTCTATGTAGATTTAAATGTAAGGAATTACACGAAGTTTTAACGGAAGGAATCCATGAATATTTTAATGTAAGGAAGTAAATGTAGGTTTTAATGTTTAGAAGTACATGAAGGTTTTAATGTATGGAAATCCATATATGTTTTAATGTAAAGAAATACATGTAAGTTTTAATGTAAGGATGTCCATGTTGGTTTTAATATACGAAAGTCCATGTAGATTTTCATGAGAGGAAGTCATGTAGGTTTTAATTAAGGAAATCTATGTAGGTTTATATGTAAGTATGTGCATGAAAGTTTTAATGTAATGAATAACATGTAATGGGTTTAATGTAATGAAGTATGTAATGAAGTAAATGTAGGTTTTGATATAAGGAATTACATGAATTTTTTATTGTAAAGAACTCCATGTTTGTTGCTATGTAACGAATTCCATGTATGTTTTGATTTAAGGAGTACTTGCAGGTTTTAATGTAATTATATCCATGTTGGTTTTAATGTAAGGATGTTCGTGCATTTTTAAGAAAAGTCATGTAGGTTTTAATATAAGAAAACTCATGGAGATTTTAATGTAAGGAAGTCTATGTAGCTTTTAATATTAAGGAAGTCCAAGTACGCTTTTAATGTAAGGAAGTTAATGTCAGATTTAATGGAAGGAAGTCCATGTAGCTTTTAATGTAAATTTTAATTTTAATGCAAGGAAGTGCATGTAGGTTTTATTGTAAGGAAGTACATGACGGTTTTTATTTAAGAAAGTTCATGTAGGCTTTAATGTAAAGGGGTACATGTAGGTTATAATGTAATGAAGTATAGGAACTTTTTAATGGAAGGAAGTCAATGTAGATTTTCATGTAAGGAAGTCCACATAAGTTTTAATATAAGCAGGTCCACGTAGACTTTCATGTAAGGAAGTCCATGTACGTTCTAATGTAAGAAAATCCATTTAGGTGTTAATGTAAGGAAGTACATGAGAGTTTTATTGTAGGGAATTCCTTGTAAGTTTTAATGTAAGGAAGTCCAGACAGGTTGTAATGTAAGAAGTACGAGGTGTTTTTAATGTAATGAATACCACGTAGGTTTTAATGGAAGGAAGTCCATGTAGGTTTTAATGTAAGATAGTCAATACTGGTTTTAATGTAAGTAAATACATGTGGGTTTTTCTGTAAGGAAGTCCACTTAGTTTTTAATTTACGAAAGTCCATGACAGTTTTAATGTAAGGAGGTCCATGTAAGTTTTTATATAATGAAGCTCATGTAGGTTTTAATATTAGAATTTACATGAAGCTTTTAATGGAGGTCAACGTAGATTGTAATGTAAGGAAGTCAATGTAGCTTTAAATGTATGGAAGTCCATGATGTTTTTAATGTAGGGAAGTACCTGTAGGTTTTAATGTAGGAGAGTCCATGTATGTTTTAATGTAGAGTAAGAGAACAAATTTTGTATGATTAGACCTCGAAAAAATCGTAGACAAAGCACTTTAGTGAGACGTGAGAGAAAGAAAAATCACAAGAGAATTACCTGGGATTCGAACACGGACTCCAGTAGGACGAGCAGCCGTCTAGCCACGAGAGAACAGCTTACTATCGACTTAGCACTAGTCGATAGTAAGCTGTTCTCTCGTGGCTAGACGGCTGCTCGTCCTACTGGAGTCCGTGTTCGAATCCCAGGTAATTCTCTTGTGATTTTTCTTTCTCTCACGTCTCACTAAAGTGCTTTGTCTACGATTTTTTCGAGGTCTAACCATACAAAATTTGTTCTCTTACTTTACTGTACCAAAGCCTCGTAGTTTCCTATTTATATAAAAAATTATAAAAAATTGTTTTAATGTAGGAGAGTCCATGTAGGTTTTAATGTTAGGAAGTACATGAGACTTTTAAGGTAAGGAACTCCGCGTAGATTTATTGTAAGGAAGTCAACGTAGGTTTTAATAAGCAGGTAGGTGCAGGTTTTATTGTGAAGACGTCCATGTAGATTTTATTGTTATGAAGTCCATGTAGTTTTTAAGGTAGGAAAATACATGAAACTTTTAATGTAAAAAATTCCATGTAGCTTTAACAAATTTAAGTGCAAATAGGATTTAATGTAAAGATGTACATGAGGGTTTTCTTGTAAGAAATTCCTTATATGTGTTAATGTAATGAAGTTCATTGTAGTTTTTATTGTAAGGAAGACGAGACAGGTTTTAATGTAAGTATGTACCTGCTGGTTTTAATGTAATGAAGTCCATGTAGGTTTTGTTGTAAGGAAGTCCATGTAGGTTTTAATGTAAGGCAGTCAATACTGGTTTTAATGTAAGAAAATACATTCAGGTTTCACTATAAGGAAGTCCACTTAGTTTTTCATATAAGAAAGTCCATGACTGTTTTAATGTAAGGAGGTCCATGTACGTTTTAATATGAGAAAGTAGATGTAGATTTTAATGTTAGAATTTACATGAAGGTCTTAATGTAAGTATGTCAACGTAGATTGTAATGTAAGGAAATCCATGTAGGTTTTAATGTAAGGAAGTCCATGTAGGTTTTAGTGTTAGAAAGTACATGAAAGTTTTAAAGTAAAGAAGTTGATATAGTTTTGTAATGTAAATGTAATGAAGTACATGAAGATTTAATTGTAAGGAACTACAAGTAAATTTTAGTGGCAGAAAGTACACGTAGCTTTTAATGTAAGGAAGTACGTGAAAGTTTTAATATAAAGAAGTCCATGTAGGTCTTAGAGTAAGGAAGTCCACATAGGTTTTAATGTAAGAAGATCCATGTGTGTTTTAATGTAAGGTAGTCCGTGTAGGTTTTTTATGTAAGGAAGTACACGAATGTTTTATTGGAAGGAATTACATGTAGGCTTTAATGCAAGAATTCCATCTATGTTTTAATGTAAAGAAGTGCATGCTGGTGTTAATGTAAGGAAGTGCAATTAGGTTTTAATGTAAGGAAGTACATGCAGGTTTAATGTAATGAAGTCTATGTATATTTTAATGTAAAGAAGTCCATGGATTTTTTAATATAAGGAAGTACATGAAGATTTTAATGCAAGGAAGTCCACATAGATTTTAATATAAACAGGTCTATTTAGGTTTTAATGTAAGAAAGTTCATGATGATTTTAATATAAGAAAGTCTGTGATTGTTTTCATATAAGAAAGTCCATGATGGTTTTAATATAAGAAAGTCCATGATGGATTTATTATAAGAAAGTCCATGATGGATTTATTATAAGAAAGTCAATGATGGTTTTAATATAAGAAAGTCCATGATGGTTTTAATATAAGAAAGTCCATTCATTCATTCATTCATTTGCATGTCCCTTGCCGAACTTTGCCTCCCAAACAGCACTCCTGTAGGCCTCTCGGTTGTGAGCAAGATGGCCTGCTGCTGCGGCATCCATTTCCAGATCGTCAACGATGTCTTGCAGCCATCTTCGTTTTGGTCTTCCTCTTTTTCTTGTTCCCATTATGTATACTTCCAGTACGGTCTTCTCTAAATTATCATGACGTTTAATGTGTCCAAAATATTTAAGTTTTCTCTCTTTAATCCTCTTTACTAGCCAGCCTTCTTCAATATTAAGCTCTTGTAGTATAGATATATTTGTTCTTTTTTGTGTTCATGATATTTGGAGAACTCTTCTGTAGCATTTACATTCAAAGGCATTTATGTGTTTCTCGGCTGTTTTGTTAAGTGTCCAGGTCTCACAGGCATATGTTGCGATGGGAAAGATGTATGCCCTTAAAAATCTTATTTTTGTAGTTCTGTCTGCTCCTCTCCACAGATTCTTTATTTGTTTCACTTTCTGAATAGCAATAGATGTCCTCCTTTTAATTTCCCTCATTGTATCTCCATTATTAGTTAGTAGTGATCCAATATATTCAAAACTCTCCACTTCTTCCAATTTTTCCTCATTGATATATATTTCAGCTGCCTTGTCTGTTTTGTCAGTTGTCATCAGTTTAGTTTTCTTTGCATTAAGATAGAGGTTCTGCTCTTCGCTGTTCTTACGGACTGACATAATTAGTTTTTCCATTCTTCTTTGTGTTGTGGACAGTAACACTGTGTCATCAGCATATCTAATCTCTGGTATTTCATAACCTCCAATTGTTATGGCATCGTAATATTCTTTGTCTACATCTTCTCTAACATTCCTCATTATATTTTCAGTATACAAGTTAAATAAGTAGGGTGACAATATGCACCCCTGACGGACCCCTTGTTTTATGTCAAACCAAGTTGTTGTTTCACCATTTATTTTTACTGCCGCTTGTTGGTCTAGATACAGCAGTGATGTTAATTCTATCAAATGTGTTGGAAATCCCATTTTTTCCATTATTTCCCAAAGTTTCTGGTGTTGTACACAATCAAATGCCTTTGAGTAGTCTATAAAGGATAAATATAGATTCACATTAAAATCTCTGCATTTCTCTATTATTAATCTTAGATTGAATATATGATTTTTAATAGAATTTTACTGGCATGACTAATCAGGGCAACAGTTCTATAGTTTGTGCATAATTTCAGGTTACCCTTTTGTGGCAGTGGTATGAATACGGTTTTTTTCCATTCTTTTGGTCAAATACCTGAATGCCATATCTTTTTACATAGTGCATGATAGATTGTTGCACACACCTTTCCTCCTGCTTTAATAAATTCAGCTGTTATCTCATCACATCCTGGTGATTTACCATTTTTCAGATTCTTTATTGCCCATAAAACTTCTTCTACTGTTGGTTCGGGTTCTTTCTCCTCCAATAATAATTCACACTGTTGATTTCTACTTTCACAGTCAGTTATTTCATACGTTTCTCTGCAATATTCCTTCCATCTTTCTAGAATTTCCTCTGTCTCTGTCAAGGTATTCTCCATCTCATCACAAATTACATTTAGCTTAGGTGTGACATTTCTCGTCAATGTCTTCATTTCTTTAAACATTTCACTATCTCTTCCACACTTCTGATGTTCTTCTATACTTTCACAACAATCTTGTATGTATTGTTTTTTGTCTTTTCTTATGTTTCTTCGTACTTATTTCGTTAAAGTTTTATATTTCTCTTTGTTGTTGTTTGTCACTTTCCATTGCGTCTTCATTTCTCTACGTTGTTTTATCAGTTCTAGTGTACCTGCTGTAATCCATCCAATCTTTTGTGTTTTCTTTACTGGAACCATGTCTTTAGCTGTTGTTATTAAGATATCTTTGGCCTGCGTAGCCAGTTCATCTGGTGTCATCTCCTCTTGTACAGCCATCAGGATTTCGAAACGGTTCTTCACTTCTATACCATATTGTTCTGGTATTTTTGTAAGATCAAAGCGGAGTGGTCTTGATCCTGCAACTGTCTTTTTTATCTTTATCTTCATGTCTGCTATTAATAACTCATGGTCCGTGTCACAATCAGCACCTGCTGATGTTGTACTTGATCTCCACCTTCTTTGCACTAAAATGTAATCTATTTGATTCCTGGTTTTAGCATCAGGTGATGTCCATGTGTAAAGTCTTCTAGGATGTTGTTTAAAAAGTGTGTTAGCAATCATTAGCTCATTTTCCATGCAAAACGCCATTAGATTGTCACCTGGCTCATTTCTATGTCCTATGCTAAATTTCCCTACAACATGTCCTTCATCTTCTGCTCTTTCTGTACCAATTTTTGCATTAAAATCACCCATTATTAATACAATATCATTTTTCCGTACCTGGTCTATTGTCGTTTGCAGTGTGTTATAAAAGTTTTCTACTTCCTCTTCTTCTGCTGCTGATGTAGGTGCATATATCTGGATGACTGTTACATTTCTAGGAATGCCCTTAAGTCTGATTGTTAGGATTCTATCACTTACTGGATTGTAGCCTAGTAATACTTTTGATGTTGATTTGTCCAAATAAAAAGCCACTCCATTCTTTCCTCCTACTTCTCCACCAGAGTATATAAAGATATTATAATTCTCGCTCTTAAAGTATCCTGATGCTTTCCATCGATGTTCGCAGATTCCCAAAATGTGTATCTCCGTTCTTTTCATCTCGTCACTTATTACTTGATATTTTCCCTCATACATACTTCTTACATTCCATGTTCCTACTCTTATTTTTCTTTTTAGTTTGATGCAGGGGTTTTCCTTAATAACACTGTCAGAAAGTCCACATTGAAAGTCCATGATGGATTTAATATAAGAAAGTCCATGATGGATTTAATATAAGAAAGTCCATGATGGTTTTAATACACAGGACTCCAAGTAGATTTTAATGTAAGATAGTTCACTTAGGTTTTGACAAAAGTAAGGAAGTACATGAAAGTTTTGGTGTAAGGAATTCCACGTAGTTTTAATATACTGAAGTGCATATAGGATTTAATGTAAGGAAGTACATGTAGATTTTAATCTAAGGAAGTAGAGACAGGTTTTAATGTAATGAAGTTCATGTAGGCTTTAACGTAAGGAAGTTCATGTAGGTTTTAATGTAAGGAAGTCCATGTAGGTTTTAATGTAAGGAAGTCCATGTAGGTGTTAATGTAAGGAAGTCCATGTAGGTTTTAATGTAAGGAAGTCCATGTGGGTTTGAATGTAAAGTTGTGAATATTGGTCTTAATGTACGGAAATACATTTAAGATTTACTGTAAGGAAGTCCACTTAGTTTTTTTTAAAAGAAAGTCCATGACGGTTTTAATTAAGGAAGTCGGTGAAGGTTTTAGTGTAATGATAAACCGTGTATGTTTTAATGTAAGGAAATACATGATAGTTTTAATATACGGAAGTATATGAAGGTTTTAATGTAAGGATCTTCATGTAAATTTTAATGTAAGAAAATACATGAAGGTTTTAAAGTAAGGAAGTGTATGAAGCTTTTAATGTCAGAAAGTACATAACAGTTTTAATGTAAGGAAGTACAAGAATGTTTTAATGCACGGAAGTACATGATACTATGTGACAGAATCTGTATGGGATATATCTGGCAAAACAAGATATTAGTTATACCATATACCGTATACATTTTAAATATACCTGTATCATAACATGTCTTAACACTGGAGTGTTCCTTGTGTTACTAATATGTCATTGACAGTTTTATTGTACTGTGATAATGTTTGTACAACGAGAAAACTGTAAGTAAAGACAAGTATAAAATCTGTTAAAGTGTTTTATACATGACAACATTTAATCAACATTTCCTTCTAACATATTTTATGCTGTATTTAACCTCTGCACGCTATTAAACTCGGCACATGATATTGGTGCTGAAGGCGCTACAGAATACCTGTCACCTTAAACGTGTAAACAGCAATGGTGTCTGGACATTGCCTGGTTCCGTTTCTTGTCACGTTCTTCCTGGGAAGCATCGAGATCATCACAGGTCAAGACCCCCAGGTCAGGTCACCAGCTGGGACGTTCCGGGGTAAAGTTCTGACTGCTCCAAGCGGCGCCAGATACCAGTCTTTCAGGGGGATTCCCTATGCGCGGCCACCCACAGGAGAAAGAAGATTTGCTGTGCCGGAGCCGTACCCTGTGATTGAGGTAAAGTTTTGTTTCTTCACTTACAGAAATCAGGACACTGTACAAGGGCTGACAGGGTGAGGTGAGGGTACCAGGGTGAGGTGAGGGCACCAGGGTGATGTGGGGCTATCAGGGTGAAGTGAGGGTACCAGGGTGAGGTGGGGCTATCAGGGTGACGTGAGGGTACCAGGGTGAGGTGGGGTACCAGGGTGAGGTGGGGCAATAAGGGTGACGTGAGGGTACCAGGGTGAGGTGGGGTACCAGGGTGACGTGAGGGTACCAGGGTGAGGTGGGGGTACCAGGGTGAGGTGGTGCTACCAGGGTGACGTGAGGGTACCAGGGTGAAGTGGGGCTACCAGGGTGAGGTGGGGGTACCAGGGTGAGGTGGTGCTATCAGAGTGAGGTGAGGGTACCAGGGTGAGGTGAGGGTACCAGGGTGAGGTGAGGGTACCAGAATGATGTGGGGCTATCAGGGTGAAGTGAGGGTACCAGGATAAGGTGGTGCTACCAGGGTGACATGAGGGTACCAGGATGAAGTGGGTCTACCAGGGTGAGGTGAGGGTACCAGGGTGATGTGAGGGTACCAGGGTGAGGTGAGGGTACCAGGGTGATGTGGGGCTATCAGGGTGAAGTGAGGGTACCAGGGTGAGGTGGGGCTATCAGGGTGAAGTGAGGGTACCAGGGTGAGGTGGTGCTACCAGGGTGACGTGAGGGTACCACGGTGAGGTGGGGTACCAAGGTGAGGTGGGGCAATCAGGGTGACGTGAGGGTACCAGGGTGAGGTGGAGTACCAGGGTGACGTGAGGGTACCAGGGTGAGGTGGGGGTACCAGGGTGAGGTGGTGCTACCAGGGTGACATGAGGGTACCAGGGTGAAGTGGGGATACCAGGGTGAGGTGGGGGTACCAGGGTGAGGTGGTGCTATCAGAGTGAGGTGAGGGTACCAGGGTGAGGTGAGGGTACCAGGGTGAGGTGAGGGTACCAGAATGATGTGGGGCTATCAGGGTGAAGTGAGGGTACCAGGATAAGGTGGTGCTACCAGGGTGACGTGAGGGTACCAGGATGAAGTGGGTCTACCAGGGTGAGGTGAGGGTACCAGGGTGATGTGAGGGTACCAGGGTGATGTGAGGGTACCAGGGTGAGGCGGTGCTACCAGGGTGAGGTGAGATGGGGATACGAGGGTGAGGTGGGGCTACCAGGGTGAGGTGAGGTGGGGATACGAGGATGAGGTGGGGCTACCATGGGTGAGGTGAGGTGGGGATACGAGGATGAGGTGGGGCTACATTGGTGAGGTGAGGTGGGGCTACATTGGTGAGGTGAGTTGGGGATACGAGGATGAGGTGGGGCTACCAGGGTGAGGTGAGTTGTGGATACGAGGGTGAGGTGGGGCTACAATGGTGAGGTTTGAGTACCAGGACGAGGTAGGGTATCAGGTTGAGGTATGAGTACTAGTGGTTAGGTGGTGATAAGAGGGTGAGGTGGGGGTACCAGGGTGAGGTGGGGGTACGAGGGTGATGTGGGGGTATCAGGGTGAGGTGAGGGTATTAGGGTGGGGTGGTGGTATCAGGGTGAGGTGAGGTGGGTATACGAGGGTGAGGCGGGAGTACCAAGCTGAGGTGGTGGTATTAGGGTGAGGTGGAGGTACCAGGGTGAGGGGGGGTAAGAGGGTGAGGTGGGGGTAAGAGGGTGATGTGGGGATATGAGAGTGAGGTGGGGTTACAAGGGTGAGGTGAGGTGGGGATATGAGGGTGAGGTGGGACTAACAACGTGAGGTTAGGTGGGGATATGAGGATGAGGTGGAGTACCATGGTGAGGTGACATCGGGATACGAGAGTGAGGTGGGGCTACCATGGTGAGGTGAGGTGGGGATATGAGAATGAGGTGGGGCTACCAGGGTGAGGGGAGGTGGGGTTACAAGGGTGAGGTCAGGCTACAATGATGAGGTGGGAGAAGCAGGGAGAGGTGGGGGTATCAGTGTGGGGTGGGGGTATCAGGGTGAGGTGGGGGTACCAAGGTGAGGTGGTGGTATCAGGATGAGGTGGGGGTACCAAGGTGAGGTGGGGGTAAGAGGATGAGGTGGGGGTAAGAGGGTGAGGTGGGGATATGAGAGTGAGGTGGGGTTACAAGGGTGAGGTGAGGTGGGGATATGAGGGTGAGGTGAGACTAACCGGGTGAGGTTAGGAGGGGATGTGAGGATGAGGTGGAGTACCGGGGTGAGGTGATTTCGGTATACGAGAGTGAGGTAGGGCTACCAGGTTGAGGTGATATTGGGATACGAGGGTGAGGTGGGACTACCATGGTGAGGTGAGGTGTGGATACGTAGGTGAGGTGGGGCTACCAGGGTGAGGTTACGTGAGGATACGAGGATGAGGTGGGGCTACCAGGATGAGGTGAGGTGGGGATACGAGGGTGAGGTGGGGCTACCAGGGTGATGAGAGGTGGGGATACGAGGTTTTGGTGGAGCTTCCAGGATGAGGTGAGATGGTGATACGAGGGTAAGTTGGGGCTACAAGGGTGAGGTTTGAGTACCAGGACAAGGTAGGGTATCAGGGTGAGGTATGAATACTAGGGTTAGGTGGTGATACCAGGGTGAGGTGGGGGTACGAAGGTGATGTGAGGGTATCAGGGTGAGGTCGGAATATCCGGATGAGGTGGGAGTAACAGGGTGAGGTGGGGGTACCAGGGTGAGGTGGAAGTACCAGGGTGAGTTGGGGGTACCAGGGTGAGGTGGAAGTACCTCTGTGATATGGTGGTACCAGGGTGAAGTGGAAGTACCAGTGTGAGGTGGGGGTACCAGTGTGAGGTGAGCAGGGTATAGGAGGATGAGGTGCGGTACCAGGGTGATGTGAGATAATGATACGAGGGTGAGGGTGGGGCTACCAAGGTGAGATGAGTTGGGGATAGGAGGGTGGGGTGGGGCTACCAGTGTGAGATATGGTTGTTATACGAGGGTGAGGTGGGGCTACCAGTGTGAGGTGAGGTGGAGATAGGAGGATGAGGTTGCGCTACAAAGGTGAGGTGAGGTGGGCATACGAGGTTGAGGTGGGGCTGCCAAGGTGAGGTGAGGTGGGGATACGAGGGTGAGGTAGGGCTATCAGTGTGAGGTGAGGTGGTGATACGAGAGTGAAGTGGGGCTACAAGGGTGACGTGGGAATACCAGGATGATTGGGGTGTATCAAGGTGAGGTGGGGGTATCAGGGTGAGGTGGGAGTACCAGGGTGTGGTGTGGGTACCAGGTTGAGGTCGGGGTATCAGGGTGAGGTCGGGGTATCAGGGTGAGATGGGGGTATCTGTGGGATTTGGGAGTTTCAGTGTGAGGTGGGGTTACCAGGGTGAGGTGGGGGTATCAGGGTGAGGTGGAGTATCAGGTTGAGGTGGGGTATCAGGGTGAGGTGGAGGTATCAGGGTGAGGTGGGGTACCAGGGTGAGGTGGGGGTATCATGGTGAGATGAGGGTATCAGGTTGAGGTGGGGTATCAGGATGAGGTGGTGGTATCAGGGTGAGGTAGGGGTACCAGGGTGAGGTGAGGGAGACATTTCTAGAATTATTTTTATTTCAGTGAAACCCTCAGCTGAGGGCTAGAAAAGAGTTGATGGAGTTCCTTCTGTATGTGCTCAAATATACTCATATCTGACATATACTCACCTTTCACGCGTGCTCACCTCTCACATATTATCATCTCCAAAGTATACTACCATTTCACATATACTAAATCTCTCGCATATACTCACCTCTCACGTTTGCTCACCTCTAACATATACTAATATCTCACATATACTTCCCTCTCATATCTACTCACCTCTCACATATACTATCATCTGACATGTACGTATCTGTCACATATTAATCATCTCATATATACTAAGCTCTCACATATACTCATGTCTCACATATATTCACCTCTGACATATACTCACCTTTCACATATACTCATCTTTCTCATGTACTCACTCTTCACATATAGTAATCTTTCAGATATACTAACATTTCACACATACTCACCTCTCACATGTGCTAACCTCTCACATATTCTATCATCTCACATATACTCACCTCTCACATGTACACATCTCTAATATATACTATCTTCTGCCATATACTAACCTCCCACATATACTAACATTTTACACATACTAACCTCTGACATATACCAACATCTCTTATGTACTCATCTCTCACACTTACTTATCTGTCACATATACTGACGTCTCATATATACTAACATCTCACATACACTCAATTATCACATATACTAACCTCTCACATATACTAACATTTTACACATACTAACCTCTGACATACACTCAATTCTCACATATACTAGCCTCTAACATATACTAACCTCTCACAAATACTCACCTTTCACATATATTCACTTTTCACATATATTCACCTCTCACATAAACTGACCTCTAACTTGTAATCATCCATCACATAGATTAACCTTTTACATGTACTACCATTTCATACACACAGAGTTCTAACATATACTAACATCTCACATATACTCAGTTCTCACAAATATTCACCTCTCACATATATTCACATCTCACATATAACATATTATAACATATTTCACACATACTGACCTCTCACAAATACAAATCTTTCACATGCACTCACACCTCACATATAATAACCTTTCACAGATACAAACATTTTAAACATACTCACCTATCACATATACTAACCTCTCACAGATACGAACATTTTAAACATACTCACCTCTCACACATACTAACCTCTCATAGATACTACCATTTTAAACATACTCACCTATCACTTATACTAACCTCTCACAGACACTAACATTTTAAACATAATCACCTATCACATATACTAACCTCTCACAGATACTAACATTTTAAACATGCTCACATCTCACATATACTAACCTATCACAGATACGAACATTTTAAACATACTCATCTCTCACATATACTAACATCTCACATATACTAATCTTTCACATATACTCACTTCTCACATATACTCATCTTTCACATATACTCACTTCTCACATATACCCATCTTTCACATATACTCACTTCTCACATATACTCATCTTTCACATATACTCACCTCTCAGGTATATTCATTTTTCACATATACTCACCTCTAACATATACTCATCTTTCACATACACGCACCTCTCACATATACTAACTTCTCACATATACTCAAATCTCACATACAGTAACCTCTCATATATCCACGTCTCACATATACTCATCTTTCACATATACTCACCTCTCACATATACTCACTTCTCACATATACTCACCTCTCACATGTACTCATCTTTCACATATACTCACCTCTCACATATACTCACTTCTCACATATACTCACCTCTCACATATACTCATCTTTCATGTATACTCACCTCTCATATATACTCATCTGTCACGTATACTCAACTCTCGCATATACTCATCTTTTGCATTTACTCACCTCTCACGTATACTCATCTTTCAAATATACTCACCTCTCACATATACTCATCTTTCATATATAGTCACTTCTCACATATACTCACCTCTCATACATACTCACCTCTCACGTATACTCACTTCTCACATATACTCATCTTTCACTCATACTCACCTCTCACATATACTCATCTTTCACATATACTCACCTCTCACATATACTCATCTTTCACATATACTCACCTCTCACATACACTCATCTTTCACATATACTCACCTCTCACATATACTCACTTCTCACATATACTCACCTCTCACATATACTCACCTCTCACATATACTCACTTCTCACATATACTCACCCTTCACATATACTCACTTCTCACATATACTCACCTCTCACATATACTTACATCTCACATACAGTAACCTCTCATATATTAACATCTCACATATAATCACCTATCAAATTTACTGACCTCTCACATATACGGACCTCTCATTTATACTAACATCTCGCATATACTCATCTCTCACATATACTAACATCTCACATTATACTTATCTCTCACATATACTCAGTTCTCACATATACTCAATTCTCACATATACTCAATTCTCACATATACTCAGTTCTCACATATACTCACCTCTGACATAAATATTAATATCTCACTTCCTGTTTATAGATCTTTATTATTTGTCCTTTATTTGACCTTGACTTTTTCTTCAGCTCGGCTCACTGCAACTTCTTTCTACTTTTGCCTTCGAACTCTTTCATTATATGGATACAGTTTTAATAATAATAATAATAATAATAATTATTATTATTATTATTACTATTATTATTATTGTTGTTGTTATTATTATTATTATTATTGTCTTTGTGTAAAAAAAACCGCCATAAAAGCTGCTCATATCTAACTGTGTTGTTTGTCAGGGAGCAGAAATTTTAAATTAGTTTAAAAGTTGAGTAGAAATCCCCTTTCATTTTTCCCAAAGACATGGCGCTTCTGCCATAAATGTTTCTTGTGTCCTTCAGATATTTATTTTTTGTGAAAGATGTAAAATGGTCTTCAGTAATCTTATATCACAAACTACAACAAAGAAAAACCTGATTTCTTTAATACAACATTATAATGATGTTGAATAGTTTATTCACCTCCCCTCCCCTTCTCTCACACAGGGCGAGTATGATGCCACAGATTTTGGGCCCTTCTGTGTACAAGAAGTGTCCAGTACATCTGTTGGCCAGGAAGACTGCTTGTATCTTAATGTCTTTACACCTCTCACATCGGAGGTAATATTTTCTACCTAATTTATGTGCTGGCGTGTGTATGTGTGTGTATGTGTGTGTGGGCCAGGATGTGTGGAAAGCAGCAAGATGGAAAGATCAGACTGATATGATCTATGCACGAGAAAGGAGTTCTGTACTGATAAACTATGTTGATATATGCGAGTCTATACTGAAAAATATATTAATATATGAGTTCTGTACTGATAAAATATATTGATATATGAGTTCTGTATTGATAAAATATATTGATATATTAGTTCTGTACTGATAAAATATATTGATATGTGAGTTCTGTACTGATAAAATATATTGATATATGAGTTCTGTACTGATAAAATATATTGATATATGAGTTCTGTATTGATAAAATATATTGATATCTGTGTTATGTATTGATAAAATATATTGATATATGAGTTCTGTATTGATAAAATATATATATATTGATATTTGAGTTTTGCACTGATAAAATATATTGATATCTGAGTTCTCCACTGATAAAATATATTGATATCTGAGTTCTCCACTGATAAAATATATTGATATCTGAGTTATGTACTGATAAAATATATTGATATCTGAATTCTGTAGTGATAAAATATATTGATATATCAGATCTCTACTGATAAAGTATATTGATATCTTAGTTCTGCACTGATAAAATATATTGATGTCTAAGTTATTCACTGATAAAATATATTGATATCTGAGTTCTTCACTGATAAAAAATATTGGTATCTGAGTTCTGCTGTGATAAAATATATTGATATCTCAGCTCTCTACCGATAAAATATATTAATATTTCAGCTCTCTACTGATAAAATATATTGATTTCTGAGTTCTGATGGAGAATTATGGTTTTAGTTACCTTATTTCAGCTACAAGGAAATGAACAGAAACATTTTGAGCCTAAATCCCTTTTTCGCAGTTGAAATACCGAAAGAATTACGCGTATTATACTCTGGTATACTTGCCTTGCTGGCAGATATTGGAATTTTACTAGAGCGAAGTTTCCTGCCACAAGAGTCAGGTACTCAGTTTAGTCGATTATTTGACCAGAGTGTGACACTGTTCACCTACAACATATTTTCATTCACACGAGAAGTCAGTTCACTTTAAACTATGTTACTCCTGTGCTTGTATTAGAAAAGTGTATAGTCTCTGTTGCGTTTTGTTAACTTTCTGTCAAAATAAACTTTCTCTGGACATTTTTCCTTTGGTCAAGAAGTCTTTGGCTTCAGTTAACGCACAGGAGATTGTTAAGCTTCTCTGGGTACATAAATCTGTCGATATAGACTTTCTCTGGACATACTTTTTTTGTCATCAAATCTTTATCTAATATCACCACCATCTTCAGATTGCGTGCAGGACACTGCCCACTGTGAGCACACCTGCATCGTCTCAACCTGTCACATACCCTTACATCTCCTCAACTTGTCTCATATCCCAGTATCGTCTCAGAATGTCACATACCCCTATATCGTTTCAGAATATCAAATACCACTATATCGCCTCAGAATGCCACATACCACTATATAGCCTCAGAATGTCACATACCCCTATATCGTCTCAGAATGACACATACCGCTATATCGTCTCAGAATGTCACATACCCCTACATCGCATCAGACTGTCTTACATCACAACATCCTCTAAGCTTGTCACAGAACGCTACACCGCTTCGGCCTGTCACATACCCCTACAACCTCCTAGCGTGTGGCATATTCCAGAAAGGACATGCCAGGCAAGTATTCAGAGCACGTTCTACAGTTCTGCCCCCTCTAACAAGAAACACAAACACCAGCTCTGGCCACATGGAAGATAAACTTTTGGCCTACAATGCTGGAATCATTTAACACACAATAATAATTAGAAAGTTAATCACTCCTTATTTCTTTGTATCTTAAGCTTGCGATCTCTCCTCTAACTCAGGACTCGAGTGTCTGTTTTCTCTCTCTCTCTCTCTCTCTCTCATCTCTCTTCCTTCCTCTTCCTTTTCTTCCTTCATGAATCTACTATGTAATCTGTATCTTATCCCTTGTCAGTGTCCCAGTATTTACAGTACTTTGACTCGTAACAAACATTTATATACTAAAACCTGTGTATTTGAACTGAGTGACAACAAACATTTATCTACAAACATATTGGTCCTAAAACTGAGAGAACAAACATTTATCCACAACACTCGGGTCCTAGAACTGTGTGACAACAAACATTTATCTACCAACATCCTGGTCCTAGAACTGTGTGACAACAAACATTTATCTACCAACATCCTGGTCCTAGAACTGTGTGACAACAAACATTTATCTACCAACATCCTGGTCCTAGAACTGTGTGACAACAAACATTTATCTACCAACATCCTGGTCCTAGAACTGTGTGACAACAAACATTTATCTACCAACATCCTGGTCCTAGAACTGTGTGACAACAAACATTTATCTACCAACATCATGGTCCTAGAACTGTGTGACAACAAACATTTATATACAAACACCCGGGCACTAGAACTTTGTGACAACAAACATTTATCTACCAACATCCTGGTCCTAGAACTGTGTGACAAGAAACATTTATCTACCAACATTCTGGTCCTAGAACTGTGAGACAAGAATCATTTATCTACCAACACTCTGGTCCTAGAACTGTGAGACGACAAACATTTATTTACCAACACTCAGGTCTTAGAACTATGAAAACAACAAAAATTTATCTACCAACACTCGGGTCTTAGAACTGTGAAAACAACAACCAGTTATCTACCAACACTTGGGTCCTAGAACTGTGAGACAACAAACATTTATCTACCAACATTCGGATCCTAGAACTACGTTACAACAAACATTTATCTACCACCACTCGGATCCTAGAACTACGTTACATCAAACATTTATCTACCAGCACTCGGGTCTTAGAACTGTGAGACAACAAACATTCACATCCTGGTCTTGTTTTCCTGGTCGATACTGTAGTACACAAAATTATATGATCTGTAATTTGAAAAGATAAGGCATAAACAGAAGGTAAAATTAAGATAAGAATATAGAGGTAATGATAAAAATAGGAAGAAAGAATGTGTCTTAAAATGTTTTTTCCAGGAGAGACTTTCACTCAATGATTCCAGTTATCCAGGTGTTTTAAAGAGCAAGTTCTAAGTAAAAAAACTTTACACAAAGATAACATTTCCTTGGAAAAAAAAACAAACACACACAGACAGACAGACAGACAGACAGACAGACAGACAGACAGACAGACAGAGAGAGAGAGAGAGAGAGAGAGAGAGAGAAACGGACATGTAATCGTGTTATAATTACTTTCCAGCGACCTTACTATATTTCTTATTTTTTTTTATAATTACCTTTCAACGATCTTATTATATTTCTATTTCTTGTTATAATTACCTTTCAGCGACCTTACTATATTTCTATTTCTTGTTACAGGACCCACCAGCTGAGAGTCCTCTGAAGAGTGTGTTTGTTTTCATCCATGGCGGAGGACTGGTCGTGGGTTCCTCCAACATATACGTGCCTGGAGACCTCGTTACTAAGGTAACATGACGTAATGTGTTCTCGTTATCACGATCATATGACGTAATGTTCTTCTGTTTCCATGGTAACGTGCTGATTTGTGGGGGACGCGCAGGGATAGGCAGAGATGATGTTGTTCTGCTGAGGAGCACGTGGTTGTCGCGTGGCCAGTGAGTGCCGGCTGTAGCTGTGGGGACTTTGCAGATAGGACGGAGCACATAGCAGGACGAGGACTGGCGACATATGACTTTTGCTAGAAACTGGGGTTTTCATCCATTAAGTCATGTCTGTTGCCTAACCCTAACCAGGGTATCTCAGGTGTGTAACCTTTCTGTTCCCACCCGTGTAATAACCCCAAGCAAGTTCACTCTCCATGCGATCCACTACCACAAAATAATAAATAACTAACTGATAGGTTCAAGTACTTAGGAACAGTTATAACAACTAATGGTAAATGTCACAACGAAATAAAAAGCAGGCATGCTCAGGCCAAGTCAGCATTCCAGAAAATGAGAAACATCTTGTGCAACAGATCCATATCAATGGAAACAAGATTCCGAGTACTTAAATGTTACATTGAGCCAATTTTGTTTTATGGATGTGAAGCATGGTCCATGAATAAAAGAGTACTGCGAGAAATGGAGGCCATGGAGATGTGGCTTATAAGAAGGATGTTGAAGGTACCACAGACAGCTAAGAAAACCAACGAAGAAGTCTTAAGACAGGCTGGAGTTAAAAGGCAACTTACAACAAAGATCAGAGGCAGGCAAGTGAAATTTGTAGGCCATTTTCTGAGAAGAGGAAAATTGAAACACACTGTGGCAACTGGAACAAAATTGAGGGAAGAAGAGACAGAGGAAGACAGAGAGAGAAGTTACTGGATGGGCTGCCAGTGTGGCTAGGCAGAAAGTAACCGGCGGATCTCATAATCAAGTCTAAAGACAGAGAATTGTGGAGAGAAATGATCGCCTACGCCACACGGCACGGCACTTGATCGATTGATTATTCAATAGGACTTAATGTATTCTAAGTATTAGTATAACATCACCTAATGTTCTCAAACTGCAAAAATAACATTACGTTATGAACTCTAATTCATAGGACAACATACCCTATGTATTCTAAATTCTAGGGTAACACAACGTACAGTATTCTAATTTCTAAGAGAACATGACATAATCTATTCTAATTGCTAGAAAAACACGGCGTAATGTATTCTAACTACTAGAATATTATGACGTAATATATTCTAATTACTAGAATAACACGATGGAATGTATTCTAATTGCAAGAATACGTAACATGTTCTGGTTTTAAGATATACATCACATATGTTCTAGATAACATAATAGCATAATGTAATGTTTTCAATTTAACAGAATAACATAAAGTGATGTGTTCTAGTTAACAGTGTAACATGGCGTAATGTCTTCTAGTTACCATAGTGACATTACGTAATGTGCTCTAGTCAACAGAGTAACATAACACAATGTGTTCTAGTTATCATATTGAAATATGATCTAATGTCTTCTTTTTGTCAGTATAACATGATCTGATATGTTCTAGTTAATTAGTAAAGCACTAATATGGCTGTTAGTTTCGTAAACTCTCGTTTATTTAACCATAAATGTATAGAAATCCACATTCCACTGCCTGTATTGAAGTTCTATAACCGTAATACGAGATCCTATTAGAATATAGCCTCGAGTATTTTCATATATTTACAGTCTTTAGTTGGGTCATTTACGAATCTTTCTGTATTTTACAATATGAAATAGTACAATAGGAAGTGATATAATACTAAATGGCATAATAAGAAATGGTATAATAAGAAATGACATAGTAACAAATGATATTGTAAGAAATAGTATAATAAAAAATGATATAGTATGACATGAAATAGGAAGAAATTATATAACAAGAAATGGTATGATAAGAAATGGTACAATAAGAAATGATATAACAAGAAATGGTACAAAAATGATAAAAAGATGTCGCATAATAAAACATGATAAGATAGAAATGATATAATAAGATTTGATAGGATAAGAAATTGTATAACTGAAAATGATAAACAAAAAGTGGTAAACTACGAAAAGGTATAACAGGAAATGATATAATAAGAAATAGTATAATAAGAAATGATAGATAGAAAATGATACAATAAGAAGTGATATAATAAAAATCATTGTTAAAATACCAAAAAAGGGCAACCTTAGTGACTGTAATAACTGGAGAGGAGAAACCTTAATATCAGTTGTGTCAAAAGTATTTTGCAAGGTCATTTTGAATAGACTCAAAGATATAGTGGATACTGCAATGAGAGAAGAACAAGCAGGATTTCGAAAAGGGAGAAGCTGTCTCGACCAGATCTTTACTCTCAGAATAATACTTGAAGAACATATTGAAAAGCAGAAACCATTAATACTGAACTTCATAGATTTTAAAAAGGTATTTGATAGCATACACAGAGATTCATTATGGAGAATTTTATGTCTATATGGAATACCATCTAAAATTGTCAACATCATTAAGGACTTATACAATGGATATGTTTGTACAGTCAAGACAGAAGAGGGGATGAGTGAATGGTTCCAGATTGAAACAGGCGTGAAACAAGGATGTATACTGTCTCCTTTACTTTTTGGGATTACAATAGACTTCATAATGAAAAAATGCTGCACAGGTAACACAGGTATTGACTGGGTACATGGGACCCAACTAGAAGATCTTGATTTTGCTGATGACATAACTCTTATCAGTAATAATGTGAATTCCATGCAAGAAAAAACAGATAGCCTATCTTCACTGGCTAGCAAAATAGGACTTGAAATTAACAAGGACAAAACAAAAATAATTAAAATTCCCATTAATCAAAATGGAAAAATACACATAGAAGGGACAGATATTGAAGAAGTCAATCAATTTGCATACCTTGGCAGCTACATAGACCAGGATGGTGACACTAGAAAATAAGTTAGGATCAGAATTGCAAAAGTAGCATAAATCTTCAAGAATTTTGAGAACATATGGAATTCAAAAGTTATAAGCAAAAAAACCAAGTTAAGACTATTCAATTCAAATGTAATATCCACCCTCATTCATGCATGTGAAAGCTGGAAAACAACTAAAGAAATAGAAAAGAAATTAGACTCTTTTGAAAACAAATGCCTAAGGAAAATACTCGGCATCAAGTGGAATGAATTCAAGAACAATGCAAGATAAGACAGACGACTGAACAACAACCAGTCTCATGGGTGATCAGGAAAAGGAGATGGACATATGTTGGTCACTTGATGAGAAGAAATGATCAGAGAATCCCAAAACAAGCTATCAAGTGAAACACAACAGGCCGAAGAAAAAGAGGCAGACCGCGTGAAACTCTGAAGAGGACATTATTAAGAGAGGCCAAATTAACAGGCATAAAATCCTTTGATGAGGTTGAAAGACTCGCCGAAGACAGGAAAAATTGGCGAACTACTTTGCGAGCCCTATGTGACGTTTAACGGCACGGGAAGGATATAAGATATAAGATATAAGATAAGATAATAAAAATGGTATAATAAGAAACGATATAATAAGAAATGGTCTAATATGATAAGTAGAAAATGGTACAATCAGAAGTGATATAACAATAAATAGTATAACAAGAAAGAATAAATAAGAAATGGTATAATAATAAATTGCATAATAAGAAATAATGTACTAAGAAATAATATGATAAGAAATGGTATAATAAAAATCATAAATAAGAAATGGTATAATAAGAAATGGTATAATAAAATATAGTATAATAAGAAAACGTATAACAAATATAATATATAAGAAATAGCATTATAAGATATTGTAAAATAAGAAACGGATAAAAGGAAATTGTATAATAAGAAATGGTGTAGTAAGAAATGGTATATTGAGAAACGAAATAAGAAGAAATTTGAGAATATTTATCAAATATCTTAATATTTGAGAGAGATTTAAAAATTTCCCGTGCAATTGCCTTGTTTTTATAATAAAAAGTAAACGCTCTTGGAGACATAATATTCTTTCTTTCATACTTGAATATTAGATATAGCGGTACATAAATATTATATTGGCCGGTGGTTACTAATCAATATCATTTAAATACACAAGAGTGCTCTATTATCTAAACAAAAAATAAACAGTTTTTTAAACCATCAACTTTTTGTTTAACATGTCAGATTCTCTTGCAGAAAACCTCTGATGCTCCTTTGACACTTCAGTGAATTGTGACTCTCCTTTGACACTTAAGTGAATTGTGACTCACCTTTGACATTTCAGTGAATTGTGACTCTCCTTTGACACTTAAGTGAATTGTGACTCTCCTTTGACACTCCAGTGAATTGTGACTCTCTTTTGACACTTAAGTGAATTGTGACTCTCCTTTGACACTTACGTGAATTGTGACTCTCTTTGGACACTTCCGTGAATTGTGACACATCTCTAGCCCTCTTTCAACACATCGATCAGGAAAAATTTACTTATGGACTTGTTTTACAATCAGTGTATATAATCATTTAACATATCAGCATTTCCAGTTAAGATTATTCAATTCAAATGTGATATCCACCCTCATGTATACATGCGAAAGCTGGAGATCAATTAAAGAAATAGATAAGAAATTAGACTCTTCTGAAAACAAATGCCTAAGGAAAATACTTGGTATAAAGTGGAACGAATTCAAGAACAACGTAGAGGTAAGACAGATGAGCACACAACAACCTGTCTCATGGTTGATCAGAAAAAGAATATGGACATAAGTAGGTCATGTGATGAGAAGAAACAGAATACTAAAACAAGATATAAAGTGGAGCATAACAGACCGAAGAAGAGGTCAACCACATGAAACTCTAAAGATGACATTGTTAAAAGAAGCCAGTTTAGTGGGCATAACATCCCTTGATGTAGTTGAAAAACTCACCGAGAACTAGAAAATTAGCAGACAACTATGCGAGCCCTATGTGACGTTTAACGGCATGGGAAGCATGTAAGATGTAAGACTTCCAGTTTTTAACTACTTTTGAAAGCAGTTAATTTTTCTGAATTCTAAATCTCTCACAATCCGTTTGACAGTTTTACAAGAGATTTTCGTATTTAGTTCAAACATTTTATTTTGGGGTCTCTGTTCTCTATTCCAGGCCGACATTGTGGTCGTCACGATGAACTACAGACTTGGCTTGTTGGGGTTCTTACACGGAAATTCTGATTCTCTGCCTGGAAACCAAGGTTACTGGGACCAGTTGTTGGCTCTCCGCTGGGTCAAGGACAATATCCGAGCGTTTGGTGGTGACCCTGATGACGTCACACTTTCTGGGGAGTCGGCGGGATCCATGAGTACTTCTGTACAGAGTATCTCCCCGCTAGGAAAAGATCTTTTCAATAAAGTAAGTGTAACTAAATCAGAACTGAAAGCTGGAAGGACACAAAAAGAAACCAAATAGTTTAGTTCTTTACTAGGGACGATATATCAAAAGGAAAAAGATGAAGATTGATTTTTATTATTAGAAACCAAATATTTTAGTTCTTTATCAGATAGAGCATCTCAAATAGAAAAAAAAGCCGAAAACGGTGTATCATTCATTACAGCTAACCACTGTAACTACATATTTCTGTGAGGAATCATGTTCCTGCGCATTCACTTCAACAACTGGGCGGTCTTTTCTCTGTTTAGCCAATGTCTGGTTTGTGACGTGCACTATCAAAGTGCAGTATTATCTGTTTCTACAGAGTGTACCTACCTAATGAGTGGAAACGGAAAGAAATCGTTGATGTTTGATAACTACAGAAACATGCGTTGATGTTTGATAACTATAGAAACATGCGTTGATGTTTGATAACTACAGAAACATGTGTTGATGTTTGATAACTATAGAAACATGCGTTGATGTTTGATAACTACAGAAACATGTGTTGATGTTTGATAACTACAGAAACATGTGTTGATGTTTGATAACTACAGAAACATGTGTTGATGTTTGATAACTACAGAAACATGTGTTGATGTTTGATAACTACAGAAACATGTGTTGATGTTTGATAACTACAGAAACATGTGTTGATGTTTGATAATTACAGAAACAAGTATTACAGAGGCCGGAACTCCAGCAGAACTTGCCAGATCTGTAGATGATCAAAGTCAACCCCCACCCCTCCCGCCAACCCACAACCTCTTGTCAGAGAAGCGGTTGAACCAGTGAACGTAGAAATGGTGTCCCTGTGCTGGACAACACGACCAGTGAAGCTCTTTAAACTGTGTCCTTTGTTTCACTGTTGCTTTACCTTTCCACTTTGACCCGACACCTGTCACGTGATACTGTAAACAGTTCTATGTTAGGCTTCAAACCTGACAGGCGTCTTGTGTTATTTTGTAATCTGAATCCGTAGATAGTTTAACATATCGTTCTTTTATTTATTTCCTGATTGTATGTTCGTTTAGGAATGATGATCAAACTTGAAAATTTTAAAAACAAATACATTAATTCACTATATGCAGTGCAGACAACATGGCGGCATTATCTTCTGTGTATTTAATGTGGTCTTTAAAATATCATATCCGTTACTGTATGTCTATCCACTCACTTGATGTCGCATTGGTTGTCTGCATATACCACCACTCACTTGATGTCGCATTGGTTATCTGCATATACCACCACTCATTTGATGTCGCACTGGTTGCCTGAAAGTCCTCCATTTCACTTGTTGTGTAACTGTTAACATGCCTGTCCTCAATCTCACTTGCTGTGTCACTGTTAACATGCCTGTCCTCCATATCACTTGTTGTGTCACTGTTAACATGCCTGTCCTCAATCTCACTTGTTGTGTCACTGTTAACATGCATGTCCTCAATCTCACTTGTTGTGTTACTGTTAACATGCATGTCCTCCATTTCATTTGTTGTGTCACTGTTAACAAGCATGTCCTCGATCTCACTTGTTGTGTCACTGTTAACAAGCATGTCCTCCATCTCACTTGTTGTGTCACTGTTAACCTGCCTGTCCTCCATCTCACTTTTTGTGTTACTGTTAACATGCATGTCCTCCATCTCACTTGTTATGTCATGTTAACCTGTATGTCCTCCATCTCTCTTGCTGTCACAGAATGCAAATATTTATTCTCTCACACTTCGCTTTATTTTCACAGCAATTTCAGAACTTAAAATTCTGTCTTTTCATGGTTTGTGAATTGGATAGTGAGTGAATAAGTGAGTGAGTTAATTAGATAATGAGTTAGTTTGTGAGTGAGTTAGTTAGTTATTGAGTTGGTTAGTTAGTTAATTAGGTAGTTAATTAGTGAGTGAGTGAGTTAGTGAGTTGGCTAGTTAGTTAGTTAGTTATTTAGGTAGTTAGATGTTAGTTATGTAATTATTTAGGTAGTTAGGTAGTGAATTAGTTAATTAGGTGTTAGTTAGTTAAGTAATTAGTTAGTTAGTTAATTAGTTAGTTTATTAGTTAGTTAGATGGTTAGGTAGTTAGTTAGCTAATTAATTAGTTAGTTAGTTAATTAGTTAGTTAGTAAGTTAGTTAATTAGTTAGTTAGTAATTAATGAGTTAGTTAGTACGTTCATTAGGTAGTTAGTTAGTTAGTTAATTAGTTAGTTAGTAAGTTAGTTAATTAGTTAGTTAGTTAGTACGTTCATTAGGTAGTTAGTTAGTTAGTTAGTACGTTCATTAGATAGTTAGTTAGTTAGTTAATTAGTTAGTTTGTTAGTTTGTTAGTTAGTTAATCAGTTTTTAGTTCATTAGTTAGTTAGTTAGTACGTTCATTAGTTAGTTAGTTAGTACGTTCATTAGGTAGTTAGTAAGTTAGTTAATTAGTTAGTTAGTTAGTTAATTAGTTAGATAGTTACTTAGTTAGATAATTGGTTAATCAGTTTTTAATTAGTTAGTTAGTTAATTAATTAGTTAGTTAGTTAGTTAATTAGTTAGTTAGTTAGTTAGTTCGTTAGTTTGTTAGTTAGGTAATCAGTTTTTAATTAGTTAGTTAATTAGTTAATGAGGTAGTTTGTTAGTTAATAAGTTATTTAGTTAGTTAGTTAGTTGGATAGTTATTTAGTTAGTTAGTTAGTTAATTAGTTAGTAAGTTATTTAGTTAATTAGTTTGTTGGATAGTTAGTTAGATAGTTAGCTCGTTAGTTAGTTAGTTAATTAGTTAGTTAGATAGTTAGTTAATTAGTTAGTAAGTTAGATAGTTAGTTAGTTAGTTAGTTAGTTAGTTATTTAGTTAGTTAGTTAGTTAGTTATTTAGTTAGTTAGTTAGTGAGTTAGTTAGTTAGTAAGTTAGTTAGTTAGTTAGTTAGGTAGTTAGGTAGTTTGTTTGTTAGTTTATTAGTTAGTTAGTTATTTAGTTAGTTAGTTAGTGAGTTAGTTAGTTAGTAAGTTAGTTAGTTAGGTAGTTAGGTAGTTAGTTAGTTAGTTAGTTAGTTAGTTAGTTATTCAGTTAGTTAGCTAACTAGCTAGTTAGTTAGTTAGTTAGTCAGTTAGTAGGTTAGTTAGTTAGTTAGTTAGTTAGTTAATTAGTCTGTTAGTTAGTTAGTTAGTAAGTTAGTTAGTTCATTAGTTAGTTAGTTAGTGAGTTAGTTAGTTAGTAGTTAGTTAGTTAGTAGTTAGTTAGTTAGCTAGTTAGTTAGTTAGTTAGTTAGTTAATTAGTTAGTTAGTTAATTAGTTAGTTAGTTATTAGCTAGCTAGTTAGTAATTAGTTAGTTAGTTAGTTAACTTGTTAGTTAGTTAATTAGTTAGTTAGTTAATTAGTTAATTAGTTAGTTAGTTAGTTAGTTAGTTAGTTAGGGTTATCATCCATTAACCCTGTACCTATGGGTATGTGGCATGATCTTCTGTTTTGCATTACTGTGCCAGCAGGAAGTGGTCTACAGCATGAATGACGTCATCACCTGAAGCAAATTTGCGACCACTGAGCTCCTTTTTGAGTTTGATAAACAGGTTATAATCCGAAGGGGCCAGATCTGGGGAATAAGGAGGATGTTCAAGAAGCTGGAAGCCGCATTCATCAATGGCAGCCATTGCCACCGCCAACTTGTGAACTGAAGCATTGTCTTGATGAAAGATGACTCCTCTCGTCAATTTCCCTCGATGCTTTTCCTTCAGTTTGACCCGCAGTTGCTTCACAAGATTAGCGTAGTAGGTCCCGGTGACCGTTCTGCCCTTTTGAAGATAGTCTACCAATAGCACGCCTTCTGAATCTCAAAAGAAGGAAGCCATCACTTTGTCTGCAGACAGAACAACCCTGCTTTCTTTGGAGGTGGAGATCCATGATGCTTCCACTGCTTTGACTGTTCTTTGGTTTCTTGTTTGTGATCAGCTGCAAGAAGTTTCGGGACCCATCGAGCAGAGACTTTTGTCATTTGAAGATCATTGTGAATAATGGCATGAACACGTTCCTGGGAGATGCCCAACTCAGTAGCAATGTACCGCTCAGTTAGTCGTCGATCCTCCATTACTATGTCATGGATTCTGCCGGTGGTTTCATCGGTGGTTACCGTTCTTGGTCTTCCTGGACGGGGATCATCTTCCAGACTCTCCCTTCCATGTTTGAACTGAGCTGCTCATTTCTTCACTGTGCTGAAAGAAGGGGCACTCTCCCCTAGAGTCTCTAACATATCCTCATGGATCTCCTTCGATGATAAGCCCTTCATGCAGAGGTAGCGAATGACTGCTCGATGAGAAATTTTATCCATTTTCTCAATTTCTGCCACCCTTTACCACTTCAGTAGCCTGTAAAAAAAATTGGTTGCAGTTAATTCTTGAAACACTGTGTTTAATCTTACATTAACCTGCTCTACAAATGCAGGTAGTATCAACTGTGTGTTTCTAGTATTTGTACCTTAGGCCACGAATTTATCAATCAACCTTCGTAACTGGGTAACTCTTTTTTTCCCTTGACCGTCCTATGGTCTACAGTTCTTGAGGAATCGTTTCACCAGCCCAAGTTTTTCCTTCAGCTCTGTCACTCATGACAATGACTGATTCACAGTTGTCAGTGAAGTCCTTTGTTCGACCAGCTTTACCTACAGCACTGATGACGTCTGCTCGATCCATTGCCTGGCCTTCCTCCGTGACAACTGAGTCTGCCAACTGATCTCCTGTTTCATTTCCCATGACACCTTCATGGTGCGGTACAGAAATGAAGGTCAGTCGATGGATCTGTGACATCTGCAGGGATTCAAACCGCTATTCTATTAGAGAGCCAGTCAGAATTTTCTTTATCAAGTTCATCAAGTCACTGAAGATGCTTGCCTGTGTGTAGTCTTTTGTCACAGCCATGGCGTGTGTGTAGTCTTGTGACTTGAGCTAGATCAAAGCTTTTGTCACAGCCATGGCGTGTGGGTAGTCTTGTGACTTGAGCTAGATAAAAGCTTTTGTCACAGCCATGGCGTGTGTGTAGTCTTGTGACTTGAGCTAGATCAAAGCTTTTGTCACAGTCATGGATAGTTCTGGTGTAAGCAAACTTGCAAGTCATTGGTCACTGTAACATAAAGACATGCTCGAGCTGAAAGGTCTAGTTTTCTGTCTTCAGGTCTTTCTACTTGTCTTGTCACAGTTGTTTTTCATTTCTAATAGACTTTCATACTTTCCCTGGATGATGGAAACAATCTTTCATGATGTTTCAGAAATCTTCGTATCTTACTTTAATTCTTTTTCTTCGTCCATCTAGGACAAGGGTTCTTAACTTTTTTGGCCTTGGACTATTTCCGCTCTGAGAATAGATGTGGATTCATTTTACGAAGTGAGAGCAGATGTGGACTCATTTTATGGCCTGAGAACAGATGTGAATCCATTCTGCGACATTAGAACAGATGTGAATCCATTCTGCGACATTAGAACAGATGCGGACCCATTTTATGACTTAACAACAAATGTGGACCTATTTTATGATTGAAAACAGATGTGGACCTATTTTATGGCTTGACAACAGATGTGGACCCATTTTATGGCCTGAGAATAGATTTAGACACATTTTTTTATCACGAGAATAGATATGGACCTGTTTTGTGGCGTGAGAACGGATGTGGACACCTCATTAAAAATAAAGTAATAAATAGACCCTACATTTAATTATTTCATTGAGGAAAAAAAAGAACATTTTCGTGAACCTACATACAATCTTTTATTGGACCCTCTGGGGTTGTTTGGGGGGGGGGAATAGGGGAATGGGTGGAGTTCATAGACCCTATGTTAAGAGCCGCTGACCTAAAAGTGTGTTATGTAATATCTGCTTATCTCATGAACATTAATCATTGTTATATAATGTCTGCTTAATCTGTGCACATTAATCATTATTACGTACTGTCTGCTTACTGTATGAATGTCAATCATTGTTAAACAATATCTGCTTATCGCATACATGCTACTTATTGTTATATAATATTTGCTTATAGTCTGCATATTAATCATTAATTCTCTGCGGAAATTTTGTTCTAGAATCTTGTTCTGTCTGCAGGCGGTACTTCTGGGTGGTACATCTTTTCTCTTGCCGAGCCCACCTCGTACATCAAACTTTCTTCTGGAGAAGGCGGCAGAAACGTTTGCTTGTGGCGTGAAGACAGTGACAGGAAATGAGGAAGACGTGGTCACGTGTTTGAAAGAACAGCCTGCGGAAAGTTTCGGCTTCAATTTCTCCTTCCCCATTTTTAATCAGTTCACATCTTCAGGGGACGATCTTTTACCTAGACCGATACCACAACTGCTGAACGATTCTGAATATCTCAGTGAGGTCGGATACTTCAGCCGCGATTATATTGTCAGTCTTACCAGCGACGAAAGCTACTCATTAATTAAGTCCATTTTCGGTAAAGTCGATACGTCTTCATTGGATTCTGTTATTAACTGCCTCATCGAATCTATAGAAATACCCGAGTATTTGGTTCAGTTACTTCTCAATGAATATCAAAAACTTTATGAAGGATTAGAGAAATCCGCCATTGCTCTTGGTAATGATAAGTACGACATCCAGCAAAGTCTGAGATTCTTAGAGGTTTATGAGAATAATCCCAACAAAGAGAGGACATCGAATCATGCTTACTTTATGTCCTTTGATCACAGGCCTAGATACATACAGAATCAGTACATGATACTTGACCTTGCTTATCTGTTCGACATTGACCCCAAACTGATGGAACTTTTTTACGCGATTAAAGTTGAAGAAGGATTCTATGATGAAGATAAACAACTGAAATCTGACTTCATTGATCTAATTGGTTCTTTCGTGAAAACAGGGTAAGTGTCTACAGGTGACTTCGTTGTTTACCTGCAAACAGATTTTTAAAAATATTTGTCTTATACCAGAAGATTCTTCATAATGTTGATGGTACTACTGCTACTATTACAATTACTATTCTAATAATAATAATAATAATAATAATTAGAAGAAGAAGAAGAAGAAGAAGAAGAAATATGACAACTGTATCAGAATTCCTAGAATCTCTGAGAAGTAGCAGTCGTCACAAAGATACCTGGGCAAGCTACAGGTGTAAAGTTTATTTCCAATGACCTTGTAATGGAACGATGCATTTCTTTGATCAGCGTGGCCGCAGATCTCCATCACACATCCTCTGTATCTCTACATTATAATGAGATTAATACAACACTACTACGTCTTTTCTTGTCTTTTGTTTAGTGGGTGGCCATCTTACACAGCGGTGTAATAACAATAATGCTGACCTAAAACACAGTCAGTAATAATCTCACAGATAACAAACTGATAAAAGCTTTGGTTAGATGACAACAATTACAAATTCGAATAACATTATGTTTTCAGACACGGATTTGTGGAATAAAAAATCAAGAAAACTTTTGTACAGGAAAGTGATCTACCATAGTGTTGGATGATTAGATCTAGCACGGTGTTGTATGATTAGATCTAGCATAGCGTTGTATGATTAGATCTAGCACGGTGTTGTATGATTAGATCTAGCACTGTGTTGTATGATTACCCTTAGAAAAACTATATTGGAGAATGCACTTTACATGTGAGAGAAACGAAAATGACAACAGTATGACCGTAAATCGAACCACGGACTGCAGTTGGATGAGGAACCGCTTTGCCAAGAAAAGACAACGCACAATCCACTCATCCTACCAGAGTCCGTGGTAAGACTTGAGGTAATCCTCCTTATATTCTTCTTTCTCTCACATAGAAGAATGCTCAGTCTGCTATTTTGTACAAGGCTACCAGTACAACACTTTGCTAAATAAAATGATAGAAAGAAACATTGCGAGTTAAAAAAAATATTAGAGGATCTTTAAATGAAAAAAGTAGAAACAAAATTACAGCAGCTTCACTTATAAACAAGGGAAAGCATTTTGATGATGCAATTTTTCCTTTATCAAATACAACAAAAGAAGAGATCTATGACATAATGAGAATACGAGAAGTTTGACCATGTAGTATAGATAAGGTTGTAGTATATATAATGTTGTATATAGATAAGGTTGTAGTATAGATAAGGTTGTAGTTCCTGCACTACCTGTATAAGGTTTGTTCACACGCTGTACTGTACTGTGCTGAACTGTGTTAGTATTTGTGTGTGTGTTACAACTAACTGACTTGAAGTAATGAATCTGTATTCTTCATTGCCTTTGTTACATAACGTCAATATTTACTAAGCCTATTACGTGACTGCTACACAAGTGACACAACAGACGTTACATCGGTATACGCCATGCAACTACGAAAACCCAGGACAAACAACCACTACAAGTCCGTACACGACATGACCAGTATAGCTCATCCCAACACCACAGTTGGGACACTCAACATAGATCCAGATAACACAGGATTCCGGCAGTTCCAAAATATAAACAAAGTTTAGTAATGAATCCCAATAAGTATGTGGGTGTTGTAAATGACTGTGGACTGAAAAACTGATGAACACTGGATAAGGGAAAGCTGTCCGGGCGATCGCCATGGGAGACTCACACAATCACACCAAACACCGGAAGACACGCTGACCTCAAAACTGCAACATGCCTTGCAATCTGCAATCACAACTTTGTCCAAAACGGGGACAGATCTAACACACACTCTACATGACAAGTACAACAATTGTCCCGAAAAGGACACATCCATTTACAACTTATCTTCTTATATCTTACATCTTATATCCTTCCCGTGCCGTTAAACGTCACATAGGGCTCGCAAAGTAGTTCGCCAATTTTTCCTGTCTTCGGCGAGTCTTTCAACCTCATCAAAGGATTTTATGCCTGTTAATTTGGCCTCTCTTAATAATGTCCTCTTCAGAGTTTCAAGCGGTCTGCCTCTTTTTCTTTGGTCTGTTGTGTTTCACTTGATAGATTGTTCTGGGATTCTCTGATCATTTCTTCTCATCGCGTGACCAACATATGTCCATCTCCTTTTCCTGATCACCCATGAGACTGGCTGTTGTTCAGTCATCTGTCTTATCTCTGCATCGTTCTTGAATTCATTCCACTTGATGCCGAGTATTTTCCTTATGCATTTGTTTTCAAAAGAGTCTAATTTCTTTTCTATTTCTTTAGTTGTTTTCCAGCTTTCACATGCATAAATGAGGGTGGATATTACATTTGAACTGAATAGTCTTAACTTGGTTTTTGTGCTTATAACTTTTGAATTCCATATGTTCTCAAGATTCTTGAAGATTGATGCTGCTTTTGCAATTATGACCCTAACTTCCTATCTAGTGTCACCATCGTGATCTATGTAGGTGCCAAGGTATGCAAATTAATTGACATATTCAATATCTGTCCCTTCTATGTGTATTTTTCCATTTTGATTGAGGGGAATTTTCATTATTTTTGTTTTGTCCATTTACAACTACAACAAACATATTGCCCTAAAAGAACAAATTAACACAACTAATGCATATGGGACTTTACAACAATCTTGTCTTGAAAAGGACAACCAAAGACCAAAAACTTACATCAAGAAACACGGAATCTCTAGCAGACCTTCCAGAACAAACCAACACATCCCCTCACTTCAGCATCTCATGCATCCCACACTCAGTTCTCGTGACTCAGCTCTGATCTCGGAACACGGATAACTTTTCAATATAAGGAAATGCATACAAGTTTTAATGTAAGGAAGTACATGACGGTTCTCCCCCCTTCCTTCCCCGTGCTCGCTTAAACAGGTGAGTTATGGTAACAGCTGTTTGACCACAACAACAGGGTTTCTAACACACCTTCAGTTACATAGGCATGACAAACGGATATAGATCAGTGAAAAATATACTACTGGCCAAAATTAAGGGCCGGTTTTTTCAATTCTTATAAAAACAAAATCAACTAACTAACAAACAAGCCATTAGTACCAAAGAAAACAGCATTTAAGACAGAAGAAATTCAATCATTTCATCTGCAGATCGGAATAGTAATACACATACAGCAAGCTGGCAGAATCGCTCACCCCTCGTCCAAAAATTCACAAGGGTGGTCTTCAAACAACAAACATGTCAGTATCGCGTGTGACCACCGTTTGCTGCCAGACATTTGATGCACCGTTGCCTCATCGAGTTAACCAGGGTTGTTAGGACATTCTGTGGAATGGCCTGCCACTCTTGTTGAAGGAAAAGGGTCAGCTGAGCAACATCAACAGGTGGAGGATGATTTGTCGAAACCCGTTTGTCTAGGACATCCCAAATGTGCTCAATGGGCGACAGATCCTTTGCTGTTGAAGAAAATCTTCTACGACACGACCCTGATGTGATCTTGCGTTATCGTCTTTTAGGATTGCCCCTGCACCCATGGCTTTCAAGGTAGGCTGGACAATGGGTTGCAGAATTTCATTCAGGTAATCGCTGGGCGGTTAGGGTGCCATGAATGACATGGAGGGGAGTCCTGCCGTGCCTGCTGATGCCACCCCAGACCATGATTGATCCCCCTAAGTAACGATCCACCTCTTGGATATCGGCATCATGGAACCGTTCCCCTGGCCTTCTCCAAACACGGATTCTGCCATCATTGAAGGACATACTGAAGCAGGATTCGTCCGTGAAAACAATTTCACCCCACTGGCACCTCGTCCAACGGATGTGCTGCCGGCACCAGGCAACTCTAGCTCTGCGGTGAGCTGGAGTAAGAGGTATTCTTATTGCTGGTCGTCGTGAAGCCAGCCCAGATTCTCTTAAACGCCTGCGAAGTGTTCTGCCGCTAACACTGACGTTTGACGTATTCATCAGCTGGCTTCCGAGAGTGGAAGACGTTACTGTCCGGTTGCGAAGTGTTGACAGCTGCAGGTATCTGTCATCTTGTCTACTCGTGCAACGAGTTCCGCCTAAACGATGCCTGTCTTCTACTCCTCCGTTGTGCGAAATCGCTCCAAATGTCTTTGGATGGTAAAATGGGACATCCCCGAACGCCGTGCAACTTCACGGCCAGATAAACCGTTTTCAACTAAGGCTATGACTCAATGACGCTAAAAAATGCTAGACGACCTTCGCGGTGGCATGGTGTTTTTCAAATGACAAAAATACCCCTAAACCATTTTAATAAAAATTATTGGAAGGTGAGAAGTGTTTGTGCAGCACAAATCAGCACGATTTAATTACCCGCTGGGTCATGCTGACACTTTTTAAAATGCCCTAGCATTTTGTCGAGGACGATGCTACTGCATGTGATTTTTACACTTGTTGTGATGAACAGTTGGTGTTGTTTATGCCCCGGCTGCATTAGAGGACTGCCTGAGAATGCAATTTAATCAAGATTCTACAATAAATTTATTTACAGTTTTAGTACGGCAACCAAAATAAACATATGCTTGAAATTAATGACCGGCCCTTAACTTCTGTCCAGTAGTATAATTTTTAAATATAACTTGTCAATGCTCTGTGTTAATCTACAAAAAGCAACAGAAAAGTCGAACGAATCAACAACTTTTATATTCCAAGTGTGACTAATTGGGCGCTTACTCCTGTGTCGCATTCTGTCCATCATCTCCCAGTTTTCTTTCAATCTCAGTTAATCATCAACAGTTTAGTACTAACATTGTTACTCATACAAAATATGACTTGAAAATTGTTACATAAAACCTCTTACCCACATATTGAACAATAATAAAAACAAAACATCTTACATCTTACATCCTTCCCTTTACAACGTCACATAAGGCTCGCGTGGTAGTTCGCCAAGTTTTCCTGTTCTGGGCGAGCTTTTTAACCTCATCAAGGGATTTTATGCCTGTTAATTTCGCCTCTTCAGAGTTTCATGCAGTCGACCTCTTTTTCTTTGACCTGATGTGTTCCACTTGATAGCTTGCCTTGTGATTCTCTGATTGTTTCGCCTCAACACGTGACTAAATTATGTCCATTTCCTTTTTATGATCACCGATGAGACAGGTTGTTGTTTGCTCATCTGTCTTATCTCTGCGTTGTTCCTGAATTCGTTCCACTTTATACTGAGCATTTTCCTGAGGCATTTGTTTTCAAAAGAGTCTAATTCCTTGTCTATTTCTTTAGTTGTTTTCCAGCTTTCAAATGCATAAATGAGGGTGGATATTACATTTTAATTGAATAATCTTAACCTGGCTTTTGTTCTTTTATATATCGGAAAAACTGAAACAGTTTAGTACAAAAAAGTTACTGGCACGAGGAGTGAAAAGAGTAGCATGCATCTTGTTATTTGCTGGTTACATTCTCAAGAATAACTTCCCTTGCCGCCTTACTCTGCTCTCCAAACTCTCGCCTTCTTATGTCTGAGGTCTTTTCGGCTTTTAAAAGCATCATTTTCATATTCACTCTAAGAAACTCAACAGCTGTTAGCTTCTCAAACTTTTCAAGCGACAAAAATGGGCAGCTCAGAGAGTGCTTCCTATGTTCCTTCAGTGGACGAGCATCAGGTTCCCAACCATCCAGCTCCTTGTGACAAAACACAGCAGACATTCTCAGGAGAGCTTTGCACACGGGGGGGGGGGGGTAGTAGAATCCTGCACTTGCCAGTTTCTGAGGAGTGCAGCCACAATCCCGTTTTCCTGGCCATTTCTTGTATGTCTGAACCCGTTCTGGCTGAACAAAGAGTTTAACACTCGTAACAACGCAAGATATTTCACATTCTGACGTGTCACTTCGCCCAGATAAAACAAATCATGTACTAGAATTATTCCTGTTACTTTCTAACTACACATTGATGGCAAAGTAAGTAACATTACGATGATAGTACAACTCTTAATGAAGTGAAGCTTATCACATACTTTATTATTTATGACAAGTAATATTGTTGTAAAAAAAGGTAAACTTCCCATTTCCATGCCATTAAAGCATATTGGGTGATACGGTGTTAGGTCCGTATTTTCCATGACCTTCGGCACATGAAAGTCTGATGTGGTCAGTATCACGCCTGGGCGCTTTACCTTCCCAGATTTCTCTGCTACCAATTTTTAACGGGTGGGTGGATACCGGGGCCTTCTTCGGCGTGTACCAGAAAAAAAATCCCACTGCTGGGACTGAATCCGGTACCACTGGATTAGTAAACAGAGCTGATATGTTGTTGTGATTGTTTATTTACTTTTGTACTTGACCAGAAATCCGAACTACGGCCTGGAGAAGACAAATATCGTGTGGCCTCCCTTTGATACAGACAAGAAGAGTTATCTCAGCTTCTCACCTCATCCCTCAGTTCGTGAAGATGTCCTGGCCAGCAGACGATACATCTGGGACACGTTGGTCCCAAAGTGGATACAAGAGTTCGAAGAAATACAGGAGAAACAAGAGCTCCAGGACTGATCTATAAAGTTTTATTTTCCTAATCCAGTGCCACAGTGCTCATTTCTTGTATTCTTGTATTTTGCTGTTTTCTTTGCATTCTAAAATTCACTTTCAACAATAGACAGACAGACAGACAGGCAGGCAAGCAGGCAGACAAACAAATAGACAAATAAACAGACAGAGATTCGGATAGATGGATAGACAGACAGATAAATAAAAAAACAAAGATAGACAGACAGATTAGATAGATAGATAGATAGATAGATAGATAGATAGATAGATAGATAGATAGATAGATAGATAGATAGATAGATAGATAGATATAGATAGATAGATAGATAGATAGATAGGTAGGTATGTAGGTAGGTAGGTAGGTAGATAGATATCCTGGAGAATAAATTTTGATGTATCGTTGGTTCCCCATCCGACATCTTTAAGAGACTCTGTGGTCTGCAAGTAAATATGCATCTGAAAGAAGAAACATAGACACAGTTAGCACTAATATGGCAGGATTTTGTTTGAAACTCATATTTTCTTCTGTGGCCGAGGATGAAATTTTAATAAACAGATTTCTTTCTCAAACAAGTCTATGACTTTTGACTGCAGCGAAAATCTCAGAGAGAAATTGTTCCACTTATCTTTCTGTTTGTGAGGTTGACTGGGTGAATTCTGTTTGTGAGGTTGACTGGGTGAATTCTATTTGTGAGGTTGACTGGGTGAATTCTGTTTGTGAGGTTGACTGGGTGAATTCTGTTTGTGAGGTTGACTGGGTGAATTCTATTTGTGAGGTTGACTGGGTGAATTCTCTTGTGCCACCTCCGTCCAGGGCACACATACACATACACTCTCATACTCCTACACACACACTATCAGACAACGCAGTCATGCACACTCATACTCACACTCACACACACGTAGTCTCATAAATATACACACTCACAAACACACTCAGATGCTCACACACACATACAATATATCCCACAGACAGAGTTTTACGAAACGAAACAAGAATAGAGGAACAGCATTTATTCAAATGTGAGAAGTACAATGATCTGGTCAAGCAACTGAGACAGGGGGCAGGAATCAGGACAAAAGTGGTAGCTGTAGAAGTGGGAGAGAAGATTCGTAGCAACATCAGCATATGACCTATGTAAGCAACTGGGCATAAAGGGACAAGCAAGAGCAAGGGCATTGAAAAGCCTTTCAGAAACAGCAGAAAAGTCTTCATGCTGGCTGTGGAGTATGCGAAACAAGCATTGGGAACATAAGTAATTTCGTTTCTCACAAACAATACCAGTCCTCCTTGGCTGGATCGCTAAAGATGCACTTCAAAGTGCAGTGCCAACTGGAAGATCATGGATTCAATTCCGGGAAAAAAAAGCAAGAACTCACAAGATCTCTGGGAGTCATGACCCAGAGGGGCCCACTCCCCTTTATAGTGTCAGGAGTTTAATAGGGCCGAAACACTTGTCTGAGGGCGGTACTTCCTCTGATGATCTGTAGCAGTTGTGTTGTGACCGATGGACCCTGGGAAAGAACAGAATAATCACTGGGCTGTCCGGGACAGAAAACGTGTCAGCCGTCATACTATCAACTCTGTCACCCATCATACCATCAACCCTGTCAGCAATCAAACTATCAACACTGTCACCCATCATACCATCAACCCTGTCAGCAATCAAACTATCAACACTGTCACCCATCATACTATCAACCCTGTCAGCAATCAAACTATCAACAATGTCACCCATCATACCATCAACCCTGTCAGCCGTCATACTATCAACCCTGTCACCCATCATACCATCAACCCTGTCAGCCGTCATACTATCAACCCTGTCAGCAATCAAACTATCAACACTGTCATCCATCATACAATCAACCCTGTCAGCAATCAAACTATCAACACTGTCACCCATCATACTATCAACCCTGTCAGCCGTCATACTATCAACCCTGTCAGCGATCAAACTATAAACACTGTCACCCATCATACTATCAACCCTGTCAGCCGTCATACTATCAAACCTGTCAGCAATCATACTATCAAAACTGTCACCCATCATACTATCAACCCTGTCAACCGTCATACTATCAACTCTGTCACCCATCATACTATCAACCCTGTCAACCGTCATACTATCAACCCTGTCACCCATCATACTATCAACTCTGTCCGCAATCATGCTATCAACCCTGTCACCCATCATACTATCAACCCTGTCTGCGATCATACTATCAACCCTGATAGCCATAATACTATCAACAATGTCAGCAATCATACTATCAACCCTGTCAGTAATCAAACTATCAACCCTGTCAGCAATCATACTATCAACCCTCTCAGCCGTCATACTATCAACACTGTCAGCAGTCATACTATCAACCCTGTCACCCGTCAGTTTAAAACAAAGTCGCTACAAACTCAAACAAGAAGAAATGCCCCCAGGATTCACAAAAGGATGCGGGGAGAATAACTATTCCACATGTCGGAGACGGCCATGCCCGCACTAATTAATTCGAGTTCAGATCAGCGGATGAAGTAACTAGTATCCAGGCATAGAACAGCAGATGGAGTAAATAGTATCCAGACACAGAACAGCAGATGGAGTAACTAGTATCCAGGCACAGAACAGCAGATGGAGTAACTAGTATCCAGGCACAGAACAGCAGATGGAGTAACTAGTATTCATGCATAGAACAGCAGATGGAGTATCCAATCATAAAACAGCAGATGCAGTATCTAGGTATAGAACAGCAGATAGATTATCCAATCATAGAACAGCAGATGGAGTATCTAGGCATAGAAAGCAGATGGAGTAACTAGTATCCAGGCATTGAACAGCAGATGGAGTAAATAGTATCCATGCATAAAACAGCAGGTGGAGTATCTAGGCATAGAACAGCAGATGGAGTATCTAGGCATAGAACAGCAGATGGAGTATCTAGGCATAGAACAGTAGATGGAGTATCCAGGAATAAAACAGTAGATGGAGTAACTAGTATCCATGCACAAAACAGCAGATATATTATCTAGGCATAGAACAGCAGATGGAGTGTCCATGCATAGAACATCAGATGTTCTAACTTGTATCCACGCATAGAACAACAGATGGAGTATCTAGGCATAGAACAGCAGATGGAGTATCCATGCATAGAACAGCAGATGGAGTAACTAGTACCCATGCATAGAACAGCAGATGGAGTATCTAGGTATAGAACAACAGATGAAGTATCTAGGCATAGAACAGCAGATGGAGTAACTAGCATCCATGCATAGAACAGCAGATGGAGTATTCAGGCATAAAACAGCAGATGGAGTATTCAGGCATAGAACAGCAGATGGAGTATTCAGGCATAGAACAGCAGATTGCGTATCCAGGCATAAAACAGCAGATGGAGTAACTAGTATCCCTGTATAGAACAGTGGATGGAGTATCCAGGCATAGAACGGCAGATGGAGTAACTAGTATCTATGCATAGAACAGCGGATGGAATATCCAGGGCATAGAACAGCAGGTGTAGTAACTAGTATCCATGCATAGAACAACAGATGGAGTAACTAGTATCCATGCATAGAACAGCAGATGGAGTAACTAGTAGCCATGCATAGAACAGCAGATAGAGTAACTAGTATCCAGACATAGAACAGCAGATAGAGTATCTAGGTATAGAACAGCAGATGGAGTATCCAATCATAGAACAGCAGATGGAGTATCCAGGCATAAAACAGCAGATAGAGTAACTAGTATCCATGCATAGAACAGCAGATGGAGTATCCATGCATAGAACAGCAGATGGAGTGTCCATGCATAGAACAGCAGATGGAGTAACTAGTATCCGTGTATAGAACAGCGGATTGAGTATCCAGGCATAGAACAGCAGGTGGAGTAACTAGTATCCAGGCAAATAACAGCAGATGGAGTAACTAGTATCCAGGCATAGAACAGCAGATGGAGTAACTAGTATCCATGCATAGAACAGCAGATAGAGTAACTAGTATCCATGCATAGAACAGCAGGTGGAGTATCTAAGCATAGAACAGGAGATGGAGTATCTAGACATAGAACAGCAGATGGAGTAACTAGTATCCATGCATAGAACAGCAGAAGGAGTATCAAGGCATAGAACAGCAGATGGAGTAACTAGTATCCATGCATAGAACAGCAGATGGAGTAACTAGTATCCATGCATAGAACAGCAGATGGAGTAACTAGTATCCATCCATAGAACAGCAGATGGAGTATCCATGCATCTGTGGCAAGAAATTTAACATTCAACGTGGAACAGAACGAAGAAGGGATGTAGTGGTTCCTTGCTGCCTAATACTCAACAGTGCACTGTGACGCCAGTCTCAGATAAGACATTAGAAGATCTCTGTCAGGATATAAACCACAGCACAGAGAATATTCAGGCTGAGTCAGGCCGAGACCAGAGACAAAATCATTTTCCCACCAGTATGTGCCAAAAGCCTATGTGAAAACCTGGACAAAGGACTATGCAAAGAATTGGAAAAACAGTTGGGAGGGAAAAACTTTGAGAAAAAACTGGAAGCATTTGGTAACATCATATATCTTCATTGCTACAAAGAGTTTGGAACCAAACAGGCAAAAAAGAAGAAAAGTAACATCAAGAAAGTCCAGAAGACAGAGGAAAATAGAAGCAATAAGACAGCACAAGAACCACGCCCGGAAAATGTTCAAGAAGACACACGAATCGGAAAAGGAAGGACTAAGACAGGTTTGGCAGCATCTAAAATCCCAGCATAGTGCACTTTGTAGAGCTGAAAGACTATGTAAAAGGAACAGGGAAACCAGATATGCGGGAGAGAAGTTCTACAAAGATCTCTTCGGGTTTGCCAAGCAGTTATTTGAACAGCCAAAATCAGGTACGCTGAAAGCAGGTAAGGAGGTGCTCGAAGAACATCTGAGCAAGACATCTCTCTCTCTCTCTCTCTGAACCTTAAGTGCCCAGGGCACATGGGGCTTCCGCAAGGGTTTTCCACAAATGCCTGTCCTTCGCCTTTTTTTTCTGCTCTTGCACAGGTGAGCCCTCTATTGCTCAACATCCTTTCTGTTGTTCTTCTCCATGTCTCAAGAAATACTCTGATAAAAATCAGCATACACCTCTCAAGCAGATGAAAGGTCTAGTGTGGCCCTGTGCACCAGGCAGCAAATTAAAATGCAGTCCACCAACCTTACAAGAAGCAGAGAGCGTTGTAAGAAAAGCTAAAGGCAAGTCAGCACTAGGCCCACATGGCGTCTCTTACATACTATACAAAAGATGCCCTGAAGTACTAAAGAAGCTTCATAAACTCCTACGAACAGCATGGACCAAGCGACTCATAAGTAAAGAATGGAAAAAGGCTAAAGGAGATCAACAACTCTGGGAGTCGGGGCCCACCCACCTTAGAGTATCAGGAGTTTAAAAGGGCCGAAGCACTTGTCTGAGGGGGGGTACTTCCTCTGATGATCTGAAGGAGTTGTGTTGCTGTTCCGCTCTCTGCAGTAGAGAGTTTCTGCATGCTCAAGTTTTAGAATTCAACCAGCTCAGAGTTGTGGGCCCACGATGACCATACTGGGCCCACGATGACCATACTGACGCTCTTTGTGTCCAGCATGCTAGTCACAGAACATTTTATCAATGTGTCTTACAAGGACTGGCATGCTAGTCACAGAACATTTTATCAATGTGTCTTACAAGGACTGGCATGCTAGTCACAGAACATTTTATCAACGTGTCTTACAAGGATCAGCATGCTCGTCTCAGAACATTTTATCAATGTGTCTTACAATTCTTTCTTAATCTTCAGAAACAAGTGCTCTAATTCCTGTCAGATCGTCTGGGTAGCAAAGTGATTAGTTCATTTACCTCAATGTTGAAAGCTGGAGTTTCAAATCCGGCAGGAGCTGGTGCAATAATTCAGCCGTAGAAAAGGTGACAATGTTTCTTACAGAAGTGGGATAGTGAAAGCAGGGAAGTGTAATGCTGTTCACATTACCGCCTATTTCAGTGGTTCCCAACATTTCTACAACAAAAAGCCACTTTTCCAACCACAAAAAACGTTGTGGACCATCGCCTTATTTGTAATGCCATAAGCATTTCTTTGTTTTTATTCAGTAGATGAAGACAATGCAACCGAAGACCATCTGACAGTTCTCTGAGGATCGTTTCTGGTCACAGGTTTAGAACCACTGCGCAATACGTAAACAGCTCAAGGGAAAAAAAATTTGAAATTAAAATTATGCACATCTATCTATATTTTATACATTCATGACCTCGTGACAGGTTTTCCGCATGAAAAATAAATTAAATCATATGAATCATCATCATCATCACCATCACCATCATCATCATCATCACCATCACCATCATCATCATAATCATCATCATCATCATCACCATCACCATCATCATCATAATCATCATCATCATCATCATCATCATCACCATCACCATCATCATCATAATCATCATAATCATCATCACCATCATCATCATCATCATCATCATCACCATCACCATCATAATCATCATCATCATCATCATCACCATCATCATCATAATCATCATCACCATCATCATCATAATCATCATCATCATCACCATCACCATCATCATCATAATCATCATCATCATCATCATTATAGCATAGGCCACAGATAAGGGCTCTCCAGCCATCCCTGTTCTTGGAATTATTCTCTGCTTCCTTCCACGTGTATATGAATTATATATATATATATATCCAGTGAATTGTGTAAATAAATCCTCTCACACACTGTACATGATAACCACAATACAGAGGATTTGACAAAAATAATTAACATGATATAGAAACGTCTCCTGTATGATATGGTAACAGTGACTTTACGCGAAATTAAAATTATGATTCTAATATCATCATCATCATCATCATCATCATCATCTTCTTCTTCTTCTTCGTCTTCATCAAATACTTCAATGACATAGTTAGAAAAGCAACTTGTTAGATATTGTTAGAACTTATTTTAATGTTTGTTAAAAAAAACATATGTTAGAAGATGATTTACAATGCATTTTTATTTATGTATATGTCTGCGTGTGTATGTGTGCGTGAGTGCTATTTTATTAGGTTAATTACTTCTTCTCTTTTACCTTGAATGTAGTAGTTAAATCTTACACTCTTTTGATATGTTTTTCCTAATTTAATTTGTATTTTTTTACTAAATCAAGTGTGTGGGAAGAATGAAAGATGGAGTGATGAAGGGCAGAATGTAAGACGGGCATGCGTGCCCAGTTCTTTACCCTTGAAAAATAAAGATTATTCATTCATTCATTCATTCATTCATTCATTCATTCATTCATTCTTTTTCTTTCCGAACCATTAAGGCTCTTTGCTGCAGATAAAGTTCGCCATCATTCCTCTCTATTCCTCATCTTCTCTCTCTCCAGCTGCTAACATGATATGACAATATGATTAAAAGGTGTTGTTTTAGATGAAAACTGTAATAAATAACATTTAAAAAACTCAAATTATTAGTGAACAAACGTCCCTCCGCAAGAACACAACTCCTAGGTCAATCTTCACCTGGCGTCACCAGGTGTGCAGTTATCATTATACAGTTACTTGATGCATTACCTATGGGTTTTTTTAAAGTCTGTAGTGCTTTGATATAACTCTTATCTGTGTGTGTGTGTACGTGTTAAAAACTGCTGTCAATGTGTAGTTTCCACTGGATATATTTTATATTTCTTTACGGCTGTATAATTTCTGCACCTTCAAAAGAATATTAAAGCAATATACATACACACACATATATATATATATATATATATATATATGTATGAACCTTAAGTGCCCAGGGCACATGGGGCTTCCGCAAGGGTTTTCCACAAATGCCTGTCCTTTGCCTTTTTTTCTGCTCTTGCCCAGGTGAGCCCTCTGTTCCTCAGCATCCTTTCTGTTGTTCTTCTCCATATCTCTTTTGGTCTACCTTTACTTCTATTCCCCTGTGGTGTCCATCTTAGTGCTATTTTTGGTAGTGAGTTGTCAGTCATTCGGAGCATATGTCCCAACCATCGCCAGCGTCTTTCCTCAATAATTGCTGTCAGTGGCTTCATCTGCATCTCTGCCAACAAGATGTTATTTCTTATGGTGTTTGGCCAAAATATTTTTCTAATTCTTCGTAAACATTTAGTCTGGAAAGAATTCAACTTGTTTTCTATGGTTTTGGTGATTTTCCAGCATTCACTTCCAGAGTAGTACACTTAGAACATTGCTCTTAAATATCCTGATTTTCGTATTCATGCTTAGCTTTTTAGATTCCCATATAGTCTGCAGCATTGCAAAAGCCTGGTTTGCTCTAGTAAGTCTGCTGTTGATGTCCTCTGTGCTGTCTCCATTTTCTACTACTCTACTGCCAAGGTATACAAATTCATTGCCTCCTCCACTAACTTGCTACTCTGAGTACATTTCTGTTGTTCATATTTTGCTTCATTAACTTTGTCTTTCCTACGTTGACCTGTAGTCCTATGTTGTTTGCATTCTGAGTTAGCTTGTTTATTTTATCTTGCATTTCTTTGTGGCTGCTTGATAGTATATATATATATGGGGAGAGCGGGGATACAGGGTGGAAGGTATAGTAAGACCAGGGTCCTCGCCAGAGTAAGGTCACATCAAAAAACTTTTTACATCGCTGGAGGTGTTCTAGGACTGGTTGTACAGACTTTTATCATTACTACAGAGGTCCAGCACTTGAGAGCTGTTTGTCTGGAGTTAGCTAATGATTTGCACACTTTTACCAGTGTCACAAGCATCGCTACACAACGTTCTGGAAGAAATGCTGCTCTCCGGTAAGATTTTGTATAGTGAGTACATAAATGAGTTTAAAACTTGGCTTTTAAAAGACATTGATTTTATTGTCTTTCCTGAAATGGTTGACACAGTTCATTTTTTTTTTGCAAAAACTGTAGATAGTTTGCTCGGGATAAATCGTTTGTCGAAATTACAGATGTATGGCACATTCCCTATACTGTGACAGAATATGCTTTAAACAGAACACTTGAAGAGTAGTCTCCCCTGTAGAGATCTATTTAAAAAAACCTATAGGTTTGCGCTGGAAATGAACGAGTGATGTAAAGTTCGCACTGAAGTAGGATCCTCGGGGATTCTATCTTCTGCTTATGTATAGATTTAACTTGCTGCTTATAGTTATTCATCTCTCTGTAAATTTCCACTATTGTCTGCTGTAAATATGACTGTTAAGATTTTATCTCATGCAATCTACTACTATTCTACGTTGTTTTGCGTCTGTTTTCTTATTCACTTCGCAGACTTACTTGCTCCCAGGTTCATTCTCTCTCAGTGGAAATAGTACTACAGAAGCAGTAACTTTACGGTTGAAATGACTTTAATGATGCACAGTGTGACGATGAGTCAATGAACAATATGACGAGAACGAGAAATGCATCAACATAATCCACTGACATAAGATTAGACGTAATTTCCATTTCCACGACATAATATATGTTTTGGCAGACTACTGTCGCCATCAGAACATCCTAATACACTCTATTCTACATTTATTCCATTAAACAACAACATTTCTAACAGACTAATCTACGTCTATCCCACACGATACACAAAATACAACTCCCCCGAAATCATCCGATTTCTGTTTCATAATAATCCTGCTTGGCCAGCTCTGCCTCTTGTATATGACTCGAATTTGACCAGCCCCAATCTAGAAACTTCTGTCTGGACAAGTGTCGCCTTCACATGAAAAAACACTGTTTACAAACAACATGTCCCTGAGATTATTTTTAGTTACTCCCTTCATTCCACCTTTTGACTCTTCCAACTTTTCTCAACTATCACGTGAGATTTACCAGTTTACTTTGAACTTTCTTGCAATTTATTTTTCGAGATGTCTGACTCTCGTGAAATTTTCTATCTCCCCACTTTCCCTTTCTTTCCGCGCTCCCACGTGAACAATGAAAAAAAAAAGCGTGGAATGAGCCTCATTTAAGGGGAATAATTCAACCAAGAGCCCACTATTTGCTTTGGGACGTAAACGTTTTATCCTAACGTTCACATCTCTGATGAATTGTCTAACGTCTGATGAATAATGTTATAGCTCGATTGGTACACAATGTGAACGGATTGGAAGACGCAGAAAGCACCAGACGAGAGAGAAAAGAAAAAAATAACAACTGAGACCGGCAAGGAAGGAGGTTCGAAAATGCAGGATCAAGCAAGTTCCTCTTTCGGAGTTTGTACTTTTTAGCTGGGTTGTCGAGAGTTTAGGTTGTAGTTTGTCTCTTTGTAGGGAAATTGGTAGATTTGGTTAGTTTGTCCCTTTTAGAACACTTTTTCTAGTTTTGATGTAGAGTTGAGGGTAGATTGTCCCTCTGGACCAAGTGGTGAAATCAGATTGAGAAAGTATGATGTGTTTTCTGCTGTAAGAAGTTATAAATGTCCTTTAACATTTAGTTTTGTCGTGAGAAAGATCGTACCATGGCGACATCAATCGTCAGGACACTTATTTCATGTTGTTGTGATTTCTATCAGCATTTTCACTCCACTTCCTTTGGCAACATGCACCAACAGATGGGGTTTCACCAATGCACCAGTTCTCTTGTAACTGCTGGAAATATATGATGATTGATCTATGTTATGTCGCAACTGTGGAGTTGATAGAAGTTGAAGTTTTGATTATTGCTCAAGTTTGTGTATGAATCTAATGCTTTACTGATCCTGGGTTACTGAAGTTAAATGGAAGATATCAGTGTAACGACGCGGAGTGTATCACCGGTAACAAAGCTTGCAGGATGGCGATGTCTCCCACTGAGCTACCCCGGGTACCCCCATATGATGACATGCACATGTTCTTCTTTAATACATCGCTCTAGAATATTTCTATAGATGAAATAATTCAGCAGGAAAACTATCACAGACTAGCCTAAAGCTTGAACTAAATGTATTCATCACGAAAAATGAAAAGAAAACGCGATAGGAAAATGTACCCACCATTTAAAACCGATCAGTTTTGGCGCTTAAATTGACTTTACAGGTAATTTCTTCAGAGGGAATGCCGACATCATCATCGCTGTTTAAAACAGAACATTCGAGGTAGCAAAAACACCGAAAATTCTATTTTGATTTTCAGTATTTAGAGATCGTTATAGGAAGGCAACACACAAACGTTTCAACCGTTTCTCTCTGTCTTTGGCGCCGTGATGTTGTCAGAACACGTTCCCTCCACAGATCTCAGACTAAGCTGCGATTGTGCCTATTTTTGTTTTTTTTTATTTATGTTTTGTTTTCTTTGAGAAATAAGTTGTCCATAAAAAGTGCTTAAAACCTTCATGTACTTCCTTATATTAAAACCTTCATGTACTTCCTTACATTAAAACCTTCATGTACTTCCTTACATTAAAACCTTCATGTACTTCCTTACATTAAAACCTTCATGTACTCCTTACATTAAAACCTTAATGTTATTCCTTACATTAAAACCTTCATGTACATCCTTACGTTAAAACTTTCATGTAATTCCTTACATTAAAACCTTCATGTAATTCCTTACATTAAAACCTTCATGTACTTCCTTACATTAAAACCTCCATGTACTTCCATACTTTAAAGCCCTGTCAATGACTCTCGTACTAGCATACATATAAGATAATTTCCCCACTAAATTTTTGCCTTAAACCTCCTGCGGCTTTCGCGTGGAGAACATATGGAATTCAAAAGTTATAAGCAAAAAACCAAGTTAAGATTTCCATACCTACTTGAAAATACTGCAACAACTATGATGCAGAAGTTAGGGCAATTATTGCTGCGGTTGAAAAACTATCAAACTCAAGAATTGATACGTGCCTCCATAGTAATTCTCACAGAAACAAGATCAGTACTGGAAACTCTTCAGTGCAACAAACTACCAGACCCTAAGGATGCCTTGTCAAAAATTGGCTCACAACACAGAGTCACCTTGCAGTGGATTCCCTCCCACTGTGGAATACCAGGCAATGAGAAATGTGACCGTCTGGCCAAAGAGGGCACTGAAATGGAGCAACCAGACATACCAATCACCTATAATCAGAAGAAAAGCATGATAAAAACCTACAAGAAGCCACAAACACCACCACATGATGACTATCACATGCTAAACAGAAAGGAACAAGTCACCATCTTCCGTCTCCGAACAGGACACAGCCGACTCCGAAGTCATATGTATACAAAGTTTAAGGTTGGTACTACTAATCTATGTACATGTGCCCAGGTGCCCCAAACTGTGGAACATATCCTCCAAAACTGCACCAACTATGAGACGCTGAGAAGCAATTACTGGCCCAGTGAAACCACCAAAGAAGATACTCTTAAGCTCTACGGTTCCATACATGAATTACAAAATCAGTGACATTTATCCAAAAGACAGGACTGCAGATATAAACAGAAATTGCGTAGGAAGAAGAAGAAGAAGAAGCAGAAAAAGAAGAAGAAGAAGATTTCAAATCTGACTACTGCGATCCCACCAAAAAAAAATGTAATAAACTCATCATGTCTGAGCATTATGTTGTCAATGATGTATACATGATACATACTTATTAGTACGTTGTTAATGTCATATGCATGATACATTCTTGTCAGTATGTTGTCAGTGTCGTACGTATGATACATACTTATCTGTATGTTGTCAATGTACACATTTTAATATATTTGTCAATATGTTGCTCTTATGATCTGACAACAAACGCGAAAGTTACCAGTAACTGTAGGAGTCATGACCGAAGCTGTGATTTTCTAACTTTGACATTTTACTGTAGACTAAACTATATGAAAAAAAAGAAATATTAAGAAGGATTGGGGGGGGGGGGATATTATAAAATAGAAGAGGGCGTTAGAATACATAAAACGCATACATATAAGAAACAGGACAAATGGCTGTCTTGTTGTCGATTAATATGTGAAATGAGATGAAGGCTAACTGAAACAAGAGTTCGTGTGAGTGTACACAAGTTCTAGAAGATGATATTTTAATCTCTGGTGTAGGTGGAACAGTTTAGCTGGTTGCCTGTATGTTGAACTTGTTGGATGCCTGTATAGGCCTAATTGCGGTCTTGTGGGGCACTAGCTTTGTATGGTAGCTTTGCGTGGGCCTTGTGCGGAACTAGCTTTGCGTGGGCCTTGTGCGGGACTAGCTTTTCGTGGGCCTTGTGCGGGATTAGCTTGATAATGACTGTATACACTCTTGGACCTTGTTCTGAAAACTGAGTAGTTTCTGATTTAGCTTCACCCCACAGATTCTTACTAACCACTGTGTTGGCACGAACACGTATGGGAAGGCAAGCCAGCCCAGCGTGGCACATTGTTATGATGTTTATTTCATGAACTTCACTTGATGGCAATGGAAAATGATGACGGAAATACTGACTGCTGGCAGGTTGCCCTGCCACATGGAAAGTCCGTTGTCTCTATTTATATCTTTGATTTTCATTCATTCATTCATTCGCAAGTCCCTTGCGGAACTTTGCCTCCCTAACACCACTCCTGTAGGCCTTTCGGTTGTGAGCAAGATGGCCTGCTGCTGATGCATCCATCTGCAGATCCTCAACAATGTCTTGCAGCCATCTTCGCCTTGGTCTACCTCTCTTTCTTTTTCACAATATGTACCCTTCCAAGACGGTTTTCTCTAGATTATCATGACGTTTATTGTGTCCAAAATATTTAAGTTTTCTCTCTTTAATCTTCTTTACTAGCCAGCCATCTTCAGTATTAAGTTCTTGTAATATGGATATATTTGTTCTTTTTTGTGTCCATGATATTTGAAGGACTCTTCTGTAGCATTTACATTCAAAAGCATTTATGTGTTTCTTAGCTGTTTTGTTAAGTGTCCAGGTCTCACAGGCATATGTTGCGATGGGAAAGATGCATGCCCTTAAAAAATATTATTTTTGTAGTTCTGTCTGTTCCTCTCCACAGATTCTTTAGTTATTTTACTTTCTGAAGAGCGATAGATGTCCTCTTTTTAATTTCTCTAATTGTATCTCCATTATTAGTTAGCAGTGATAAAGATATTCAGAACTCTCCACTTCTTCCAGTTTTTCCTCATTGATATATATTTCAGCTGCCTTGTTTGTTTTGTCAGTTGTCATCAATTTAGTTTTCTTCGCATTAAGATAGAGATTTTGCACTTCGCTGTTCTTACGGACTGACACAATTAGTTTTTCAATTCCTTTTTGTGTTGTGGACAGTAATACTGTGTCATCAGCATATCTAATAAAGTCCTATAAAAGTAGTAATTTCAGAAGTTAGTGTGAGTTTAATGTTTAACTTTGCACTGAGCTGTAACTTTTCAGCCAAAGTTTACATATTTACTGCAACAATCTGGTGTGTATTTATATCTTTCATTTCATAACACACCCAATTTTTTTAATGTAACTGAAGGAAGTCTGTGAATCCTGGAGGTTTTTTTATTTGTTTGGGGGGGGGGGAGGGAGAGAACGAAAGTGTATGTGCTGGGTGCTTTAACCCATCAAACAGAAAACACACAAATCTTAGAAAGGAAGACAGGTTCGAGAAAAGAAGACAGGTAGGAGAAAAGAAGACAGGCAGGAGAAAAGAAGACAGGTAGGAGAAAAGAAGACAGGCAGAAGAAAAGAAGACAAGTTCGAGAAAAGAAGACAGGTTCGAGAAAAGAAGACAGGCAGGAGAAAAGAAGACAGGTAGGAGAAAAGAAGACAGGTTCGAGAAAAGAAGACAGGTAGGAGAAAAGAAGACATGTTCGAGAAAAGAAGACAGGTAGGAGAAAAGAAGACAGGTACGAGAAAAGAAGACAGGCAGGAGAAAAGAAGACAGGTAGGAGAAAAGAAGACAGGTAGGAGAAAAGAAGACAGGTAGGAGAAAAGAAGACAGGTAGGAGAAAAGAAGACAGGTAGGAGAAAGAAACAGAGACTTTTTTCAACTTTTTTTTCCCTTTTTATAAGGAAATTGAGCAAGCACCAAACCACCAAAAGCGGGTCAAACCGAGCCAGGTCATTTTTTCCATTTTTTGTTTGTTCGTTTGTTTTGTTTTTTTGTTTGTTTTTTTTTTGTTTTTGTTTTTGTTTGTTTTTGTTTTTTTTTGTTTTTTTTTCCTTTGCGGTGGATTTTTTTTTTCCAATAAACTTTCAAATAAACAATAACAAATCATGTCCAAGTGACGTGAGATGAGGATGATTGCCCGTGGAGTGAAATAATGAGATGGTGGGCTTTTACAAACCATGAGGTGATAGCATGGAGTATGATAAAGTGAATACTGTGTACACAAAATTTTACAACAAGGGTGTACAGTAATAGTATCACCCACACACACACACACTCCCTCTCACCTACTATCAAGACCCTTTCTCCCTCTCTCACCCTTTCTCTCCTCGTTATCTTTCTCTCTAGTGATGTACAAGGTTTGTGTTCGGCTAAGGCCTTCTCTTTCACTCATGGGATGTACACAGAAAATAATTTATGCGCTCGAGTCACCCGTATTCGGGTCAACACAGTCGGAGCAAAGTGGAGGGTTATGGTCAGGTAAACAAAACACTGCTCAAGAACATGAGATGGGAATGCCTGCCCGTGAACTGAAATATTTAAAAGGCGGGCTTGAACGAAAACATGTGGTAATCGCATGGTATGTACATCTGAAGTTAACATTTAACCACAACAGGGGGGGGGGGTGTTGCCGAAAACTAGAAACTGGTTGAAAGCTGTAACAATTTTTGTTTGAAAATGTACAGGAGAATTTCTTTTGTAAAAATTCTATTTTCAAATGTGGCCCTATTCCTACATGACCAAACAACATACCTAAACTCAGCAAGGAGGATGATACACTGCGTATGGCTGTTTGTTTCTGTTCGAGGAATGGTGTTTAACATTATTGCTCTGTATATGTCTACTTTCTCTGCTGTTCTTGTTGCTATCTCTTGAGTCAAAAGTTCTAAGGCTAAAGAAACGGTTCTGCACTGAAAGAAAATGTGTTCTTCTGTTTCCTGTATGTTTATTCTACATAGTTTACATCTGACCAGTCTGTGGAATCTGCGGGCGATCCCTTGTGTGGTCGGTGTTATGTTGAACAATAGTCTGTATGTTATCTCTCGTGCACTTGGCGTGATTCCTTTCTTGTGTAAGTTTTGAAATGATTGTGTGTAGTCGGTGATGAAGTATTTGTATCCTCTCTTTATTCTGCCCTGTAATGGTGGCTCCTGTTTCCTGACCAGATATTTGTATATGCATGATGTTTTCATGTGTATTAAACGTTCATTTCCAGTTACACTTTGTATGCATTGTCTGTAGAAGAGCGGTATAGTGCCAAAGTGATGGGGGTGTACATTGTTTAATTTACACAGTTTAAGAAGCCTCAGTCCAACATAGTAGTGGGCTAGAGTGTGTTTGTGTGGCTGTTGGATGATTTGTCCTACATATTTAATCCTGAGTGCCTGGATCTTTGTTGTTATGTCTTGTAGGGAGATGCCCCCTCTATTTTTGTCTTGCATCAACGTTTTCTGTTGGATGCTGCGTACTGTGCGTCGGAAAATAAAGTCTCTAATCATTGAATTTATTTCCTTAAGTGACTGTTTAGGCAGGGGGAATATGTTTGCGATATATATAAGCTGTGGTATGATGCAAGTGTTGACTGTTTAGGCAGGGGGAATATGTTTGCGATATATATAAGCTGTGGTATGATGCAAGTGTTGACTGCGACACTTCTGCCGAATATGGTGGTGGTTCTGTATTTGTAAATTTCCAGTCTGTTTTTAATTTTTTCAATTATATTTCGCCATCTTGCTTTGATGTTATTTGAAGGCGTAGCTGTAAATAAAATTCCGTATATTTTAATTTTGTTGACTTGTATTAACGTGAAAGGGAAGTCTGTTTTGTTGGTCCATTTACCTAAACCCATTATATGTGATTTTTGAATGTTTATTTTAGCCCCGCTGCCCTGTCCGAACTCTGCAACTATGTCTAGAATAATCCTGATAGAGGATATATTGGAGGGAAAGAAGATTGTGTCGTCAGCATAGGCCAAAGACTTCCTCTCTCCCATTCCAGGAATAAAGATTCCTTTGACTATTGTCTTTTGCCTGATTCTCTCCAGGAGTGGCTCTAGAGTTAGCACATACAACAGGGGTGAGAGTGGGCAGCCCTGACGTACAGATCTGGTTAACCGTATTGGTTCACTGAGGGTATGGTTTATTAAAAGTCTGCTTTCTGGTTTGTTGTATAGAATTTGGATCCAGTCTCTGATGCAGCTCCCAAGATTACATTTGGACAAGGTTTTCTGGAGGAAAGAATGGGAAACTCTGTCGAAAGCCTTCTCCTGGTCCAGCGATAAGATTGCTGACTGGCTATTCTTATCGTGAGAGTATTGGATAACATCTCTTAGGAAATGTAGATGCGTATTTATGTTTCTGTCGGGGACACTGCATTGCTGGTCCTCTTGTATAAGTGTGTGCATGACGGGTTTGAGTTTCATAGTTAGGGATTTTGCTAGGATTTTGTAGTCTACATTGAGTAATGAGATAGGTCTGTAATTCTTTACTTGAGTTGTGTCTGCGTTGCTTTTCTTAATGAGTGTTATGTATGACTGATTGAGACTGTTGGGTAATTCTTTCCTGTCGAAGGCTTCAATAAACACCCTGTGTAGGACACGTCCTAGAATGTGGAAGAATTTCTGATAGAACTCGGCAGTGAGGCCATCCGGTCCTGGAGATTTGTTCTTTTGGAATGTGTCAAGCGCATTCTGTAGGTTTTCTAGCGTGAGTGGGATGTCTAATGTTTGTTTGTCTTCTTCAGGAATTTGTTTGGCGTAGTTCAAGAATTTGTCTTGTATGTTTTCTGATTGACCTTGTCCTCAGAGTATAAATGTATTTAAAAATCTTGAAAGGTTTGGCTTATTCCGGCAGTGTCTGTCTGTTCCTGTCCATTTATGTCTATTATTTTGCGTATTTGTCTGCTTCTTTGCACATTTTGTTCTGTTCCCAGATATTTTTTGCTTGGTATTTCTTGTACGGCAGAGGCAAGTTTTGTTCTGATGAAAGCACCCTGGTAGCTGTGTTGATGGTATTTCTCTACTTCTTCCTCTAGCGCGTGTATGTGAGGACTACTGGGATCTATCTGTTTGGTTAGTTTAATAGCATTTTCTAACATTTGTTTTTGCTGTCGTCTGTATCTGTGTATTTTTGTCGCCAAGACCTGTGTTTTCTCTCCGATAGTGTTCTTTAATATATCCCAGTATTCTATGAGGTTGGATTTAGGTAAGTCTTGAGTGTAAGCGTGTAATAGTCCCGTTATGTTGTCTACATAGCCCCCATTATCCAGCAGGCTGTTATTAAACTTCCAGTGTGGGGAGCGTTTGTTTTTGAGTTGTGCCAAGGTTGCGTTTAATGTGACCATGACCGCTTTATGATCTGTGTAATTTAAGGTTGTGGCTATGTGTTTGATGTCATTTATTAGAAGACCCTCTGGGACATATATTCTGTCTAGTCGGGCTGATCGTCCCATGTTTATGTTAATTGTGTCAGTGTGTGTAGTTTCCCTACCATGTGGGTTCGTCTTTCTGTATGTGTCTACGAGCCCGTGCTCGTCTATGATGTTGTGTAGTATGTCTATTTGTTCGAGTTCACGGCGTACGTTAATTGTTCCTCTCGACAGATAAAAATCGTGCATGACACAATTAGTCTCCCGCTATCATAATGTTTTGCCCCCTGTGGAATGATGTTAGCATCTGTGAGAGTTTGTCATAGAAGTTAATTTGCTGGTCTCTCACAGCTGGTGCATATACACTGACTAATGTGTATTTGTTGTGGTTTGAACTTGTGTGTTTTATTTCCACTATTGCTATTCTACCTTCGCTGTCTCTGTTGTGTCCTACAATTTGCCAGTCTTCTGATACTTGTAGTATTGCTGCCCCTGCGTGCATGTTCCCTAAGCTGAAACATGAATGTCTGAGACCTAAGAGTTGTGTGATGTTGTTGGCGCGTGTTTCTATGGCGATGTGTGTTTCTTGGATAAAGATGAAGTCTGGTTTGTGTTTGTATACTAGGTGCACTACTTGACTGAGTTTACTTCTCAGTCCCCTAATGTTGACACTTAAAAATTCCACCGCTTAAAAAAAAAATAAACAGCTCCTGAGAAAAACGATGCAGTGCATTACTTTCTGAACACTCCTCGTATTTCTGGTGTTATTCTATTAGTCCAAGAAGTCAGGAAACTCAAATATGTATAACTATGTGGGAAAAATGAGAAATGTTTATTTTAAATTTGTTAAATGATCAATTACACAGTGAACAGTTTTTATCATTAGTTCAATGATATATTCCCTGGCTTTTTTCTACACTTCACAGATCTAGAAAAACAAGCCAGAACCTAGAGGAAGAGACAAATATTGTGTGGCCTCCCTTTGATACAGACAAGAAGAGTTATCTCAGCTTCTCACTTCATCCCTCAGTTCGTGAAGACTTCCTGGCCAGCAGACGATACATCTGGGACACATTGGTCCCAAAATGGATACAAGAGTCCCAACTAAAGTGGACCAAAGAGTATTAAACTGTTTACATAATGACGTACATGTTTCATTCTTATCTTGATTATCTCGTGAGCTTTCCTGGCTTCGAGATATAGTACATTTAACATGGTCTTATTTCTTATCAAGAAACAGAAAAGTACTTTCAGTTCTGTCTGTTGAAAGAAAATGATAAATAGAAAGTCTTCTCCAGAAATAAACTGCCAGTGTGATACTTAACTTCTATGTTTCTGTATGTCCAGCTCCAGAACATTTTGTACACGTGTACTGTCCTCATCTGTGAGTCATAGAAGACAGAGTACTCACGCTAGGATTTGTCCAAGCCTATATAACTGTACATGTCTCTTACCCTGCGTGATGTACTTTCTGAAACATCAGTTTTGTCACTGCAACATTTGCTACTTTATACTTTTTAAATGTAATATTAAAATCTTTTTACACGCATCAGCGGGAGATAAAGGCGCATGTGAATGTTCTTCTGACCTTGTTTCATGGCCAGATTTAGACTTTATAAAACTATCACGTGAGGAACCAAGCCTAAAGCTGATAGACTCTTCTTCATGTGCACTTTTAGAATCATCAGATTCTGCTGGGACAGGATTCTTTATAGCTCTGTGGTAGAAATGTTGTCCTGTCTGTCTATGGTGCCACTCAGGGTACTAATTCTGCCTTAGAATTTTTCTTCTTTATTCTAGCTCTTTCTCTCTCTCTCTCTCTCTCTCTCTCTCTCCGTCTCCCTCACTCTCTCTCTTAGCTCTCTCACTCTTTTTCTCTCTCTCGCTCTATTTTAGCTTTCTAGCTCTCTTTCTCTCTCCCTTTCTCTATTTTAGCTCTCTAGCTCTCTTTTGCTCTATTTTAACTCTCTCATTCTTTTTACTTCTCTCTTGCTATATTTTAACTATCTCACTCTCTTTCTATGGAACCTGTTTAAATTTAACCCAAAATGCAGCCAACGCTTGAACAATATATGTCTTCCAAAACCTAGACTTGATCTTTACAAGAAAAGCTTTAGTTATTCTGCTGCTCATCTTTGGAATACCCTCCCATCCTATATAAAAAATATAAATTATACTCCTTCCTACAACTACAAGCTTTCCCAATATCTATTTGATATCGACTACATGCCTCCATGAATTATAAAACTTAAAAGTTATCTTAAGCTGCTCTTACAGACACCGAATACAATTAATTGTTTTCTGAATAGTCCCGAAAATTTTGTTTAGTAGATATTCATTTATATATGTATGTAGTTACTTCTGTACTGAGTGAATGTGTAAGAGCGAAACGTAAATGTTATATTTTATTTTATGTCTCTCAGATTCACTGTTGTTATGTTTGTTATATGAACAGCATATTTGTAGAATGTCTGGAATAGAGTGAAAGATGTATGATAAAGGGCAGAATGTCAGACGGGCCTGCGTGCCCAATTCTTAACCCTTTTGAAATAAAGATCAATCAATCAATCAATCAATCAATCTCTCTCGTTTTCTTTCTTTCTGTGTCTCTCTCTCTATGTGTTTCTCGTCTCTCCCTCCATCACTCTCTCTCTCTCTCTCTCTCTCTCTCTCTCTCTCTCTCTCTTGTGTGTTCGGACTTTAAATTCACTGTTAAAGGTTTTTACATTTTCTGTATTTCTCCCCATCTTTGTGACGGTAGCTAAATGCTCCCATCTTTGTGACGGTAGATAAATCCTCCAATGTTTGTGACGGTAGGTAAATGCTCCCATGTTTGTGACGGTAGATAAATCCTCCAATGTTTGTGACGGTAGCTAAATACTACCATCTTTGTGACGGTAGATGAATGCTCCCATGTTTGTGACGGTAGATAAATGCTGCCATGTTTGTGACGGTAGATGCATGCTTCCATGTTTGTGACGGTAGATAAATGCTCCCATGCTTGTGACGGTAGATAAATGCTGCCATGCTTGTGACGGTAGATAAATGCTCCCATGTTTGTGACGGTAGATAAATGCTGCCATGCTTGTGACGGTAGATAAATGCTCCCATGCTTGTGACGGTAGATAAATGCTGCCATGCTTGTGACGGTAGATAAATGCTCCCATGTTTGTGACGGTAGATAAATGCTGCCATGCTTGTGACGGTAGATAAATGCTCCCATGTTTGTGACGGTAGATAAATGCTGCCATGCTTGTGACGGTAGATAAATGCTCCCATGTTTGTGACGGTAGATAAATGATCCCATGCTGTGTTAACAAGTAAAGAAAGAAACAACGTTAAACCAGACTTCATGGGGGTTAGATCCCAGGTTTATCATGGCCGTCTTCATAAGTAAACTCACCTACTAGCTACAGTTCTCTGGATCTCTGTGTTCATAAAAATACTTTTTGTTAAAAAAACATACCGGCTGATCTATATTCATTCATCTTTATCAGAACAGTATGTTTAAAAAATAGACAATCAGCTGATCACGGCTGTCACCTTTCTAGAAAGATTTGAACATAATAATAATAATAGTAGTAGTAACAATAATTATAATAAAAGAAGAAGAAGAAGAATCACGAAGGAAAATAAAACGTTTCAAGAAAGTAATTTGGCTAGATAGAGTCAAGTTAGGACGTCAAAAAAATAATGTGGCTAGATAGAGCCAGATTATGATGTCAAGCAATTAATGTGACTAGATATAGTCACGTTAGGATGTCAAGCAAATAATGTGTCTAGACAGATTCAGGTTAGGATGTCAACCACGTAATGTGTCTAGACAGATTCAGGTTAGGATGTCAACCACGTAATGTGTCTAGACAGATTCAGGTTAGGATGTCAACCACGTAATGTGTCTAGACAGATTCAGGTTAGGATGTCAACCACGTAATGTGTCTAGACAGATTCAGGTTAGGATGTCAACCACGTAATGTGTCTAGACAGATTCAGGTTAGGATGCCAAGCAAGTAATGTGGCTAAATATAGTCCGGTTAGGATGTCAAGGAAGTAATGTATCTGGATATATTCATATTAGGATGCCAAGCAGGTAATGTGTCTAGATAGAGTCAGATTAGAATGCCAAGGAAGTAATATCGCTAGACAGATACAAGTTAGGATGTCGAACAAGTAATGTGGCTAGATATAGTCCGGTTAGGATGTCAAGCGAGCAATGTGTCTAGATAGATTAAGATTAGAGGATGCCAAGCAAGTAATGTTGCTAGATAGAGTCAGGTTATGATGTCAAGCAAACAACGTGGCTAGATAGAGTCAGGTTAGGATGCCAAGCAAGTAATGTGGCTAGATAGAGTCAGGTTAGGATGTTCAGAAAGTAATGTGGCTAGATAGAGTCAGGTTAGGATGGTCAGAAAGTAATGTGGCTAGATAGAGTCAGGTTAGGATGTCAAGCAAGTAATGTGTCTAGATAGAGTCAGATTAGGATGTTCAGAAAGTAATGTGGCTAGATAGAGTCAGGTTAGGATGTCAAGCAAGTAATGTGGCTAGATAGAGTCAGGTTAGGATGTTCAGCAAGTAATATTGCTAGATAGAGTCAGGTTAGGATGTCAAGCAAGTAATGTTGCTAGATAGAGTCAGGTTAAGATGTCAAGCAAGTAATGTTGCTAGATAGAGTCAGGTTAGTATGTCAAGCAAGTAATGTTGCTAGATAGAGTCAGGTTAAGATGTCAAGCAAGTAATGTTGCTAGATAGAGTCAGGTTAAGATGTCAAGCAAGTAATGTTGCTAGATAGAGTCAGGTTAGGATGTCAAGCAAGTAATGTTGCTAGATAGAGTCAGGTTAGGATGCCAAGCAAGTAATGTTGCTAGATAGACTCAGATTAGGATGCCAAGCAAGTAATGTTGCTAGATAGACTCAGATTAGGATGCCAAGCAAGTAATGTTGCTAGATAGACTCAGATTAGGATGCCAAGCAAGTAATGTTGCTAGATAGACTCAGATTAGGATGCCAAGTAAGTAATGTTGCTAGATAGACTCAGATTAGGATGCCAAGCAAGTAATGTTGCTAGATAGACTCAGATTAGGATGCCAAGCAAGTAATGTTGCTAGATAGACTCAGATTAGGATGCCAAGCAAGTAATGTTGCTAGATAGACTCAGATTAGGATGCCAAGCAAGTAATGTTGCTAGATAGAGTCAGGTTAGGACATCAAACAAACCAACAGTCAACAAAAAGTTTAGTCCAAGCTGTTTATTGAAATCTTTTTTTGTTTATAAATAAAATATAGCTGTTTTGGCGAACATCAATATCAGTGGCGTACCGAAGAGATAGCATAAGAAGTGTCAGATACGAAAAGATGGCATAACAAAGGTCAGATATCGAAGGGATGGCATAACAAAGGTCAGATACCGAAGGAATGGCATAATAAATGTCAGATACTGAAGGGATAACATAAAAAACGTCAGAAGCGAATTTCACACAAGTGACACATAAACATGATCGCAAGGAAGGAGAAAAAATGCAGATCAGACGATTAGAGAAATAATTTGTTTAATCAGTTTATGTCAAGAATGGTATAGACGTTGTGAATGCGACAACGTATACCGCCTTGGCTATGGGCTCGAACACACGCCAGCTCTGACTTTACTAAATCGATAACTTCAGGTTAAGTATGGTTTCGGCATCTCAGCAAACTAGAACTGCTCCCCCGACGGTGCCAGTGTTATCTCCTAGAATGAGGATGAATCATCCCACGTTATGTCCGTGCACAATGACGAAAATTTATCCGTGTACGATGAATGCTCACATCTCCGCAAATGTCTTCAGTAGGGAGGTACTCACAGCCAGCTCTAAGCAGCTACACGGATCTAGTATGGAGGTACTCACAGCCAGCTTTAGGCAGCTACACGGAGCTATTAGGGAGGTACTCACAGCCAGCTTTAGGCAGCTACAAGGCGCTAGTAGGAGGTACTCACAGCCAGCTCTAAGCAGCTACACGGCGCCAGTAGGAGGTACTCACAGCCAGCTCTAAGCAGCTACACGACGCTAAGCTTCCACAAAGCGCAGTGGAATGCATCAGCCATGTTTATCAATGGGCGATCTCGTGCTAGGAAATCTATGCTGCACTGAAAGTCACAGCTCACAGTGACGCCCCGAGCACTTAACTCAGTAACTGGGGCGCCAAACCCGTCTCCCAACCCACAACACAACGAAAGTGACACAGACAAAGCGAAAGAAAGAAAGGCAAACAAAGGCACAATCATCAACGGTCACATTCTCCCTTCACCCATGTTATTCACAGAGATGTTCTCGGACTGTGTGGAGGCATCCTGAAATTCAGGTTTATTCTTCAAGAACAAGCACGCAACATGGAGAGTCGTACTTCCAAGAACAAGCAGAGAGTCGTACTTCCAAGAACAAGCAGAGAGTCGTACTTCCAAGAACAAGCAGAGAGTCGTACTTCCAAGAACAAGCAGACAACATGGAGATTCGTACTTCCAAGAACAAGCAGACTACATGGAGACTCGTACTTCCAAGAACAAGCAGAGAGTCGTACTTCCAAGAACAAGCAGACAACATGGAGACTCGTATTTCCAAGAACAAGCTGACAACATGGAGAGTCGTATTTCCAAGAACAAGCAGAGAGTCGTACTTCCAAGAACAAGCAGATTACATGGAGACTCGTACTTCCAAGAACAAGCTGACAACATGGAGACTCGTATTTAAAAGAACAAGCAGACAACATGGAGAGTCGTACTTCCAAGAACAAGCAGAGAGTCATACTTCCAAGAACAAGCAGACAACATGGAGAGTCGTACTTCCAAGAACAAGCAGACAACATTGAGAGTCGTATTTGCAAACTGTAGTTCAACGTTATCACTTGGGAATCATTATCATGTGCTGTACAGAGTGGCGTTGGCTATTATGCTTCTCCAGAGTACACGATCCTTCATGCAGACCATCAACTCAGTTGGTGATCTCCTCTCACACCATCCCGTCAGACTATCCAGTATCATTTCTCTTGGTCTTCCTCTTGATCTTCTTCCTTCTATTTTTCCTGTTGTTATAATATTTTCAATGCCCTCTCTTCTCATTGCATGCCCTATGAAAGTACATTGTCTCTCGCTTATCTTTTTGACAAGGTTTTTTTGTGTCTCCAGCTCTTCTCATACATTCTTCATTAGTTATTTTTGCTGTCCAGGGGATTCGCAACATTCTTCTAATAAACGACATTTCTGCTGCTTCCAATGATTTTTGTGCAGACTTGCCTATTGTCCATGATTCATTTCCATATAACGAGATAGGTTCAATATAGCATTTTAGGACTCGTTTTCTAACATTCATTGATAAAGATGTGTTGCATAATATGTTTCTCGTTCTCTGAAATGCAGTCTTTGCTTGGCCTATTCTGTTCCTAATTTCTGTTCTGCATTTCCCATCTGAAGTTATTACTGTTCCAAGGTATCTGAATGTCTGTAACTTCTTTAGAATAATTCCGTTTAATTTTATACTGCATGCTAGTGGATTCTGTTTCTTAGATATAACCATAGTCTTTGTCTTTTTGATGTTCAAAGTAAGGCCTTTCTGTTCACTTTCTTTGGCGACTTTATTCAAGAGATTTTGCAGGTCTTGTTGGTTCTCAGCTATCAGTACTGTGTCGTCAGCATACCGAAGATTGTTAATATTGTATCCTCCAATTTTTGTGCCTGGTTCTGTGATGATCGTTCTTAGAATATTCTCGCTGTACAGAGAAAAAGAGTCTGGAGATAGTACACATCTTTGTCGCACTCCTTGTTTTATATGTTGATATTTTCCAGTACTATATTCAACTTTAATTGCTGCTTATTGCTGCCAGTATATATTTTTTTACAAACCTCAGGTCTTTGTAGTCTATATTGATGTCTTCAAGCATTTTAACAATTTCATTATGTTTCACCTTGTCAAATGCCTTGGTGTAATCAATGAAGCATAAGTAGAGATCTTTCTGTACTTCTAAAGCTCTTTCTGTTAGTGTTCGTAAAGCATAAATGGCATTGTGTGTTCCCTTTCCTTCAACAAATCCAAACTGTTCATCTGCTATTTCCATTTTTATATTTTTCCTTGTTCTTCTCATAATTATTCTCAGAAGTAGCTTCGTTATGTGACATGAGAGGCTGATAGTCCGGTGGTTATCACATTCCTTTGCACCTGGTTTCTTTGGTTGTGCTATAAACGTGGATTTAAGCAAGTCACTGGGCATATAACCACTGTTGTAAATGTTGTTCAGTAAATTGGTTATTATTTTTATTTCTATCTCCTCTAGCGCCTCTATTTCTTCTGTTGTTATATTATCAGGCCCAGTCGCATTTCCTTTCTTCATGTGTTTGATGGCATCTATGATTTCATCTTCATGTATTGGTGGTCCGTCATAGTTTTCAGTATCTGGTGTTAATTCTGGTCTTTCTTCTCCATATAGCTCACCGATATACTCTGTCCACCTGTCCACAATGTCTTCTTTTCCATTTAACATTTTACCTTCTTTTGATTTCAGGCAACCTGTGGTATAGTTTCTTTTACCTGCTTGTGAGTTCACTAATTCGTTTGTGTATGTTTTTGCTGTCTTTATTATGAGAGTCCTCTATCTGTCTGCACTGTTCATTTAAACACACTTCCTTTGCTTCTCTGCATTTGCGTCTTATTCCTTTATTGGGAATATCTTCAGTGATAAAGAACTTCATAAAAGATGACCACAGCTGAGATGAAGATGATAAACGACAGATTGATGAAAAATAACAAATGTGAAAGTTAGAGAGGGTATGTTTTAATAAACATATGTAACTGCCATGCCATCATAATTAGGTTACTTCTTCGTTATGTCACTTTCTCGATATATCACTCATTTGACATACACTCGTTGGAAGTAATAACATTACCCTGATGTATGCTCTGTATTCTCTCTTTCTCTCTCTCTCTTTCTCTCTCTCTCTCTCTATATATATATATATATATATATATATATATATATACTGTAAATATAAAGTTAAAAATTCATTTAAAAAATTCACAAAATAAATAAAATGATAATACAAGAAAGGAACTCTGTGACACTGGATTACGTAAATAAAACTTGTTGACACATCCTAGAGCTCCTGTTTCTCCTGCTGTACTTGGGACTCTTGTATCCACTTTGGGACCAACGTGTCCCAGATGTATCGTCTGCTGGCCAGGACATCTTCACGAACTGAGGGATAAAGCGAGAAGCTGAGATAACTCTTCTTGTCTGTATCAAAGGGAGGCCACACAATATTTCTCTTCTCCAGGCCGTAGTTCGGATTTCTGGTCAAGTATAAAAGATGGTACACATTTAATACAAAATTATTATTTGTCTTATTCTAATAATAAATTCTGCTACATGACAAAATCAGTTAAATATCTTTCTTTCTTTCATGTGCAGCTACAGGCAAATATTTACTCAGATGGTTAAGATTTTACAAACTTGGGAAAAATCATCAAATATGTATCTTATATATGTACCAGGAAATGTTCAAATATAAATAATATTATTTTATCTAAAGTCTCTGTTTCTTTCTCCTACATGTCTTCTTTCGTCCTACCTGTCTTCGTTCCTCAGATTTGTATTTTTTCTGTTTGATGGGTTAAATCACCCAGCACATATACACCCGTTCTCTCCCTCCCCCTCCCCCTAAACAAAAAAACCTCCATGATTCACAGACTCCCTCCACTTACATAAAAAAAAATTTGGTGTGTTATAAAACGAAAGATATAAATACACACCAGATTGTTGCAGTAAATATGTAAACTTTGGCTGAAAAGTTACAGCTCAGTGCTAAGTTTAAACTGACACTAACTTCTAAAATTACTACTTTTATATGACTTAATCAGATCATCTCAATGTACAATATCTTTTTCTACAATATCTTTTTCTACATTATCTTTTTCTACAATATCTTTCTCTACAAAATATTTCTATATAATATATTTCTCTACAATTTGTTTCTATACAATATCTTTCTTTGCAATACATTTCTCTACAATGTCTTTCTCTGAAATATCTTTCCCTACAATATCTTTCTCTACAATATCTTTCTCTAAAATATCTTTCTCTACAACATCTTCCTCTACAATGTCTTTCTCTACAATATCTTTCTCTGCAATATGTTTATCTACAACATCTTTCTCTACAATATCTTTCTTTGCGATATATTTCTCTACAATATCTGTCTCTGTTATTCCCTGTTTTTCTAAATTGTTTTCGTCCCTCATGTCACACTCTGGCTGTCACTCAACTTATCGCCTGTCTCTTACTTAACTACTAGTTACATCTTCCTTCAAGATCTGTAGCAGTATACGGGAGATAACTGTTGTTTCTACAGAAATGGCAATTGTTATGATTCTCTTTTTTGAACTTCCTGGGTGGAGGTCGGTCGAGATCCTTCTAGAACGTCACGTGGGCTGAGAAACACGTGACAGAGATTTGTGGGAGAGACTGTGAATGAGCTGTCAGTCTACGTTTGAATGTGAGCTAGAGAAGATGAATTTTTTTGGTGATGTACTGTCGAGAAGATGGATGTCGTGTTACTGTGGTTGGAATGATTTGTAAAGTATGAACGGACTTTCCATGTGGCAGGGCAGCCTGCCGGCAGTCAGTATTTCCGTCATCATTTTCCATTGCCATCAAGTGAAGTTCATGAAATAAACATCATAACAATGTGCCACGCTGGACTGGCTTGCCTTCCCATACGTGTTCGTGCCAACGCAGTGGTTAGTAAGAATCTGTGGAGTGAAGCTAAATCAGAAACTACTCAGTTTTCAGAACACGGTCCACGAATGTATACAGTCATTATCAAGCTAGTCCCGCACAAGGCCCACGCAAAGCTAGTCCTGCATAAGGCGCACGCAAAGCTACCACACAAAGCTAGTGCCCCACAAGACCGCAATTAGGCCTATACAGGCACCCAACCAGTTCAACATACAGGCAAGCAGCTAAACTGTTCCACCTCCAGCAGAGATTAAATTATCATCTTCTAGAACTTGTGTACACTCACACGAACTCTTGTTTCAGTTAGCCTTCATCTCATTTCACATATTAATCGACAACAGGACAGCCAAGTTTCCTGTTTCTTAGTTTACATATGTATGCGTTTTATGTATTCTAACGCCCTCTTCTATTTTACACAGTTCCCCCTCCCCCCCCCCCCCCCCCCAGTCCTTCTTAATGTTTCTTTTTTTTCCTATAGTTTAGTCTACAGTAAAATGTCAAGGTCAGAAAGTCACAGCTTTGGTCATGACTCATACAGTTACTGGTAACTTTCGCGTTTGTTGTCAGATCATAAGAGCAACATATTGACAAATATATTTATAATGTGTACGACAGTGACAACATACAGATAAGTATGTATCATACTTACGACACTGACAACATACTGACAAGTGTGTATCATGTATATGACATAAACAACGTACTAATAAGTATGTATCATGTTTACATTATTGACATCATAATGCTCAGACATGATGAATTTATTACATTTCTTTTTTGCTGGGATCGAAGTAGTCAGATTTGCAATCATTTTATTCTTGGTCTTCTTCTTTTCCTTCTTCCTACGCAATTTCTGTTTATATCTGCAGTTCTGTCTCTTGTATAAATGTCACTGATTTTGTAATTCATGTATGGAACCGTAGACCTTACGAGTATCTTCTTTGGTGGTTTCACTGGGCCAGTAATTGCTTCTCAGCGTCTCATAATTGGTGCAGTTTTGGAGGATATGTTCCACAGTTGGGTGCACCTGGGCACATGTACAAAGATTTGTAGTACCAACCTTAAACTTTGTATACATATGACTTCGAAGTCAGCTTTTTCCTGTTCGTAGACAAAAAATGGTGACTTATTCCAGGGCTACATCGAGCCATTTTTATTTTACGGATGCGAGGCATAGTCAGTCACACGTGAAGTAAGCGCCAACTGGAAGCCACTGAAATGTGGCTCCTTAAAAGAATGCTGCGAACACCATGGACAGCAAAGAAAACGGGGAGGTTCTGAGAAAGACCGGAGAGACGAGACAAACAAAATAACAGAAGTCAGAAAAGGACAATCCAGTGTCTTAGGACACGTTCTACAGCGAGGGCAAGCTGGGATACATTGTGACAACGGGAAAGATAGAAGGCAAAAAGAGATCGAGGTAGACAGACAAAGAAAATGATGGATGGACTAACTAAATGGCGCAGACAAAGAACATTATCACAGCTTATTATCAGCACTCGGTGCAGGGAGTTGTGGGAAAGCATGATAGTCAACGCCAGCAGGCAGGACTATAGATTTATTATTATTATTATTATACATGCCTACATAGATGATGATATTATTATTATTATTAATGCCATTGTCGTCGTCAAGAGTCCTCTAGCACGTGGCAAATTACAAAACTAAAACCACGTGTTTGCAGGTAAACAACGAAATCACGTGTAGAAACTTACCCTGTTTTCACGAAAGAACCAATTAGATCAATGAAGTCAGATTTCAGTTGTTTATCTTCATCATAGAATCCTTCCTCAACTTTAATCAAGTAAAACATGTCCATCTGTTTGGGCTCAATGTCGAACAAATATGCAAGGTCAAGGGCATGTATCATGTACTGATTCTGCATGTATCTAGGACTGTGATCAAAGGACATAATGTAAGCATTTTTCGATGACCTCTCTCTGTCTGAATTGTTCTCATAAACCTGTAAGAATCTCAGGCTTTGTTTGATGAAGAGGTTATCAGTACCAAGAGCAATGGCAGATTTTTCTAATCCATCATAAATTTTTTGATATTCAGGGAGAAGTAACCGGATCAAATACTCGGTTGTACGTAGAGCATTGGCGAGCTTTCTAGCAGCAGAATCGACTGAAGATGTGTCGACTTGACCGAAATAGGAGTTAATTAATATGTAGCCGTCATCACTGGTAGAACTGACAATGTAATCGCGGCTGAAGAATCCAACTTGGCTCAGATATTCTGAATCATCTAAAATCTTTGGTATGGGTCTTGGTAAAAGATCGTCCCCTGAGGATGTGAACTGATCAAAGAGTTGCACTGAGAAATTTAGGGCGAAACTTTCTGCAGGCTGTTCTTTCAGACACGTGACCACGTCTTCCTCATTTCCTGTCACTGTCTTCACGCCACAAGCAAACGTTTCTGACGCCTTCTCCAGAAGAAAGTTTGATGTACGAGGTGGGCTCGGGAAGAAAAAGGCATTGGCACTCAGAAGTAACGCCTGCAAACAGAACAATTTTCTAGAACAAAATTTCCACAGAGAATTAATGATTAATGTGGAAACAATTATCAGATAATATATAAGATACTTCTAGATGGACAGAGACAAAAGATTTAACAGGAGCGTCATTTCTGATACCCTAATAACAGTCGTCTGATTGAAACATTTATCTTCAACTGTGAGGTGGGGGTGGGGGGTGGAGGGGGTTGTGGGAAAGTAGGCAAGGAGAGCCTGGACTTTGATAATCTACTCATCTAGGACGCCATGTTGTAGCTTCGTTCATTTTTACCAGTTGTACTACAATTTCTTGCCACTGTAAAACTTTCGTGATCTCTCTCTTTCTCTCTCTCTCTCTCTCTCTCTCTCTCTCTCTCTCTCTCTCTCTCTCTCTCGTATCTTAAACTGCTCTTACAGACAACGAATACAGTTAATTGTTTTCTGAATAGTCCCGGAAAGTTTGTTTAGTAGATAGTCATTTATAATGTATGTAGTTACTTCTGTACTGAGTGAATGTTTAAGAGCGAAACGTAAATGTTATATTTTATTTTATGTCTCTCAGCTTCAATGTTAGTTATGTTTGTTATATGAACAGCATATTTGTAGAATGTCTGGAATAGAGTGAAAGATGACGGGCCTGCGTGCCCAATTCTTAACCATTTTGAAATAAAGATCAATCAATCAATCAATCAATCTCTCTTTTTCAGTTTTCACTTTTGTATTTGTTGCCATTTAAAAAATCTTTGAATTCTCTGTTTTTTTTCCGCTCTTCTTTCTAGACATTATCAAATATTCATGGTTTCTAGGTTGTTTCTAGCTTTTATCAAATATTCCTATAGACAAAATACTGACCAAACGGAAAGAAAGCTTTTTAAAATGAAAACAGCATTACATTGGTTCCTCTATGAAATATGTAGTTTAAATGCTTCGCCATTCTTTATTAAGTTGCCATCCATTCTACCAGTTAAAATTTTTTGGGTAGAAAATATTTTTTTTCTTTCCCTTCAGTCATTGCTTAATGTGTACTCTTAAAATCAGCTCGAAACTATTTCCTCTTACTTTATTGAAAAGATCTTTTCCTAGCGGGGAGATACTCAGCACAGAAGTACTTATGGATCCCGCCGACTCCCCAGAAACTGTGACGTCATCAGGGTCACCACCAAACGCTCGGATATTGTCCTTGACCCAGCGGAGAGCCAACACCTGGTCCAAGTAACCTTGGTTTCCAGGCAGAGAATCAGAGTTTCCGTGTAAGAACCCCAACAAGCCAAGTCTGTAGTTCATCGTGACAACCACAATGTCGGCCTGGGATACAGAAGAGAGACCAACGTTTTAATGAAATACGAAGATCTCTTACAAAGCTGTTGTGTGCTCTACCGAGATTTAGAATTCTTAAAACTTAAGTTGCTTTCATAAGTATTTAAAAACTGAAAATAATAAAATACTAAATGGTTGTATACACCGATTTTCAGACAAGTCCATAAGTCAGTGTTTCCTGAAATATGTGTTATAAGAGAGCTAGCGATGTGCCGCAGGTCACTGGAGTGTTTCATGAAAGCTAGAGGTTTGCCACATCATATTGAAATGTTTCAAGAAGCTAGAAGTTTGCCACGTCATATTAAAGTGTCACAAGAGAGCTAGAGGTTTGCCGCATCATAATTAAGTGTTTCAAGAGAGCTAGAGGTTTGCCACATCATATTTAAGTGTCTCAAGAGAGCTAGAGGTTTGGCGCATCATATTTAAGTGTCTGAAGAAAGCTAGAGGTTTGCCACATCATATTTAAGCGTCTGAAGAGAGCTAGAGGTTTGCCACATCATAGTGAAGTGTCTCAAGAGAGCTAGAGGTTTGCAGCAAGAGTACCTAGAGTGTCCATCAAAATGTTGGTGACTTAACAGAATATTTTGTTGTAAATTACATGGAACTTTAGCGTCTTTATACAGTTATATTTCCATGAAAACTCGCCATAAGTAACATTTAAAACGAATTATACTTTAAAAGAAGGGAAGTAACCATTGAAAATATATGATACTATATCAGGGTGGGTCAAAGAATTTATTCATAAAATTTTCATCGATTGCTTCGCTTGATTTGAGCTGTTTTTTTTTTTTTTTTGGAATCGGCTCGTATCTATGGTACAATAATGTTAATATTATCATTGCAGTGTGAATTGTAAAATAATTTAAAACTGTGATTAGTTAAAGGAGAGTTTAAGAAAACGACAATCATGACAGCGACGTCTTAACACTTTATGTCATATTACCGTGGCAACGAGAACACATTACGTCATGTTACCCTGGTAACGAGGTCTCCAGGCACGTATACGTTGGAGGAACCCATAACCAGTCCTCCGCCATGGATGAAAACATACACACTCTTCAGACGACTCTCAGCTGTTGTGTCCTGTAACAAGAAATAGAAATATAGTAAGGTTGCTGAAAGGTAATTATAACAAGGTTATATTTTTGCTTGTGTCTGTGTTAGGTAAGACTAAGAAATGGAATTTTGCTGTAATATTTCTGAAGTCCCGGATGTTGATAGATAAATATTCAGGAGTCAAAAGCATTGTAGTACTGGCATACTTAAAAGATATAAATTTCATGAGTCAAAATTACTTAATACTGGCACACTGAATGGATGTAAGGTTCAAGACTCAAAGGTACTGTAATACCGGTACAGCATAAGGCTGTAATCAGCGGAATACCGCTTGATCTGTCACACATCATGTACCAGGGGTTGGGCATAAGGCTAACAACCGTATCCTGATACCTATCTAGAGGCGACACCAGATGGGAAAAAAGATATCGTTACAGAAACTCGCAGAGAAACCAACCGAGCATCAGGGATGCCAACTCCGAGGAGCTCATTCGTCGGCCCCAAACATGTGACAAGGATTGGATTCTGGAACGTAAGAACGATGGCAGCACCAACAAAAACTACTCAGGTCATCAAAGAAATGGAGAGATATCATCTAGACATACTGGGCATCAGCGAAATGCGATGGCCAGAAGCAGGTAAAAGATCGGCGGAAAACGGTAAGTTAATAATACATTCAGGCAGAAACGACTGGAAACATTGAGATGGGGTAGGTATTATTATGTGAAACGGAAGAATGACAATAATACAGTGTTATGCACCCACGAATGATGCAGATGATGATGTGAAAGACGACTTCTATCACCAACTACAACAAATCATCAACAAAACTTCTATCACCAACTACAACAAATCATCAACAAAGTCCCTAAACACGACATCCTAATTGCTATGGGGGACTTCAATGCTAAGGTAGGGAAAGATAATACCGACGTTGAAAAAGTGATGGGGAAAGAAGGAATTGACATGGTAAATCAGAACTGAGAAAGATTAATTGAAATATGCCTAACAGAGGGCATGGTCATTAGAGGCACAATATTCCCACACAAAGAGATACATAAAACAACGTGGATATCTCCAGATGATAGAACTATAAACCAGATAGATCATTTTTGTATTAGAAAGCAATACAGAACATCTCTGATGGATGTAAGGGCTTATAGGGGTGCAGATGTCAACAGTGATCACAATCTGTGCATAGGGAAAATAAAACTAAAATTGAAAAGCCAACACAAGAAATCAGTACACAGAAAGATAAACAGCCACAGCCTACAAGAATAAAATAATAACATTAATTTAAATCAGTAACTTGCCAATCATTCCAAAACACCCAGTGAAGTTGAGGAGATAGGTATAGATGAATTATGGAATTCTTACCGCACAGCCATAATCACAGCAGCAAAAGTAAGTGCTGGAATGAAAAAACCAAATAGAAAAGCATGGATATCAGATAAAACATGGAAGTATATACATGAAAGACGAGCAGCCAAATTAGACATGTTGAATGTAAAACAAAGCAACATATAAAGAAATAGACAAGAAAGTAAAAAGTTCAGCTAGAAGGATAAAAGAGAATACATAGACAATATGGCGAAAGAGGCAGAAAAAGCAGCAAAAACAGGAGACAGCAAAACTTTATTTAACATACAAAAGAGGCTAACAGGTGCTATTACATCTAAAGAAAGACCAATCCTTAGCAAAACTGGAACACTATTAACATCAAATAAAGACCAAAAGCAAAGATGGGCTGAACACTTCCAAGAAATACTCAATAAACCACACCCAAAAGAATTGATAAACCTTGAAACCGACTTACCAGCCCCACAAATAAATGTCAACCTAGATGAAATTAAATTGCATGAAATAGAAACAGCAGCGAATTTAATGGCTAACAACAAAGCTGCAGGTGAAGATGAAATAACAGCCGAAATGCTGAAAGCTATCAATAGTGACAACATGAGACAACTACAGAGAATGTTTAACAAGATTTGGAAAGGAGAAAAGGTCCCTTCTAATTGGAAAAAAGGAATCATTGTTAAAATACAAAAAAGAAAAGGCAACCTTAGTGCCTGTAACAACTGAAGAGGAGTAACCTTAATATCAGTTGTGTCAAAAGTATTTTGCAAGGTCACTTTGAATAGACTTAAAGATATAGTGGATACCGCAATGAGAGAAGAACAAGCAGAATTTCGAAAAAGGAGAAACTGTCTCGACCAGATCTTTACTCTCAGAATAATACTTGAAGAACATATTGAAAAGCAGAAACCATTAATACTGACCTTCATAGACTTTGAAAAGGCATTTGATAGCATACACAGAGATTCATTATGGAGAATTTTAAGTCTATATGGAATACCATCTAAAATTGTCAACATCATTAAGGACTTATACAATGGATATGTTTGGGCAGTCAAGACAGAAGAAGGGATGAGTGAATGGTTCCAGATTGAAACAGGTGTGAAACAAGGATGTATACTGTCTCCTTTACTTTTAGGGATTACAATAGACTTCATAATGAAAAAATGCTGCACAGGTAACACAGGTATTGACTGGGTACATGGGACCCAACTAGAAGATCTTGATTTTGCTGATGACATAACTCTTATCAGTAATAATGTGAATTCCATGCAAGAAAAAACAGATAACCTGTCTTCAATGGCTAGCAAAATAGGACTTGAAATTAACAAGGACAAAACAAAAATAATGAAAATTCCCATTAATCAAAATGGAAAAATAAACATAGAAGGGACAGATATTGAAGAAGTCAATCAATTTGCATACATTGGCAGCTACATAGACCAGGATGGTGACACTAGAAAGGAAGTTAGAATCAGAATTGCAAAAGCAGCATCAATCTTCAAGAATCTTGAGAACATATGGAATTCAAAAGTTATAAGCACAAAAAGCAAGTTAAGACTATTCAATTCAAATGTAATATTCACCCTCATTTATGCATGTGAAAGCTGGAAAACAGCTAAAGAAATAGACAAGAAATTAGACTCTTTTGAAAACAAATGCCTAAGGAAAATACTCAGCATCAAGTGGAACGAATTCAAGAACAATGCAGAGATAAGACAGATGACTGAACAACAACCAGTCTCATGGGTGATCAGGAAAAGGAGATGAGAAGAAATGATCAGAGAATCCCAAAACAAGCTATCAAGTGGAACACAACAGGCCAAAGAAAAAGAGGCAGACTGCGTGAAACTCTGAAGAGGACATTGTTAAGAGAGGCCAAACTAACAGGCATAAAATCCCTTGATGAGGTTGAAAGACTCGCCGAAGATAGGAAAAATTGGCGAACTACTTTGCGAGCCCTATCTGACGTTTAACGGTAGAGGAAGGATATAAGATATAAGAAGATAAGGCTGTATGGTTCAGGAGTCAAAAGTACTGTAGTACTGGTACACTGAAGGCTGTAGATTTAAGGAGTCATAAGTACTGTAATACTGACACAGTTCAAGGCTGTAAGTTTCAGTAGTCAAAGTACTGTAATACTGTCAGACTGAAAGGATGTAAGGTTAAAAAAAAAATGAAAGTCAGAACAGGAGGAGACAGAGAAAAAGAGTGATAGAAAATGAGATAGACAGAAAAATGGAGAGAAACAGAAAAACAAGGAAGTAGAGAAAGATAGAGGCTTGAGAGACTGATACAGCGAAAGAGAGAGACATGAGGAAGAGAGTGAAAGATGGACAGAGGGAGATAAATAAAAAGGAAGACAGACACAGGAGGACAGAGACAGGGAGGTAGAGAGAGTGAGAGAAAGGAAAAAAAAGAAGCACCAAAGACAGACAGAAAAAGAGAGAAAGAGAGAGACAGAGAAAAAGAGAGACAAAGAAAGATAGAGACAGAGAGAGAAAAAAGGGAGAGATAGAGAAACAGAGAAGGAAAGAGACAGGAATTATCAGTACAGACAAGTATCACTTTTAAATTCCCACATTATTGTGAGTAGAGAACCCAGATATAAATATTCTTATATATAAAGAACAAGTATCACTCTTAACTTTCTATATTATTGTCAATACAGGACTCAGATATAATTATTCTTATATACAATGGACAAGCATCACTCTTAACCTCCTTTGTTGTTGTTTTGGTTTTACTAAAATTTGCTAAGTACTCACATTCATATACACTCAAACACATGCACACATATATACAAACATGCACACAGTCAAACGCTCAGAAAGAAATTGCAAGACAAAATTGTTACCTCCGGTGTGAGAGGTGTAAAGACATTGAGATACAAGCAGTCTTCCTGGCCAGCAGGTGTACTGAAACTTGTTGTACACAGAAGGGCCCAAAATCTGTGGCATCATACTCGCCCTGTGTGAGAGAAGGGGAGGGGAGGTGAATAAACTATTCAACATCATTATAATGTTGTATTAAAGAGATCAGGTGTTTATTTGTTGTAGATTGTGACACAAGATTATTAAATGTCATTTTTTGGTTGTAGTTTGTGATATAAAATTATTAAATGTCATTTCTTTGTTGTAGTTTGTGATACAAGATTATTAAATATCATTTCTTTGTTGTAGTTTGTGATATAAAATTAGTAAATGTCATTTCTTTGTTGTAGTTTATGATACAAGATTATTAAATATCATTTCCTTGTTGTAGTTTGTGATACAAGATTATTAAATAGCATTTGTTTGTTGTAGTTTGTGATATAAGATTATTAAATAGCATTTGTTGTTGTAGTTTGTGATACAAGATTATTAAATGTCATTTCTTTGTTTTAGTTTGTGATATAAAATTATTAAATGTCATTCTTTGTTTTGTCTGTGATAAAAGATTATTAATGACAATTTTAAATCTTGCACCAAACATTTAAAATGTCAAGAAGAAATCAAACATTATAACAGAGCTGACATATGTTTTATACAATAAAGAAAATAGATTTATATTTAACTTTAAGTTTAGAATTCCCTTGGGCAAATAACAAATTAGATGGATGCAGATTTTTTGTCTTAAAATAAATTTAAATTACTTGCAGTAATAAAAACAGATATGAAAACATATTATGGTGGGTTGAGATGAAAGTAATGACAAATACTGCAGTACTTGATATTAAAGTAACCATGGACAAGAAGAGAGTGAGATATTATGAGTTATGACATATGAGTATGTGATTCCCTGGACAACTGTGTTAAGAACACACTTATCTTAACATAGTGTTTGTGAGACAGGGAACATAGATCTGTTTGCTTAAAAACTCTGACCTACTTCTATAGCCCAGAAACCTGTAGCAATCAACACTAATTGTAATTGTTATTTTTGTAAAATGTAATGTCAGGTTGGTGGACGGATGGGGATATGGAGATCTCTGGCGGGCATGAGGGAAGTCTGGTGTGAAACCAATGAATCCAGGACGTGACAAGCCTATGGGTCTTTACAACAATGGCTATCAGAATGATGTACAGCAGACTGTAGGTGGCGGGGAATGGATATCATTGAGGCACTCATCAGATTTCTCATCCCAAAGTCGGAGTGTCTTTGTGGAACTGTCTCAAGGCCGTCTTGTCAGGCAGCATTGCAAGTACAGCCACCGGAGCCTGGAAGTTTTGGCCAGGCCAGCCTACACCACTGTCTTAGCAACTTGTTAGATATTGTTAGAAATTATTTTAATGTCTGTTTAAAAAACATATGTTAGAAGATCTGTATTTACAATGTATTTTTGTTTATATATATGTCTGTGTATGTATGTGTGCGTGAGTGCTATTTTATTAGGTTAATTACTTCTTCTCTTTTACTTTGAATGTAGTAGTTAAATCTTACACTCTTCTGATATGTTTTTTCCTAATTTAATTTGTATTTTTGTACTAAATCAAGTGTGTGGGAAGAATGAAAGATGGAGTGATGAAGGGCAGATTGTAAGACGGGCCTGCGTTCCCAATTCTTTACCCTTGAAAAATAAAGATTATTCATTCATTCATTCATTGATTCATTCATTCTTCATTCATTCATTCATTCTTCATGCCAGTCCGAGCAAGACCACAATCTGCCCTAGCAAGGAAAGGCGCTGAAGTCGGAGTTACCCAGCCAAAAGGCGCTCGCAAAACTCGGGTACTGTGGACGACCCACGCGTGGGTCAAGTGTCGTACGACCTTGACTGAGATGTACTTGTCCACAAGATGAAGCAGGCGGTGGCAGGGCCTCTCTCTATATATATTATATAAAGGCTCACTCCGAAATATCGGATGTTGTATGTTTTTCATGTATGCATTCTCATCTCGCTCTCATAATTTCTATTCTTTTTTTCTGACTTTTCTCATTTTTCTCACTTTACTCACTCACTCTGCCACCTTGTAAAACTGCACCATACACCTCATTACAAGGGCAGTGCTGGAATGAATGCCAGGCATAGAGTATAAGCATGAGGGCATACCCAAGGAACTCCATGAACTCGTTTCTGGCACACAGTTGAGGGTTTCACTGCAATAAAAATAATTCTAGATATGCCTTCCCCACCTCACCCTGGTACCCCCACCTCACCCTGGTACCCCCACCTCACCCTGATACCCCCACCTCACCCTGATACCCCCACCTCACCCTGGTACCCCCACCTCACCCTGATACCCCACCTCACCCTGGTACCCCCACTTCACCCTGTTACCCCCACCTCACTCTGGTACCCCCACCTCACCCTGATACCTTCACTTTACCCTGGTAGCCCCAGCTTGTACAGTATCCTGATTTCTGTAAGTGAAGAAAAAAAAACTTTACCTCAATCACAGGGTACGGCTCCGGTACAGCAAATCTTCTTTCTCCTGTGGGTGGCAGCGCATAGGGAATCCCTCTGTAAGACTCGTATCTGGCGCCGCTTGGAGCAGTCAGAACTTTACCCCGGAACGTCCCAGCTGGTGACCTAACCTGGGGGTCTTGACCTGTGATGATCTCGATGCTGCCCAGGAAGAGCGTGGCAAGAAACAGAACCAGGCAATGTCCAGACATCATTGCTGTTTACACGTTTAAGGTGACAGGTATTCTGTAGCGCCTTCATCATCAATATCATGTGCCGAGTTTAAATACAGCATAAAATATGTCAGAATGAAATACATGTATAAAACAATCAAACAGATTTTACACTGTTCTTTATTTACAGTTTTCTCTTTGTATAAACACTATCACAGTAGTACTGTCAATGATATATAAATAAGAAAAAAAATCAATCCAGTGTTAACACATTTTATGATATATCTAACACATTATTTTGTATGGTTTATACCACATGTTATAATGTATGGTTATTCTCACAAGTTATTTTGTATGTTTTATCCCACGTGTTATTTGTATGGTTTATTCCATTTGTTATTTTTTTTGTTTATCCCACGTGTTAATTTGTATAGTTTATCCCACGTGTTAATTTGTATAGTTTATCCCACGTGTTATTGTGTATGGTTTATTCCACATGTTTTTTGTATGGTTTATCCCACATGTTATTTTGTATGGTTTATCCCACATGCTATTTTGTATGGTTTATCCAACATGTTCTTTTGTATGCTTTATCCCACGTGTTATTTTGTATGGTTTATTCCATTTGTTATTTTTTTGTTTATCCCACGTGTTAATTGTATAGTTTATCCCACGTGTTAATTTGTATAGTTTATCCCACGTGTTATTGTGTATGGTTTATTCCACATGTTTTTTGTATGGTTTATCCCACATGTTATTTTGTATGGTTTATCCCACATGTATTTTGTATGGTTTATCCAACATGTTCTTTTGTATGGTTTATCCCACACATTATTGTGTAAGGTTTCTCCCACATGTTATTTTATATGGTTTATACCACATGTTATTTTGTATGGTTATTCTCAAAAGTTATTTTATATGCTTTATCCCACACATTAATTTGTATGGTTTATGCCACATGTTAATTTGTATGTTTTATCCAACGTGTATTTTGTATGGTTTATCCCACATGTTATTTTGTATGGATTATCCCACGTGTTAATTTGCATGATTTACTCCACATGTTATTTTCTATGGTTTATTCCACATGTGTTTTATATGGTTTATTCCATATGTTTTTGTATGGTCCATCCACATGTTATTTTGTATGATTAATCCCACATGTTATTTTGTATGGTTTATCGCACGTGTTATTTTGTAAATTTTATCACACATGTTATTTTGTAAATTTTATCACACATGTTATTTTGTAAATTTTATCACACATGTTATTTTGTATAGTTTATCCCACATGTTATTTGGAATGGTTTATACCACATTTAATTTTTGTATAATTTATATCACATGTTATTTTGTATGGAAGTACATGAAGGTCTTAGTTTAAAGAAGGACATGAAAGTTTATAACACGTGTTACTGGGAACATTTCTGGCAGGAAAAAAAAACATAAATAAACACAAAAGATATCCATAAGCACAACTTAGTCTAAGGAATGTGGAAGAAACACATGCTGACAACACCAAGCCACCAAAAACCTAGAGAAACAGTTGACACGTTTGTGTGGTTCACTGAAGACTGAACTCTAAATACTCAAATCAAAAGTTTCCACTATTTTCCCTATTATGACTCTGTCTGTATTAGATATCGATGATAGAGGCATTCGCTTCTGGAACATATCTTTATATCAGGGATTTTAAATGATACTTCAAAAGTTTTCTGATATCCTGCTTTTCATTTTTTCATGAAGAATATATTTGGTTTATATTGGTCTATTCTATGATGTTGTCGACCATGAGTATTGTAGGTCATTTTTATCTTGATTTATTTCAGGTAAAAAGTTAATATTGGATGATGTTTGTGACACTGGTCAAAGTGTACAAATCATTAGTTAATTCCAGACACACAGCTTCAAGTGTTGGGACTGTTTCAGTACTTGGAATATGGAAAAGAAGTTCTCATCTTCATTATAAAGCGAGAAATGGAGGCCATAGAGATGTCGTTCATAAGAAGGATGTTTAAGGTACCATGGACAGCTAAGAAAACCAACGAATAAGTCTTAAAGAGGCTGGAGTTAAAAGGCAAATTACAGCAAAGATCAGAGGCAGACAAGCGAGCTTTATAGGAGATTTCCTGAGAAGAGGAAATTTGGAATACATTGTGGAAACTAGAAAAATTGAAGGAAGAAGAGACAGAGAAAGACAGAGAGAGAAGTTACTGGATGGGCTGTCAGTGTGGCTAGGAAGAAAGCCATCAGCGGATCTCATAATCAAGTCTAAAGACAGAGAATTGTGGAGAGAAATGATCGCCTACGCCACGCGGCAAGGCACTTGAATTGAATTGCATCTTCATTGACCTCAAGAAAGTTTATGACAGCATAGATAGGAGCAGCTTATAGAAAATTATGATAGAATTTGAGATACCTAATAAATTAATCAGTTTAACCAGAATATGTATGGAGGATGCAGAGAATACAGTAATATATAAAGGAAGAAAGTCAGAACCCTTCTATATAAGAACTGTTTTAAAACAAGATGATATATTATCTCCATTACTATTCAAACTAGTATTAGAAAAGGTAATCATAAAGACGAAAGAAGAAAGCAACACAGAAGAACAAGCTAACATACTAGGATACGTTGATCTTCTTCTTCTTCTTCTTCGTTCACTTCTACCACCAAAAACCGCACTGTGAACCTACTGAATTCATGCCTGTGGTCCTCGTTAGGTCCCGTGGTCCCCTGTGTGGTCCAAAATAGACCACACGAGTTCCACGAAAGGACCACAAGGGGTTCAGAGTATCACAGTGCTTTAGCCTGTATTCTTGGTGGGTCTCAGAAGCGGGATTGCGTGACACCGTGGTTTTCATTGCACCAGTTTGGTCTAGGGTTGGACTTTCTCACCGGAAGACCTCGACGTGTTTGGAATATCAGTGCATCCCCGCTGGGTGAGAGGTGTTAGCCCACCCAGGCCAGAGTTGGACTTTCTCACCGGAAAACCTCGACGTGTTTTGAGATACCCGTGTATCACCGCCGGGTGAGAGGTGGTTGCCCATCCAGTCCAGGGATGGACTTTCTCACCGGAAAACCTCAGCGTGATTAGGATACGCAGACATCCCCGCCGGGTGAGAGGTGCTTGCCTATCTAGACTTCCCTGGTCCAGTGTCTCCGACTTCAGCATTTTGCGGTCGTGGCCGCTACCCTTCCTAGTTGTGACCAGGATGGAGCTTTTGTCCAGGAGGACGAATCCTCGCCATTAGTGTCTTCTACCCCTGGGTTGAGCCGGTTTAGGCATTTCCCAGTATGGGCGTGTTTGGGACGGGACTGACCTCTAGGGCAGAGGTACTGTGACATTCATAGCCTTCAAGATTCACCCTGGTATGAGCCGGTTTAGGCAAAATTCACCAGTATGGGTGTTTATCAGGCGTTACCGACCTCTAGAGCGGAGGTGGCATGACATGTCTAGCCATCGAGTTCCACCCCTGGTGTGTGCCGGTTTAGGCATATTTCACCAGTGTAGGTGTATTTCGGACGTAGGCGGCCTCTAGAGCAGAGGTGCCGTGGTATAGCTCTCGCAGCGATACTACTAGACATACCAGGTTAAACTTCACTTTCCACCACCTTTTCCCATCGGCGCCGCACAGCAACCTTTATTTCCGCATTTACTTCCTTAACTGGGAGGAGCTTCAGTCCGCGCGCGGCATTTGAAAAGTCAAGCCAGCAGTGACTTAACCTCTGGGACAAGCCGGTTCATGCATTTCACCCGATATGACTGCACTCAGGACGTGGCCGACCTCCAGACCAGAGGTGCCGTGATTTGACTGTTTGCTTCGTTTTATCCTTTCAACCACCTTTTCCCCAGTGATGCTGCGCGGCAACCTCATTGCAAATTTCTTCATTGGCCGGGAAGAGCACCGCTCCACGCACGGCAGCTGAAGATCTCGCCAACAGCGGCAGATGAGCTACCAAACGTGACACTCATCTACCCTAAGTAACTGGTTTTCAGGCGCCAGATATTCGCCCTCGCCCCTTCTCCTGTCAGTTTAAACAGTTCTGCCACGGGAAGGCCAGGAGCTGGACTTGACTGCCAGAGGCTGTTTGTGGCGCGTTTGCAGTCCTTAGAACCGGATACGTTGATGACATCGACCTAGTCGGATATACTATGCAAGAAGTCTTCAACACCTGCATACACCTGAGAGATATGGCACTAAAAGTGGGCGTGACCATTAACCAAGATAAGACAGAGTATATGAAGATATCAAGAGACCACAGTAAGAATGACTCAGATTATATAAATGTTGGAGATGTGGTTATTAGGAAAGCAGAAACATACAAATATCTAGTCACAACTTTCAACAGAAGAAACATAGGAAATTAAATACAAGGAAATTAAAAGCAGAGCACATATAGGGATTAAAATATGCTTCGCCTTGCAACAGCTGTTAAAATTCAAAATCCTGTCCCAAAACAGCAAAATAACAATCTATAAAACCATAATAAGACCAGCCGTCATGTATGGATCAGAAACATGGAGTGCATGAATGACGAACAACAATTGCAGATCTTTGAGAACAATATCCAAAGAAGAATCTTTGGACCTATAAAGGATGCCAACAGTGGAGAATGGAGAGCTAGAAAGAACACTGAACTAAACAGCTTTTTTAACAGACAAACGAAAATTATGTACGAACAAGAGATGAAGGAAACAAGACTAAGGGATAGACAAAGACAGAGATAGGAAGACAAGATAGAAGAGGATATGAAAGAAATTAGATTAAACTAACTTTAGAGAGAAGATTAGAAATAGAGAGGATTGGAGGCGAACTTTATCTGCAGCACTGAGCCTTAGTGGCTCGGAAAGAAGAAGAAGAAGAAGAAGAAGAAGAAGAAAAACGAAAGTGAATAATAGAGCGATACATGATTCATGTAATAAACAGACGGTGCATCTAGTGAAACAGTTTTGCTATTCTTAGTTAAAATGAACTGACTCAGCAAAGAAAAAAATACAACCTGTTTTTCAAAGCCAAGTTTCAAAAGCATATATTTACTGGCTATACCAAATCTTACCGGAGTCCAGCAACGCTTCCAGAACTGCGTTCACTGATAACGCTATCAAAGTGTAACAGCTCCAACTCTTTCAGTACTACAAACGTTTGTACATTCAGTCACAACTCCCAGTGATATATAACTTGACATAACCTGACCAGCATGGACTCTGGCCTACCTCTTCCCCTCACAATGTGTGTATATAGTACTCCAGGTTTGTTTTTCTGGAGTATTACAAGGTCATAGAAATTATGCAGTATCATGGCCTGATAACCACACACTGACAGCAGTTAACACACACACACACACACGCAGTCAGATAAGAAAGACATAGCCACACTTTAAAAGAGACATGGAGAAGAACAACAGACAGGATGTTGAGCAATAGAGGGCTCACCTGGGCAAGAGCGGAAAAAGGTAAAGGACAGGCATTTGTGGAAAAAACTTGCGGAAGCCCCATGTACCCTGGGCACTTAAGGTTCAGAGAGAGAGAGAGAGAGAGAGAGAGAGAGAGAGAGAGAGAGGCACATTTTAGACAAAATACAAGCCGACACATGTGATAACCCAAGTCCACACATGTGATAACCCAAGTCCACACATGTGATAACCCAAGTCCACACAGGTGATAACCCAAGTCCACACAGGTGATAACCCAAATCCACACATGTGATAACCCAAGTCCACACATGTGATAACCCAAGTCCACACATGTGATAACCCAAGTTCAAGGACAACAGTGCGACATGTAAGATGAGCTTTGTTGTACACGATGGTGTGAGCGAAGCAGCGTGACGTGAGGCTCGTGTCACACATCACACATTGGTTTCGGTGAGGTGGCGTGACAATGAGGCTCATGTCACACATCACACACTTGTTTAGGTGAGGTGGCGTGACAGTGAGGCTCATGTCACACATCACACACTGGTTTCGGTGAGGTGGCGTGACAATGAGGCTCATGTCACACATCACACACTTGTTTAGGTGAGGTGGCGTGACAGTGAGGCTCATGTCACACATCACACACTGTTTTCTGTGAGGTGGGGGGACAATGAGGCTCGTGTCACACGTCACACACTGGTGTCTGTGAGGCGGCGGGACGATGATGTTGCTGTCACACAGAACACCAAGACGCCTGATCATGAAACATCACACCACCAGTAACACATCCTAGTCATATTCAACTACTAGATCCTTGTGAACGCCGCCGCCGAGCTACACCTCCGCCCCGTCGTATTTTTTAAAAACTGTTTTACTCATTTTTAAAAATAAATTAATACTTTGTAAATAAATACTTTTAAGGTGAGTTTGTAAGTTTTCTTTGCTTTCTGTAATATATAAACAAATCGTAGTCGCCTTGTTAACGGCGAGTATTCTTGACATAAACTGATTAAACAAATTATTTCTCTAATTGCCTGATTTGTATTTTCTCTCCTTCCTTGCGATCAGGTTTATGTGTCATTTCAGTGAAATTCGCTTCTGACCTTTGTTATGCCATCCTTTTGGTATCTGATATCTGTTATGCCATCCCTTCGGTATCTGATATCTGTTATGCCATCCCTTCGGTATCTGATATTTGTTATGCCATCTCTTGGGTATCTGACATTTGTTATGCCATCGCTTCAGTATCTGACATTTGTTATGCCATCCCTTCGGTATCTGACATTTCTTATGCCATCCCTTCAGTATCTGATATTTGTTATGCCATCGCTTGAGTATCTGACATTTGTTATGTCATCTGTTCGGTATCTGATCTTTGTTATGTCATCCCTTCGGTATCTCATATTTGTTATGCCATCTCTTCGGTATCTGACATTATTTATGCCATCTCTTTGGTATCTGATCTTTGTTATGCCATCTCTTCGGTATCTGACACTTCTTATGCTATCTCTTCGGCACGCCACTAATATTGATGTTCGCAAGAACAGCTACTTTTTATATATAAACAATAAACGAAGATTTCAACAAACAGCTTGGACTAAATTGTTCGTTGACTGTTGGTTTGCTTGATGTCCTAACTGACTCTATCTAGCCACATTACTTGCCAGACATCTTAACCTTACTATATCTAGCCACATTACTTGCCTGACATCTTAACCTTACTATATCTAGCCACATTACTTGCCTGACATCTTAACCTTACTATATCTAGCCACATTACTTGCCTGACATCTTAACCTGACTATATCTAGCCACATTACTTGCCAGACATCTTAACCTGATTATATCTAGCCACATTACTTGCCTGACATCTTAACCTTACTATATCTAGCCACATTACTTGCCAGACATCTTAACCTTACTATATCTAGCCACATTACTTGCCAGACATCTTAACCTGATTATATCTAGCCACATTACTTGCCTGACATCTTAACCTTACTATATCTAGCCACATTACTTGCCTGACATCTTAACCTGATTATATCTAACCACATTACTTGCCTGACATCTTAACCTGACTATATCTAGCCACATTACTTGCCTGACATTTTAACATGACTCTATGTAGCTACATTACTTGCTTGACATCCTAACCTGACTCTATCTATCCACATTACATTCTTGATGTCCTAAAAAGACTCTAACTAGCCACATTACTTTCATGAAACGTCTTATTTTCTTTCGTGATTCCTCTTCTTATTATTATTATTAATATTATTTTATTATTATTGTTATTACTATTATTATTATATTATGTTCAAATCTGTGTAGACAGACAGGACAGCGGATCTAGCACAGAGCTATAAAGAATCCTGTCTGAGCAGAATCTGATGATTCTAAAAGTGCACATAAAGAAGAGTCCATCAGCTTTAGGTTTGGTTCCTCACGTGACCGTTTTATAAAGTCTAAATCTGGCCATGAAACAAGGTGAGAAGAACATTCACATGCGCCTTTATCTCCCGCTGACGTGTGTAAAAAGATTTTAATATTACATTAAAATAAAGTATAAAGTAGCAAATGTTGCAGTGACAAAACTGATGTTTCAGAAAGTACATCACGCAGGGTAAGAGACATGTACAGTTATATAGGCTTGGACAAATCCTAGCGTGAGTACTCTGTCTTCTATGACTCAAAGATGAGGACAGTACACGTGTATAAAATGTTCTGGAGCTGGACATACAGAAACATAGAAGTTAAGTATCACACTGGCAGTTTATTTCTGGAGAACACTTTCTATTTATCATTTTCTTTCAAGAGACAGAACTGAAAGTACTTTTCTGTTTCTTGATAAGAAATAAGACCAAGTTAAATGTACTATATCTCGAAACCAGGAAAGCTTACTAGAGAATCAAGATAAAAATGAAACATGTACGTCATTATGTAAACAGTTTAATACTCTTTGGTTCGCTTTAGTTGGGACTCTTGTATCCACTTTGGGACCAACGTGTCCCAGATGTATCGTCTGTTGGCCAGGAAGTCTTCACGAACTGAGGGATAAAGCGAGAAGCTGAGATAACTCTTCTTGTCTGTATCAAAGGGAGGCCACACAATATTTGTCTCTTCCTCTAGGTTCTGGCTTGTTTTTCTGGATCTGTGAAGTGTAGAAAAAATCATCAGGTATATATATATATTCTCTCTTTCTCCATCTCCCTCACTGTCTCTCATAGCTCTCTCACACTTTTTCTCTCTCTCGGTCTATTTTAGCTCCCTCACTCTCTTTCACTCTCTCTTGCTCTAGTTTAACCCACTCACTCTCTTACTCTTTTATTTTCTTGTTTTTTCTGTGTCTCTCGTTTTTTTCTATGTGTTTCTCCTATCTCTCTCTCTCTCTCTCTCTCTCTTCTCTCTCTCTCTCTCGTGTTCGGACTTTGAATTCATTGTTGAAGGTTTTCATATTTTCTGTATTTCTCTCCACATTTTGTGACGGTAGCTAAATGCTACCATGTTTGTGACGGTAGATAAATGTTCCAATGTTTGTGATGGTAGCTAAATACTACCATGTTTGTGACGGTAGATAAATGTTACCATGTTTGTGACAGTAGATAAATGCTCCCATCTTTGTGACGGTAGATAAATGCTCCAATGTTAGTGACGGTAGATAAATGCTCCAATGTTAGTGAAGGTAGATAAATGCTCCAATGTTAGTGACGGTAGGTAAATGTTTCCATGTTTGTGACAGTAGATAAATGCTCCCATGTTTGTGACGGTAGATAAATGTTACCATGTTTGTGACAGTAGATAAATGCTCCCATCTTTGTGACGGTAGATAAATGCTCCCATGTTTGTGACGGTAGATAAATGATCCCTTGTTTCTGACGGTAGATAAATGCTCCCATGTTTGTGACGGTAGATAAATGATCCCTTGTTTGTGACGGTAGATAAATGCTCCCATCTTTGTGACGGTAGATAAATGCTCCCATGCTGTGTTAACAAGTAAAGAAAGAAACAACGTTAAACCAGACTTCATGGGGGTCAGATCCCAGGTTTATCATGGCCATCTACCTGCAAGCTGCAGTTCTCTGGATCTTTTTGTTCATAAAAATACTTTTTTTTTTGTAAACATACCGGCTGATATACATTCATTCATCTTTGTCAGAACAGTATGTAATAGACAATCAGCTGTTTGTGGCTGTCACCTTTCTACAAAGATTTGAAGATAATAATAATAATAATAAAATAAGAAGAAGAAGAAAAGAAGAAGAAGAAGCATTACGAAGGAAAATTAAACGTTTCAAGAAAATAATGTGACTAGACAGAGTCAGTTTAGGACGTCAAGCAATTAATGTGGCTAGATATAGTCAGGTTAGGATGTCATTCAAGTAATGTGGCTAGACAGAGTCAAGTTTGGACATGAAGCAAACCAACAGTCAACAAAAAGTTTCGTCCAAGCTGTTTATTGAAATCTTCTTTTATTGTTTATAAATAAAATGTAGCTGTTCCGGCGAACATCAATATCAGTGGCGTACCGAAGAGATGTCATAAGAAGTGTCAGATACCGAAGAGATGGCATAAGAAGTGTCAGATACCGAAGAGATGTCATAAGAAGTGTCAGATACCGAAGAGATGTCATAAGAAGTGTCAGATACCGAAGAGATGTCATAAGAAGTGTCAGATACCGAAGAGATGTCATAAGAAGTGTCAGATACCGAAGAGATGACATAAGAAGTGTCAGATACCGAAGAGATGGCATAAGAAGTGTCAGATACCGAAGATACGTCATAATAAATATGAGATACCGAAGAGATGGCATAAGAAGTGTCAGATACCGAAGATACGTCATAACAAATATGAGATACCGAAGAGATGGCATAAGAAGTGTCAGATACCGAAGATACGTCATAACAAATATGAGATACCGAAGAGATGGCATAAGAAGTGTCAGATACCGAAGATACGTCATAACAAATATGAGATACCGAAGACATGTCATAAGAAGTGTCAGATACCGAAGAGATGGCATAACAAAGGTCAGATACCGAAGAGATGGCATAACAAAGGTCAGATACCGAAGAGATGGCATAACAAAGGTCAGATACCGAAGAGATGGCATAACAAAGGTCAGATACCGAAGAGATGGCATAACAAATGTCAGATACTGAAGGGATGGCATAACAAATGTCGGAAGTGAATTTCACACAAATGACACATAAACATGATGGCAAGGTAGCAGAGAAAATACCGATCAGACGATTACAGAAATAATTTGTTTAATCATTTTATGTCAAGAATACTCGCCGTTATGAAGGCGACTGCGGTTTGTTTAATCAGTTTATGTCAAGAATGGTATAGACGTTGTGAAGGCGAAAATGCATACCGCCTTGGATATGGACTCGAACACACGCCAGCTCTGACCTTACTAAATCGATAACTTCAGGTTAAGTATGGTTTCGGCATCTCAGCAAACTAGAACATCCCATAACTGCTCCCCCGACGGTGCCAGTGTTATCTCCTAGAATGGGGATGAATCATCCCAACGTCATGTCCGTGCACAATGATGATAATTTATCTGTGTACGATGAGTGCTCACATTTCCGCAAATGTCCTCAGTAGAGACGTACTCACAACAAGCTCTAATCGGCTACACGGAGCTAGTAGGGAGGTACTCACAGTCAGCTCTAAGTAGCTACATGGAGCTAGTAGGGAGGTACTCACAGCCAGCTCTAAGTAGCTACAAGGAGCTAGTAGGGAGGTACTCACAGCCAGCTCTAAGTAGCTACAAGGAGCTAGTAGGGAGGTACTCACAGCCAGCTCTAAGTAGCTGAGGATAATAATAGTAATAAAATAACAATAATAATAATAAAATAAGAAGAAGAAGAAAAGAAGAAGAAGAAGCATTACGAAGGAAAATTAAACGTTTCAAGAAAATAATGTGACTAGACAGAGTCAGTTTAGGACGTCAAGCAAGTAATGTGGCTAGATAGATTCAGATTAGGATGTCAAGCAATTAATGTGGCTATAAATAAAATGTAGCTGTTCCGGCGAACATCAATATCAGTGGCGTACCGAAGAGATGTCATAAGAAGTGTCAGATACCGAAGAGATGTCATAAGAAGTGTCAGATACCGAAGAGATGTCACAAGAAGTGTCAGATACCGAAGAGCTGGTAGGGAGGTACTCACAGCCAGCTCTAAGTAGCTACACGGAGCTAGTAGGGAGGTACTCACATCCAGCTCTAAGTAGCTACATGGAGCTAGTAGGGAGGTACTCACAGCCAGCTCTAAGTAGCTACATGGAGCTAGTAGGGAGGTACTCACAGCCAGCTCTAAGTAGCTACATGGAGCTAGTAGGGAGGTACTCACAGCCAGCTTTAAGCAGCTACACGGAGCTAGTAGGGAGGTACTCACAGCCAGCTCTAAGCAGCTACACAGAGCTAGTAGGGAGGTACTCACAGCCAGCTTTAAGCAGCTACATGGAGCTAGTAGGGAGGTACTCACAGCCAGCTTTAAGCAGCTACATGGAGCTAGTAGGGAGGTACTCACAGCCAGCTCTAAGCAGCTACACGGCGCTAAGCTTCCAAAGAGCGCAATGAAGTGCATCAACAATGTTTTTCATTGGCCGATCACGGGCTGGGAAATCTAAGCCTCACTGAAAGTCACAGATCTCTCTTATCTTTTTGACAACGTTTTTTTGTCTCTCCAGCTCTTCTCGTACATTCTTCATTAGTTATTTTTGCTGTCCAGGAGATTCGCAACATTCTTCTAATAAACCACATTTCTGTTGCTTCCAATGATTTTTGTGCAGACTTGCCTATTGTCCATGATTCACTTCCATATAACAAGATAGGTTCAATATAGCATTTTAGGACTCGTTTTCTAACATTCATTGATAAGGATGTGTTGGATAATATGTTTCTCATTCTCTGAAATCTAGTCTTTGCTTGGCCTATTCTGTTTCTTAATTTCTGTTCTGCATTTCCCATCTGAAGTTATTACTGCTCCAAGGTATTTGAATTTCTGCACCTGCTTTAGAATAGTTCCGTTTAATTTTATTCTGCATGTTGGTGGATTCTGTTTCTTAGATATAACCATAGTCTCTGTCTTTTTATGATCAAAGTAAGGATTTTCTGTTCACCTTTTTTGGCGACTTTATCCTAGAGATTTTGCAGGTCTTGTTGGTTCTCAGCTATCAGTACTGTGTCGTCAGCATACCGAAGGTTGTTAATATTGTATCATTCAGTTTGTATGCCTGGTTCTGTTATGATCGTTCTTAGAATATTCTCGCTGTACAGAGAAAAAAGGTCTGGAGATAGTACACATTCTTGTCGCACCCCTTGTTTTATCGGTTATTTTCTAGTTATATTTTCAACTGGAATTGCTGATTCTTGCTGCCAGTATAGATGTTTTACAATCCTCAGGTCTTTGCCGTCTATATTGATGTCTTCAAACATTTTAATAATTTCATTATGTTTCACCTTGTCGAATGCCTTGGTGTAATCAATGAAGCATAAGTAGAGATCTTTCTGTACTTCTAAAGCTCTTTCTGTTAGTGTTCGTACAGCATAAATGGCATTGTGTGTTCCCTTTCCTTCAACAAATTCAAACTGTTCATCTGCTATTTCCATTTTTATCTTTTTCCTTGTTCTTCTCATAATTATTCTCAGCAGTAGCTTCGTTATGTGACATGAGAGGCTGATAGTCCGGTGGTCATCACATTCCTTTGCACCTGGTTTCTTTGGTAGTGCTATAAACGTGGATTTAATCAAGTCACTGGGCATATAACCACTGTTGTAAATGTTATTCAGTAACTTGGCTATTATTTTTATTCCTATCTCCTCTAGCGCCTCTATTTCTTCTGTTGTTATATTATCAGGCCCAGTCGCTTTTTCCTCTCTTCATGTGTTTGATGGCATCTATGATTTCATCTTCAAGTATTGGTTTTGCGTCATAGTTTTCAGTATCTGGTGTTAATTCTGGTCTTTCTCCTCCATATAGCTCACCGATATACTCTGTCCACCTGTCCACCTGTCCACAATGTCTTCGTTTTCCATTAACATTTTACCTTCTTTTGATTTCAAACATACTGTGGTATATTTTGTTTTCCTGCCTGTGAGTTCACTAATTCGTTTGTGCATGTTTTTGCTGTCTTTATTATGAGAGTCCTCTATTTGTCTGAACTGTTCATTTAACCACACTTCCTTTGCTTCTCTGCATTTGCGTCTTATTTCTTTATTGAGAATATTTTCAGTGATAAAGAACTTCATAAAAGATGACCACAGCTGAGATGAAGATGATAAACGACAGATTGATGAAAAATAGCACACTTGAAAGTTAGAGAGGGTATGTTTTAATAAACATATGTAAACGCCATGCCATCATAATTATGTTACTTCTTCGTCTTGTCACTTTCTCGATATATCACTCTTTTGACACATACTCGTTGGAAGTAATAACATTACCCTGATGTATGCACTACTGTATGGAAGTGAATGCTGGAAAATCACCAAAACCATAGAAAACAAGTTGAATTTCTTCCAGACTAAATATTTACGAAGAATTAGAAAAAATATTTTGCCCAAACACCATAAGAAATAACATCTTATTGGCAGAAATACAGATGAAGCCACTGACAACAATTATTGAGGAAAGACACTGGCGATGGTTGGGACATGTGCTCCGAATGACTGATAACTCAGTACCAAAAAAAATAGCACTAAGATGGACACCACAGGGGAACAGAAGTAAGGGAAGACCCAAAGAGACATGGAGAAGAACAACAGAAAGGATGTTGAGCAGTAGAGGGCTCACCTGGGCAAGAGCTGAAAAAAAGACAAAAGACAGGTATTTGTGGAAAACCCTTGCGGAAGCCCCATGTGCCCTGGGCACTTAATATTCAGAGAGAGAGAGAGAGAGAGAGAGAGAGATGTATGCATTATATTCTATCTCTCTCTCTCTCTCTTTCTTTATTTCTCTGCATATATATACTGTAAATATAAAGCTAAAAATTCATTTTAAAAAATTCACAAAATAAAATAAAATGAAAATAAAAGAAAGGAACACTGTCAAACTGGATTACGTAAATAAAACTTGTAGACACATCCTAGAGCTCTTGTTTCCCCTGCTGTACTTGGGACTCTTGTATCCACTTTGGGACCAACGTGTCCCAGATGTATCGTCTGCTGGCCAGGACATCTTCACGAACTGAGGGATAAAGCGAGAAGCTGAGATAACTCTTCTTGTCTGTATCAAAGGGAGGCCACACAATATTTCTCTTCTCCAGGCTGTAGTTCGGATTTCTGGTCAAGTATAAAAGTTAGTACACATTTAATAAGACAAATTATTATTTGTCTTATTCTAATAATAAATTCTGCTACATGACAAAAAAAATCAGTTAAATATCTTTCTTTCTTTCATGTTTATCTACAGGCAAATAGTTGCTCAGTTGGTTTACAAACTTGGGAAAAATCATCAAATATGTATCTTATATAAGTACCAGGAGATGTTCAAATAGAAATAAGTTGTATTACATCTAAAGTCTCTTTTTCTTTCTCGTACCTGTCTTCTCTTCTCCTACCTGTCTTCGTTTCTCCTACCTGTCATCTTTTCTCCTACCTGTCTTCGTTTCTCCTACCTGTCATCTTTTCTCCTACCTGTCATCTTTTCTCCTACCTGTCATCTTTTCTCCTAACTGTCTTCTTTTCTGCTACCTGTCTTCTTTTCTCCTACCTGTCTTCTTTTCTCCTACCTGTCATCTTTTCTCCTACCTGTCTTCTCTTCTACTACCTGTCTTCTTTTCTCCTACCTGTCTTCTTTTCTCCTACCTGTCATCTTTTCTCCTACCTGTCTTCAATTCTACTACCTGTCTTCTTTTCTCCTACCTGTCATCTTTTCTCCTACCTGTCTTCTTTTCTCCTACCTGTCTTCTTTTCTCCTACCTGTCTCTTTTCTCCTAACTGTCTTCTTTTCTGCTACCTGTCTTCTTTTCTCCTACCTGTCTCTTTTCTCCTACCTGTCTTCTTTTCTCCTACCTGTCTTCTTTTCTCCTACCTGTCATCTTTTCTCCTAACTGTCTTCTTTTCTGCTACCTGTCTTCTTTTCTCCTATCTGTCTTCTCTTCTCCTTCCTGTCTTCTTTTCTCCTACCTGTCTTCTCTTCTCCTACCTGTCATCTCTTCTCCTACCTGTCTTCTCTTCTCCTACCTGTCTTCTCTTCTCCTACCTGTCTTCTCTTCTCCTACCTAGCTTCGTTTCTCAGATTTGATTTTTCTGTTTGATGGGTTAAATCACCAAGCAAGTGCACACCCCTTCTCTCCCCTTCCCGCCCCCCCCCCCCCCCCGTTTGTTATAAAATGAAAGATAAAAATACATACCAGATTGTTGCAGTAAATATGTAAACTTTAGCTGAAAAGTTACAGCTCAGTGCAAAGTTAAACATTAAACTCACACTAACTTCTGAAATTACTACTTTTATATGACTTAATCAGATCATCTCAATGTACAATATCTTTCTCTACAATATCTTTCTCTACAAAATATTTCTACATACTATATTTCTCTACAATTTGTTTCTATATATTATCTTTCTTTGCAATACATTTCTCTACAATGTCTTTCTCTACAATATCTTTCTCTACAATATATTTCTCTGCAATATATTTCTCTGCAATATATTTCTCTACAATATCTTTCTCTACAATATATTTCCCTGCAATATATTTCTCTAATATTTGTTTCTATAAATTATCTTTCTTTGCAATACATTTCTCTACAATGTCTTTCTCTACAATATCTTTCTCTACAATATCTTTCTCTACGATATATTTTTCTGCATTGTCTTTCTCTACAATATCTTTCTCTACAATGTCTTTCTCTATAATATCTTTCTCTACAATATCTTTCTCTACAATATTTCTCTCTACAATGTCTTTCTCTACAATATTTTTCTCTACAATGTCTTTCTCTACAATATCTTTCTCTACAATATCTTTCTCTACAATGTCTTTCTCTACAATGTCTTTCTCTACATTATCTTTCTCTACAATGTCTTTCTCTATAATATCTTTCTCTACAATATCTTTTAATACAATATCTTTCTCTACAATGTCTTTCTCTATAATATCTTTCTCTACAACATCTTTCTCTACAATGTCTTTCTCTATAATATCTTTCTCTACAATGTCTTTCTCTACAATATCTTTCTCTACAGTATCTTTCTCTGCAATATGTTTATCTACAACATCTTTCTCTACAACATCTTTCTCAATAATGTCTTTGTCTACAATATATTTCTCTACAGTATCTTTCTCTGCAATATGTTTACCTACAACATCTTTCTCTACAACATCGTTCTCAACAATATCTTTCTTTGCTATATATTTCTCTACAATATCTTTCTCTACAACATCTTTCTCTACAATATCTTTCTCTACAACATCTTTCTCTACAATGTCTTTCTCTACAATATCTTTCTCTACAGTATATTTCTCTACAACATCTTTCTCTACAATGTCTTTCTCTGCAATATATTTCTCTACAGTATCTTTCTCTGCAATATGTTTATCTACAATATCTTTCTCTACAACATCTTTCTCTACAATATCTTTCTTTGCTAAATATTTCTCTACAATATGTGTCTCTGTTATTTCCTGTTTTCCTAAATTGTTTTCCTCCCTCATGTCACACTCGGGCTGTCACTCAACTTATCGCCTGTCTCTTACTTAACTACTGGTTACATCTTCATTCAATATCTGTAACAGTGTACGGGAGATAACTGTTGTTTATACAGAAATGGCAATTGTTATGATTCTCTTTTTTTAATTTCCGTGGTAGAGGTCGATCGAGATCCTTCTAGAACGTCACGTGCGCTGAGAAACCCGTGACAGAGAACTGTGGGAGAGACTGTGAGTAGGCTGTCAGTCTACGTATGAATGTGAGCTAGAGAAGAAGGATTTTTGGTGATGTACTGTGGAGAAGATGGATGTCGTGACTCTGTAGTTGGAATATGAACGGGCTTTCCATGTGGCAGGGCAACCTGCCGGCAGTCAACATTTCCGTCATCTTTTTCCATTGCCATCACGTGAAGTTCATGAAATAAACATCATAACAATGTGCCACGCTGGACTGGCTTGCCTTCCCATACGTGTTCGTGCCAACACAGTGGTTAGTAAGAATCTGTGGGGTGAAGCTAAGTCAGAAACTACTCAGTTTTCAGAACAAGGTCCAAGAATGTATACAGTCAGTATCAAAACAGTGCCACACAAGGCTCACGCAAAGCTAGTGCTGCACAAGGCTCACGCAAAGCTATAGCCGTACAAGGCTCACGCAAAGCTAGTGCTGCACAAGGCTCACGCAAAGCTATAGCCGCACAAGGTTCACGCAAAGCTATAGCCGTACAAGGCTCACGCAAAGCTAGTGCCGCACAAGGCCCACGCTAGCTAGTGCCACACAAGGTTCACGCAAAGCTAGTGCCACACAAGGCCCACGCTAGCTAGTGCCGCACAAGGTTCACGCAAAGCTAGTGCCACACAAGGTTCACGCAAAGCTAGTGCCACAAAAGGCTCACGCAAAACTAGTGCCACACAAGGCTCACGCAAAGCTAGTGCCACACAAGGCCCACGCTAGCTAGTGCCGCACAAGGTTCACGCAAAGCTAGTTCCGCACAAAACCAAGCCAAAGCTATTGTCGGACATGCCACATGCAAAGCTAGTCATGCACAAGGCCCACGCAAAGCTAGTGAAGCACAAGGCCCACGCAAACCTAGTGCAACATAAGGCTCACGCAAAACTAGTGCTTCACACGACCGCAATTAATCCTATACAGGCACCCAACCAGTTCAACATACAGGCAATCAGCTAAACTGTTTCACCTCCAGCAGAGATTAAAATATCGTCTTCTAGAACTTGTGTACACTCACATGAACTCGTGTTTCAGTTAGCCTTCATCTCATTTCACATATTAATCGACAACAAGACAGCCAAGTTTCCTGTTTATTGGTTTACATATGTATGCGTTTTATGTATTCTAACGCCCTCTTCTATTTTACAATATTCCCCCCCCCCCAATCCTTCTTAATGTTTCTTTTTTTTCCTGCAGTTTAGTGTAAAGTAAAATGTCAAAGTCAGAAAGTCACAGCTTTGGTCATGACTCCTACAGTTAATGGTAACTTTCGCGTTTGTTGTCCAGATCATAAGAGCAACATATTGACAAATATATTTATAATGTGTACGACACTGACAACATACAGATAAGTATTTATCATACTTACGACACTGAAAACATACTGACAAGACTGTATTACGTGTACGACACTGACAACATACTGACAAGACTGTATCACGTGTACGACACTGACAACATACTGACAAGACTGTATCACGTGTACGACACTGACAACATACTGACAAGACTGTATCACGTGTACGACACTGACAACATACTGACAAGACTGTATCACGTGTACGACACTGACAACATACTGACAAGACTGTATCACGTGTACGACACTGACAACATACTGACAAGACTGTATCACGTGTACGACACTGACAACATACTGACAAGACTGTATCACGTGTACGACACTGACAACATACTGACAAGACTGTATCACGTGTACGACACTGACAACATGCTGACAAGACTGTATCACGTGTACGACACTGACAACATACTGACAAGACTGTATCACGTGTACGACACTGACAACATGCTGACAAGACTGTATCACGTGTACGACACTGACAACATGCTGACAAGACTGTATCACGTGTACGACATTGACAAAAGTTATCATGTTTACGGCACTGACAACATACTGACAAGAGCTATCATGTTTTTACTACACTGACAGTATACTGACAAGAATGTATCATGCATATGACATTAACAACGTACTAATAAGTATGTATCATTGACATCATAGTGCTCAGACATGATGAATTTATTACATTTCTTTTTTTGGTGGGATCGAAGTAGTCAGATTTGCAATCTTCTTGTTCTTGCTCTTCTTCTTTTTCTTCTTCCTACGCAATTTCTGTTTATATCTGCAGTCCTGACTTTTGGATAACTTTCACAGATTTTGTAATTCATGTATGGAACCGTAGAGCGTACGAGTATCGTCTTTGGTGGTTTCACTGGGCCAGTAATTGCTTCTCAGCGTCTCATAGTTGGTACAGTTTTGGAGGAGGATATGTTCCACAGTTTGGGGCACCTGGGCACATGTACAAAGATTAGTAGTACCAACCTTAAACTTTGTATACATATGACTTCGGAGTCGGCTGTGTCCTGTTCGTAGACAAAAAATGGTGACTTATTCCAGTGCTACATCGAGCCAGTTTTATTTTATGGATGCGAGACACGGTCAGTCACACATGAAGTAAGCGCCAACTGGAAGTCACTGAAATGTGGCTCCTTAGAAGAATGCTGCGAATACCATGGACAGCAAGGAAAACGAGGAGGTTCTGAGAAAGACTGGAGAGACGAGACAAACAAAATAACAGAAGTCAGAAAAGGACAAGCCAGTGTCTTAGGACACGTTCTACAGCGAGGGCAAGCTGGGATACATTGTGACAACGGGAAAGATAGAAGGCAAAAAGAGATCGAGGTAGACAGAGAAAGAAAATGATGGACGGACTAACTAAATGGCGCAGACAAAGAACATTATCACAGCTTATTATCAGCACTCGGTGCAGGGAGTTGTGGGAAAGCATGATAGTCAACGCCAGCAGGCAGGACTATAGATTTATTATTATTATTATTATTAATGCCACTGTCATCGTAATGGGTCCTCTAGCATGTGGCACATTACAAAAATAAAACCACGTGTTTGCAGGTAAACAAAATCACCTGTAGAAACTTACCCTGTTTTCACGAAAGAACCAATTAGATCAATGAAGTCAGATTTCATTTGTTTATCTTCATCATAGAATCCTTCCTCCACTTTAATCAAGTAAAAAAATTCCATCAGTTTAGGCTCCATGTCGAACATATACACAAGGTCAAGGCCATGTATCATGTACTGATTCTGTATGTATCTAGGTCTGTGATCAAAGGACATAAAGTAAGCATTTTTCGATGTCCTCTCTCTATTTGAAACCTCCAAGAATCTCAGACTTTGTTTGATGAAGAAGTTATCATTACCAAGAGCAATGGCAGATTTCTCTAATCCAACATAAAGTTTCTGATATTCAGCGAGAAGTAACTCAACCAAATACTCGGGTGTACGTAGAGAATCGGTGAAGTCTCTAGCAGCAGAATCGACTGAAGATGTGTCGACTTTACCGAAATAGGAGTTAAGAAATACGTAGCCGTCATCATTGGTAAAACTGACAATGTAATCGCGGCTGAAGAATCCAACTTGGCTCAGATATTCAGAATCGTCCAGCAGTTGTGGTATCGGTCTAGGTAAAAGATCATCCCCTGAAGTTGTGAACTGATAAAAGATGGGGAAGGAGAAATTGAAGCCGAAACTTTCCGCAGGCTGTTCTTTTAGACACGTGACCACGTCTTCCTCATTTCCTGTCACTGTCTTCACGCCACAAGCAAACGTTTCTGCCGCCTTCTCCAGAAGAAAGTTTGATGTACGAGGTGGGCTCGGCAAGAAAAAGGCAGTAGCACTCAGAAGTAGCGCCTGCAGACAGAACAAGTTTCTAGAACAAAATTTCCGCAGAGAATTAATGATTAATGTTGAAACAATTATCAGATATTATATAATATACTTCTAGATGGACAGAGACAAAAGATTTAACAGGAGCGTCTTTTCTCATACCCCAGTCACAATCGTCTGATTGAAACATTTATCTTGAATCGGGGGGGGGGGGGGGTGTTGTGGGAAAGTAGGCAAAGAAAGCCTGGACTTTGATAATGTACTCATCTAGGAGGCCATGTTGTAGCTTCGTTCATTTTTACCAGTTGTACTACAGTTTCTTGCCACTATAAAACTTTCGTGATATCTGTCTCTCTCTCTCTCTCTCTCTCGCACTCACACACTCACTCACTCTGTCACTCTCTCTCTCTCTCGCATTCACTCACTCTCTCTCTCTCACTCTCTCTCTCTCACTCACTCACTCTCTCACTCTCTCTCTCACACTCACTCACTCTCTCACTCTCTCTCTCTCACTCTCTCTCTCTCACTCTCTCACTCACTCTCTCACTCTCTCTCTCTCTCTCTCACACTCACTCACTCTCTCACTCTCTCTCTCTCTCTCACACTCACTCACTCTCTCACTCTCTCTCTCTCTCTCTCTATCACTCTCTCTCTCTCTCACACTCACTACTCTCTCAGTTTTGACTTATCTATTTGTTGCTCTTTTAAAAATCTTTGAATTCTCTATCTTTTTTTTCAGCTCCTTTTCTAGACAATATCAAATATTCATTGTTTCTTTGTTGTTTTTAAACATTATCAAATATTCATTGTTTCTTTGTTGTTTTTAAACATTATCAAATATTCATTGTTTCTTTGTTGTTGCTAACAATTATCAAACATTCATGTTTTCTTTGTTGTTTCTAACAATTATCAAACATTCATGGTTTCTTTGTTGTTGCTAACAATTATCAAACATTCATGGTTTCTTTGTTGTTTCTAACAATTATCAAATATTCATGGTTTCTTTGTTGTTTCTAACAATTATCAAATATTCATGGTTTCTTTGTTGTTTCTAACAATTATCAAATATTCATGGTTTCTTTGTTGTTGCTAACAATTATCAAATATTCATGGTTTCTTTGTTTCTGCTAACTATTACCAAATATTCATGGTTTCTTTGTTGTTGCTACCAATTATAAAATATTTATGGTTTCTTTGTGGTTGCAAACACTTATCAAGTATTCATGATTTCTTAGTTGTTGCTAACAATTATCAAATATTAATGGTTCCTTTGGTGTTTCTAACCATTATCAAATATTCATGGTTTCTTTGTTGTTTCTAACCATTATCAAATATTCATTTTTTCTTTGTTGTTTCTAACCACTACCAAATATTAATGGTTTCTTTCTTGTTTCTAACCATTATCAAATATTCATGGTTTCTTTGTTGTTTCTAACCATTATCAAATATTCATGGTTTCTTTGTTGTTTCTAACCATTATCAAATATTCATGGTTTCTGTGTTGTTTTTAACCGTTATCAAATATTCATGTTTTTTTGTTGTTGTTTCTAAGCATTATCAAATATTCATTGTTTCTTTGTTGTTGCTAACCTTTATCAAATATTCATAGTTTCTTTGTTTTTTCTAACCATTATGAAATAGTTATGGTTTCTTTGTTGTTTCTAAGCATTATGAAATATTCATGGTTTCTTTGTTGTTTTTAACCATTATCAAATATTCATTGTTTCTTTGTTGTTGCTAACCATTATCAAATATTTATGGTTTCTTTGTTCTTTCTAACCATTATCAAACAGTCATGGTTTCTTTGTTGTTTCTAACCATTATCAAATATTCATGGTTTCTTTGTTGTTTCTAGCATTTATCAAATATTCATATAGACAAATTACTGACCAGACAGAAAGAAAGCTTTTTAAAATGAACACAGAATTACTTTGGTTGCTCTATGAAATATGTTGTTTAAATGCTTTGCCATTCTTTATTAAGTTGCCATCCATGCTACCAGTTAAAATACTTAGATTTTGGGCAGAAAATATTGGTTTCTTTCCTGTCAGTCATTGCTTAATGTGTACACTTAAAATCAGCTCGAAACTATTTCCTCTTACTTTATTGAAAAGATCTTTTCCTAGAGGGGAGATACTCAGCACAGAAGTACTCATGGATCCCGCCGACTCCCCAGAAACTGTGACGTCATCAGGGTCACCACCAAACGCCCGGATATTGTCCTTGACCCAGTGGAGAGCCAACACCTGGTCCCAGTATCCTTGGTTTCCAGGCAGAGAATCAGAGTTTCCGTGTAAGAACCCCAACAAGCCAAGTCTGTAGTTCATCGTGACGACTACAATATCGGCCTGGAATACGGAACAGAGACCAACGTTTTAATGAAATACGAAGATCTCTTACAAAGCTGTTGTGTGCTCTACCGAGATTTAGAATTCTGAAAACTTAAGTTGCTTTCATAAGTATTTAAAAACTGGAAATGATAAAATATTAAATGGTTGTATACACCGATTTTCAGACAAATCCATAAGTCAGTGTTTCCTGAAATATGTGTTGTACAAGAGCTGGAGATGTGCCACAGCACACTGGAGTGTTTCATGAGAGCTAGAGCTTTGTCGAATCATACTGAAGTGTCTCAAGAGAGCTAGAGCTTTGTCGAATCATACTGAAGTGTCTCAAGAGAGCTAGAGGTTTGGCGCATCATAGTGAAGTGTCTCAAGAGAGCTAGAGGTTTGCCACATCATAGTGAAGTGTCTCAAGAGAGCTAGAGGTTTGCAACAAGAGCACCTGGAGTGTTCGTCAAAATGTTGATGACTTAACAGAATATTTTGTTGTAAATTACATGGAACTTTAGCGTCGTTATACAGTTATATTTCCATGAAAACTAGCCATAAGTAACATTTAAAACAAATTATACTTTAAAAGAAGGGAAGTAACCATTGAAAATATATGATACTATATCAGGGCGGGTCATAGAATCTATTCATAAAATTTTCATCGATTGCTTCCCTTGATTTCGTCTGGTTTTTTTTTTTTTTAACCTGCTCCTATCTATGGTACAGTAATGTTAATATTATCATTGCAGTGTGAACTGTAAAATAATTAAAAACTGTGATTAATTAAAGGACGTCTTAACACGTTATGTCATATTACCGTTGCAACGAGAACACATTACATCATGTTACCCTGGTAACGAGGTCTCCAGGCACGTATATGTCGGAGGAACCCGAGATCAGTCCTCCGCCATGGATGAAAACAAACACACTCTTCAGACGACTCTCAGCTGTTGTGTCCTGTAACAAGAATTAGAGACATAGTAAGGTCGCTGAAGGGTAATTATAACAAGGTTATATGTGTGCTTCAGTCTGTGTGTGTGTGTTAGGGAAGACTAAGATATGGAATTTTGCTGTAACATTTCTGAAGGACCCGGATGTTGTTACATAATTATTCAGGAGTCAAAAGTACTGTAATAATGGCACATTGAAACTATGTAAATTTCAGGAGTCAAAAGTACTGTAATACTGGCACACTGAAAGTATTTAAAGTTCATTAGTCAAAAGTACTGTAATACTGGTACATTGAAAGGATATAAATTTCAGTAGTCAAAAGTACTGTAATACTGGCACACTGAAAGTATATAAATTTCAGGAGTCAAAAGTAATGTAATACTGCCACACTGAAGTATATAAATTTCAGGAGTCAAAAGTACTGTAATACTGGCACATTGAAAGAATATAAAGTTCAGTAGTCAAAATTACTGTAATACTGGCATACTGAAAGAATGTAAGGTTCAGGAGTCAAAACTACTGTTATATTGACAAACTGACAAGATATAAAGTTCAAGGGTCAAAGTACTGTAATATTGGCGCAATGAAAGGCTGTAAGGTTCAGGAGTCAAAACTACTGTTATATTGACAAACTGACAAGATATAAAGTTCAAGTAATAGTGGCGCAATGAAAGATTGTAAGGTTCAGGGGTCAAAGTACTGTAATACTGGCGCACTGAATGGTTGTAGTGTTTAGAAGTCAAAGTACTATAATACTGGCAGACTGAAAGGCTGTAATGTTCAGGAGTAAAAAATGCGGTAATATTGGTACAGTGAAAGGCTGCAAGATACAGGAAGCAATAGCAATGTTATACTGGCATAGTTCAAGGCTGTAAGGTTCAGGAGTCAAAGTACTGTAATACTGGCAGACTGAAAGGATGTAAGATTCAGGAGTCAAAGTACTGTAATACTGGCACACTGAAAGGATGTAAGATTCAGGAGTCAAAGTACTGTAATACTGGCACACTGAAATGATGTAAGATTCAGGAGTCAAAGTACTGTAATACTGGCACACTGAAAGGATGTAAGATTCAAGAGTCAAATTACTGTAATACTGGCACACTGAAATGATGTAAGATTCAGGAGTCAAATTACTGTAATACTGGCACACTGAAATGATGTAAGATTCAGGAGTCAAAGTACTGTAATACTGGCACACTGAAAGGATGTAAGATTCAAGAGTCAAATTACTGTAATACTGGCACACTGAAATGATGTAAGATTCAAGAGTCAAATTACTGTAATACTGGCACACTGAAATGATGTAAGATTCAAGAGTCAAATTACTGTAATACTGGCACACTGAAATGATGTAAGATTCAGGAGTCAAAGTACTGTAATACTGGCACACTGAAAGGATGTAAGATTCAAGAGTCAAATTACTGTAATACTGGCACACTGAAATGCTGTGAGGTTCAAGTTGGAAGTCAGAACAGTAGTGAGACAGAGAGAAAGAGAGATAGAAAATTAGAGAGACAGAAAAAGGAGAGAAACAGTAAAAAAAGGAAGTAGAGAAAGATAGAGGCTTGAGAGACTGATACAGAAAAAGAGAGAGAAGTGAGGAAGAAAGTGAAAGATGGACAAAGGAGATAAATAAAAAAAGAAGACAGAGACAGGAAGATAGTGAGAGAAAGAAAAAAAGAAGAAGCACCAAAGACAGACAGAAAAAGAGAGAGAGACAGAGAAAAAGAGACTAAAAGAAAGATAGAGTGCAGAACTGGGATATAAATATTCTTATATATAAATGACAAGTATCACTTTTAAATTCTCACATTATTGTGAGTAGAGAACCTAGATATAAATATTCTTATATATAAAGGACAAGTATCACTCTTAACTTTCTATATTATTATCATTACAGGACTCAGATATAATTATTCTTATATATAATGGACAAGTATCACTCTTAACTTTCTATATTATTATCATTACAGGACTCAGATATAATTATTCTTATATATAATGGACAAGTATCACTCTTAACTTTCTATATTATTGTCATTACAGGACTCAGATATAATTATTCTTATATATAATGGACAAGTATCACTCTTAACCTCCTATGCTGTTGTTTTGGTTTTTCAAAAATTTGCTAAGTACTCACATTCATATACACTCAAACACATGCACACATATATACAAACATGCACACATATATACAAACATGCACACAATCAAACGCTCAGAAAGAAATTGCAGGACAAAATTGTTACCTGCGGTTTGAGAGGTATAAAGACATTGAGATACAAGCAGTCTTCCTGGCCAGCAGTTGTATTGGACATTTTTTGTACACAGAAGGGACCAAAATCTGTGGCATCATACTCGCCCTGTGTGAGAGAAGGGCAGGGGAGGTAATAAACTATTCAACATCATTATAATGTTGTATTAAAGAGATCAGGTGTTTCTTTGTTGTAGTTTGTGATATAAGATTATTAAATATCATCCTTTTGTTGTAGTTTGTGATTTAAGATTATTAAATATCTATTCTTTGTTGTAGTTTGTGATACAAGAGTATTAAATATCATTTCCTTGTTGTAGTTTGTGATACAAGATTATTAAAAAGCAGTTCTTTGTTGTAGTTTGTGATATAAGATTATTAAGTATCATTTCCTTGTTGTAGTTTGTGATACAAGATTATTAAATAGCATTTCTTTGTTGTAGTTTGTGATATAAGATTATTAAATATCATTTCTCTGTTGTAGTTTGTGATACAAGATTATTAAATAGCATATCTTGGTTGTAGTTTGTGATATAAGATTATTAAATATCATTTTTTGTTGTAGTTTGTGATATAATATTATTAAATATCATTTCCTTGTTGTAGTTTGTGATACAAGATTATTAAATATCATTTCTTTGTTGTAGTTTGTGATACAAGATTATTAAATAGCATTTCTTTGTTGACGTTTGTGATATAAAATTTGTTAAATATCATTTCTTTGTTTTGTCCGTGATAAAAGATTATTAATGACAATTTTAAATCTTGCACCAAACATTTAAAATGTCAAGAAGAAATCAAATATTTATAACAGACCTGATATATGTTTCACACGCTAAAGAAAAGAGATTTATATTTAACTTTAAGACTTGAATTCCCTTGAGCAAGTAACAAATTAGATGGATGCAGGTTTTTTTTGTCTTAAAATAAATTTAAATCACCCGCTGTAATAAAAACAGATAGGAAAACAAATTATGGTGGTTTGAGATGAAAGTAATGACAAATATTGCAGTACTTGATATTAAAAGTAACCATGGACAAGAAAAGAGTGATGCATTAAAGTTATGACATATGAATATGTAATTCCCTTGGAACAACTGAATTAAGAACACACTTATCTTAACATAGTCTTTGTGAGACAGGGAATATAGATCTGTTTGCTTAAAAACTCTGACCTACTTCTGTAGTTCAGAAACCTGTAGCAATCAACATTAATTGCAATTGTTATATTTGTAAAATGTAATGTCAGGTTGGTGGACAGATGGGGACATGGAGATCGCAGGCGGGGATGAGGGAAGTCTGGTGTGAAACCAATGAATCCAGGACGTGACAAGCCTATAGGTCTTTACAACAATGGCTATCAGAATGATGTAAAGAAAACAGAGCCAGCAGACTATAGGTGGCGGGGAATTGATATCGTTCAAGCACTCATCGGATTCCTCATCTCACAGTTAGAGCGTCTCTGTGGAACTGTCTCAAAGCCGTCTTGTCAGGCAGCATTGCAAGTACAGCCACTGGCAGTTTTGGCCAGGCCAGCATACACCACTGTCTTCATGGCAGTTCGAGCAAGCACAAAGTCTGCCCTAGCAAGGAAAGGTGCTGAAGTCGGAGGTACCCAGCCAGAAGGCGCATCGCAAAAACCGGGGTGCTGTGGACGATCCACACGTGGGTCAAGTGTCGTACGACCTTGACCGAGATGTACTTGTCCACAAGATGAAGCAGACAGTGGCAGGGCCTATATATAAAGGCTCACGCCGAAATATCGGATGTTGTATGTTTTTCATTTACGCATCCTCATCTCGCTGTCATACATTCTATTCGTTTTTTCTCACTTTTCTCATTTTTCTCACTTTACTCACTCCCTCTGCCACCTTGTAAAACTGCACCATACACCTCACTACAAGGGCGGTGTTGGAATGAATGCCAGATATAGAGTATAAGCATGAAGGCATACCGAAGAAACTCCATGAACTCAAGTGAGGGTTTCACTGCAATAAAAATAATTCTAGAAATGACTTCTCCACCTCACCCTGGTATCCTCACCTCACCCTGGTACCATAACCTCACCCTGGTACCCCCACCTCACCGTGGTACCCCCACCTCACCTTGATACCTTTACCTCAACCTGGTACTTTCACCTCACATTGATACCCTCACCTCACCCTGGTAGCCCCACCTCACCCTGATACCCCTACCTCACCCTTGTATGCTTAGCTTACCCTGATACCCTTACCTAAACCTAGCAGTCTTACCTCACCCTTGTACCCTTACCTCATCATGGTAGCCTTACCTCAACCTGGTATCCCCATTTCACCCTGATACCCTCATCTCAACCTGGTACCCTCACCTTACCATTATAGTCTTACCTCACCTTGGTAGCCCCACCTCACCCTGATACCCTGACCTCACTATGGTAGCCCCACCTCACCTTGGTACCCTAATCTCACCTTGGTACACTTACCTTACCCTTGTACCCTTACCTCACCCTGGTAGACCTACCTCACCCTGTTACCCTGACCTCACCCTGGTACTTTCACCTCAATCTGGTACCCCCACATCACCCTGGTACTCTAACCTTACCCTGGTACCCCCACCTCACCCTGGTACCCTCACCTCACCATGGTAATCTCACGTGACCCTGGTACATTCACCTCACGTTGGTATTCTTACCTCACAAGGGTACTCTCAAATCACCATGGTACCCTTACCTCACCCTGTTACCCTTACCTTACCCTGTTAACCTTACCTTACCCTGTTACCCGTTCCTTACCCAGTTACCCTCTCCTCACCCTGGTACCCTTACCTCACCCTGTCACCCTCTCCTCACCCTGGTACCCTTACCTCACCCTGTTACCCTCTCCTCACCCTGGTACCCTTACCTCACCCTGGTACCCTCACCTCACCCTGGTACCTATACCTCACCTTATTAGCCCCACCTCACACTGGTACCCCCACCTCACCCTCGTACCCCTACTTCACCCTTGTACCCTTACCTAACCCTGGTAGCCACACTTCACCCTGATACCCTCATCACACCCTGGTACCCTTACCTCACCCTGGTAGCCCCACTTCACCCTGATACCCTCACCTCACCCTGGTAGCCCCACCTCTCCCTGATACCTTTACCTCACCCTGGTAGCCTTACCTCATCCTGGTACCCTCACCTCACCCTGGTACCCCCACCTTGTACAGTTTCCTGATTTCTGTAAGTGAAGAAACAAAACTTTACCTCAATCACAGGGTACGGCTCCGGTTTAGCAAATCTTCTTTCTCCTGTGGGTGGCAGCGCATAGGGAATCCCTCTGTAAGACTCGTATCTGGTGCCGCTTGGAGCAGTCAGAACTTTACCCCGGAACGTCCCAGCTGGTGACCTGACCTGGGGGTCTTGACCTTTGATGATCTCGATGGTCCCCAGGAAGATCGTGACAAGAAACAGAACCAGGCAATGTCCAGACATCATTGCTGTTTACACGTTTAAGGTGACAGGTATTTTGTAGCGCCTTCATCACCAATATCGTGCCGAGTTTAAATACAGCATAAAATATGTCAGAATTAAATGTTGACTAATTTTATGTCATTCAAACATAAATATACATGTATGAAACAATCATACAGATTTTATACTCTTCTTTATTTACAGTTTTCCCTTTGTACAAACACTATCACAGTAATACTGTCAGTGATATGTAAATAAGGACAAAAACAATCCAATGTTAACACATTTTATGGCATATCTAACACGTTATTTTGTATGGTTTATATCACACGTTAATTTGTATGGTTTATATCACACGTTAATTTGTATGGTTTATCCCACATGTTAGTTTGTATGGTTTATCCCACATGTTAGTTTGTATGGTTTGTCCCACAAGTTAGTTTGTATGGTTTATCCCACATGTTAGTTTGTATGGTTTATCCCACATGTTAGTTTTTATGGTTTATCCCACATGTTAGTTTCTATGGTTTATCCCACATGTTAGTTTCTATGGTTTATCCCATATGTGATTTGGAATGGTTTATCCCACATCTTATTTTGTATAGTTTATCCCACATGTTATTTTGTATGGTTTATCCAACATGTTAGTTTGTAAAGTTCACCCCACACGTTATTTTGTATGTTTTATCCCATATGTGATTTGGAATGGTTTATCCCACATCTTATTGTGTATAGTTTTTCCCACATGTTATTTTGTATGGTTTATCCCACGTGTTAGTTTGTAAAGTTCACCCCACACGTTATTTTGTATGTTTTATCCCACACGTTTTTTTGTATAGGTTATCCCACATGTTATTTTGTATAGTTTATCACAAATGTTATTTTGTATGGAAGTACATGAAAGGTTTTAATGTAAGGAAGTACATGAAGGTTTTAATGTAAGGAAGTACATGAAGGTTTTAATGTAAGGAAGTACATGAAGGTTTTAATGTAAGGAAGTACATGAAGGTTTTAATGTAAGGAAGGACGTGAAATTTTATAACACGTGTTATTGGGAACATTTCTGGCAGGAAAAAAAAAACATAAATAAACACAAAAGATATCCATAAGTGCACCTTAGTCTAAGAAATGTGGAAGAAACACACGCTGACAACATCAAGCCACCAAAAACCTAGAGAAACAGTTGACACGTTTGTGTGGTTCACTGAAGACTGAACTCTAAATACTCAAATCAAAAGTTTCCACTATTTTCCCTATTATGACTGTGTCTGTATTAGATATCGATGATAGTGGCATTCGCTTCTGGAACATATCTTTATATCAGGGATTTTAAATGACACTTCAAAAGTTTTCTGATATCTTGATTTTTATTTTTCATGAAGAATATATTTGGTTTATGTTGGTCTATTCTATGATGTTGTCGACCATGTGTCTTGTAGGTCATTTTTATATTGATTTGTTTCAGGTAAAAAGTTAATAATCGACGATGTTTGTGACATTGGTCAAAGTGTACAAATCATCAGTTAACTCCACACACACAGCTTCAAGTGTTGGGACTATTTCAGTACTTGGAATATGGAAAAGAAGTTCATATCTTCATTGTAGAGCAAGAAATGGAGGCCATGGAGATGTGGTTTATAAGAAGGATGCTTAAGATACCATGGCAGCCAAGAAAACCAACGAAAAAGTCTTAAGAGAGGCTGGAGTTAAAAAGCAAATTACAGCAAATGTCAGAGGCAGACAAGCGAGATTTATAGGACATTTTCTGAGAAAAGGAAAATTGGAACACATTGTGGCAACTAGAAAAATTAAAGGAAGAAGAGACAGAAGAAGACAGAGAGAGAAGTTACTTGATGGGATGTCAGTGTGGCTAGGAAGAAAGTCACCGGTGGATCTCATAATCAAGTCTAAAGACAGGGAATTGTGAAGAGAAATGATCGCCTACGCCACGCGGCACGGCACTTGAATACAACTGAATCTTCATTGACTTCAAGAAAGTTTATGACAGCATAGATAGGAGCAGCTTATGGAAAATTATGATAGAATTTGAGATACCTAATAAGTTAATCAGTTTGACCAGAATATGTATGGAGGATGCACAGAATACAGTAATATATAAAGGAAGAAAGTCAGAACCATTTTATATAAGAACTGATTTAAAACAAGATGATATATGATCTCCATTACTATTCAACCTAGTATTAGAAAAGGTAATCATAAAGACGAAAGAAGAAACCAACACAGAAGAACAAGCTAAAATACTAGGATACGCTAGTGACATCGACCTGGTGGGGGAAACTATGCAATAAGTCATCAATACCTGCATACACCTGAGAGATCTGGTGCTAAAAGTGGGCTTGACCATTAACCAAGATAAGACAGAGTATATGAAGATATCAAGAGACTAGGTGCAGAAGGACCTATATTATATAAATGTTGGAGATATATTTATTAGGAAAGCAGAAACATACAAATATCGAGACACAACTTTCAACAGAACCAACATAGGAAATTAAATACAAGGAAATTAAAAGCAGAGTACAAATAGGGATTAAAATATATTTCGCCTTGCAAAACCTGTTAAAATTCAAAATCCTGTCCCAAAACAGCAAAATAACAATCTACAAAACCATAATAAGACCAGCCGTCATGTATGGATCAGAAACGTGGAGTGCATGAGTGACGAACAACAATTGCAGATCTTTGAGAACAAGATCGAAAGGAGAATCTTTGTACCTATAAAGGATGCCAACTGTGGAGAATGGAGAGCTAGAAAGAACACTGAACTAAACAGCTTTTTTAACAGACAAACGAAAATTATGTACGAACAAGAGATGAAGGAAACAAGACTAAGGGATAGACAAAGACAGAGATAGGAAGACAACATAGAAGAGGATATAAAAGAAATTAGAATAAACTAACTGGAGAGAGAAACTTTGGAATAGAGAGGATTGGAGGCGAACTTTATCTGCAGCACTGAGCCTTAATGGCTCAAAAAAAGAAAAAGAAGAGGAGAAGGAGGAAGAAGACGAAGAAGAAGAAGAGGAAGAGGAGAAGGAGGAGTAGGAGTAGGAGAAGGAGAAGGAAGAGGAGGAGGAAAAGGAAGACGAAGAAGAATAAGAGGAGGAGGAGGAAGAAAAAGAAGAAAAGGAGGAGGATGAAGAAGGAAAAGATGAGGAGGAAGAAGAAGAAAAAGGATAAGGATGAAGAAGAAGAATAAGAACAAGAAGAAGAGGAGGAGGTGAAAGAAGAAGAAGAAGAAGAATAGGAGGAGGAGGAAGATGAAGAGAAGGAGGAAGAAGAAGAAAAAAAGAAGGATTGATTGATCTTTATTGATTGATCTTTATTTCAAAAGGGTTAACAATTGGGGACGCAGGCCCGTCTGACATTCTGCCCTTTACCATACATATTTCACTCTATTCCAGACATTCTACAACTATACTGTTCATGTAACAAACATAACTAACATTGAAGCTGAGAGACATAAAATAAAATATAACATTTACGTTTCGCTCTTATCCATTCACACAGTACAGAAGTAACTACATACATTATAAATGACTATCTACTAAACAAAATTTTCGGAACTATTTAGAAAACAATTAATTGTATTCGTTGTCTGTAAGAGCAGTTTAAGATACCTTTTAAGTTTTATAGTTCATGGAGGCATGTAGTCGACATCAAATAGATATTGAGAAAGCTTGTAGTTGTAGGAAGGAGTATAATTTATATTTTTTATATAGGATGGGAGGGTATTCCAAAGATGAGCAGCAGAATAACTAAAGCTTTTCTTGTAAAGATCAAGTCTAGGTTTAGAAGACATATGTTGTTCAAGCGTTGGCTGCACTTTGGGCAAAATTTAAACAGGTTCCATAGATAAGGTGGGGCATGCCGTGAAAGAATTTGATGTACTAATTTGGCTTTGTTGAAGAGGAACCTATTCTTAAGAGGCAGTATTTTTATATGTTTGTGCTGGTTAGTTGTTTGTGCTTGATCTTTGTCACTAATAAGCTTTACTGCTCGCTTTTGGAGTGAGCAAAGCCTCTTTGTATTTGACACTAAGCAACTATCCCAAACTGTTAAGCAATAGTCTAAATATGTTTGTATATGAGATATGTAGTATGTCTTCCTTGTGTCTTGATCGATGAAGTACTTAATTTTGGCAAACTGGTATACTTTTTGTGCGATGAGTTTTGTTAGACTTTGAACATGAGAGTTCCAGGTCAGATGTTGGTCAATAATAAGACCTAGTGTTTTGTGCTCGCTAACGTTTTCTATCTGTGATGTTTCTGTACAGAGCCGAAGTGTTGTTTTTGTTGCGTTTTGTAGTTTCTGTCTTGTTGTTATGAGCATTGATTTTGTTTTATCGGTGTTTATAATCATGCCATTATTTTTGCTCCATCTAATTAAATTGTATAACTGGACCTGAAAAGTTGATTCTAGATTAATACAATCGTAGTCACTGGTGTAGATTGTGCAATCATCGACAAAAAGGTCACAAGAATAGTGTTTAAGATGAAGTGGAAGATCATTGATATAGATAGCAAAGAGCAACGGGCCTAGAATAGAACTTTGCGGAACACCAGTGTCAACTTTAGCAGAATTTGATAGAGAATTGTTGAAGAATACTACCTGTTGTCTGTCTGAAAGAAACGATGCAATTAATTTTATTAGGTCAGGGTGCAGTCTATAAGTCTTTATTTTTCTTACAAGAATATCGTGATCAATCATATCAAATGCCTTTTTAAAGTCGACAAAGATGACACCATATAGTCTGTCATCATTTATGTTTACTAACCAGTTTTCTGTCATTTTGGTAAGAGCTGTGTGGCAGGAATGATTGGGTCTAAAGCCTGACTGACTGTCTATGAATAAATTGTTCTCTTGCATGTGTCGTAGAGTTATTTTGTGTATGTGTTTTTGAGTGGTTTTGATAATGACGATAATATGGATATTGGTCTATAGTTGGTAAGATTGTTGGATGAGCCAGATTTAAAGCGAGGATACACCTCAGCAGTTTTAAAAGCCTCAGGGAAATAACATTTTGCAATGCACTGGTTGTAAATATATGTTAGTGTATGTGAAATGACAGGTGCAGCATAATGTAATATCTTATTACTAATATCATCAAGAGGGAGAGAAGAAAATAAGAGCAAGAAGAAGGGGAAGAGGGGGAAGAAAAAGAAAAGGACGAGGAGGAAGAAGAAGACAAGAATGAGGATGAAAAAGTAACCATGGACAAGAAAAGAGTGATGCATTAAAGTTATGACATATGAATATGTAATTCCCTTGGAACAACTGAATTAAGAACACACTTATCTTAACATAGTCTTTGTGAGACAGGGAATATAGATCTGTTTGCTTAAAAACTCTGACCTACTTCTGTAGTTCAGAAACCTGTAGCAATCAACATTAATTGCAATTGTTATATTTGTAAAATGTAATGTCAGGTTGGTGGACAGATGGGACATGGAGATCGCAGGCGGGATGAGGGAAGTCTGGTGTGAAACCAATGAATCCAGGACGTGACAAGCCTATAGGTCTTTACAACAATGGCTATCAGAATGATGTAAAGAAAACAGAGCCAGCAGACTATAGGTGGCGGGGAATTGATATCGTTCAAGCACTCATCGGATTCCTCATCTCACAGTTAGAGCGTCTCTGTGGAACTGTCTCAAAGCCGTCTTGTCAGGCAGCATTGCAAGTACAGCCACTGGCAGTTTTGGCCAGGCCAGCATACACCACTGTCTTCATGGCAGTTCGAGCAAGCACAAAGTCTGCCCTAGCAAGGAAAGGTGCTGAAGTCGGAGGTACCCAGCCAGAAGCGCATCGCAAAAACCGGGGTGCTGTGGACGATCCACACGTGGGTCAAGTGTCGTACGACCTTGACCGAGATGTACTTGTCCACAAGATGAAGCAGACAGTGGCAGGGCATATATAAAGGCTCACGCCGAAATATCGGATGTCGTATGTTTTTCATTTACGCATTCTCTACTCGATCTCATAATTTCTATTTCTTTTTTTTCTCACTTTTCTCATTTTTCGCACTTTACTAACTCACTCCCTCTGCCACCTTGTAAAACTGCACCATACACCTCACTACAAGGGCGGTGTTGGAATGAATGCCAGATATAGAGTATAAGCATGAAGGCATACCGAAGAAACTCCATGAACTCAAGTGAGGGTTTCACTGCAATAAAAATAATTCTAGAATGACTTCTCCACCTCACCCTGGTATCCTCACCTCACCCTGGTACCATAACCTCACCCTGGTACCCCCACCCACCGTGGTACCCCCACCTCACCTTGATACCTTTACCTCAACCTGGTACTTTCACCTCACATTGATACCCTCACCTCACCCTGGTAGCCCCACCTCACCCTGATACCCCTACCTCACCCTTGTATGCTTAGCTTACCCTGATACCCTTACCTAAACCTAGCAGTCTTACCTCACCCTTGTACCCTTACCTCATCATGGTAGCCTTACCTCAACCTGGTATCCCCATTTCACCCTGATACCCTCATCTCAACCTGGTACCCTCACCTTACCATTATAGTCTTACCTCACCTTGGTAGCCCCACCTCACCCTGATACCCTGACCTCACTATGGTAGCCCCACCTCACCTTGGTACCCTAATCTCACCTTGGTACACTTACCTTACCCTTGTACCCTTACCTCACCCTGGTAGACCTACCTCACCCTGTTACCCTGACCTCACCCTGGTACTTTCACCTCAATCTGGTACCCCCACATCACCCTGGTACTCTAACCTTACCCTGGTACCCCCACCTCACCCTGGTACCCTCACCTCACCATGGTAATCTCACGTGACCCCTGGTACATTCACCTCACGTTGGTATTCTTACCTCACAAGGGTACTCTCAAATCACCATGGTACCCTTAACCTCACCCGTTACCCTTACCTTACCTGTTAACCTTACCTTACCCTGTTACCCGTTCCTTACCCAGTTCCCTCTCCTCACCCTGGTACCCTTACCTCACCCTGTCACCCTCTCCTCACCCTGGTACCCTTACCTCACCCTGTTACCCTCTCCTCACCCTGGTACCCTTACCTCACCCTGGTACCTTCACCTCACCCTGGTACCTATACCTCACCTTATTAGCCCCACCTCACACTGGTACCCCCACCTCACCCTCGTACCCCTACTTCACCCTTGTACCCTTACCTAACCCTGGTAGCCTTACCTCACCCTGGTAGCCACACTTCACCCTGATACCCTCATCACCCCTGGTACCCTTACCTCACCCTGGTAGCCCCACTTCACCCTGATACCCTCACCTCACCCTGGTAGCCCCACCTCTCCCTGATACCTTTACCTCACCCTGGTAGCCTTACCTCATCCTGGTACCCTCACCTCACCCTGGTACCCCCACCTTGTACAGTTTCCTGATTTCTGTAAGTGAAGAAACAAAACTTTACCTCAATCACAGGGTACGGCTCCGGTTTAGCAAATCTTCTTTCTCCTGTGGGTGGCAGCGCATAGGGAATCCCTCTGTAAGACTCGTATCTGGTGCCGCTTGGAGCAGTCAGAACTTTACCCCGGAACGTCCCAGCTGGTGACCTGACCTGGGGGTCTTGACCTTTGATGATCTCGATGGTCCCCAGGAAGATCGTGACAAGAAACAGAACCAGGCAATGTCCAGACATCATTGCTGTTACACGTTTAAGGTGAACAGGTATTTTGTAGCGCCTTCATCACCAATATCGTGCCGAGTTTAAATACAGCATAAAATATGTCAGAATTAAATGTTGACTAATTTTATGTCATTCAAACATAAATATACATGTATGAAACAATCATACAGATTTTATCTCTTCTATTTACAGTTTTCCCTTGTACAAACACTATCACAGTAATACTGTCAGTGATATGTAAATAAGGACAAAAACAATCCAATGTTAACACATTTTATGGCAGATCTACACGTATTTTGTATGGTTTATCACACGTTAATTTGTATGGTTTATCACACGTTAATTTGTATGGTTTATCCCACATGTTAGTTTGTATGGTTTATCCCACATGTTAGTTTGTATGGTTTGTCCCACAAGTTAGTTTGTATGGTTTATCCCACATGTTAGTTTGTATGGTTTATCCCACATGTTTTTTATGGTTTATCCCATGTTAGTTCTATGGTTTATCCCACATGTTAGTTTTATGGTTTATCCCATATGTGATTGGAATGGTTTATCCCACATCTTATTTGTATAGTTTATCCCACATGTTATTTTGTATGGTTTATCCAACATGTTAGTTTGTAAAGTTCACCCCACACGTTATTTTGTATGTTTTTCCCATATGTGATTTGGAATGGTTTATCCCACATCTTATTGTGTATAGTTTTTCCCACATGTTATTTTGTATGGTTTATCCCACGTGTTAGTTTGTAAAGTTCACCCCACACGTTATTTTGTATGTTTTATCCCACACGTTTTTTTGTATAGGTTATCCCACATGTTATTTTGTATAGTTTATCACAAATGTTATTTTGTATGGAAGTACATGAAAGGTTTTAATGTAAGGAAGTACATGAAGGTTTTAATGTAAGGAAGTACATGAAGGTTTTAATGTAAGGAAGTACATGAAGGTTTTAATGTAAGGAAGTACATGAAGGTTTTAATGTAAGGAAGGACGTGAAATTTTATAACACGTGTTATTGGGAACATTTCTGGCAGGAAAAAAAAAACATAAATAAACACAAAAGATATCCATAAGTGCACCTTAGTCTAAGAAATGTGGAAGAAACACACGCTGACAACATCAAGCCACCAAAAACCTAGAGAAACAGTTGACACGTTTGTGTGGTTCACTGAAGACTGAACTCTAAATACTCAAATCAAAAGTTTCCACTATTTTCCCTATTTGACTGTGTCTGTATTAGATATCGATGATAGTGGCATTCGCTTCTGGAACATATCTTTATATCAGGGATTTTAAATGACACTTCAAAAGTTTTCTGATATCTTGATTTTTATTTTTCATGAAGAATATATTTGGTTTATGTTGGTCTATTCTATGATGTTGTCGACCATGTGTCTTGTAGGTCATTTTTATATTGATTTGTTTCAGGTAAAAAGTTAATAATCGACGATGTTTGTGACATTGGTCAAAGTGTACAAATCATCAGTTAACTCCACACACACAGTTTCAAGTGTTGGGACTATTCAGTACTTGGAATATGGAAAAGAAGTTCATATCTTCATTGTAGAGCAAGAAATGGAGGCCATGGAGATGTGGTTTATAAGAGGATGCTTAAGATACCATGGCAGCCAAGAAAACCAACGAAAAAGTCTTAAGAGAGGCTGGAGTTAAAAAGCAAATTACAGCAAATGTCAGAGGCAGACAAGCGAGATTTATAGGACATTTTCTGAGAAAAGGAAAATTGGAACACATTGTGGCAACTAGAAAAATTAAAGGAAGAAGAGACAGAAGAAGACAGAGAGAGAAGTTACTTGATGGGATGTCAGTGTGGCTAGGAAGAAAGTCACCGGTGGATCTCATAATCAAGTCTAAAGACAGGGAATTGTGAAGAGAAATGATCGCCTACGCCACGCGGCACGGCACTTGAATACAACTGAATCTTCATTGACTTCAAGAAAGTTTATGACAGCATAGATAGGAGCAGCTTATGGAAAATTATGATAGAATTTGAGATACCTAAAGTTAATCAGTTTGACCGAATATGTATGGAGGATGCACAGAATACAGTAATATATAAAGGAAGAAAGTCAGAACCATTTTATATAAGAACTGATTTAAAACAAGATGATATGATCTCCTTACTATTCAACCTAGTATTAGAAAAGGTAATCATAAAGACGAAAGAAGAAACCACACACAGAAGAACAAGCTAAAATACTAGGATTACGCTAGTGACATCGACCTGGTGGGGGAAACTATGCAATAAGTCATCAATACCTGCATACACCTGAGAGATCTGGTGCTAAAAGTGGGCTTGACCATTAACCAGATAAGACAGTATATGAAGATATCAAGAGACTAGGTGCAGAAGGACCTATATTATATAAATGTTGGAGATATATTTATTAGGAAAGCAAAACATACAAATATCGAGACACAACTTTCAACAGAACCAACATAGGAAATTAAATACAAGGAAATTAAAGCAGAGTACAATATGGGATTAAAATATATTTCGCCTTGCAAAACCTGTTAAAATTCAAAATCCTGTCCCAAAACAGCAAAATAACAATCTACAAAACCATAATAAGACCAGCCGTCATGTATGGATCAGAAACGTGGTGCATGAGTGACGAACAACAATTGCAGATCTTTGAGACAAGATCGAAAGGAGAATCTTTGTACCTATAAAGGATGCCAACTGTGGAGAATGGAGAGCTAGAAAGAACACTGAACTAAACAGCTTTTTAACAGACAAACGAAAATTATGTACGAACAAGAGATGAAGGAAACAAGACTAAGGGATAGACAAAGACAGAGATAGGAAGACAACATAGAAGAGGATATAAAAGAAATTAGAATAAACTAACTGGAGAGAGAAAACTTTGGAATAGAGAGGATTGGAGGCGAACTTTATCTGCAGCACTGAGCCTTAATGGCTCAAAAAAAGAAAAAGAAGAGGAGAAGGAGGAAGAAGACGAAGAAGAAGAAGAGGAAGAGGAGAAGGAGGAGTAGGAGTAGGAGAAGGAGAAGGAAGAGGAGGAAAAGGAAACGAAGAAGAATAAGAGGAGGAGGAGGAAGAAAAAGAAGAAAGGAGGAGGATGAAGAAGGAAAAGATGAGGAGGAAGAAGAAGAAAAAGGATAGGATGAAGAAGAAGAATAAGAACAAGAAAAGAGGAGGAGGTGAAAGAAGAAGAAGAAGAAGAATAGGAGGAGGAAGATGAAGAGAAGGAGGAAGAAGAAGAAAAAAAGAAGGATTGATTGATCTTTATTGATGATCTTTATTCAAAAGGGTTAACAATTGGGGACGCGGCCGTCGACATTCTGCCCTTTACATACATATTTCACTCTATTCCAGACATTCTACAACTATACTGTTCATGTAACAAACATAACTAACATGAAGCTGAGAGACATAAATAAAATATAACATTACGTTTCGCTCTTATCCATTCACACAGTACAGAAGTAACTACATACATTATAACTGACTATCTACTAAACAAAATTTTCGGAACTATTTAGAAAACAATTAATTGTATTCGTTGTCTGTAAGAGCATTTAAGATACCTTTTAAGTTTTATAGTTCATGGAGGCATGTAGTCGACATCAATAGATATGAGAAAGCTGTAGTTGTAGGAAGGAGTATAATTATATTTTTTATATAGGATGGGAGGGTATTCCAAAGATGAGCAGCAGAATAACTAAAGCTTTTCTTGTAAGATCAAGTCTAGGTTTAGAAGACATATGTTGTTCAAGCGTTGGCTGCACTTTGGGCAAAATTTAAACAGGTTCCATAGATAAGGTGGGGCAGCCGTGAAAGAATTTGATGTACTAATTTGGCTTTGTTGAAGAGGAACCTATTCTTAAGAGGCAGTATTTTTATATGTTTGTGCTGGTTAGTTGTTTGTGCTTGATCTTTGTCACTAATAAGCTTTACTGCTCGCTTTTGGAGTGAGCAAAGCCTCTTGTATTGACACTAAGCAAAAACTATCCCAACGTTAAGCAATAGTCTAAATATGTTTGTATATGAGATATGTAGTATGTCTTCCTTGTGCTTGATCGATGAAGTACTTAATTTGGCAAAACTGGTATACTTTTTGGTGCGATGAGTTTTGTTAGACTTTGAACATGAGAGTTCCAGTCAGATGTTGGTCAATAATACCTAGTGTTTTGTGCTCGCTAACGTTTTCTATCTGTGATGTTTCTGTACAGAGCCGAAGTGTTGTTTTTGTTGCGTTTTGTAGTTTCTGTCTTGTTGTTATGAGCATTGATTTTGTTTTATCGGTGTTTATAATCATGCCATTTTTTTGCTCCATCTAATTAAATTGTATAACTGGACCTGAAAAGTTGATTCTAGATTAATACAATCGTAGTCACTGGTGTAGATTGTGCAATCATCGACAAAAAGGTCACAAGAATAGTGTTTAAGATGAAGTGGAAGATCATTGATATAGATAGCAAAGAGCAACGGGCCTAGAATAGAACTTTGCGGAACACACAGTGTCAACTTTAGCAGAATTTGATAGAGAATTGTTGAAGAATACTACCTGTTGTCTGTCTGAAAGAAACGATGCAATTAATTTATTAGGTCAGGGTGCAGTCTATAAGTCTTTTATTTTTCTTACAAGAATATCGTGATCAATCATATAAATGCCTTTTTAAAGTCGACAAAGATGACACCATATAGTCTGTCATCATTTATGTTTACTAACCAGTTTTCTGTCATTTTGTAAGAGCTGTGTGGCAGGAATGATTGGGTCTAAAGCCTGACTGACTGTCTATGATAAATTGTTCTCTTGCATGTGTCGTAGAGTTATTTTGTGTATGGTTTTTGAGTGGTTTTGATAATGACGATAATATGGATATTGGTCTATAGTTGGTAAGATTGTTGGATGAGCCAGATTTAAAGCGAGGATACACCTCAGCAGTTTTAAAAGCCTCAGGGAAATAACATTTTGCAATGCACTGGTTGTAAATATATGTTAGTGTATGTGAAATGACAGGTGCAGCATAATGTAATATCTTATTACTAATATCATCAAGAGGAGGAGGAAGAAGAAGAATAAGAGCAAGAAGAAGGGGAAGAGGGGGAAGAAAAAGAAAAGGACGAGGAGGAAGAAGAAGACAAGAATGAGGATGAAGAAGAAAACGATGAGGAGGAGGAAGAAGAAAAGTATGAGGAAGAAGAAGACAAGAATGAGAATGAAGAAGAAGAAAGGGATGAGGAGGAGGAAGAAGAAAGGAATGAGGAGGAAAAAGAAAAATAAGAACAAGAAGAAGAGGAGGAGGGTGAAGAAGAAGAAGAAGAAGAATAGGAGGAGGATGAAAGAGATGAAAAAGATGAGGATGAAGAAGAAGAAAAGAATGAGGAGGATGATGAAGAATGAGAACAATAAGAAGAGGAAAAGGAGGAAGAAGAAGAAAAGGATGAGGAGGATGAAAGAAGAAGAAAATGATGATGAGGAAGAAGAAGAATAAGAACAAGAAGAAGAGAGACAAGAGAAGAAGAAGAAGAAAAGAATTAGGAGAAAGAAGAAGAATAAGAAAAAGAAGAAGAAGAGTAGAAGGAAGAAGAAGAAAAGGATGAGGAAGAAGAAGAAAATAATGAGGAGGAAGAAGAAGAAAAGGATGAGAAGCAAGAACAAGAAAAGGATGAGGAGGAAGAAGAAGAAATAGAAAAGAAAAAAGAGGAGGAGGGGAGGAAGAAGAAGAAGAGAAAAGGAAGAAGTAAAGGAGAAAGAAGAAGAAGAAGAAGCAGCAGCAGCAGCAGAAGAAGAAGAAGCAGAAGAAGAAGAAACAATAAAACGAAGAAAAAGAAAAAAGAAGAAAAGAGACAGAAGAAAAGAAAAAGAAGAAGTAAAAGAAAAAAAGAAGAAGAAGAAAAAAGAAAAAAGAAGAAGAAGAATATGATGATGATGATGATGATGATGATGAAGACGAAAAAGAAGAAGATGGTGGTGATGATGATGATGATGACGATGATGAGATGATTATGATGATGATGATGATGAAGAAGAAGAAGAAAAAAGGAAGAAGAAGAAGATGAAGAAGAAGAAGAAAAAAAAGAAGAAGAAGAAGAAGTAAAAGAAGAAGAAGAAGAACAAGAACAAGAAGAAGAAGAAAAAGAAGAATAAGAAAAAGAAAAAGAAGAAAAGAAGAAAAAGAAGAATAAGAAGAAAAAGGTGATGATTATGGTGAATAATAGAGCGATACGTGATTAATGTAATAAACAGACGGTGCATCTAGTGAAACAGTTTTGCTATTCTTAGTTAAAATGAACTGACTCAGCAAAGAAAAAAATTACAACGTGTTTTTCAAAGTTTCAAAAGCATATATTTACTGGCTATAGCTAATCTTACCGGAGTCCAGCAACGCTTCCAGAACTGTGTTCACTGATAACGCTATCAAAGTGTAACAGCTCCAACTCTTTCAGTACTACAAACGTTTGTACATTCAGTCACAACTCCCAGTGATATATAACTTGACATAACCTGACCAGCATGGACTCTGGCCTACCTCTTCCCCTCACCATGTGTTTATATAGTAATCCAGGTTTGCTTTTCTAAGTTATTACAAGGTGATAGAAATTATGCAATATCATGGCCTGATAACCACACACTGACAGTAGTTAACACACACACACAGTCAGATAAGAAAGACATAGGCACACTTTAGACACAATACACGAACAGAGTAGGACAAGAACGACATAGCCACACTTTAAAAGAGACATGGAGAAGAACAACAGAGAGGATGTTGAGGAATAGAGGGCTCACCTGGGCAGGAGCGGAAAAAGGCAAAGGACAGGCATTTGTGGAAAACCCTTGCAGAAGCCCCAAGTGCCCTGGGCACTTATGATTCAGAAAGAGAGAGAGAGAGAGAGAGAGAGAGAGCGAGAGAGAGGCACATTTTAGACAAATACACACACAGAGTCAGATAAGAACGACATAGACACATTTCAGACAAAATAAAAGTCCACACATGTGATAACCCAAGTCCACACATGTGATAATCCAAGTCCACACATGTGATAATAGAAGTCCACACATGTGATAATCCAAGTCCACACATGTGATAACAAAAGTCCACACATGTGATAACCCAAGTCCACACATGTGATAACAAAAGTCCACACATGTGATAACCCAAGTCCACACATGTGATAACCCAAGTCCACACATGTGATAACCCAAGTCCACACATGTGATAACCCAAGTCCACACATGTGATAACCCAAGTCCACACATGTGATAACCCAAGTCCACACATGTGATAACCCAAGTCCACATATGTGATAACCCAAGTCCACACATGTGATAACCCAAGTCCACACATGTGATAACCCAAGTCCACACATGTGATAACCCATGTCCACACATGTGATAACCCAAGTCCACACATGTGATAACCCAAGTCCTAGGACAACAGTACGACATGTAAGGTGAGCGTTGTTGTACACGCTGGTGTGAGCGAAGCAGCGAGATAATGAGGCTCGTTTCACACATCACACACTGCTTTCGGTGAGGTGGCGTGATAGTTAGGCTCGTGTCACACATCACACACTGCTTTCGGTGATGTGGCGTGATAGTGAGGCTTGTGTCACACATCACACACTGCTTTCGGTAAGGTGGCGTGACAGTGAGACTCTTGTCACACATCACACACTGCTTTCGGTGAGGTGGCGTGATAGTTAGGCTCGTGTCACACATCACACACTGGTTTCAGTGAGGTGGCGTGACAGTGAGACTCTTGTCACACATCACACACTGGGTTCAGTGAAGCAGCATGATAGTGAGACTCTTGTCACCATCACACCTGTTTATGAAGTGGCATGACGATGAGGCTGCTGACACACAGAACACCAAGACGCCTGATCATGAAACATCACACCACCAGTAACACATCCTAGTCATATTCAACTCCTAGATCCTTGTGAACGCCGCCGCCGAGCTACACCTCCGCCCCGTAGTATTTTTTTAAACTGTTTTACTCATTTTTTACTGCTGTTGGCGAGATCTTCAGCTGCCGTGCGTGGAGCGGTGCTCTTCCCGGCCAATGAAGAAATTTGCAAATGAGGTTGCCGCGCAGCATCACTGCGGAAAAGGTGGTTGAAAGGATAAAGCGAAGCAAACAGTCAAATCATGGCACCTCTGGTCTGGAGGTCGGCCACGTCCTGAGTGCAGTCATATCAGGTGAAATGCATGAACCGGCATGTCCCAGAGGTTAAGTCACTGCTGGCTTGACTCTTCAAATGCCGCGCGTGGAGTGAAGCTCCTCCCGGTTAAGGAAGTAAATGCAGAAATAAAGGTTGCTGTGCGGCGCCGATGGGAAAAGGTGGTGGAAAGTGACGTTTAACCTGGTATGTCCAGTAGTATCGCTACGAGAGCTATACCACGGCACCTCTGCTCTAGAGGCCGCCTACGTCCGAAATACACCTACACTGGTGAAATATGCCTAAACCGGCACACACCAGGGGTGGAACTCGATGGCTAGCATGTCATGCCACCTCCGCTCTAGAGGTCGGTAACGCCTGATAAGCACCCATACTGGTGAATTGTGCCTAGACCGGCTCATACCAGGGATGAATCTTGAAGGCTATGAATGTACAGTACCTCTGCCCTAGAGGTCGGTCCCGTCCCAAACACGCCCATACTGGGAAATGCCTAAACCGGCTCAACCCAGAGGTAGAAGTCACTAGTGGCGAGGATACGTCCTCCTGGACAAAAGCTCCATCCTGGTCACAACTAGGAAGGGTAGCGGCCACGACCGCAAAATGCTGAAGTCGGAGACACTGGACCAGGGAAGTCTAGATAGGCAACCACCTCTCACCCGGCGGGGATGTCTGCGTATCCTAATCACGCTGAGGTTTTCCGGTGAGAAAGTCCAACCCTGGACTGGATGGGTAACCACCTCTCACCCGATGGTGATACACGGGTATCTCAAAACACGTCGAGGTTTTCCGGTGAGAAAGTCCAACTCTGGCCTGGGTGGGCTAACACTCTCACCCAGCGGGGATGCACTGATATTCCAAACACGTCGAGGTCTTCCGGTGAGAAAGTCCAACCCTAGACCAAACTGGTGCAATGAAAACCACGGTGTCACGCAATCCCGCTTCCGAGACCCACCAAGAATACAGGCTAAAGCACTGTGATACTCTGAACCCCTTGTGGTCCTTTCGTGGAACTCGTGTGGTCTATTTTGGACCACACAGGGGACCACGGGACCTAACGAGGACCACATGCGTGAATTCAGTAGGTTCACAGTGCGGTTTTTGGTGGTAGAAGTGAACGAAGAAGAAGAAGAAGAAGAAGAAGACTCATTTTTAAAAATAAATTAATACTTTGTAAATAAATACTTTTAAGGTGAGTTTGTAATTTTTCTTTGCTTTCTGTAATATATAAACAAATGGCAGTCGCCTTCATAACGCCGAGTATTCTTGACATAAACTGATTAAAGAAATCGCAGTCGCCTTCATAAATCCGAGTATTCTTGACATAAACTGATTAAACAAATTATTTCTCTAATTGTCTGATCTGTATTTTCTCTCCTTCCTTGCCATCGTTTATGTGTCATTTCAGTGACATTCGCTTCTGACCTTTGTTATGTCATCTCTTGGGTATCAGACATTTGTTATGCCATCTCTTGGGTATCTGGCATTTGTTATGCCATCTCTTGGGTATCTGACATTTGTTATGCCATTTTTTGAATATCTGATATTTGTTATGCCATCTCTTCGGTATCTGATATCTGTTATGCCATCCCTTCGGTATCTGACATTTGTTATACCATCCCTTCTTTATCTGACATTTGTTATGCCATCTCTTGGGTATCTGACATTTGTTATGCCATTTTTTGAATATCTGATATTTGTTATGCCATCTCTTCGGTATCTGATATCTGTTATGCCATTCCTTCGGTATCTGACATTTGTTATACCATCCCTTCTTTATCTGACATTTGTTATGCCATCTCTTGGGTATCTGACATTTGTTATGCCATTTTTTGAATATCTGATATTTATTTTGCCATCCCTTCAGTATCTGATCTTTGTTATGCCATCTCTTCGGTATCTGACACTTCTTATGCTATCTCTTCGGTACGCCACTGATATTGATGTTCGTCAGAACAGCTACATTTTATTTATAAACACAAAAACGAATATTTCAATAAACAGCTTGGACTAAACTTTTCGTTGACTGTTGGTTTGCTTGATGTCCTAACCTGACTATATGTAGCCACATTACTTGCCAGACATCTTAACCTGACTATATCTAGCCACATTACTTGCCAGACATCTTAACCTGACTATATCTAGCCACATTACTTGCCAGACATCTTAACCTGACTATATCTAGCCACATTACTTGCCAGACATCTTAACCTGACTATATCTAGCCACATTACTTGCCAGACATCTTAACCTGACTATATCTAGCCACATTACTTGCCAGACATCTTAACCTGATTCTATGTACCCACATTACTTGCCAGATATCTTAACCTGACTATATCTAGCCACATTACTTGCCAGACATCTTAACCTGACTATATCTAGCCACATTACTTGCCAGACATCTTAACCTGACTATATCTAGCCACATTACTTGCTTGATGTCCTAACCTGACTATATGTAGCCACATTACTTGCCAGACATCTTAACCTGACTATATCTAGCCACATTACTTGCCAGACATCTTAACCTGACTATATCTAGCCACATTACTTGCCAGACATCTTAACCTGACTATATCTAGCCACATTACTTGCCAGACATCTTAACCTGACTATATCTAGCCACATTACTTGCCAGACATCTTAACCTGACTATATCTAGCCACATTACTTGCCAGACATCTTAACCTGATTCTATGTACCCACATTACTTGCCAGATATCTTAACCTGACTATATCTAGCCACATTACTTGCCAGACATCTTAACCTGACTATATCTAGCCACATTACTTGCCAGACATCTTAACCTGACTATATCTAGCCACATTACTTGCCAGACATCTTAACCTGACTATATCTAGCCACATTACTTGCCAGACATCTTAACCTGACTATATCTAGCCACATTACTTGCCAGACATCTTAACCTGACTATATCTAGCCACATTACTTGCCAGACATCTTAACCTGACTATATCTAGCCACATTACTTGCCAGACATCTTAACCTGACTATATCTAGCCACATTACTTGCCAGACATCTTAACCTGACTATATCTAGCCACATTACTTGCCAGACATCTTAACCTGATTCTATGTACCCACATTACTTGCCAGATATCTTAACCTGACTATATCTAGCCACATTACTTGCCAGACATCTTAACCTGACTATATCTAGCCACATTACTTGCCAGACATCTTAACCTGACTATATCTAGCCACATTACTTGCCAGACATCTTAACCTGACTATATCTAGCCACATTACTTGCCAGACATCTTAACCTGACTATATCTAGCCACATTACTTGCCAGACATCTTAACCTGACTATATCTAGCCACATTACTTGCCAGACATCTTAACCTGACTATATAGCCACATTACTTGCCAGACATCTTAACCTGACTATATCTAGCCACATTACTTGCCAGACATCTTAACCTGACTATATATAGACACATTACTTGCCAGACATCCTAACCTGACTATATATAGACACATTACTTGCCAGACACCCTAACCTGATTATATATAGACACATTACTTACCAGACACCCTAACCTGATTATATATAGACACATTACTTACCAGACATCCTAACCTGATTATATATAGACATATTACTTACCAGACATCCTAACCTGATTATATATAGACATATTACTTGCCTGACATCCTAACCTGATTATATATAGACATATTACTTACCAGACATCCTAACCTGATTATATATAGACATATTACTTGCCAGACATCCTAACCTGATTATATATAGACATATTACTTACCAGACATCCTAACCTGATTATATATAGACATATTACTTGCCTGACATCCTAACCTGATTATATATAGACACATTACTTACCAGACATCCTAACCTGATTATATATAGACATATTACTTACCAGACATCCTAACCTGATTATATAGACATATTACTTGCCTGACATCCTAACCTGATTATATATAGACATATTACTTACCAGACATCCTAACCTGATTATATATAGACATATTACTTGCCAGACATCCTAACCTGATTATATATAGACATATTACTTACCAGACATCCTAACCTGATTATATATAGACATATTACTTGCCTGACATCCTAACCTGATTATATATAGACATATTACTTACCAGACATCCTAACCTGATTATATATAGACATATTACTTACCAGACATCCTAACCTGATTATATACATATTACTTGCCTGACATCCTAACCTGATTATATATAGACATATTACTTACCAGACATCCTAACCTGATTATATATAGACATATTACTTGCCTGACATCCTAACCTGATTATATATAGACATATTACTTGCCTGACATCCTAACCTGATTATATATAGACATATTACTTGCCTGACATCCTAACCTGATTATATATAGACATATTACTTGCCTGACATCCTAACCTGATTATATATAGACATATTACTTGCCTGACATCCTAACCTGATTATATATAGACATATTACTTGCCTGACATCCTAACCTGATTATATATAGACATATTACTTGCCTGACATCCTAACCTGATTATATATAGACATATTACTTACCAGACATCCTAACCTGATTATATATAGACATATTACTTGCCTGACATCCTAACCTGATTATATATAGACATATTACTTACCAGACATCCTAACCTGATTATATATAGACATATTACTTGCCTGACATCCTAACCTGATTATATAGACATATTACTTGCCTGACATCCTAACCTGATTATATTAGACACATTACTTACCAGACATCCTAACCTGATTATATATCACATTACTTACCAGACATCCTAACCTGATTATATAGACACATTACTTACCAGACATCCTAACCTGATTATATATAGATACATTACTTACCAGACATCCTAACCTGATTATATATAGACACATTACTTACCAGACATCCTAACCTGATTATATATAGACACATTACTTACCAGACATCCTAACCTGATTATATATAGACACATTACTTACCAGACATCCTAACCTGATTATATATAGACACATTACTTACCAGACATCCTAACCTGATTATATATAGACATATTACTTACCAGACATCCTAACCTGATTATATATAGACATATTACTTACCAGACATCCTAACCTGATTATATATAGACACATTACTTACCAGACATCCTAACCTGATTATATATAGACATATTACTTACGAGACATGGTAACCTGATTATATATAGACACATTACTTACCAGACATCCTAACCTGATTATATATAGACATATTACTTACCAGACATCCTAACCTGACTATATCGAGCCTCATTAATTGCTTGACGTCCTAAACTGACTCTATCTATCCACATTACTTTCCTGACGTCCTAAAGTGACTCTAACTAGCCACATTACTTTCTTGAAATGTCTTATTTTCCTTCGTGATTCTTCTTCTTCTTCTTCTTTTATTATTATTGTCATTACTATTATTATTATATTATGTTCAAATCTGTGTAAAAAGGTGACAGCCATGATCAGCTGATTGTCTATTTTTTAAACATACTCTTCTGACAAATTTGAACGAATGTAGATCAGCTAGTATGTTTTTAAAAAACTTATTTTTATTAACAAAAAGATCCACAGATATGTAGCTTACAGGTGAGTTTACTTTTGAAGACGGCCATGATAAATCAGGGATCTGACCCCCATGAAGACGAGTTTAATGTTGTTTCTTTCTTTACTTGTTAACATAGCATGGGAACATTTATCTACCGTCTCAAACATGGGAGCATTTATCTACCGTCACAAACATGGGAACATTTATCTACCGTCTCAAACATGGGAGCATTTAACTACCATCACAAACACGGGAATACTTATCTACCGTCACAAACATTGGAGAATTTACCTACAGTAAAAAACCTGGGAGCATTTATCTACTGTCAGAAACATACGAGGATTTATCTACCGTCACAAACATGGGAGGATTTAGCTACCGTCACAAACATGGAAAATGCTTATCTATCGTCACACACATTTGAACATTTATCTACTGTCACAAAATGGGAGCATTTATCTATTGTCACAAACTTGGGCATTTATCTACCATCACAAACATGGAAGAATTTATCTACCGTCTCAAACATGGAGGATTTAGGCATCGTCACAAACATAGGAATATTTATCCGTCACAAACATGGGAGCATTTCTACCATCACAAATATGTGAGGATTTAGCTACCGCCACAAACATGGTATTATTTATCTACCGTCACAAGCATGGGAGCATTTAACTACCGTCGCAAACATGGAAATATTTATCTACTGTCACAACATGGAATATTTATCTACCATCACAAACATGGGAATATTTATATACCGTCAGAAACATGAGAATATTTATATACTGTTACAAACATGGGAATTTATCTTCCGTCACAAACATGTGAATATTTATCTACCGTCACAAACATGGGAATATTTATCAACCGTCACAAACATGTGAATATTTCTACCGTCACAAATATTGGAGAATTTAAATACCGTCACAAACATGGGAGCATTTATATACCATCACAAACATTTGTAGAAATATAGAAAATGTAAAAACCTTCAACATTGAATTCACAGCCCGAACGCACGAGAGAGAAGAGAGAGAGAGAGAGAGAGGAGAGACATAAAGAAAGAGAGTTAGATAGTTAAAATAGAGCAAGAAAGAGAGAGAAAGAGAGTGAGAGATCTAAAAAGAGCGAGAGATAGAAAAGTGTGAGAGAGTTAAGAAAGAGCGTGAGACACGGAGAAAGAGTGAGAGAAAGAGCTAGAATAAAGAAGAAAAATTCTAAAGCAAAATTAGTACCCTGAGTGGCACCATAGACAGACAGGACAGCGGATCTAGCACAGAGCTATAAGAATCTTGTCTAAGCAGAATCTGATGATTCTAAAAGTGCACATGAAGAAGACTCCATCAGCTTTAGGTTTGGTTCCTCACGTGATAGTTTGATAAAGTCTAAATCTGGCCATGAACAAGGTCAGAAGAACATTTACAGGTGCCTTTATCTCCCACTGATGTGTTTAAAAAGATTTTAATATTACATTTAAAAAGTATAAAGTAGCAAATGTTGCAGTGACAAAACTGATGTTTCAGAAAGTACATCACGCAGGGTAAGAGACATGTACAGTTATTATAGGCTTGGACAAATCTTAGCGTGAGTACTCTGTCTTCTATGACTCACAGATGAGGACAGTACACGTGTACAAAATGTTCTGGAGCTGGACATACAGAAACATAGAAGTTAAGTATCACACTGGCAGTTTATTTCTGGAGAACACTTTCTATTTATCATTTTCTTTCAAGAGACAGAACTGAAAGTACTTTTCTGTTTCTTGATAAGAAATAAGACCAAGTTAAATGTACTATATCTCGAAACCAGGAAAGCTCACGAGATAATCAAGATAAGAATGAAACATGGACGTCAGTTTGTAAACAGTCTAATACTCTTTGTTCCGCTTTAGTTGGGACTCTTGTATCCACTTTGGGACCAACGTGTCCCAGATGTATCGTCTGCTGGCCAGGAAGTCTTCACGAACTGAAGGATAAACCGAGAAGCTGAGATAACTCTTCTTGACTGTATCAAATGGATGCCACACAATATTTGTCTCTTCCTCCAGGTTCTGGCTTGTTTTTCTAGATCTGTGAAGTGTAGAAAAAATCATCAGGTTCTGCTGCGACAGGATTCTTTATGGCTCTGCGGTAAATCCGCTGTCCTGTCTGTCTATGGTGCCACTCAGTTTACTAAGAAATTAAAAAAAATGTTTTCTTATTTATTCTGGTTCTTTATATATATATATCTTCTCTCTTTCTCCGTCTCACTCACTGTCTCTCTTAGCTCTCTCACACTTTTTTCTCTCTCTCGGTATATTTTAGCTCCCTCACTCTCTTTCACTCTCTCTTGCTCTAGTTTAACCCACTCACTCTCTTTCTCTTTTATTTTCTTTTTTTTTCTGTGTCTCTCGTTTTTTTCTATGTGTTTCTCCTATCTCTCTCTCCATCTCTCTCTCTCTCTCTCTCTCTCTCGTGTTCGGACTTTGAATTCATTGTTGAAGGTTTTCACATTTTCTGTATTTCTCTCCACATTTTGTGACTGTAGCTAAATGCTACCATGTTTGTCACAGTAGATAAATACTCCCATGCTTGTACAGTAGATAAATGCTCCCATGTTTGTGACGGTAGATAAATGCTCTCATGTTTGTGACGGTAGATAAATGCTCTCATGTTTGTGACGGTAGATAGATGCTCCCATGTTTGTGACGGTAGATAGATGCTCCCATGTTTGTGACGGTAGATAGATGCTCCCATGTTTGTGACGGTAGATAGATGCTCCAATGTTTGTGACGGTAGATAAATGCTCTCATGTATGTGACGGTAGATAAATGCTCCCATGTTTGTGACGGTAGATAAATGCTCTCATGTTTGTGACGGTAGATAAATGCTCTCATGTTTGTTACTGTAGATAAATGCTCCCATGTTTGTGACGGTATATAGCTCCCATGCTTGTAACAGTAGATAAATGCTCCCATGTTTGTTACTGTAGATAAATGCTCTCATGTTTGTTACTGTAGATAAATGCTCCCATGTTTATGACGGTAGATAAATGATCCCATGCTGTGTTAACAAGTAAAGAAAGAAACAACATTAAACCAGACTTCATGAAGGTCAGATCCCAGATTTATCATGGCCGTCTTCTAAAGTAAACTTACCTGCAAGCTACAGTTCTCTGGATCTTTTTGTTCATAAAAATACTTTTTTGTTGTTGTGAACATACCGACTGATATACATTCATTCATCTTTGTCAGAACAGTATGTAATAACAATCAGCTGATTGTGGCTGTCACCTTTCTACAAAGATTTGAAGATAATAATAATAATAAAATAACAATAATAATAAAATAAGAAGAAGAAGCATTACGAAGGAAAATTAAACGTTTCAAGAAAATAATGTGGCTAGACAGAGTCAGTTTAGGATGTCTAGCAAGTAATGTGGCTAGACAGAGTCAGTTTAGGATGTCAAGCAAGTAATGTGGCTAGACAGAGTCAGTTTAGGATGTCAAGCAAGTAATGTGGCTAGACAGAGTCAGTTTAGGATGTCAAGCAAGTAATGTGGCTAGACAGAGTCAGTTTAGGATGTCAAGCAAGTAATGTGGCTAGACAGAGTCAGTTTAGGAAGTCAAGCAAGTAATGTGGCTAGACAGAGTCAGTTTAGGAAGTCAAGCAAGTAATGTGGCTAGACAGAGTCAGTTTAGGAAGTCAAGCAAGTAATGTGGCTAGATATAGTCACGTTAGGATGTCAAGCAATTAATGTGGCTAGATATAGTCACGTTAGGATGTCAAGCAAGTAATGTGGCTAGATATAGTCACGTTAGGATGTCAAGCAATTAATGTGGCTAGATATAGTCACGTTAGGATGTCAAGCAAGTAATGTGACTAGATAGATTCAGATTAGGATGTCAAGTAATTAATGTGGCTTGATATAGTCACGTTAGGATGTCCAGCAAGTAATGTGACTAGATAGATTCAGATTAGGATGTCAAGCAAGTAATGTGGCTAGATATAGTCACGTTAGGATGTCAAGCAAGTAATGTGGCTAGATAGATTCAGATTAGGATGTCAAGTAATTAATGTGGCTAGATATAGTCACGTTAGGATGTCAAGCAAGTAATGTGGCTAGATAGATTCAGATTAGGATGTCATGTAATTAATGTGGCTAGATATAGTCACGTTAGGATGTCAAGCAAGTAATGTGGCTAGATAGATTCAGATTAGGATGTCAAGCAATTAATGTGGCTAGATATAGTCCGTTAGGATGTCAAGCAAGTAATGTGGCTAGATATAGTCACGTTAGGATGTCAAGCAAGTAATGTGGCTAGACAGAGTCAGTTTAGGAAGTCAAGCAAGTAATGTGGCTAGATATAGTCACGTTAGGATGTCAAGCAATTAATGTGGCTAGACAGAGTCAGTTTAGGAAGTCAAGCAAGTAATGTGGCTAGATATAGTCACGTTAGGATGTCAAGCAAGTAATGTGGCTAGATAGATTCAGATTAGGATGTCAAGCAAGTAATGTGGCTAGATATAGTCACGTTAAGATGTCAAGCAAGTAATGTGGCTAGATATAGTCACGTTAGGATGTCAAGCAAGTAATGTGGCTAGATAGATTCAGATTAGGATGTCAAGCAATTAATGTGGCTAGATAGATTCAGATTAGGATGTCAAGCAATTAATGTGGCTAGATAGATTCGATTAGGATGTCAAGCAATTAATGTGGCTAGATAGATTCAGATTAGGATGTCAAGCAAGTAATGTGGCTAGATATAGTCACGTTAGGATGTCCAGCAAGTATGTGACTAGATAGAGCCAGGTTAGGATGTCCAGCAAGTAATGTGACTAGATAGAGCCGGTTAGGATGTCATGCAAGTAATGTGGCTAGACAGAGTCAAGTTTGGACATGAAGCAAACCAACAGTCAACAAAAAGTTTCGTCCAAGCTGTTTATTGAAATCTTCTTTTATTGTTTATAAATAAAATGTAGCTGTTCCGGCGAACATCAATATCAGTGGCGTACCGAAGAGATGACATAAGAAGTGTCAGATACCGAAGAGATGGCATAAGAAGTGTCAGATACCGAAGAGATGGCATAAGAAGTGTCAGATACCGAAGATATGTCATAACAAATATGAGATACCGAAGAGATGGCATAAGAAGTGTCAGATATCGAAGAGATGTCATAACAAATATGAGATACCGAAGAGATGACATAAGAAGTGTCAGATACCGAAGAGATGTCATAACAAATATGAGATACCGAAGAGATGGCATAAGAAGTGTCAGATACCGAAGATATGTCATAACAAATATGAGATACCGAAGAGATGGCATAAGAAGTGTCAGATACCGAAGAGATGTCATAACAAATATGAGATACCGAAGAGATGTCATAACAATATGAGATACCGAAGAGATGTCATAACAAATATGAGATACCGAAGAGATGTCATAACAAATATGAGATACCGAAGAGATGTCATAACAAATATGAGATACCGAAGATATGTCATAACAAATATGAGATACCGAAGATATGTCATAACAATAGATACCGAAGATATGTCATAACAAATATGAGATACCGAAGATATGTCATAACAAATATGAGATACCGAAGATATGTCATAACAATATGAGATACCGAAGAGATGGCATAAGAAGTGTCAGATACCGAAGAGATGTCATAACAAATATGAGATACCGAAGAGATGTCATAACAAATATGAGATACCGAAGAGATGTCATAACAATATGAGATACCGAAGAGATGTCATAACAATATGAGATACCGAAGAGATGTCATAACAAATAGATACCGAAGAGATGTCATAACAAATATGAGATACCGAAGAGATGTCATAACAATATGAGATACCGAAGAGATGGCATAACAAAGGTCAGATACTGAAGAGATGGCATAACAAATGTCGGAAGTGAATTTCACTGAAATGATACATAACATGATCGCAAGGTAGCAGAGAAAATACAGATCAGACGATTAGAGAAATAATTTGTTTAATCATTTTATGTCAAGAATACTCGCCGTTATGAAGACGACTGCGATTTGTTTAATCAGTTTATGTCAAGAATGGTATAGACGGTGTGAAGGCGACAACGCATACCGCCGTGGCTATGGACTCGAACACATGCCAGCTCTGACTTTACTAAATCATAATTTGAGGTTCTGTATGGTTTCGGCATCTCAGTTTGTTTTCTTGTCTGTGAGTTCACTACTTAGTTTGTGCATGTTTTTGCTGTCTTTAATATGAGAATCCACTATCTGTCTGCACTGTTCATTAAACCACACTTCCTTTGCTTCTCTGCATTTGCGTCTTATTTCTTTATTGGGAATATCTTCAGTGATAAAGAACTTCATAAAAGATGACCACAACTGAGATTTAAGATGATAACGACAGATTGATGAAAAATAACAAATGTGAAAGTTAGAGAGGGTATGTTTTAATAAACATATGTAACTGCCATGCCATCATAATTAGGTTACTTCTTTGTTACGTCACTTTCTCGATATATCACTCATTTGACACACACTCGTTGGAAGAAATAACATTACCTTGATGTATGCACTGTATTCTCTCTCTCTCTATCTCTCTCTCTTTCTTCTCTCTCTCTCTCTCTCTCTCTCTCTATATATATATATATATATATATATATATATATATACTGTAAATATAAAGCTAAAAATTCATTTAAAAAATTCACAAAATAAAATAAAATGAAAATACAAGAAAGGAACTCTGTGACACTGGATTACGTAAATAAAACTTGTAGACACATCCTAGAGCTCCTGTTTCCCCTGCTGTACTTGGGACTCTTGTATCCACTTTGGGACCAACGTGTCCCAGATGTATCGTCTGCTGGCCAGGACATCTTCACGAACTGAGGGATAAGCGAGAAGCTGAGATAACTCTTCTTGTCTGTATCAAAGGGAGGCCACACAATATTTCTCTTCTCCAGGCTGTAGTTCGGATTCTGGTCAAGTATAAAAGTTGGTACACATTTAATACAAAATTATTATCTGTCTTATCTAATAATAAATTCTGCTACATGACAAAATCAGTTAAATATCTTTCTTTCTTTCATGTTTATCTACAGGCAAATAGTTGCTCAGTTGGTTTACAAACTTGGGAAAAATCATCAATATGTATCTTATATAAGTACCAGGAGATGTTCAAATAGAAATAAGTATTATTTTATCTAAAGTCTCTGTTTCTTTCTCGTACCTGTCTTCGTGTCTCAGATTTGTGTGTTTTCTGTTTGATGGGTTAAATCACCCAACACATACACACCCGTTCTCTCTCTCCCCCCCCCCCCAAAACAAAAAAAAAAACCTCCAGGATTCACAGACTTCCTCCACTTACATAAAAAAAAATTTGGTGTGGTATAAAACGAAAGATATAAATATACACCAGATTGTTGCAGTAAATTGTAAACTTTGGCTGAAAAGTTACAGCTCACTGCTAAGTTAAACATTAAACTGACACTAACTTCTAAAATTACTACTTTTATATGACTTAATCAGATCATCTCAATGTACAATATCTTTCTCTACAATATATTTTTCTACATTATCTTTTTCTACAATATCTTTCTATACAATATCTTTCTTTACAATATCTTTCTCTACACAATATTTCTATATATATTTCTCTACATATTTCTATATATATATTTCTCTACACTTTGTTTCCATACAATATGTTTTACTACAGTTTGTTTCTATACATATTTTTCTTTGCAATACATTTCTCTACAATGTCTTTCTCTGAAATATCTTTCTCTACAATATTTTTCTCTATAATATCTTTCTCTACATGTCTTTCTCTACAATATCTTTCTCTACAATATCTTTCTCTATAATGTCTTTCTCTCAAACATCTTTCTTTACATATTTTTCTCTACAATATCTTTCTCTACAATGTCTTTCTCTACAATATCTTTCTCTACAATATCTTTCTCTATAATGTCTTTCTCTCAAACATCTTTCTTTACAATATTTTTCTCTACAATATCTTTCTCTACAACAGCTTTCTTTGCAAAATACAAGACCCACACAAAGCTAGTCCCCCACAAGGCCCACACAAAGCTAGTCCCGCACAAGACCCACACAAAGCTAGTCCCACACTAGGCCCACACAAAGCTAGTCCCGCACAATGCCCACACAAAGCTAGTCCCGCACAAGACCCACCCAATTCTAGTCCCGCACAAAACCGACACAAAGCTAATCCCGCACAAGACCCACGCAAAGCTAGTCCCCCACATGACCCATGCAAAGCTAGTCCCGCACAAGACCCACACAAAGCTAGTCCCGCACAAGGCCCACACAAAGCTAGTCCCGCACAAGGCCCACGCAAAGCTAGTCCCGCACAAGGCCCACGCAAAGCTAATCCCGCACAAGGCCCACGCAAAGCTAGTCCCTGACAAGACCCACACAAAGTTAATGAGCACAAGACCGCAATTAAGCCTATACAGGCATCCAACCAGTTCAACTTACAGGCAACCAGCTAAACTGTTTCACCTCCAGCAGAGATTAAAATATCATCTTCTAGAACTTGTGTACACTCACATGAACTCGTGTTTCAGTTAGCCTTCATCTCATTTCACATATTAATCGACAACAAGACAGCCAAGTTGCCTGTTTCTTAGTTTACATATGTATGCGTTTTATGTATTCTAACGCCCTCTTCTATTTTACACAGCTTCCCCCCCCCCCCTTTCATCCTTCTTAATGTTTTTTTTTCCCCTATAGTTTAGTTTACAGTAAAATGTCAAGGTCAGAAAGTCACAGCTTTGGCCATGACTCCTACAGTTACTGGTAACTTTCACTTTTGTTGTCCAGATCATAAGAGCAACATATTGACAAATATATTTATAATGTGTACGACATTGACAACATACAGATAAGTATGTATCATACTTACGACACTGACAACATACTGACAAGACTGTATCACGTGTTCGACACTGACAACATACTGACAAGAATGTATCATGCATATGACATTAACAACGTACTAATAAGTATGTATCATGTATACATCGACAACAAAATGATCAAACGTGATGAATTTATTACATTTCTTTTTTGGTGGGATCGAAGCAGTCAGATTTGAAATCTTGCTCTTGTTCTTCTTTTTTTTTTCTTCTTCCTACACAATTTCTGTTTATATCTGCAGTCCTGTCTTTTGGATAAATGTCAGTGATTTGTAATTCATGTATGGAACCGTAGACCTTACGAGTATCTTCTTCGGTGGTTTCACTGGGCCAGTAATTGCTTCTCAGCGTCTCATAGTTGGTGCAGTTTTGGAGGAGGTATGTTCCACAGTTGGGTTTCCTGGCACATGTACAAAGAGTAGTATTACCAACCTTAAACTTTGTGTACATATCACTTCGGAGACGGAAAATGGTGACTTGTTCCTTTCTGTTTAGCATGTGATAGTCATCATGTGGTGGTGTTTGTGGCTTCCTGTGGGTTTTTATCATGCTTTTCTTCTGATTATAGGTGATTGATGTGTCTGGTTGCTCCATTTCAGTGCCTTCTTTGACCAGACGGTCAGCTTTCTCATTGCCTGGTATCCCACAGTGGGAGGGAATCCACTGCAAGGTGACTCCGTGTTGTAAGCCAGTTTTTGACAAGGCATCCTTAAGGTCTGGTAGTTTGTTGCACTGAAGAGCTTCCAGTACTGATCTTGCTTCTATACAGAGCACGTATCACTTCAGGAGTCTGATAGTTTTTCAACTGCAGCAATAATTGCCCTAACGTCTGCATCAAAGTTGTTGCAGTATTTTCCAGTGGGTATGGAATCTTATCAGTGGTGTTGCTTGTCTATTCAATATGTGCTCCTGATATCACACTTTACAAAATTAACAGTTACAATTAGTGGTGCCTGCTACAGGTTTCTGGGCTACAGAAGTAGGTCAGAGTTTTTAAATAATCAGATCTATGTTCTTTGTCTCACAAAGACTATATTAAGATAAATGTGTTCTTAACACAGCCGGGGTAAGATTTGAAATAATAAGACAACTAATTCAAGATTTTGTGAGATCGACAGGTGTCAGTTTCCTGTTGCAGATTAATAGAGAACGTTTATTTTGAAAAGTTATTCTTCTTAAATTATTTTCAGTGTTCTACATCCACTTGTCATGTCTCTAATGTATGGTCAAACTTCTCTTATTCTCGTTCTGTCTAGATCTCTTCTCTCGTTTATTTGATAAAGGAAAACTCGAATCATAGAAAAGCTGTCTAGATCTCTCTCTCGTTTATTTGATAAAGGAAAAATCGAATCATGGAAAAGCTGTTTAGATCTCTTCTTTCATTTATTTGATAAAGGAAAAATCGAATCATGGAAAAGCTCCCCCTTCTGTTTAGATGAAGCTGCTGGGATCTGTTTTCTTTGACATTTTTCGTTAAATAGACGATCTGAATTTTATTTTAAATTTTCAGTGTTACTTTTTATAGTTTCTTTAGCAAAGTGTTGTACTCTTACATCTTACATCCTTCCCGTGCCGTTAAACGTCACATAGGGCTCGCAGAGCTGTTTGCCAAGTTTTTCTGTTCTCGGTGAGTTTTTCAACTTCATCAAGGGATGTTATGCCCACTAAACTGGCTTCTCTTAACAATGTCCTCTTTAGAGTTTCACGTGGTCGACCTCTTTTTCTCAGCCTGTTGTGTTCCACTTGATAGCTTGTTTTGGGATTCACCGATTGTTTCTTCTCATCATATGCCCATCTTCTTTTTTGATCACCCATAAACATGTTGTTGTTTGCTCATTTGTCTTATCTCTGTGTTGTTCTTAAATTAGTTCCAATTTATACCAAGTATTTTCCTTAGGCATTTGTTTTCAAAAGAGTCTAATTTCTTGTCTGTTTCTTTAGTTGATTTCCAGCTTTCGCATGCATAAATGAGGGTGGATATCACATTTGGATTGAATAATCTTAACTTGGTTTTTGTGCTTATGACTTTGAATTCCATACATTCTCAAAAGTTTTGAATGGCATTGCTGCTTTTGCAATTCTAATTCTAACTGGTCTATGTAGCTGTCAAGGTATGCAAATTGGTTTACTTCATCAACAACTGTTCCTTCTACGTATATTTTTCCTTCTTGATTAATGAGAAGTTTCATAATTTTTGTTTCGTCTTTGTTAATTTCAAGACCTATTTTACTAGCCAACGAAGACAGGGAATCTGTTTTTTTCCTGCATCGATTTCACATTGTCACTGATAAGAGTTATGTTATCTGCAAATCAAGATCTTCTATTTGGGTCCCATGTACCCAATCAATGCCTGTTTTACCTCTAGAACATCTTTTCATTATAAAGTCTAAGGCAATTCTAAAAAGCAAGGGAGATAATATACATCCTTGTTTCACGCCTGTTTCAGTCTGAAACCATTCGCTCATTCCTTCTTCTGTCTTGATTGCATATACATATTCATTGAAGAGGTCTCTAATGATGTTGACAATTTTATATGATATTCCATATAGTCTTAAATTTCTCCACAATGAATCTCTATGCATGATATCAAATGCCATTTTAAAGTCTAGAACGTTGAAGATTAATGGTTTTTGCTTTTCGATATGTTCTTCGAGTATTACTCTCAGAGTAAAGATCTGGTCGAGAGAGCTTCCCCATTTTCGAAATCCTGCCTGTTCTTCTCTCATTGCAGTATCCACTACATCCTTAATTCTATTTAGAACCACTTTACAAAACACCTTGACACAGCTGATAGAAAGGACACACCTCCAGTGATTGCAGTCACTGAGGTTGCCTTTTTGTGTATTTTAACAATGATTCTTTTTTTCCATTTAGAAGGGACTTTTCTTTCCAAATTTTATTAAACACTCTTTGTAGTTGGCTCATGTTGTCACTGTTAATAGCTTTTGACATTTCGGCTGTTATTTCATCTTCACCTGTAGCTTTCTTGTTAGCCATTAGATCAGTACTGTTTCAATTTCATTCACTTCATCTAAGTTGACATTTAGCTGTGGGACTGGTAAATCGGTTTCAAGATTTATTAATTCATTTGGGTGTGGTCGATTAAGTATTTCTTGGAAGTGTTCGGCCCATCTTTGCTTTTGGTCTTTACTTGATGTTAATAGGTTGCCCGTTTTGCTAAAGACTGGTCTTTCTCTGGAGATAGTAGCACCTGTTAGCTTCTTCTGTATGTTATATAGAGTATTAATGTCTCCTGTTTTTGCTGCATTCTCTGCTTCTTTTGCCATATTGTCCATATATTCTCTTTTGTCTCTTCTAGGTGAACTTTTTACTTTATTGTCTAATTCTTTGTATGTTGCTTTTGCCAAAACTTTTCCAAGATCTGTCTTTACATTCAACATGGATAATTTGGCTGCTTGTCTTTCATGTATGTATTTCCATGTGTTATCTGATATCCTGACAAAACAAACAAGGCAGCTGAAATATATATCAGTGAGGAAAATTGGAAGAAGTGGAGAGTTTTGAATATCTTGGATCACTGCTAACTAATAATGGAGATACAATGAGGGAAATTAAAAGGAGGACATCTATTGCTCTTCAGAAAGTAAAACAAATAAAGAATCTGTGGAGAGGAGCAGACGAACTACAAAAATAAGATTTTTAAGGGCATGCATCTTTCCCATCGCAACATATGCCTGTGAGACGTGGACACTTAACAAAACACCTGAAAAACACATAAATGCCTTTGAATGTAAATGCTACAGAAGAGTTCTCCAATATTGTGGACACAAAAAATAACAAATATATCTATACTACAAGCTTAATATTGAAGAAGTCTGGCTAGTAAAGGATTAAAGAGAGAAAACTTAAATATTTGTACACATTAAATGTCATGATAATTTAGAGAAGATCATATTGGAAGGATACATAATGGGAAAAAGAAAAAGAAGAAGACCAAAACGAAGATGGCTGCAAGAAATCGTTGACGATCTGCAAATGGACGCAGCAGCAGCAGGCCATATTGCTCACAACCGAGAGGCCTACAAGAGTGCTGTTTGGGAGGCAAAGTTCCGCAAGGGACATGCAGATGAATGAATGAATGAATGAATATCTGATATCCACGCTTTTCTACTTGTTGATTGCAGTCCAGCACTTGCTTTTGTAAGTGTACAGTTAGTCTTTTAAAAATAGTGGACAGAGCATTCTTACATGAGAGAGATAGAAGAATATAAGGAGAACTAGCCTGAATCTTATATGAGCGAGATAGAATAATATAAGGAGAACTAGGCTGAGTCTTATATGAGCGAGATAGAATAATATAAGGAGAACTAGGCTGAGTCTTATATGAGCGAGATAGAAGAATATAAGGAGAACTAGGCTGAGTCTTATATGAGCGAGATAGAATAATATAAGGAGAACTAGGCTGAGTCTTATATGAGCGAGATAGAATAATATAAGGAGAACTAGGCTGAGTCTTATATGAGCGAGATAGAATAATATAAGGAGAACTAGGCTGAGTCTTATATGAGCGAGAATAGAATAATATAAGGAGAACTAGGCTGAGTCTTATATGAGCGAGATAGACTAGGCTGAGTCTTACATGAGCGAGATAGAATATATGAGGAGAACTAGCCTGAGTCTTATATGAGCGAGATAGATATAATAGGAGAACTAGCCTGAGTCTTATGAGCGAGATAGAATAATATAAGGAGAACTAGCCTGAGTCTTATATGAGCGAGATAGAATAATATAAGGAGAACTAGCCTGACTCTAACCACGGCTCTGGTAAGATGAGTGGATAGTGCGTTGTCCATTCTTGACAAAGCGGTTCCTCATCCTACTGCAGTCCGTGGTCGATCAAATCATTTTTTGCTGTCACTTTCGTTTCTCTCACATCTAAAGTTCATTGTCTGCTATAGATTTCCTAAGAGTAATCATACAACACTGTGCTAGATTTAATCATACAACACTGTGCTAGATCTAATCACACAACACTGTACTACATCTAATCATGCAACACTGTGCTAGATCTAATCATGCAACACTGTACTACATCTAATCATGCAACACTGTGCTAGATTTAATCATACAACACTGTGCTAGATTTAATCATACAACACTGTGCTAGATTTATTCACACAACATTGTGCTAGATCTAATCATACAACACTATGCTAGATCTAATCATACAACACTGTGCTAGATCTAATCATACAACACTATGCTAGATCTAATCATACAACACTATGCTAGATCTAATCATACAACACAGTGCTAGATCTAATCATACAACACTATGCTAGATCTAATCATACAACACTATGCTAGATCTAATCATACCACTGTGCTAGATCTAATCATACAACACTATGCTAGATCTAATCATGCAACACTGTGCTAGATTTAATCACACAACACTGTGCTAGATCTAATCATGCAACACTGTGCTAGATTACTTTACTGTACATAAGTTCCATTGTTTTTTTTTACTGCACAAACGTTTTCTGAAAACATGTTTTTTTTGTTGTAATTATTGTATGACTGAAGCTAATTACCAGTGTGTTATCTGTCAGATTATTACTGATTGTGTTTTAGCTCAATATTATTGTTATTACTCTGCTGTGTAAGACTCCCACCTACCTTTTTTTTCAGAAACAAGAAAAGACGTGGTTGTAGTGCTGTTATTAGTCTCATTATATTGTAGAAATGTTTGGGATTTATGATGTAGGCCGACCGCCACGCAGAACGTAGAAGTCCGTCGTTCGATTACAAGATGAACGGAAACAAACTTTACACCTGCAGCCAGTTCACTTAGAGGTTCGCGCTTTTCATATTGTTGAGACGGCCTGCACTTGTGAGATATGGTAGAACTTTCGCTACTATCGTCGTATTTTTGTTACTACAGTTTTATTATTATTATTATTATTACTATTATATTATTATTAAGATGCCTAACTGAGATAAAGAGCAGAATAATGCAATACAAACCAGTGTTTCAGAAAAAAGAAGAGCATTGTGTGTAATAAATCACAATCACTGAGAGTGTTGGGAGTACTCCAGTGCTACATGGAGCCAGGAGGTTCTGAGAAAGACTGGAGAGACGAGACAAACAAAATAAAAGAAGTCAGAAAAAGACAGTCCAGTGTCTTAGGACACGTTGTACAGCGAGGGCAAGCTGGGATACACTGTGACAACGGGAAAGATAGAAGGCAAAAAGTGATCGAGGTAGACAGAGAAAGAAAATGATGGATGGACTAACTAAATGGCGCAAACAAAGAACATTAGCACAGCTTAGTATCAGCACTCGGTGCAGGGAGTTGTGGGAAAGCATGATAGTCAACGCCAGCAGGCAGGACTATAGATTTATTACTATTGTTATTATTATTATTACTATTATTATATTATATATGGCTACAGATATATTATTATTATCATTATTATTATTATTATTAATGCTATTGTCATCGTCAATAGTCCTCTAGCATGTGGCACATTACAAAAATAAACCACGTGTTTGCAGGTAAACAACGAAATCACGTGTAGAAACTTACCCTGTTTTCACGAAAGAACCAATTAGATCAATGAAGTCAGATTTCAGTTGTTTATCTTCATCATAGAATCCTTCCTCCACTTTAATCAAGTAAAACATGTCCATCTGTTTGGGCTCAATGTCGAACAGATATGCAAGGTCAAGGGCATGTATCATGTACTGATTCTGTATGTATCTAGGTCTGTGATCAAAGGACATAAAGTAAGCATTTTTCGATGTCCTCTCTCTATCTGAATTGTTTTCATAACCTCTAAGAATCTCAGACTTTCTTTGATGAAGAAGTTATCAGTACCAAGAGCAATGGCAGATTTCTCTAATCCATCATAAAGTTTTTGATATTCAGGGAGAAGTAACCGGATCAAATACTCGGGTGTAGGTAGAGAATCGGCGAAGTCCACACATGTGATAACCCAAGTCCACACATGTGATAATCCAAGTCCACACATGTGATAATAGAAGTCCACACATGTGATAATCCAAGTCCACACATGTGATAACAAAAGTCCACACATGTGATAACCCAAGTCCACACATGTGATAACAAAAGTCCACACATGTGATAACCCAAGTCCACACATGTGATAACCCAAGTCCACACATGTGATAACCCAAGTCCACACATGTGATAACCCAAGTCCACACATGTGATAACCCAAGTCCACACATGTGATAACCCAAGTCCACACATGTGATAACCCAAGTCCACATATGTGATAACCCAAGTCCACACATGTGATAACCCAAGTCCACACATGTGATAACCCAAGTCCACACATGTGATAACCCAAGTCCACACATGTGATAACCCAAGTCCACACATGTGATAACCCAAGTCCTAGGACAACAGTACGACATGTAAGGTGAGCGTTGTTGTACACGCTGGTGTGAGCGAAGCAGCGAGATAATGAGGCTCGTTTCACACATCACACACTGCTTTCGGTGAGGCGACGTGATAGTTAGGCTCGTGTCACACATCACACACTGGTTTCGGTGAGGTGGCGTGATAGTGAGGCTTGTGTCACACATCACACACTGCTTTCGGTAAGGTGGCGTGACAGTGAGACTCTTGTCACACATCACACACTGCTTTCGGTGAGGTGGCGTGATAGTTAGGCTCGTGTCACACATCACACACTGGTTTCAGTGAGGTGGCGTGACAGTGAGACTCTTGTCACACATCACACACTGGGTTCAGTGAAGCAGCATGATAGTGAGACTCTTGTCACACATCACACACTGTTTATGAAGTGGCATGACGATGAGGCTGCTGACACACAGAACACCAAGACGCCTGATCATGAAACATCACACCACCAGTAACACATCCTAGTCATATTCAACTCCTAGATCCTTGTGAACGCCGCCGCCGAGCTACACCTCCGCCCCGTAGTATTTTTTTAAACTGTTTTACTCATTTTTTACTGCTGTTGGCGAGATCTTCAGCTGCCGTGCGTGGAGCGGTGCTCTTCCCGGCCAATGAAGAAATTTGCAAATGAGGTTGCCGCGCAGCATCACTGCGGAAAAGGTGGTTGAAAGGATAAAGCGAAGCAAACAGTCAAATCATGGCACCTCTGGTCTGGAGGTCGGCCACGTCCTGAGTGCAGTCATATCAGGTGAAATGCATGAACCGGCATGTCCCAGAGGTTAAGTCACTGCTGGCTTGACTCTTCAAATGCCGCGCGTGGAGTGAAGCTCCTCCCGGTTAAGGAAGTAAATGCAGAAATAAAGGTTGCTGTGCGGCGCCGATGGGAAAAGGTGGTGGAAAGTGACGTTTAACCTGGTATGTCCAGTAGTATCGCTACGAGAGCTATACCACGGCACCTCTGCTCTAGAGGCCGCCTACGTCCGAAATACACCTACACTGGTGAAATATGCCTAAACCGGCACACACCAGGGGTGGAACTCGATGGCTAGACATGTCATGCCACCTCCGCTCTAGAGGTCGGTAACGCCTGATAAGCACCCATACTGGTGAATTGTGCCTAGACCGGCTCATACCAGGGATGAATCTTGAAGGCTATGAATGTACAGTACCTCTGCCCTAGAGGTCGGTCCCGTCCCAAACACGCCCATACTGGGAAATGCCTAAACCGGCTCAACCCAGAGGTAGAAGTCACTAGTGGCGAGGATACGTCCTCCTGGACAAAAGCTCCATCCTGGTCACAACTAGGAAGGGTAGCGGCCACGACCGCAAAATGCTGAAGTCGGAGACACTGGACCAGGGAAGTCTAGATAGGCAACCACCTCTCACCCGGCGGGGATGTCTGCGTATCCTAATCACGCTGAGGTTTTCCGGTGAGAAAGTCCAACCCTGGACTGGATGGGTAACCACCTCTCACCCGATGGTGATACACGGGTATCTCAAAACACGTCGAGGTTTTCCGGTGAGAAAGTCCAACTCTGGCCTGGGTGGGCTAACACTCTCACCCAGCGGGGATGCACTGATATTCCAAACACGTCGAGGTCTTCCGGTGAGAAAGTCCAACCCTAGACCAAACTGGTGCAATGAAAACCACGGTGTCACGCAATCCCGCTTCCGAGACCCACCAAGAATACAGGCTAAAGCACTGTGATACTCTGAACCCCTTGTGGTCCTTTCGTGGAACTCGTGTGGTCTATTTTGGACCACACAGGGGACCACGGGACCTAACGAGGACCACATGCGTGAATTCAGTAGGTTCACAGTGCGGTTTTTGGTGGTAGAAGTGAACGAAGAAGAAGAAGAAGAAGAAGACTCATTTTTAAAAATAAATTAATACTTTGTAAATAAATACTTTTAAGGTGAGTTTGTAATTTTTCTTTGCTTTCTGTAATATATAAACAAATGGCAGTCGCCTTCATAACGCCGAGTATTCTTGACATAAACTGATTAAAGAAATCGCAGTCGCCTTCATAAATCCGAGTATTCTTGACATAAACTGATTAAACAAATTATTTCTCTAATTGTCTGATCTGTATTTTCTCTCCTTCCTTGCCATCATGTTTATGTGTCATTTCAGTGACATTCGCTTCTGACCTTTGTTATGTCATCTCTTGGGTATCAGACATTTGTTATGCCATCTCTTGGGTATCTGGCATTTGTTATGCCATCTCTTGGGTATCTGACATTTGTTATGCCATTTTTTGAATATCTGATATTTGTTATGCCATCTCTTCGGTATCTGATATCTGTTATGCCATCCCTTCGGTATCTGACATTTGTTATACCATCCCTTCTTTATCTGACATTTGTTATGCCATCTCTTGGGTATCTGACATTTGTTATGCCATTTTTTGAATATCTGATATTTGTTATGCCATCTCTTCGGTATCTGATATCTGTTATGCCATTCCTTCGGTATCTGACATTTGTTATACCATCCCTTCTTTATCTGACCTTTGTTATGCCATCTCTTGGTTATCTGACATTTGTTATGCCATCTCTTGGGTATCTGGCATTTGTTATGCCATCCTTTCAGTATCTGATTTTTGGTATGTCGTCCCTTCGGCATCTGCCATTTTTTATGCCATCCCTTCTGTATCTGATATTTATTTTGCCATCCCTTCAGTATCTGACATTTGTTATGCCATCTCTTCGGTATCTGACACTTCTTATGCTATCTCTTCGGTACACCACTGATATTGATGATCGTCAGAACAGCTACATTTAATTTATAAACACAAAAACGAATATTTCAATAAACAGCTTGGACTAAACTTTTCTTTGACTGTTGGTTTGCTAGTTGTCCTAACCTGACTCTATGTAGCCACATTACTTGCTTGACATCTTAACCTGACTCTATGTAGCCACATTATTTGCCAGACATCTTAACCTGACTATATCTAGCCACATTACTTGCCAGATATCTTAACCTGACTATATCTAACCACATTACTTGCCTGACATCTTAACCTGACACTATGTAGCCACATTACTTGCCAGACATCATAACCTGACTCTATGTAGCCAAATTACTTGCCTGACATCCTAACCTGACTATATAAAGAAACATTACTTGCCAGATATCCTAAGCTGACTATATATAGTCACATTACTTGCCTGACACCCTAACCTGATTATATATAGACACATTACTTGCCTGACATCCTAACCTGATTATATATAGACACATTACTTGCCTGACATCTTAACCTGACCATATATATAGACATCTTACCTGCGTGACATTCTAACCTGACTCTATGTAGCCACATTACTTGCCAGACATTCTAACCTGACTATATATAGACACATTACTTGTCAGACATCCTAACCTGACTATATATAGAAACATCACTTGCCTGACATCTTAAGCTGACTATATCGAGCCACATTACTTTCCTGACGTCCTAAAGTGACTCTAACTAGCCTCATTACTTTCTTGAAATGTCTTATTTTCCTTCGTGATTCTTCTTCTTCTTCTTCTTCTTTTATTATTATTGTTATTACTATTATTATTATATTATGTTCAAATCTGTGTAGAAAGGTGACAGCCATGATCAGCTGATTGTCTATTTTTTAAACATACTCTTCTGACAAATTTGAACGAATGTAGATCAGCTAGTATGTTTTTAAAAAAAGTATTTTTATTAACAAAAAGATCACAGATATGTAGCTTACAGGTGAGTTTACTTTTGAAGACGGCCATGATAAATCAGGGATCTGACCCCCATGAAGACGAGTTTAAGGTGTTTCTTTCTACTGTTAACATAGCTGGGAACATTTATCTACCGTCTCAAACATTGGAGCATTTATCTACCGTCACAAACATGGGAGCATTTATCTATCGCCACAAACATGGGAGCATTTATCTACCGCCACAAACATGGGAGCATTTATATACTGTCACAAACATGGGAGCATTTATCTACCGTTACAAACATGGGAGCATTTATTTCCCTCACAAAAACGGGAGGATTTATTTATCGTCACAAACATGGGAGAATTTATCTACCGTCACAAACATGAGAGCATTTATCTACCGTCACAAACATGGGAGCATTTATCTACCGTCACAAGCATTAGAGCATTTATCAACAGTCACAAACATGGCAGCATTTATGTACCGTCACGAACATGGCAGCATTTATCTACCGTCACAAACATGAGATATTTATCTACCGCCACAAACATGAGAGTATTTATCTACCGTCACAAACATTGGAGAATTTACCTACAGTCAAAAACATGGGAGCATTTATCTACTGTCAGAAACATACGAGGATTTATCTACCGTCACAAACATGGGAGGATTTAGCTACCTTCACAAACATGGAAAATACTTATCTACCGTCACACACATTTGAACATTTATCTACTGTCACAAACATGGGAGCATTTACCTACTGTCACAAACGTGGGAGCATTTATCTATCATCACAAACATGGAAGAATTTATCTACCGTCACAAACATGGGAGGATTTAGGCATCGTCACAAACATAGGAATATTTATCTACCGTCAAATACATGGGAGTATTTATGTACCGTCACAAATATTGGAGAATTTAAATACCGTCACAAACATGGGAGCATTTATCCACCGTCACAAACATTTGTAGAAATACAGAAAATGTAAAAACCTTCAACAATGAATTCACAGCCCGAACGCACGAGAGAGAGAGAGAGAGAGAGAGAGAGAGAGAGAGAGAGAGAGAGAGAGAGAGAGACATAAAGAAAGAGATTTAGATAGTTAAAATAGAGCAAGAGAGCAAGAAAGAGAGTGAGAGATCTAAAATAGAGCGAGAGATAGAAACAGTGTGAGAGAGATAAGAGAGAGCGTGAGACACGGAGAAAGAGTGAGAGAAAGAGCTAGAATAAAGAAGAACAATTCTAAAGCAAAATTAGTACCCTGAGTGGCACCACAGACAGACAGGACAGCGGATCTAGCACAGAGCTATAAAGATTCCTGTCTAAGCAGAATCTGATGATTCTAAAAGTGCACCATCAGCTTTAGGTTTGGTTCCTCACGTGACCGTTTTATAAAGTCTAAATGTGGCCATGAAACAAGGTCAGAAGAACATTCACATGCGCCTTTATCTCCCGCTGACGTGTGTAAAAAGATTTTAATATTACATGAAAAGAAAGTATAAAGTAGCAAATGTTGCAGTGACAAAACTGATGTTTCAGAAAGTACATCACGCAGGGTAAGAGACATGTACAGTTATATAGGCTTGGACAAATCCTAGCGTGAGTACTCTGTCTTCTATGACTCACAGATGAGGACAGTACACGTGTACAAACTGTTCTGGAGCTCGACATACAGAAACATAGAAGTTAAGTATCACACTGGCCGTTTATTTCTGGAGAAGACTTTCTATTTATCACTTTCTTTCAAGAGACAGAACTGAAAGTACTTTTCTGTTTCGTGATAAGAAATAAGACCGAGTTAAATGTACCATATCTCGAAACCAGGAAAGCTCACGAGATAATCAAGATAAGAATGAAACATGTACGTCAGTTTGTAAACAGTCTAATAATCTTTGTTCCGCTTTAGTTGGGACTCTTGTATCCATTTTGGGACCAACGTGTCCCAGATGTATCGTCTGTTGGCCAGGATGTCTTCACGAACTGAGGGATAAAGCGAGAAGCTGAGATAACTCTTCTTGTCTGTATCAAAGGGAGGCCACACAATATTTGTCTCTTCCTCCAGGTTCTGGCTTGTTTTTCTAGATCTGTGAAGTGTAGAAAAAATCATCAGGTTCAGCTGTGATAGGATTCTTTATGGCTCTGCGGTAAATCCGCTGTCCTGTCTGTCTATGGTGCCACTCAGTTTACTAAGAAATTTTAAAAAAATGTTTTCTTCTTTATTCTGGTTCTTTATATATATATATATATATCTTCTCTCTTTCTCCGTATCCCTCACTGTCTCTCTTAGCTCTCTCACACTTTTTCTCTCTCTCGGTCTATTTTAGCTCCCTCACTCTCTTTCACTCTCTTTCATTTTTAACAAAGTTAAGTTTGTTCTCAGAATTCTGTCGCACAATGCTCCGCCTTACTTGTGGTCACTGTTTACGTATAACACTAAACATAGCCAGCGTTTAAAAAACTGTCTTCTTCCTAAACCCAGAATTGATATGTACAAGAAAAGCCTTGCATACTCTGCAGTACAGCTCTGGAACACCCTCCCTACAATTTAAAATCCATTGGTAATATCATCCTTTAACTCAAACCTGTTTCATTATTTACTTGCTTGTAATTATATGCCTCTATAAAATAGCCAGCACTCTCTCAACACATGGCTCGTAAACCATCAAGTACTTCAGTGACATAGTTAGAAAAGCAACTTGTTAGATATTGTTAGAAATTATTTTAATGTTTGTTTAAAAAAATATGTTAGAAGATCTGTATTTACAATGTATTTTTATTTATGTATATGTCTGCGGGTGTATGTGTGCGTGAGTGCTATTTTATTAAGTTAATTACTTCTTCTCTTTTACCTTGAATGTAGTAGTTAAATCTTACACTCTTTTGATATGTTTTTACTAATTTAATTTGTTTTTTGTACTAAATCAAGTGTGTGGGAAGAATGAAAGATGGAGTGATGAAGGGCAGAATGTAAGACGGGCCTGCGTGCCCAATTCTTTACCCTTGAAAAATAAAGATTATTCATTCATTCATTCATTCATTCTCTCTTGCTCTAGTTTAACCCACTCACTCTCTTCTCTTTACTTTCTTGAAATGTCTTATTTTCCTTCGTGATTCTTCTTCTTCTTCTTCTTATTATTATTGTCATTACTATATTATTATATTATGTTCAAATCTGTGTAAAAAGGTGACAGCCATGATCAGCTGATTGTCTATTTTTTAAACATACTCTTCTGACAAATTTGAACGAATGTAGATCAGCTAGTATGTTTTTAAAAAACTTATTTTTATTAACAAAAAGATCCACAGATATGTAGCTTACAGGTGAGTTTACTTTTGAAGACGGCCATGATAAATCAGGGATCTGACCCCCATGAAGACGAGTTTAATGTTGTTTCTTTCTTTACTTGTTAACATAGCATGGGAACATTTATCTACCGTCTCAAACATGGGAGCATTTATCTACCGTCACAAACATGGGAACATTTATCTACCGTCTCAAACATGGGAGCATTTAACTACCATCACAAACACGGGAATACTTATCTACCGTCACAAACATTGGAGAATTTACCTACAGTAAAAAACCTGGGAGCATTTATCTACTGTCAGAAACATACGAGGATTTATCTACCGTCACAAACATGGGAGGATTTAGCTACCGTCACAAACATGGAAAATGCTTATCTATCGTCACACACATTTGAACATTTATCTACTGTCACAAACATGGGAGCATTTATCTATTGTCACAAACTTGGGAGCATTTATCTACCATCACAAACATGGAAGAATTTATCTACCGTCTCAAACATGGGAGGATTTAGGCATCGTCACAAACATAGGAATATTTATCTACCGTCACAAACATGGGAGCATTTATCTACCATCACAAATATGTGAGGATTTAGCTACCGCCACAAACATGGTATTATTTATCTACCGTCACAAGCATGGGAGCATTTAACTACCGTCGCAAACATGGAAATATTTATCTACTGTCACAAACATGGAATATTTATCTACCATCACAAACATGGGAATATTTATATACCGTCAGAAACATGAGAATATTTATATACTGTTACAAACATGGGAATATTTATCTTCCGTCACAAACATGTGAATATTTATCTACCGTCACAAACATGGGAATATTTATCTACCGTCCCAAACATGTGAATATTTATCTACCGTCACAAATATTGGAGAATTTAAATACCGTCACAAACATGGGAGCATTTATATACCATCACAAACATTTGTAGAAATATAGAAAATGTAAAAACCTTCAACATTGAATTCACAGCCCGAACGCACGAGAGAGAGAGAGAGAGAGAGAGAGAGAGAGAGAGACATAAAGAGATAGAGTTAGATAGTTAAAATAGAGCAAGAGAGAGAGAAAGAGAGTGAGAGATCTAAAATAGAGCGAGAGATAGAAACAGTGTGAGAGAGTTAAGAAAGAGCGTGAGACACGGAGAAAGAGTGAGAGAAAGAGCTAGAATAAAGAAGAAAAATTCTAAAGCAAAATTAGTACCCTGAGTGGCACCATAGACAGACAGGACAGCGGATCTAGCACAGAGCTATAAAGAATCTTGTCTAAGCAGAATCTGATGATTCTAAAAGTGCACATGAAGAAGACTCCATCAGCTTTAGGTTTGGTTCCTCACGTGATAGTTTGATAAAGTCTAAATCTGGCCATGAACAAGGTCAGAAGAACATTTACAGGTGCCTTTATCTCCCACTGATGTGTTTAAAAAGATTTTAATATTACATTTAAAAAGTATAAAGTAGCAAATGTTGCAGTGACAAAACTGATGTTTCAGAAAGTACATCACGCAGGGTAAGAGACATGTACAGTTATATAGGCTTGGACAAATCTTAGCGTGAGTACTCTGTCTTCTATGACTCACAGATGAGGACAGTACACGTGTACAAAATGTTCTGGAGCTGGACATACAGAAACATAGAAGTTAAGTATCACACTGGCAGTTTATTTCTGGAGAACACTTTCTATTTATCATTTTCTTTCAAGAGACAGAACTGAAAGTACTTTTCTGTTTCTTGATAAGAAATAAGACCAAGTTAAATGTACTATATCTCGAAACCAGGAAAGCTCACGAGATAATCAAGATAAGAATGAAACATGGACGTCAGTTTGTAAACAGTCTAATACTCTTTGTTCCGCTTTAGTTGGGACTCTTGTATCCACTTTGGGACCAACGTGTCCCAGATGTATCGTCTGCTGGCCAGGAAGTCTTCACGAACTGAAGGATAAACCGAGAAGCTGAGATAACTCTTCTTGACTGTATCAAATGGATGCCACACAATATTTGTCTCTTCCTCCAGGTTCTGGCTTGTTTTTCTAGATCTGTGAAGTGTAGAAAAAATCATCAGGTTCTGCTGCGACAGGATTCTTTATGGCTCTGCGGTAAATCCGCTGTCCTGTCTGTCTATGGTGCCACTCAGTTTACTAAGAAATTAAAAAAAATGTTTTCTTATTTATTCTGGTTCTTTATATATATATATCTTCTCTCTTTCTCCGTCTCACTCACTGTCTCTCTTAGCTCTCTCACACTTTTTTCTCTCTCTCGGTATATTTTAGCTCCCTCACTCTCTTTCACTCTCTCTTGCTCTAGTTTAACCCACTCACTCTCTTTCTCTTTTATTTTCTTTTTTTTTCTGTGTCTCTCGTTTTTTTCTATGTGTCTTCTCCTATCTCTCTCTCTCTCTCTCTCCTCTCTCTCTCTCTCGTGTTCGGACTTTGAATTCATTGTTGAAGGTTTTCACATTTTCTGTATTTCTCTCCACATTTTGTGACTGTAGCTAAATGCTACCATGTTTGTCACAGTAGATAAATACTCCCATGCTTGTAACAGTAGATAAATGCTCCCATGTTTGTGACGGTAGATAAATGCTCTCATGTTTGTGACGGTAGATAAATGCTCTCATGTTTGTGACGGTAGATAGATGCTCCCATGTTTGTGACGGTAGATAGATGCTCCCATGTTTGTGACGGTAGATAGATGCTCCCATGTTTGTGACGGTAGATAGATGCTCCAATGTTTGTGACGGTAGATAAATGCTCTCATGTATGTGACGGTAGATAAATGCTCCCATGTTTGTGACGGTAGATAAATGCTCTCATGTTTGTGACGGTAGATAAATGCTCTCATGTTTGTTACTGTAGATAAATGCTCCCATGTTTGTGACGGTATATAAATGCTCCCATGCTTGTAACAGTAGATAAATGCTCCCATGTTTGTTACTGTAGATAAATGCTCTCATGTTTGTTACTGTAGATAAATGCTCCCATGTTTATGACGGTAGATAAATGATCCCATGCTGTGTTAACAAGTAAAGAAAGAAACAACATTAAACCAGACTTCATGAAGGTCAGATCCCAGATTTATCATGGCCGTCTTCTAAAGTAAACTTACCTGCAAGCTACAGTTCTCTGGATCTTTTTGTTCATAAAAATACTTTTTTGTTGTTGTGAACATACCGACTGATATACATTCATTCATCTTTGTCAGAACAGTATGTAATAAACAATCAGCTGATTGTGGCTGTCACCTTTCTACAAAGATTTGAAGATAATAATAATAATAAAATAACAATAATAATAATAAAATAAGAAGAAGAAGAAGCATTACGAAGGAAAATTAAACGTTTCAAGAAAATAATGTGGCTAGACAGAGTCAGTTTAGGATGTCTAGCAAGTAATGTGGCTAGACAGAGTCAGTTTAGGATGTCAAGCAAGTAATGTGGCTAGACAGAGTCAGTTTAGGATGTCAAGCAAGTAATGTGGCTAGACAGAGTCAGTTTAGGATGTCAAGCAAGTAATGTGGCTAGACAGAGTCAGTTTAGGATGTCAAGCAAGTAATGTGGCTAGACAGAGTCAGTTTAGGAAGTCAAGCAGTAATGTGGCTAGACAGAGTCAGTTTAGGAAGTCAAGCAAGTAATGTGGCTAGACAGAGTCAGTTTAGGAAGTCAAGCAAGTAATGTGGCTAGACAGAGTCACGTTAGGATGTCAAGCAATTAATGTGGCTAGATATAGTCACGTTAGGATGTCAAGCAAGTAATGTGGCTAGATATAGTCACGTTAGGATGTCAAGCAATTAATGTGGCTAGATATAGTCACGTTAGGATGTCAAGCAAGTAATGTGACTAGATAGATTCAGATTAGGATGTCAAGTAATTAATGTGGCTTGATATAGTCACGTTAGGATGTCCAGCAAGTAATGTGACTAGATAGATTCAGATTAGGATGTCAAGCAAGTAATGTGGCTAGATATAGTCACGTTAGGATGTCAAGCAAGTAATGTGGCTAGATAGATTCAGATTAGGATGTCAAGTAATTAATGTGGCTAGATATAGTCACGTTAGGATGTCAAGCAAGTAATGTGGCTAGATAGATTCAGATTAGGATGTCAAGTAATTAATGTGGCTAGATATAGTCACGTTAGGATGTCAAGCAAGTAATGTGGCTAGATAGATTCAGATTAGGATGTCAAGCAATTAATGTGGCTAGATATAGTCACGTTAGGATGTCAAGTAATTAATGTGGCTTGATATAGTCACGTTAGGATGTCCAGCAAGTAATGTGACTAGATAGATTCAGATTAGGATGTCAAGCAAGTAATGTGGCTAGATATAGTCACGTTAGGATGTCAAGCAAGTAATGTGGCTAGATAGATTCAGATTAGGATGTCAAGTAATTAATGTGGCTAGATATAGTCACGTTAGGATGTCAAGCAAGTAATGTGGCTAGATAGATTCAGATTAGGATGTCAAGTAATTAATGTGGCTAGATATAGTCACGTTAGGATGTCAAGCAAGTAATGTGGCTAGATAGATTCAGATTAGGATGTCAAGCAATTAATGTGGCTAGATATAGTCACGTTAGGATGTCAAGCAAGTAATGTGGCTAGATATAGTCACGTTAGGATGTCAAGCAAGTAATGTGGCTAGACAGAGTCAGTTTAGGAAGTCAAGCAAGTAATGTGGCTAGATATAGTCACGTTAGGATGTCAAGCAATTAATGTGGCTAGACAGAGTCAGTTTAGGAAGTCAAGCAAGTAATGTGGCTAGATATAGTCACGTTAGGATGTCAAGCAAGTAATGTGGCTAGATAGATTCAGATTAGGATGTCAAGCAAGTAATGTGGCTAGATATAGTCACGTTAAGATGTCAAGCAAGTAATGTGGCTAGATATAGTCACGTTAGGATGTCAAGCAAGTAATGTGGCTAGATAGATTCAGATTAGGATGTCAAGCAATTAATGTGGCTAGATAGATTCAGATTAGGATGTCAAGCAATTAATGTGGCTAGATAGATTCAGATTAGGATGTCAAGCAATTAATGTGGCTAGATAGATTCAGATTAGGATGTCAAGCAAGTAATGTGGCTAGATATAGTCACGTTAGGATGTCCAGCAAGTAATGTGACTAGATAGAGCCAGGTTAGGATGTCCAGCAAGTAATGTGACTAGATAGAGCCAGGTTAGGATGTCATGCAAGTAATGTGGCTAGACAGAGTCAAGTTTGGACATGAAGCAAACCAACAGTCAACAAAAAGTTTCGTCCAAGCTGTTTATTGAAATCTTCTTTTATTGTTTATAAATAAAATGTAGCTGTTCCGGCGAACATCAATATCAGTGGCGTACCGAAGAGATGACATAAGAAGTGTCAGATACCGAAGAGATGGCATAAGAAGTGTCAGATACCGAAGAGATGGCATAAGAAGTGTCAGATACCGAAGATATGTCATAACAAATATGAGATACCGAAGAGATGGCATAAGAAGTGTCAGATATCGAAGAGATGTCATAACAAATATGAGATACCGAAGAGATGACATAAGAAGTGTCAGATACCGAAGAGATGTCATAACAAATATGAGATACCGAAGAGATGGCATAAGAAGTGTCAGATACCGAAGATATGTCAACAAATATGAGATACCGAAGAGATGGCATAAGAAGTGTCAGATATCGAAGAGATGTCATAACAAATATGAGATACCGAAGAGATGACATAAGAAGTGTCAGATACCGAAGAGATGTCATAACAAATATGAGATACCGAAGAGATGGCATAAGAAGTGTCAGATACCGAAGATATGTCATAACAAATATGAGATACCGAAGAGATGGCATAAGAAGTGTCAGATACCGAAGAGATGTCATAACAAATATGAGATACCGAAGAGATGTCATAACAAATATGAGATACCGAAGAGATGTCATAACAAATATGAGATACCGAAGAGATGTCATAACAAATATGAGATACCGAAGAGATGTCATAACAAATATGAGATACCGAAGATATGTCATAACAAATATGAGATACCGAAGATATGTCATAACAAATATGAGATACCGAAGATATGTCATAACAAATATGAGATACCGAAGATATGTCATAACAAATATGAGATACCGAAGATATGTCATAACAAATATGAGATACCGAAGAGATGGCATAAGAAGTGTCAGATACCGAAGAGATGTCATAACAAATATGAGATACCGAAGAGATGTCATAACAAATATGAGATACCGAAGAGATGTCATAACAAATATGAGATACCGAAGAGATGTCATAACAAATATGAGATACCGAAGAGATGTCATAACAAATATGAGATACCGAAGAGATGTCATAACAAATATGAGATACCGAAGAGATGTCATAACAAATATGAGATACCGAAGAGATGGCATAACAAAGGTCAGATACTGAAGAGATGGCATAACAAATGTCGGAAGTGAATTTCACTGAAATGATACATAAACATGATCGCAAGGTAGCAGAGAAAATACAGATCAGACGATTAGAGAAATAATTTGTTTAATCATTTTATGTCAAGAATACTCGCCGTTATGAAGACGACTGCGATTTGTTTAATCAGTTTATGTCAAGAATGGTATAGACGGTGTGAAGGCGACAACGCATACCGCCGTGGCTATGGACTCGAACACATGCCAGCTCTGACTTTACTAAATCATAATTTGAGGTTCTGTATGGTTTCGGCATCTCAGTTTGTTTTCTTGTCTGTGAGTTCACTACTTAGTTTGTGCATGTTTTTGCTGTCTTTAATATGAGAATCCACTATCTGTCTGCACTGTTCATTAAACCACACTTCCTTTGCTTCTCTGCATTTGCGTCTTATTTCTTTATTGGGAATATCTTCAGTGATAAAGAACTTCATAAAAGATGACCACAACTGAGATTTAAGATGATAAACGACAGATTGATGAAAAATAACAAATGTGAAAGTTAGAGAGGGTATGTTTTAATAAACATATGTAACTGCCATGCCATCATAATTAGGTTACTTCTTTGTTACGTCACTTTCTCGATATATCACTCATTTGACACACACTCGTTGGAAGAAATAACATTACCTTGATGTATGCACTGTATTCTCTCTCTCTCTCTTTCTCTCTCTCTCTCTCTCTCTCTATATATATATATATATATATATATATATATATATACTGTAAATATAAAGCTAAAAATTCATTTAAAAAAATTCACAAAATAAAATAAAATGAAAATACAAGAAAGGAACTCTGTGACACTGGATTACGTAAATAAAACTTGTAGACACATCCTAGAGCTCCTGTTTCCCCTGCTGTACTTGGGACTCTTGTATCCACTTTGGGACCAACGTGTCCCAGATGTATCGTCTGCTGGCCAGGACATCTTCACGAACTGAGGGATAAAGCGAGAAGCTGAGATAACTCTTCTTGTCTGTATCAAAGGGAGGCCACACAATATTTCTCTTCTCCAGGCTGTAGTTCGGATTTCTGGTCAAGTATAAAAGTTGGTACACATTTAATACAAAATTATTATCTGTCTTATTCTAATAATAAATTCTGCTACATGACAAAATCAGTTAAATATCTTTCTTTCTTTCATGTTTATCTACAGGCAAATAGTTGCTCAGTTGGTTTACAAACTTGGGAAAAATCATCAAATATGTATCTTATATAAGTACCAGGAGATGTTCAAATAGAAATAAGTATTATTTTATCTAAAGTCTCTGTTTCTTTCTCGTACCTGTCTTCGTGTCTCAGATTTGTGTGTTTTCTGTTTGATGGGTTAAATCACCCAACACATACACACCCGTTCTCTCTCTCCCCCCCCCCCCAAAACAAAAAAAAAAACCTCCAGGATTCACAGACTTCCTCCACTTACATAAAAAAAAATTTGGTGTGGTATAAAACGAAAGATATAAATATACACCAGATTGTTGCAGTAAATATGTAAACTTTGGCTGAAAAGTTACAGCTCACTGCTAAGTTAAACATTAAACTGACACTAACTTCTAAAATTACTACTTTTATATGACTTAATCAGATCATCTCAATGTACAATATCTTTCTCTACAATATATTTTTCTACATTATCTTTTTCTACAATATCTTTCTATACAATATCTTTCTTTACAATATCTTTCTCTACACAATATTTCTATATAATATATATTTCTCTACACTTTGTTTCCATACAATATGTTTTACTACAGTTTGTTTCTATACAATATTTTTCTTTGCAATACATTTCTCTACAATGTCTTTCTCTGAAATATCTTTCTCTACAATATTTTTCTCTATAATATCTTTCTCTACAATGTCTTTCTCTACAATATCTTTCTCTACAATATCTTTCTCTATAATGTCTTTCTCTCAAACATCTTTCTTTACAATATTTTTCTCTACAATATCTTTCTCTACAATGTCTTTCTCTACAATATCTTTCTCTACAATATCTTTCTCTATAATGTCTTTCTCTCAAACATCTTTCTTTACAATATTTTTCTCTACAATATCTTTCTCTACAACAGCTTTCTTTGCAATATACAAGACCCACACAAAGCTAGTCCCCCACAAGGCCCACACAAAGCTAGTCCCGCACAAGACCCACACAAAGCTAGTCCCACACTAGGCCCACACAAAGCTAGTCCCGCACAATGCCCACACAAAGCTAGTCCCGCACAAGACCCACCCAATTCTAGTCCCGCACAAAACCGACACAAAGCTAATCCCGCACAAGACCCACGCAAAGCTAGTCCCCCACATGACCCATGCAAAGCTAGTCCCGCACAAGACCCACACAAAGCTAGTCCCGCACAAGGCCCACACAAAGCTAGTCCCGCACAAGGCCCACGCAAAGCTAGTCCCGCACAAGGCCCACGCAAAGCTAATCCCGCACAAGGCCCACGCAAAGCTAGTCCCTGACAAGACCCACACAAAGTTAATGAGCACAAGACCGCAATTAAGCCTATACAGGCATCCAACCAGTTCAACTTACAGGCAACCAGCTAAACTGTTTCACCTCCAGCAGAGATTAAAATATCATCTTCTAGAACTTGTGTACACTCACATGAACTCGTGTTTCAGTTAGCCTTCATCTCATTTCACATATTAATCGACAACAAGACAGCCAAGTTGCCTGTTTCTTAGTTTACATATGTATGCGTTTTATGTATTCTAACGCCCTCTTCTATTTTACACAGCTTCCCCCCCCCCCCTTTCATCCTTCTTAATGTTTTTTTTTCCCCTATAGTTTAGTTTACAGTAAAATGTCAAAGGTCAGAAAGTCACAGCTTTGGCCATGACTCCTACAGTTACTGGTAACTTTCACTTTTGTTGTCCAGATCATAAGAGCAACATATTGACAAATATATTTATAATGTGTACGACATTGACAACATACAGATAAGTATGTATCATACTTACGACACTGACAACATACTGACAAGACTGTATCACGTGTTCGACACTGACAACATACTGACAAGAATGTATCATGCATATGACATTAACAACGTACTAATAAGTATGTATCATGTATACATCGACAACAAAATGATCAAACGTGATGAATTTATTACATTTCTTTTTTGGTGGGATCGAAGCAGTCAGATTTGAAATCTTGCTCTTGTTCTTCTTTTTTTTTTCTTCTTCCTACACAATTTCTGTTTATATCTGCAGTCCTGTCTTTTGGATAAATGTCAGTGATTTTGTAATTCATGTATGGAACCGTAGACCTTACGAGTATCTTCTTCGGTGGTTTCACTGGGCCAGTAATTGCTTCTCAGCGTCTCATAGTTGGTGCAGTTTTGGAGGAGGATATGTTCCACAGTTGGGTTTCCTGGGCACATGTACAAAGAGTAGTATTACCAACCTTAAACTTTGTGTACATATCACTTCGGAGACGGAAAATGGTGACTTGTTCCTTTCTGTTTAGCATGTGATAGTCATCATGTGGTGGTGTTTGTGGCTTCCTGTGGGTTTTTATCATGCTTTTCTTCTGATTATAGGTGATTGATGTGTCTGGTTGCTCCATTTCAGTGCCTTCTTTGACCAGACGGTCAGCTTTCTCATTGCCTGGTATCCCACAGTGGGAGGGAATCCACTGCAAGGTGACTCCGTGTTGTAAGCCAGTTTTTGACAAGGCATCCTTAAGGTCTGGTAGTTTGTTGCACTGAAGAGCTTCCAGTACTGATCTTGCTTCTATACAGAGCACGTATCACTTCAGGAGTCTGATAGTTTTTCAACTGCAGCAATAATTGCCCTAACGTCTGCATCAAAGTTGTTGCAGTATTTTCCAGTGGGTATGGAAATCTTATCAGTGGTGTTGCTTGTCTATTCAATATGTGCTCCTGATATCACACTTTACAAAATTAACAGTTACAATTAGTGGTGCCTGCTACAGGTTTCTGGGCTACAGAAGTAGGTCAGAGTTTTTAAATAATCAGATCTATGTTCTTTGTCTCACAAAGACTATATTAAGATAAATGTGTTCTTAACACAGCCGGGGTAAGATTTGAAATAATAAGACAACTAATTCAAGATTTTGTGAGATCGACAGGTGTCAGTTTCCTGTTGCAGATTAATAGAGAACGTTTATTTTGAAAAGTTATTCTTCTTAAAATTATTTTCAGTGTTCTACATCCACTTGTCATGTCTCTAATGTATGGTCAAACTTCTCTTATTCTCGTTCTGTCTAGATCTCTTCTCTCGTTTATTTGATAAAGGAAAACTCGAATCATAGAAAAGCTGTCTAGATCTCTTCTCTCGTTTATTTGATAAAGGAAAAATCGAATCATGGAAAAGCTGTTTAGATCTCTTCTCTCATTTATTTGATAAAGGAAAAATCGAATCATGGAAAAGCTCCCCCTTTCTGTTTAGATGAAGCTGCTGGGATCTGTTTTCTTTGACATTTTTCGTTAAATAGACGATCTGAATTTTATTTTAAATTTTCAGTGTTACTTTTTATAGTTTCTTTAGCAAAGTGTTGTACTCTTACATCTTACATCCTTCCCGTGCCGTTAAACGTCACATAGGGCTCGCAGAGCTGTTTGCCAAGTTTTTCTGTTCTCGGTGAGTTTTTCAACTTCATCAAGGGATGTTATGCCCACTAAACTGGCTTCTCTTAACAATGTCCTCTTTAGAGTTTCACGTGGTCGACCTCTTTTTCTTCAGCCTGTTGTGTTCCACTTGATAGCTTGTTTTGGGATTCACCGATTGTTTCTTCTCATCACATATGCCCATCTTCTTTTTCTGATCACCCATAAACATGTTGTTGTTTGCTCATTTGTCTTATCTCTGTGTTGTTCTTAAATTAGTTCCAATTTATACCAAGTATTTTCCTTAGGCATTTGTTTTCAAAAGAGTCTAATTTCTTGTCTGTTTCTTTAGTTGATTTCCAGCTTTCGCATGCATAAATGAGGGTGGATATCACATTTGGATTGAATAATCTTAACTTGGTTTTTGTGCTTATGACTTTTGAATTCCATACATTCTCAAAAGTTTTGAATGGCATTGCTGCTTTTGCAATTCTAATTCTAACTGGTCTATGTAGCTGTCAAGGTATGCAAATTGGTTTACTTCATCAACAACTGTTCCTTCTACGTATATTTTTCCTTCTTGATTAATGAGAAGTTTCATAATTTTTGTTTCGTCTTTGTTAATTTCAAGACCTATTTTACTAGCCAACGAAGACAGGGAATCTGTTTTTTTCCTGCATCGATTTCACATTGTCACTGATAAGAGTTATGTTATCTGCAAAATCAAGATCTTCTATTTGGGTCCCATGTACCCAATCAATGCCTGTTTTACCTCTAGAACATCTTTTCATTATAAAGTCTAAGGCAATTCTAAAAAGCAAGGGAGATAATATACATCCTTGTTTCACGCCTGTTTCAGTCTGAAACCATTCGCTCATTCCTTCTTCTGTCTTGATTGCATATACATATTCATTGAAGAGGTCTCTAATGATGTTGACAATTTTATATGATATTCCATATAGTCTTAAATTCTCCACAATGAATCTCTATGCATGATATCAAATGCCATTTTAAAGTCTAGAACGTTGAAGATTAATGGTTTTTGCTTTTCGATATGTTCTTCGAGTATTACTCTCAGAGTAAAGATCTGGTCGAGAGAGCTTCCCCATTTTCGAAATCCTGCCTGTTCTTCTCTCATTGCAGTATCCACTACATCCTTAATTCTATTTAGAACCACTTTACAAAACACCTTTGACACAGCTGATAGAAAGGACACACCTCCAGTGATTGCAGTCACTGAGGTTGCCTTTTTTGTGTATTTTAACAATGATTCTTTTTTTCCATTTAGAAGGGACTTTTCTTTCCAAATTTTATTAAACACTCTTTGTAGTTGGCTCATGTTGTCACTGTTAATAGCTTTTGACATTTCGGCTGTTATTTCATCTTCACCTGTAGCTTTCTTGTTAGCCATTAGATTCAGTACTGTTTCAATTTCATTCACTTCATCTAAGTTGACATTTAGCTGTGGGACTGGTAAATCGGTTTCAAGATTTATTAATTCATTTGGGTGTGGTCGATTAAGTATTTCTTGGAAGTGTTCGGCCCATCTTTGCTTTTGGTCTTTACTTGATGTTAATAGGTTGCCCGTTTTGCTAAAGACTGGTCTTTCTCTGGAGATAGTAGCACCTGTTAGCTTCTTCTGTATGTTATATAGAGTATTAATGTCTCCTGTTTTTGCTGCATTCTCTGCTTCTTTTGCCATATTGTCCATATATTCTCTTTTGTCTCTTCTAGGTGAACTTTTTACTTTATTGTCTAATTCTTTGTATGTTGCTTTTGCCAAAACTTTTCCAAGATCTGTCTTTACATTCAACATGGATAATTTGGCTGCTTGTCTTTCATGTATGTATTTCCATGTGTTATCTGATATCCTGACAAAACAAACAAGGCAGCTGAAATATATATCAGTGAGGAAAAATTGGAAGAAGTGGAGAGTTTTGAATATCTTGGATCACTGCTAACTAATAATGGAGATACAATGAGGGAAATTAAAAGGAGGACATCTATTGCTCTTCAGAAAGTAAAACAAATAAAGAATCTGTGGAGAGGAGCAGACAGAACTACAAAAATAAGATTTTTAAGGGCATGCATCTTTCCCATCGCAACATATGCCTGTGAGACGTGGACACTTAACAAAACACCTGAAAAACACATAAATGCCTTTGAATGTAAATGCTACAGAAGAGTTCTCCAAATATTGTGGACACAAAAAATAACAAATATATCTATACTACAAGAGCTTAATATTGAAGAAGTCTGGCTAGTAAAGAGGATTAAAGAGAGAAAACTTAAATATTTTGTACACATTAAATGTCATGATAATTTAGAGAAGATCATATTGGAAGGATACATAATGGGAAAAAGAAAAAGAAGAAGACCAAAACGAAGATGGCTGCAAGAAATCGTTGACGATCTGCAAATGGACGCAGCAGCAGCAGGCCATATTGCTCACAACCGAGAGGCCTACAAGAGTGCTGTTTGGGAGGCAAAGTTCCGCAAGGGACATGCAGATGAATGAATGAATGAATGAATATCTGATATCCACGCTTTTCTACTTGTTGATTGCAGTCCAGCACTTGCTTTTGTAAGTGTACAGTTAGTCTTTTAAAAATAGTGGACAGAGCATTCTTACATGAGAGAGATAGAAGAATATAAGGAGAACTAGCCTGAATCTTATATGAGCGAGATAGAATAATATAAGGAGAACTAGGCTGAGTCTTATATGAGCGAGATAGAATAATATAAGGAGAACTAGGCTGAGTCTTATATGAGCGAGATAGAAGAATATAAGGAGAACTAGGCTGAGTCTTATATGAGCGAGATAGAATAATATAAGGAGAACTAGGCTGAGTCTTATATGAGCGAGATAGAATAATATAAGGAGAACTAGGCTGAGTCTTATATGAGCGAGATAGAATAATATAAGGAGAACTAGGCTGAGTCTTATATGAGCGAGAATAGAATAATATAAGGAGAACTAGGCTGAGTCTTATATGAGCGAGATAGAACTAGGCTGAGTCTTACATGAGCGAGATAGAATAATATGAGGAGAACTAGCCTGAGTCTTATATGAGCGAGATAGAATAATATAAGGAGAACTAGCCTGAGTCTTATATGAGCGAGATAGAATAATATAAGGAGAACTAGCCTGAGTCTTATATGAGCGAGATAGAATAATATAAGGAGAACTAGCCTGACTCTAACCACGGCTCTGGTAAGATGAGTGGATAGTGCGTTGTCCATTCTTGACAAAGCGGTTCCTCATCCTACTGCAGTCCGTGGTTCGAATCATAATCATTTTGCTGTCACTTTCGTTTCTCTCACATCTAAAGTTCATTGTCTGCTATAGATTTCCTAAGAGTAATCATACAACACTGTGCTAGATTTAATCATACAACACTGTGCTAGATCTAATCACACAACACTGTACTACATCTAATCATGCAACACTGTGCTAGATTTAATCATGCAACACTGTACTACATCTAATCATGCAACACTGTGCTAGATTTAATCATACAACACTGTGCTAGATTTAATCATACAACACTGTGCTAGATTTATTCACACAACATTGTGCTAGATCTAATCATACAACACTATGCTAGATCTAATCATACAACACAGTGCTAGATTTAATCATACAACACTATGCTAGATCTAATCATACAACACTATGCTAGATCTAATCATACAACACAGTGCTAGATCTAATCATACAACACTATGCTAGATCTAATCATACAACACTATGCTAGATCTAATCATACAACACTGTGCTAGATCTAATCATACAACACTATGCTAGATCTAATCATGCAACACTGTGCTAGATTTAATCACACAACACTGTGCTAGATCTAATCATGCAACACTGTGCTAGATTACTTTACTGTACATAAGTTCCATTGTTTTTTTTTACTGCACAAACGTTTTCTGAAAACATGTTTTTTTTGTTGTAATTATTGTATGACTGAAGCTAATTACCAGTGTGTTATCTGTCAGATTATTACTGATTGTGTTTTAGCTCAATATTATTGTTATTACTCTGCTGTGTAAGACTCCCACCTACCTTTTTTTTCAGAAACAAGAAAAGACGTGGTTGTAGTGCTGTTATTAGTCTCATTATATTGTAGAAATGTTTGGGATTTATGATGTAGGCCGACCGCCACGCAGAACGTAGAAGTCCGTCGTTCGATTACAAGATGAACGGAAACAAACTTTACACCTGCAGCCAGTTCACTTAGAGGTTCGCGCTTTTCATATTGTTGAGACGGCCTGCACTTGTGAGATATGGTAGAACTTTCGCTACTATCGTCGTATTTATTGTTACTACCAGTTTTATTATTATTATTATTATTACTATTATATTTATTATTAAGATGCCTAACTGAGATAAAGAGCAGAATAATGCAATACAAACCAGTGTTTCAGAAAAAAGAAGAGCATTGTGTGTAATAAATCACAATCACTGAGAGTGTTGGGAGTACTCCAGTGCTACATGGAGCCACAGGAGGTTCTGAGAAAGACTGGAGAGACGAGACAAACAAAATAAAAGAAGTCAGAAAAAGACAGTCCAGTGTCTTAGGACACGTTGTACAGCGAGGGCAAGCTGGGATACACTGTGACAACGGGAAAGATAGAAGGCAAAAAGTGATCGAGGTAGACAGAGAAAGAAAATGATGGATGGACTAACTAAATGGCGCAAACAAAGAACATTAGCACAGCTTAGTATCAGCACTCGGTGCAGGGAGTTGTGGGAAAGCATGATAGTCAACGCCAGCAGGCAGGACTATAGATTTATTACTATTGTTATTATTATTATTACTATTATTATTATTATATATGGCTACAGATATATTATTATTATCATTATTATTATTATTATTAATGCTATTGTCATCGTCAATAGTCCTCTAGCATGTGGCACATTACAAAAATAAAACCACGTGTTTGCAGGTAAACAACGAAATCACGTGTAGAAACTTACCCTGTTTTCACGAAAGAACCAATTAGATCAATGAAGTCAGATTTCAGTTGTTTATCTTCATCATAGAATCCTTCCTCCACTTTAATCAAGTAAAACATGTCCATCTGTTTGGGCTCAATGTCGAACAGATATGCAAGGTCAAGGGCATGTATCATGTACTGATTCTGTATGTATCTAGGTCTGTGATCAAAGGACATAAAGTAAGCATTTTTCGATGTCCTCTCTCTATCTGAATTGTTTTCATAAACCTCTAAGAATCTCAGACTTTCTTTGATGAAGAAGTTATCAGTACCAAGAGCAATGGCAGATTTCTCTAATCCATCATAAAGTTTTTGATATTCAGGGAGAAGTAACCGGATCAAATACTCGGGTGTAGGTAGAGAATCGGCGAGCTTTCTAGCAGCAGAATCGACTGAAGATGTATCGACTTGACCGAAATAGGAGTTAGTTAATATGTAGCCGTCATCATTGGTACAACTGACAATGTAGTCGCGGCTGAAGAATCCAACTTGGCTCAGATATTCAGAATCGTCCAGCAGTTGTGGTATCGGTCTAGGTAAAAGATCGTCCCCTGAGGATGTGAACTGATCAAAGAGTTGGACTGAGAAACTGAAGCCGAAACTTTCCGCAGGCTGTTCTTTCAGACACGTGACCACGTCTTCCTCATTTCCTGCCACTGTCTTCACGCCACAAGGAACATTTTCTGCCGCCATCTCTAGAAGAAAGTTTGATGTACGAGGTGGGCTCGGCAAGAAAAAGGCAGTAGCACTCAGAAGTAGCGCCTGCAGACAGAACAAGATTCTAGAACAAAATTTCCACAGATAATTGATGATTAATGTGGAAACAATTATCAGATATTATATAAGATACTTCTAGATGCACAGAGACACAAGATTTAACAGAAGCGTCTTTTCTCATACCCCAGTCACAATCGTCTGATTGAAACATTTATTTTGAATGGGGGGGGGGGGGGGGGGGGGGGGGTGGATGGAGTTGTGAGAAAGTAGGCAAGGAAACCCTGGACTTTGATAATGTACTCATCTAGGAGGCCATGTTGTAGCTTCGTTCATTTTTACCAGTTGTACTACAGTTTCTTGCCACTATAAAACTTTCATGATCTCTCTCTCTCTCTCTCTCTCTCTCTCTCATTGTAGTAGTTAAATATTACACTCTTTTGATATGTTTTTTCCTACTTTAATTTGGATATTTGTACTATATCAAGTGTGTGGGAAGAATGAAAGATGGAGTGATGAAGGGCAGAATGTAAGACGGGCCTGCGTGTCCAATTCTTTACCCTTGAAAAATAAAGATTATTCATTCATTCATTCTCTCTCTCTCTCTCACTCTCTCTCAGTTTTGACTTTTCTATTTGCTGCCCTTTTACAAATCTTTGAATTCTATATGTTTTTTTTTCACTGCCCTTTCTAGACATTAATAGATATTCATGGGTTCTTTGTTGTTTCTAACCATCATCAAATATTCATGGGTTCTTTGTTGTTTCTAACCATCATCAAATATTCATGGGTTCTTTGTTGTTTCTAACCATCATCAAATATTCATGGTTTATTTGTTGTTTCTAACCATCATCAAATATTCATGGTTTATTTGTTGTTTCTAACCATCATCAAATATTCATGGTTTATTTGTTGTTGTTAACCATCATCAAATATTCATGGTTTATTTGTTGTTGTTAACCATCATCAAATATTCATGGTTTATTTGTTGTTGTTAACCATCATCAAATATTCATGGTTTATTTGTTGTTGTTAACCATCATCAAATATTCATGGGTTTTTTGTTGTTTCTAACCATCATCAAATATTCATGGTTTATTTGTTGCTGTTAACCATCATCAAATATTCATGGTTTCTTTGTTGTTTCCAACCATCATCAAATATTCATGGTTTATTTGTTGTTGTTAACCATCATCAAATATTCATGGTTTATTTGTTGTTTCTAACCATCATCAAATATTCATGGTTTATTTGTTGTTGTTAACCATCATCAAATATTCATGGTTTATTTGTTGTTGTTAACCATCATCAAATATTCATGGTTTATTTGTTGTTGTTAACCATCATCAAATATTCATGGTTTATTTGTTGTTGTTAACCATCATCAAATATTCATGGTTTATTTGTTGTTGTTAACCATCATCAAATATTTATGGTTTCTTTGTTGTTGCTAACCATCATCAAATATTTATGGTTTCTTTGTTGTTGCTAACCATTATCAAATATTCATGGTTTCTTTATTGTTGCTAACGATCATCAAATATTCATGGTTTCTTTGTTGTTGCTAACCATCATCAAATATTCATGGTTTATTTGTTGTTTCTAACCATTATCAAATATTCATGGTTATTTTGTTGTTGCTAACCATTATCAAATATTCATGGTTTCTTCGTTGTTGCTAACCATCATCAAATATTCATGGTTTCTTTGTTGTTTCTAACCATTATCAAACAGTCATGGTTTCTTTGTTGTTTCTAACCATTATCAAACAGTCGTGGTTTCTTTGTTGTTTCTAACCATTATCAAACAGTCATGGTTTCTTTGTTGTTTCTAGCTTTTATCACATATTCATATAGACAAATTACTGACCAGACGGAAAGTAAGCTTTTTAAAATGAACACAGAATTACTTTGGTTCCTCTATGAAATATGTAATTTCAATGCTTCGCCATTCTTTATTAAGTTGCCATCCATTCTACCAGTTAAAATATTTTTCTTAAAATCAGCTCGAAACTATTTCCTCTTACTTTATTGAAAAGATCTTTTCCTAGCGGGGAGATACTCAGCACAGAAGTACTTATGGATCCAGCCGACTCTCCAGAAAGTGTGACGTCATCAGGATCACCACCAAACTCTCGAATATTGTCTTTGACCCAGCGGAGAGCCAACACCTGGTCCCAGTATCCTTGGTTTCCAGGCAGAGAATCAGAATTTCCGTGCAAGAACCCCAACAAGCCAAGTCTGTAGTTCATCGTGACGACCACAATGTCGGCCTGGAATACAGAACAGAGACCAACGTTTTAATGAAATACGAAGATCTCTTACAAAGCTGCTGTGTGCTCTGTGGGGATTTAGAATTCTGAAAGCTTAAGTTGCTTTCATAAGTATTTAAAAACTGAAAATAATAAAATATTAAATTGTTGCATACACCGATTTCAGACAAGTCCATAAGTCAGTGTTTCCTAAAATATGTGTTGTACAAGAGAGCTGGAGATGTGCCACAGCACACTGTAGTGTTTCATGAGAGCTAGAGGTTTGCCACATCATAATGAAGTGTCTCAAGAGAGCTAGAGGTTTGCCACATCATAATGAAGTGTCTCAAGAGAGCTAGAGGTTTGCCACATCATAATGAAGTGTCTCAAGAGAGCTAGAGGTTTGCCACATCATAATGAAGTGTCTCAAGAGAGCTAGAGGTTTGCCACATCATAATGAAGTGTCTCAAGAGAGCTAGAGGTTTGCCACATCATAATGAAGTGTCTCAAGAGAGCTAGAGGTTTGGCATAAAATATTCAAGTGTCTAAAGGGAGCTAGAGGTTTGCCACATCATATTAACGTGTCTCAAGAGAGCTAGAGGTTTGTCGCATCATACTGAAGTGTCACAAGAGAGCTAGAGGTTTGTCGCATCATACTGTAGTGTCTCAAGAGAGCTAGAGGTTTGTCGCATCATACTGAAGTGTCACAAGAGAGCTAGAGGTTTGCAGCAAGAGCACCTGGAGTGTTCATCAGAATATTGATGACTTAACAGAATATTTTGTTGTAAATTACATGGAACTTTAGCGTCTTTATACAGTTATATTTCCATGAAAACTAGCCATAAGCAACATTTAAAAGGAATTGTAATTTAAAAGAAGGGAAGTAACCATTGAAAATATATGATACTATATCAGGGCGGGTCAAAGAATCTATTCATAAAGTTTTCATCGGTTGCTTCCCTTGATTTCGGCTGCTTTTTTAATCGGCACGTATCTATGGTACAATAATGTTAATATTATCATTGCAGTGTGAATTGTAGAATAATTAAAAACTGTGATTAATTAAAGGAGAGTTTAAGAAAACGACAATCATGATAGCGAAGTCTTAAACGTTATGTCATATTACCGTGGCAACGAGAACACATTACGTCATGTTACCCTGGTAACGAGGTCTCCAGGCACGTATACGTTGGAGGAGCCCATAACCAGTCCTCCGCCATGGATGAAAACAAACACACTCCTCAGACGACTCTCAGTTGTGTTGTTCTGTAACAAGAAATGAAAATATAGTAAGGTCGCTGAAAGGTAATTATAATAAGAAGTAGTAATATAGTAAGATTGCTGAAAGGTAATTTTAATAATAAATAGTAATATAGTAAGGTCGCTGAAAGGTTATTATAATAATAAATAGTAATATAGTAAGGTCGCTGAAAGGTTATTATAATAATAAATAGTAATATAGTAAGGTCGCTGAAAGGTTATTATAATAATAAATAGTAATATAGTAAGGTCGCTGAAAGGTTATTATAATAATAAATAGTAATATAGTAAGGTCGCTGAAAGGTTATTATAATAATAAATAGTAATATAGTAAGGTCGCTGAAAGGTAATTATAACAAGGTTATATGTGTGGTTCTGTCTGTGTGTGTGTGTTAGGGAAGACAAAGAAATGGAATTTTGCTGTAACATTTCTGAAGGACCCGGATGTTGGTAGATAATTATTCAGGAGTCAAAAGTACTGTAATACTGACATACAGAAAGGATGTAAAGTTCAGGAGACAAAGTACTGTAATACTGGCGCAGTGAAGGGCTGTAAGGTTCATGGGTCAAAGTACTGTAATAATGGCGCACTGAAAGGCTGTAAGGTTCAGGGTCAAAGTACTGTAATAAAGGCGAAATGAAAGACTGTAAGGTTCAGGAGTGAAAAGTACTGTAATAATGGCGCAATGAAAGACTGTAATTTTCAGGAGTCAAAGTACTGTAATACTGGCAGACTGAAAGGCTGTAAGGTTCAAAATGGAAGTCAGAACAGGAGTGAGACAGAGAGAAAGAGAGACAGAAAATGAGAGAGACAGAAAAAGAGAGAAAACAGTAAAACAAGAAAGTAGAGGAAGATAGAGGCTTGAGAGACTGATACAGAGAAAGAGAGAGAGACATGAGAAAGAAAGCGAAAGATGGACAGAGGAAGATAAATAAAAAGAAGACAGACACACGAAGACAGAGACAGGGAGGTAGAGAGAGTGAGAGAAAAAGAAAAAAGAAGAAGCACCAAAGACAGACAGAAAGAGAGAGAGAGAGAGAGAGAGAAAGAGGGACAAAGAAAGATAGAGACAGAGAGAGAAAAAAGGAAGAGATAGAGAAAGAGAGAGACAGAGAAGGAAAGAGATAGGAATTATCAGTACATAACTCGGATATAAATATTCTTATATACATAAAGGACAATTATCACTCTTCTCTTTCTATATTATTGTCAGTACAGGACTCAGATATAATTATTCTTATATATAATGGACAAGCATCACTCTTAACCTCCTATGTTGTTGTTTTGGTTTTTCTAAAATTTGCTAAGTACTCAATTCATATACACTCGAACACATGCACACATATATACAAACATGCACACATATATACAAACATGCACACATATATACAAACATGCACACAGTCAAACGCTCAGAAAGAAATTGCAAGACAAAATTGTTACCTCTGGTTTGAGAGGTGTAAAGACATTGAGATACAAGCAGTCTTCCTGGCCAACAGATGTACTGGTCACTTGTTGTACACAGAAGGGACCAAAATCTGTGGCATCATACTCGCCCTGTGTGAGAGAAGGGGAGGGGAGGTGAATAAACTATTCAACATTATTATAATGTTGTATTAAAGAGATCAGGTGTTTATTTGTTGTAGTTTGTGATACAAGATTATTAAATATGATTCCTTGTTGTACTTTGTGATACAAGATTATTAAATATCATTTCCTTGTTGTACTTTGTAATACAAGATTATTAAATAGAATTTTTTTGTATTTATCGATATAAAATTATTAAATGTCATTTCCTTGTTTTGTCTGTGATATGAGATTGACAATTTTAAATCTCGCACCAAACATTTAAAATGTCAAGAAGTCAAACATTTATAAGAGATTTATATTTAACTTTAAGACTTGAATTCCCTTGGGCAAGTAACAAATTAGATGGATGCAGATTTTTTGTCCTAAAATAAATTTAAATTACTCGCAGTACTAAAAAAACACAGATAAGAAAATACATTATGATGGCTTGAGATGAAAGTAATGACAAATATTGCAGTACTTGATATTAAAAGTAGCCATGGACAAGAAGAAAGTGATATATTAAAAGTTATGACATATGAGTATGTGATTGCCTGGGAACAACTGTGTTAAGAAGACATTTATCTTAACATAATCTTTGTGAGACAGGGAACATAGATCTGTTTGCTTAAAAACTCTGACATACTTCTGTAGCCCAAAAACCTGTAACAATCAACACTAATTGTAATTGTTATTTTCTAGAATGTGATGTCAGGTTGGTGGACGGATGGGGACATGGAGATCACCGGCAGGGGTGAGGAAAGTCTGAGACCAAAGAATCCAAGACATGACACGCCTATGGGTCTCTACAACAATGGCTATCAGAATGATGTAAAGAAAACAGAGTCAGCAGACTATAGGTGGCGGGGAATGGATATCGTTGAGGCACTCATTGGATCCCTCATCTCATTGTTGGAGTGTCTGTGGATCTGTTTCAAAACGGTCTGACATGGAGAAGGCACTTAAGTACAGCCACCAGAGGCTGGAAGTTTTGGCCAGGCCAGCCTACACCACTGTCTTCATGGTAGTCCGAGCAAGACCACAGTCTGCCCTAGCTAAGAAAGTTGCTGAAGTCGGAGGTACCCGTCCAGAAGACGCATCGCAAAAATAGAGGTACTGTGGACGATCCATACCTGAGTTAAGTGCTATATATATATATATATATATATATATATATATATATATATAAAGGCTCACGTCGAAATATCGGATGTTGTATGTTTTTCATGTATGCATTCACATCACGCTCTCGAACATTCTATTTGTTTTTTCTCACTTTTCTCGTTTTTCTCACTTTACTCACTCCCTCTGCCACCTTGTGAAACTGCACCATACACCTCATAACGAGGGCAGTGTTGGAATGAATGTCAGGCATAGAGTATAAGCATGAGGGCATACCCAAGGAACTCCATGAACTCGTTTCTGCCCTCAAGTGAGGGTTTTACTGCATTAAAATTAATTCTAGAAATGCCTTCTCCACCTCACCCTGGTACCAACACCTCACCCTGGTACCCCCACCTCACCCTGGTACCCTTACCTAACCCTGGTACCCCCACCTCACCCTAGTACCCTCACTTCACCCTGGTACCTCCAACTCACCCTGTACTCTTACCTCACCTTGGTACCCCCACCTCACCCTGGTACCCTTACCTCACCATGGTACCCCCACCTAACCCTGGTACCCCCACCTCAAGCTGGTACCCCCACCTCACCCTGGTACCCTTACCTCACCATGGAACCCCCAGCTAACCATGGTACTCTCACCTCACACTGGTACCCCCACCTCACCCTGGTACCCTTACCTCACCATGGTACACCCACCTAATCCTGGTACCCACATCTCACCCTGGTACCCCCTCCTCACCCTGGTACCCTTACCTCACCCTGGTACCCCCACCTCAACCTGGTATCCCCACCTCACTCTAGTACTTTCACCTCACCCTGGTACTCCCAGCTCACCCTGGTACTCCCACCTCGCCCTGGTACTCCCACCTCACCCTGGTACCCCCACCTCACCCTGGTAGCTCCTACTCATCCTGGTACCCCCACCTCACACTGGTAGCCCCAACTCACACTGGTACCCCCACCTCACCCTGGTACCCTCACCTCACCCTGGTAGCCCCAACTCACCCTGGTAGCCCCAATTCACACTGGTACCCTTACCTCACCCTGGTACCCTCACCTCACCCTGGTACACCGACCTAACCCTGGTACCCCTACCTCACCCTGGTACCCCCACTTCACCCTGGTACCCCCACCTCACCCTGGTAGCCGCAACTCACCCTGGTATCCCCACCTCACCCTGGTAGATCAGACTCACACTAATACACCCAACTCATTCTGATACCCCCACCTCACTCTGGTAGCCCTAACTCACCTTGGTACCCCCACCTCACCCTGGTACCCCCACTTCACCCTTGTACCCCCACCTCACCCTGGTACCCCTAACTAACCTTCGTACCCTCACCTCAACCTGGTACTCCCACCTCACCCTGGTACCCATAACTCACATTGGTACCCCCACCTCACCCTGGTATCCCTAACTCACCCTGGTACCCCCACCTCACCCTAGTACCCCTAACTCACCCTGTTACCCCCACCTCACCTTGTTAGCTCCAACTTACACTGGTACACCCAACTCTTCCTGGTACTCCCAGCTCACCGTGGTACTCCCACCTCACCCTGGTACCCCCACCTCACCCTGGTACCCCCACCTCACCCTGGTAGCTCCTACTCATCCTGGTACCCCCACCTCACACTGGTAGCCCCAACTCACACTGGTACCCCCACCTCACCCTGGTACCCTCACCTCACCCTGGTAGCCCCAACTCACCCTGGTAGCCCCAATTCACACTGGTACCCTTACCTCACCCTGGTACCCTCACCTCACCCTGGTACACCGACCTAACCCTGGTACCCCTACCTCACCCTGGTACCCCCACTTCACCCTGGTACCCCCACCTCACCCTGGTAGCCGCAACTCACCCTGGTATCCCCACCTCACCCTGGTAGATCAGACTCACACTAATACACCCAACTCATTCTGATACCCCCACCTCACTCTGGTAGCCCTAACTCACCTTGGTACCCCCACCTCACCCCGGTACCCCCACTTCACCCTTGTACCCCCACCTCACCCTGGTACCCCTAACTAACCTTCGTACCCTCACCTCAACCTGGTACTCCCACCTCACCCTGGTACCCATAACTCACCTTGGTACCCCCACCTCACCCTGGTATCCCTAACTCACCCTGGTACCCCCACCTCACCCTAGTACCCCTAACTCACCCTGTTACCCCCACCTCACCTTGTTAGCTCCAACTTACACTGGTACACCCAACTCTTCCTGATACCCCCAACTCACCCTGGTACCCCCAACTCACCCTGGTACCCCAACCTCACCCTGGTACCCCCACCTCACCCTGGTACCACCAGCTTGTACAGTTTCCTGATTTCTGTAAGTGAAGAAACAAAACTTTACCTCTATCACAGGGTACGGCTCCGGTATAGCAAATCTTCTTTCTCCTGTGGGTGGCAGCGCATAGGGAATCCCTCTGTAAGACTCGTATCTGGCGCCGCTTGGAGCAGTCAGAACTTTACCCCGGAACGTCCCAGCTGGTGACCTAACCTGGGGGTCTTGACCTGTGATGACCTCGATGCTGCCCAGGGAGAGCGTGGCAAGAAACAGAACCAGGCAATGTCCAGACATCATTGCTGTTTACACGTTTAAGGTGACAGGTATTCTGTAGTGCCTTCATCGCCAATATCATGTGTCGAGTTTAATAGCGTGCACAGTTTAAATACAGCATAAAATATATGTCAGAATTAAATGTTGACTAGTTGTATGTCATTCAAACATAAATATACATGTATAAAACAACCATACAGATTTTATACTCTTTTATTCACAGTTTTCCCTTTGTACAAACACTATCACAGTAATACTGTCAATGATATATAAATAAGGACAAAAAACAATCCAATGTTAACACATTTTATGGCATATCTAACACAAATTTTGTATGGTTTATATCACACGTTATTTTGTATGGTTTATATCACACGTTATTTTGTATGGTTTATATCACACGTTATTTTGTATGTTTATATCACACGTTATTTTGTATGGTTTATATCACACGTTATTTTGTATGGTTTATCCCACACGTTATTTTGTATGGTTTATCCTACAGGTTATTTTGTATGGTTTATATCACACGTTATTTTGTATGGTTTATATCACACGTTATTTTGTATGGTTTATCCTACAGGTTATTTTGTATGGTTTATATCACACGTTATTTTGCATGGTTTATATCACACGTTGTTTTGTATGGTTTATATCACACTTTATTTTGTATGGTTTACATCACACTTTATTTTGTATGGTTTATATCACACTTTATTTTGTATGGTTTATATCACACTTTATTTTGTATGGTTTATATCACACGTTATTTTATATGGTTTATATCACACGTTATTTTGTATGGTTTATATCACACGTTATTTTGCATGGTTTATATCACACGTTATTTTGTATGGTTTATCACATATGTTATTTTGTATGGTTTATATCACACTTTATTTTGTATGGTTTATATCACACTTTATTTTGTATGGTTTATATCACACTTTATTTTGTATGGTTTATATCACACTTTATTTTGTATGGTTTATATCACACGTTATTTTGTATGGTTTATCCCATACGTTATTTTGTATGATTTATCCCACGTATTATTTGGTAAGATTTATTCCACATGTTATTTTGTATGGTTTATCCCATACGTTATTTTGTATGGTTTATATCACACTTTATTTTGTATGTTTATATCACACGTTATTTTGTATGGTTTATATCACACGTTATTTTGTATGGTTTATATCACACGTTATTTTGTATGGTTTATATCACACGTTATTTTGTATGGTTTATTCCACACTTTATTTTGTATGGTTTATATCACACTTTATTTTGTATGTTTATATCACACGTTATTGTGTATGCTTTATATCACACGTTATTTTGTATGGTTTATCCCACACTTTATTTTGTATGGTTTATATCACACTTTATTTTGTATGGTTTATCCCACAATTTATTTTGTATGGTTTATATCACACTTTATTTTGTATGGTTTATATCACACGTTATTTTGTATAGTTTATATCACACGTTATTTTGTATGGTTTATATCACATGTTATTTTGTATGGTTTATATCACACTTTATTTTGTATGGTTTATCCCACACTTTATTTTGTATGGTTTATATCACACTTTATTTTGTATGGTTTATATCACACGTTATTTTGTATAGTTTATATCACACGTTATTTTGTATGGTTTATATCACATGTTATTTTTTATGGTTTGTATCACACGTTATTTTGTATGGTTTATATCACACGTTATTTTGTATGGTTTATATCACACGTTATTTTGTATGGTTTATATCACACGTTATTTTGTATGGTTTATCCCACACGTTATTGTGTATGGTTTATATCACACATTATTTTGGATGGTTTATATCTCACGTTATTTTGTATGGTTTATCCCACGTGTTATTTTGCATGATTTATCCCCCCCAGTTATTTTATATGGTTTATCTCACTTGTTATTCTGTATGATTTATCCCACCCGTTATTTTATATGGTTTATCCCTTGTGTTATTTTGTATGAGTTATCCCACCCGTTATTTTATATGGTTTATCCCTTGTGTTATTTTGTATGATTTATCCCACCCGTTATTTTATATGGTTTATCCCACGTGTTATTTTGTATGAGTTATCCCACCCGTTATTTTATATGTTTTATCCCACGTGTTATTTTTTATGATTTATCCCACCCGTTATTTTATATGGTTTACCCCACATGTTATTCTGTATGGGTTATCCTCTCTCTCTCTCTGAACCTTAAGTGCCCAAGGCACATGGGGCTTCCGCAAGTGTTTTCCACAATTGCCTGTCCTTCGCCTTTTTTCTGCTCTTGCCCAGGTGAGCCCTCTATTGTTCAACAGCCTTTCTGTTGTTCTTCTCCATGTCTCTTTTGGTCTACCCTTACTTCTGTTCCCCTGTGGTGTCCATTTTAGTGCTATTTTTGGTAGTGAGTTGTCAGTCATTCGGAGCACATGTCCCAACCATCGCCAGCGTCTTTCCTCAATAATTGTTGTCAGTGGTTTCATCTGCATTTCTGCTAATAAGATGTTATTTCTTATGGTGTTTGGCCAAAATATTTTTCTAATTCTTCGTAAACATTTAGTCTGGAAAGAATTTAACTTGTTTTTTATGGTTTGTATCACACGTTATTTTGTATGGTTTATATCACACGTTATTTTGTATGGTTTATATCACACGTTATTTTGTATGGTTTATATCACACGTTATTTTGTATGGTTTATCCCACACGTTATTGTGTATGGTTTATATCACACATTATTTTGGATGGTTTATATCTCACGTTATTTTGTATGGTTTATCCCACGTGTTATTTTGCATGATTTATCCCCCCCCCCAGTTATTTTATATGGTTTATCCCTTGTGTTATTTTGTATGATTTATCCCACCCGTTATTTTATATGGTTTATCCCACGTGTTATTTTGTATGAGTTATCCCACCCGTTATTTTATATGTTTTATCCCACGTGTTATTTTTTATGATTTATCCCACCCGTTATTTTATATGGTTTACCCCACATGTTATTCTGTATGGGTTATCCTCTCTCTCTCTCTGAACCTTAAGTGCCCAGGGCACATGGGGCTTCCGCAAGTGTTTTCCACAATTGCCTGTCCTTCGCCTTTTTTCTGCTCTTGCCCAGGTGAGCCCTCTATTGTTCAACAGCCTTTCTGTTGTTCTTCTCCATGTCTCTTTTGGTCTACCCTTACTTCTGTTCCCCTGTGGTGTCCATTTTAGTGCTATTTTTGGTAGTGAGTTGTCAGTCATTCGGAGCACATGTCCCAACCATCGCCAGCGTCTTTCCTCAATAATTGTTGTCAGTGGTTTCATCTGCATTTCTGCTAATAAGATGTTATTTCTTATGGTGTTTGGCCAAAATATTTTTCTAATTCTTCGTAAACATTTAGTCTGGAAAGAATTTAAATTGTTTTCTATGGTTTTGGTGATTTTCCAGCATTCACTTCCATAGAGTAGTACACTTAGAACATTACTCTTAAATATCCTGATTTTCGTATTCATGCTTAGTTTTTTGGATTTCCATATAGTCTGCAGCACTGCAAAAGCCTGGTTTGCTCTAGTAAGTCTGCTGTTGATGTCCTCTGTGCTGTCTCCATTTTCTACTACTCTGCTGCCAAGGTATACAAATTCGTTGACCTCCTCCACTAACTTGTTATCTATTCTGAGTACATTTCTGTTGTTCACATTTTGTTTCATTAACTTTGTCTTTCTTACGTTGATCTTTAGTCCTATGTTGTTTGCATTCTGAGTTAGCTTGTTTATTTTATCTTGCATATCTTTGTGACTGCTTGATAATAGACAAATGTCGTCCGCAAAGTCAAGGTCCTCCAGCACTGTGTCAAGGGTCCATTGTAATCCTCTGCGTTTGTCTGATGTTGCCTCCTTCATTAACCAGTCTACTGCCAAGATAAATAATGTTGGTGATAGTACACATCCCTGTTTCACTCCTGTTTGTACCCTAAAGCTGCTGGAGGTATGTTCTCGACAGATAACGTTGCACTGAAAACCCTCGTATATGGCTTTGATTACATTAACTATTTTATGGGGGAGGCCATGCCATCTTAGGATTTTCCACAGTGCATCTCTGTTGACACTGTCAAAGGCTTTCTCAAAATCTATGAACAATGCATATGTTGTGCTATGCCACTCATTTGCCTGTTCTAATATTTGTCTAAGTAGAAATATGTGGTTTATGCATGCTCTTCCTTTCCTAAATCCTGCCTGCTCTTTCCGAAGTTTTTCCTCAAGTGTTGGTACAATTCTGTTGATGATTATTCTGCAAAATACTTTACTGGTGAGTGGCAGTAGGGTAATGCCTCTCCAGTTCCCGCAATCTCTGAGGTCACCCTTCTTTGGTAGTATGGGTTATCCTACATGCTATATTGTATGTTTTGTCACACATGTTATTTTGTAAATTTTATCCCACATGTTATTTTGTAAATTTTATCCCACATGTTATTGTGTATTGTTTATCCCACGTGTTATTTTGTATGGTTTATCCCACATTTAATTTTTGTATAGTTTATCTCACATGTTATTTTGTGTGAAAGTACATGAAGGTTTTAATGTAAGGAAGTACATGAAGGTTTTAATGTAAGGAAGTTCATGAAGATTTAATATAAGTAAGTACATGAAGGTTTTAATGTAAGAAAGTACATTAAGGTTGTAATGTAAGTAAGTACATAAAAGTTTTAATGTAAGAAAGTACATGAAGGTTGTAATGTAAGTACGTACATGAAGGTTTTAATGTAAGGAAGTACATGAAGGTTTTAATGTAAGGAAGTACATGAAGGTTTTAATGTAAGGAAGTACATGAAGGTTGTAATGTAAGTACGTACGTGAAGGTTTTAATGTAAGGAAGTACATGAAGGTTTTAATGTAAGGAAGTACATGAAGGTTTTAATGTAAGGAAGTACATGAAGGTTTTAATGTAAAGAAGGACGTGAAATTTTATAACACGTGTTATTGGGAATATTTCTGGCAGAAAAAAAACATAAATAAACACAAAAGATATCCACAAGTGCACTTTAGTCTAAGAAATGTGGAAGAAACACACGCTGACAACATCAAGCCACCAAAAACCTAGAGAAACAGTTGACACGTTTGTGTGGTTCACTGAAGACTGAACTCTAAATACTCAAATCAAAAGTTTCCACTATTTTCCCTATTATGACTGTGTCTGTATTAGATATCGATGATAGTGGCATTCGCTTCTGAAACATATCTTTATATCAGGGATTTTAAATGACACTTCAAAAGTTTTCTGATATCTTGATTTTTATTTTTTCACGAAGAATATATTTGTTTTATATTGGTTATCGACCATGTGTCTTGTAGGTCATTTTTATCTTGATTTGTTTCAGGTAAAAAGTTAATAATGGGAGATGTTTGTGATCCTGGTCAAAGTGTACAAATCATCAGTTAACTCCAGACACACAGCTTCAAGTGTTGGAACTATTTCAGTACTTGGAATATGGAAAAGAAGTTCTCATCTTCATTGTACAGCGAGAAATGGAGGCCGTGGAGATGTGGTTTATATGAAGGATGTTTAAGGTACCATGGACAGCCAAGAAAACCAACGAATAAGTCTTAAGAGAGGCTGGAGTTAAAAGGCAAATTACAGCAAAGATCAGAGGCAGACAAGCGAGCTTTATAGGAGATTTCCTGAGAAGAGGAAATTTGGAATACATTGTGGAAACTAGAAAAATTGAAGGATGAAGAGATAGAGGAAGACAGAGAGAGAAGTTACTGGATGGGATGTCAGTGTGGCTAGGAAGAAAGCCATCGGCGGATCTCATAATCAAGTCTAAAGACAGAGAATTGTGGAGAGAAATGATCGCCTACTCCACGCGGCAAGGCACTTGAATCGAATTGTATCTTCATTGACCTCAAGAAAGTTTGTGACAGCATAGATAGGAGCAGCTTATGGAAAATTATGATAGAATTTGAGATACCTAATAAATTAATCAGTTTAACCAGAATATGTATGGAGGATGCACAGAATACAGTAATATATAAAGGAAGAAAGTCAGAACCATTCTATATAAGAATTGATTTAAAACAAGATGATATATTATCTCCATTACTATTCAAACTAGTATTAGAAAAGGTAATCATAAAGAGGAAAGAAGAAAGCAACACAGAAGAACAGGCTAACATACTAGGATACGCTGATGACATCGACCTAGTCGTGGAAATTATACAAGAAGTCATCAACACCCGCATACACCTGAGAGATATGGCACTAAAAGTGGGCTTGAAAATAACCAAGATAAGACAGAGTATATGAAGATATCAAGAGACAACAAGCAGAATGACCCAGATTATATAAATGTTGGAATTATGGTTATTAGGAAAGTAGAAACATACAAATATCTAGGCACAACCTCCAACAGAAGAAACATAGGAAATTAAATCCAAGGAAATTAAAAGCAGAGTACAGATAGGGATTAAAATATATTTCGCCTTGCAAAACCTGTTAAAATCCAAAATCCTGTCCCAAAACAGCAAAATAACAATCTACAAAACCATAATAAGACCATCCGTCATATATGGATCAGAAACGTGGAGTGCATGAATGACGAACAACAAATGCAGATCTTTGAGAACAAGATCGAAAGAAGAATCTTTGGACCTACAAAAGATACCAACAGTGGAGAATGGAGAGCTAGAAATAACACTGAACTGAACAGCTTTTTTAACAGACAAACGAAAATTATGTACGAACAAGAGATGAAGGAAACAAGACTAAGGGACAGACAAAGACAGAGATAGGAAGACAAGATAGAAGAGGATATAAAAGAAATTAGAAAAAACTAACTGGAGATAGAAGGTTAGGAATAGAGAGGATTGGAGGCGAACTTTATCTGCAGCACTGAGCCTTAAAGGCTCAAAATGAAAAAAGAAGAAGAAGAAGAGGAGGAGAAGGAGGAGAAAGACGAAGAAGAAGAAGACGAGAAGGAGGAGAAAGACGAAGAAGAAGAAGAGGAAGAGGAGGAGTAGTAGTAAGAGTAGGAGAAGGAAGACGAAGAATAAGAAGGGGAGGAGGAAGAAGAAGAGGAAAAGGAAGAGGATGAAGAAGAAGGAAAGGATAAGGAGGAAGAAGAAGAAAAAGATAAGGAGGAAGAAGAAGAATAAGAACAAGAAGAAGAGGAGGAGGTGGAAGAAGAAGAAGAAGAAGAGGAAGATTGATTGATCTTTATTTCAAAAGGGTTAAGAATTGGGCACGCAGGCCCGTCTGACGTTCTGCCCTTTATCATATATCTTTCACTCTATTCCAGACATCCTACAAATATGCTGTTCATGTAACAAACATAACTAACATTGAAACTGAGAGACATAAAATAAAATATAACATTTGCGTTTCGGTCTTAAACATTCACTCAGTACAGAAGTAACTACATACATTATAAATGACTATCTACTAAACAAAATTTTCGGGACTATTCAGAAAAGAATTAATTGTATTCGTTGTCTGTAAGAGCAGCTTAAGATAACTTTTAAGTTTTATAGTTCATGGAGGCATGTAGTCGACATCACATAGATATTGGGAAAGCTTGTAATTGTAGAAAGGAGTATAATTTATATTTTTTACACAGGATGGGAGGGTATTCCAAAGATGAACAGCAGAATAACTAAAGCTTTTCTTGTAAAGATCAAGTTTAGGATTTGGGAGACATATGTTGTTCAAACGTTGGCTGTACTTTGGGCTAAATTTAAACAGGTTTCATAGATAAGGCGGGGCATGCTGTGAAAGAATTTGATGTACTAACTTGACTTTGTTAAAGAGGAACCTGTTCTTAAGAGGCAGTATTTGATATGTTTGTGCTGGTTAGTTGTTTGTGCTTGATCGTTGTCACTAATAAGCTTTACTTCTCGCTTTTGGAGTGAGCAAAGCCTCTTTGTATTTGACACTGAGCAACCATCCCAAACTGTTGAGCAATAGTCTAAATGTGTTTGTATATGAGATATGTAGTATGTCTTCCTTGTGTCTTGATGGACGAAGTGCTTGATTTTGGCAAACTGGTATACCTTTTTTGCGATGAGCTTTGTTAGACCTTGCACATGAGAGTTCCAGGTCAGATGTTGGTCACTAATAAGACCTAGTGTTTTGTGCTAGCTAACGTTTTCTATCTGTGATGTTTCTGTACAGAGCCGAAGTATTATTTTTGTTGCGTTTTGTAGTTTCTGTCTTGTTATGAGCATTGATTTTGTTTTATCGGTGTTTATAATCATGCCATTATTTTTGCTCCATCTAATTAAATTGCATAACTGGACCTGAAGAGTTGATTGTAGATTAATACAATCGTAGTCACTGGTGTAGACTGTGCAATCATCGGCAAAAAGGTCACAAGAAGAGTGTTTAAGATGAAGTGGAAGATCATTGATATAGATAGCAAAGAGCAACGGGCCTAGAATAGAACCTTGCGGAACACAAGTGTCAAATTTACAGAATTTGATAGAGAATTGTTGAAGAATACTACCTGTTGTCTGTCTGAAAGAAACGATGCAATTAATTTTATTAGGTCAGGGTGCAATTTATAAGTCTTTATTTTTCTTACAAGAATATCGTGGTCAATCATATCAAATGCCTTTTTAAAGTCGACAAAGATGGCACCACATAGTCTGTCGTCATTTATGTTTACTAACCAGTTTTCTGTCATTTTGGTAAGAGCTGTGTGGCAGGAATGATTGGGTCTAAAGCCTGACTGACTGTCTATGAATAAATTGTTCTCTTGCATGTGTCGTAGAGTTATTTTGTCTATGTGTTTTTTCGAGTGGTTTTGATAATGACGATAATATGGATATTGGTCTATAGTTGGTAAGATTGTTGGATGAGCCAGATTTAAAGCGAGGATACACCTTAGCAGTTTTAAAAGCCTCTGGGAAATAACATTTTGCAATGCACTGGTTGTAAATATATGTTAGTGTATGTGACATGACAGGTGCAGCATTACGTAAGATCTTATTACTAATATCATCAAGAGGAGGAGGAAGAAGAAGAATAAGAACAGGAAGAAGAGGAGGAGGGGGAATAAGAAGAAAAGGATGAGGAAGAAGAAGAAGACAAGAATGAGGATGAAGAAGAAAAGGATGAGGAGGAAGAAGAAAAATAAGAACAAGAAGAAGAAGAGGAGGAGGGTGAAGACGAAGAGAAGGAAGACGAAGAAGAATAGGAGGAGGATGAAAGAGATGAAAAAGATGAGGATGAAGCAGAAGAAAAGGATGAAGAAGAAGAAGAGAGGACGAGGAGGAAGAAGAAAAGAATGAGGAGGATGAAGAAGAATGAGAACAATCAGAAGAGGAAAAGGAGGAAGAAGAAGAAAAGGAAAAGGAGGAAGAAGAAAAAGATGAGGAGAAAGAAGAAGAAAATGATGATGAGGAAGAAGAAGAATAAGAACAAGAAGAAGATAGACAAGGGAAGAAGAAGAAGAAGAAAAGAATTAGGAGAAAGAAGAAGAATATGAATAAAAAGAAGAAGAGTAGAAGGAAGAAGAATAAGAAAAGGATGAGGAAGAAGAAGAAAAGAATGAGGAGGAAGAAGAAGAAAAGGATGAGGAGGAAGAAGAAGAAAAGGATGAGGAGAAAGAAGAAGAATTAGAAAAGAAAAAAGAGGAGGGGGAGGAAGAAGAAGAGAACAGGAAGAAGTAAAAGAGGAAGAAGAAGAAGAACAAGATGATAATGATGATGATGATGAAGAAGAAGAAGAAGAAGAAGGTGATGATGGTGATAATGATGATGATGATGATGAAGAAGAAAAAGAATAAGAAGAAGAAGAAGAAAAAGAAGAAGAAGATGATGATGATGATGATGATGATGATGATGATGAAAAAGAATAAGAAGAAGAAGAAGAAAAAGAAGAAGAAGAAGAGAAGAAGAAGAAGAAGAAGAGAAGAAGAAGGTGATGATGATGACGGTGAATAATAGAGCGATACATGATTCATGTAATAAACAGACGGTGCATCTAGTGAAACAGTTTTGCTATTCTTAGTTACAATGAACTGACTCAGCAAAGAAAAAAAATACAACTTTTTTTTCAAAGCCAAGTTTCAAAAGCATATATTTACTGGCTGTACCTAATCTTACCAGAGACCAGCAACGCTTCCAGAACTGTGCTCACCGATATTTTGTAAGGCTGATCAAAGTGTAACAGCTCCAACTCTTTCACAACTCCCAGTGATATATAACTTGACATAACCTGACCAGCATGGACTCTGGCCTACCTCTTCCCCTCACAATGTGTGTATATAGTACTCCAGGTTTGCTTTTTTTGGAGTATTACAAGGTCATATAAATTATGCAGTATCATGGCCTGATAACCAAACACTGACAGCAGTTAACACACACACACACACACACACACACAGACAGATACGAAAGACATAGACACACTTTAGACAAAATACACGAACAGAGTAGGACAAGAACGACACAGGCACACTTTAAAAAAGACATGGAGAAGAACAACAGAGAGGATGTTGTGCAGTAGAGGGCTCACCTGGGCAGGAACGGAAAAAGGCAAAGGACAGCCATTTGTGGAAAACCCTTGCGGAAGCCTCATGTGCCCTGGGCATTTAAGGTTCAGAGAGAGAGAGAGAGATAGAGAGAGCGAGAGAGAGGCACATTTTAGACAAATACACACACTGGGTTCAGTGAAGCAACATGATAGTGAGTCTCTTGTCACACATCACACACTTGGCTCAGTGAAGCAGCATGATAGTGAGGCTTCTGTCACACACCACACACTGGGTTCAGTGAAGCAGCATGATAGTGAGGCTCGTGTCACACATCACACACTTGGCTCAGTGAAGCAGCATGATAGTGAGGCTCTTGTCACACATCACACACTGGGTTCAGTGAAGCAGCATGATAGTGAGACTCTTGTCACACATCACACACTGGGTTCAGTGAAGCAGCATGATAGTGAGGCTCGTGTGACACATCACACACTGTTTATGAAGTGGCATGACGATGAGGCTGCTGACACACAGAACACCAAGACGCCTGATCATGAAACATCACACCACCAGTAACACATCCTAGTCACATTCAACTCCTAGATCCTTGTGAACGCCGCCGCCGAGCTACACCTCCGCCCCGTCGTATTTTTTTAACTGTTTTACTTATTTTTTAACATAAATTAATACTTTGCAAATAAATACTTTTAAGGTGAGTTTGTAATTTTTCTTTGCTTTCTGTAATATATAAACAAATGGCAGTCGCCTTCATAACGCCGAGTATTCTTGACATAAACTGATTAAACAAATGGCAGTCGCCTTCATAAATCCGAGTATTCTTGACATAAACTGATTAAACAAATTATTTCTCTAATTGTCTGATCTGTATTTTCTCTCCTTCCTTGCCATCATGTTTATGTGTCATTTCAGTGCAATTCGCTTCTGACCTTTGTTATGTCATCTCTTGGGTATCTGACATTTGTTATGCCATCTCTTGGGTATCTGACCTTTGTTATGTCATCTCTTGGGTATCTGACATTTGTTATGCCATCTCTTGGGTATCTGACATTTGTTATGCCATTTCCTTGGTATCTGGCATTTGTTATGCCATCTCTTGGGTATCTGGCATTTGTTATGCTATCTCTTGGGTATCTGACATTTGTTATGCCAAGGTCAGAAGAACATTCACATGCGCCTTTATCTCCCGCTGACGTGTGTCAAAAGATTTTAATATTACATGCAAAGAAAGTATAAAGTAGCAAATGTTGCAGTGACAAAACTGATGTTTCAGAAAGTACATCACGCAGGGTAAGAGACATGTACAGTTATATAGGCTTGGACAAATCCTAGCGTGAGTTCTCTGCCTTCTATGACTCTCAGATGAGGACAGTACACGTGTACAAAATGTTCTGGAGCTGGACATACAGAAACATAGAAGTTAAGTATCACACTGGCAGTTTATTTCTGGAGAACACTTTCTATTTATCATCTTCTTTCAAGAGACAGAACTGAAAGTACTTTTCTGTTTCTTGATAAGAAATAAGACCAAGTTAAATGTACTATGTCTCGAAGCCAGGAAAGCTCACGAGATAATCAAGATAAGAATGAAACATGTACGCCATTATGTAAACAGTCTAATACTCTTTGTTCCGCTTTAGTTGGGACTCTTGTATCCACTTTGGGACCAACGTGTCCCAGATGTATCGTCTGCTGGCCAGGATGTCTTCACGAACTGAGGGATAAAGCGAGAAGCTGAGATAACTCTTCTTGTCTGTATCGAAGGGAGGCCACACAATATTTGTCTCTTCCTCTAGGTTCTGGGTTGTTTTTCTAGATCTGTGAAATGTAGAAAAAAAGCCAGGGAATATATCATTAAACTAATGATAAAAACTGTTTACTGTGTTCATTTAACAAATTTAAAATAAACTTTTCTCATTTTTCCCACATAGTTATACATATTTGAATTACCTGACTTCTTACACTAATAGAATAACACCAGAAATAGGAGGGACATTCAGAAAGTAATGAATAACACCAGAAATAGGAGGGACTTTCAGAAAGTAATGAATAACACCAGAAATAGGAGGGACGTTCAGAAAGTAATGAATAACACCAGAAATAGGAGGGACGTTCAGAAAGTAATGAATAACACCAGAAATAGGAGGGACGTTCAGAAAGTAATGCACAGCATCGTTTTTCTCAGGAGCTGTTTATTTTTTTTTAAGCGGTGCAATTTGGTTCACACAATCAGCACATGCCGTGTTTAAAGTGTGCAAAATTTAATGCTTCTATCCTCATTATTAGCTGGGAAAAAAAAGATGTGGTGGATTACCTTCTGAATGTCCCTTGTATGTTAAACTATGGATGCATTAAAACACTCTGAATGAACATTTCTGTGAAGATTTGTAAGAAGAGAATGAATGTACATGTTTAGGACGAGCAGATGCTGAAGACTTGCTGGCAGTAACGACGCGGATGAAATTTTTTTTTTGTCTTGTTGTTTCTACGTTTCCATTCTGTGATGGCCAAGATCTGTTTCACTTAAGCAGCACAGACGCAGGTAGCAGACGTCCAGGTGTAACAGTCAGTCAGCAATTGTAGCATGGCCTCTTAGGTAATGATTATTGTTGTTGTTATAATTATTATTACTAATGAATATGATTATGAAAATATACCGTAAACAAAATAGTAACATCGAATAGCGACAGAGAAAAGTAGGTAGGAAAGGAAGAGAAAGGTATACAACTTCCATGACACTAGAACAAGACGCGGACAATAGTAAACAGTGAAAGCTCTGAATAGAAAAAAACGAGACTCAGTGACGCTGAGATTTAGGTAATACAAAGGAGGAACACCACAAAGTAGGATGGTCCAGTGATAACAAAGCGGTGACTAGACGTTGACACGTGTAAACAAAATAGAAAAGACGAATAGAAAAGGCAGACACAAGGAAAAAGCGAGTACACAATAAAACCTCCGACATGAAAGAGCAGGATAATGTCTTAGGTAGATAACAATTGTATAGACGAAACTGACACAGACTTACACGCGTTGTGACGCGATTGCACACGGTTTTTAAATAAAGGAGTGACCAGCTTGGCCAGCTGACAAATTAAATATTTAGAGGCGTGGGCTATTGGACAGTTGACTTACGAGAGATAAGTCACGGGGCAGTTTGAAGGACGGACAATCAGAACGCTCATGGGAACCAGTGGACATCTGAAGTGTGGAGCCAAAATACTTATTTGTTAGTCCATCAAGCTGGACTTGAAGATATAAAAGTGAGCAGAGAGACAAGAAGAACCAAGAAAAACGAAGAAGAAGGGAAGTATAGGAGAACGAAGAAGGAAAGAAAGAAGTAGAGGAGGGAGGAGACGAAGGACGGGGCCTGAAGACGGAGGAACATGGACGGTCAGTGAATAGAGACCGGTCCAGACAAGAGAAGAACAGCAGAAAGAGAATATGGACGGTCAGTGAACAGAGACCGGTCCAGACAAGAGAAGAACAGCAGAAAGAGAATATGGACGGTCAGTGAATAGAGACCGGTCCAGACAAGAGAAGAACAGCAGAAAGAGAATATGGACGGTCAGTGAATAGAGACCGGTCCAGACAAGAGAAGAACAGCAGAAAGAGAATATGGACGGTCAGTGAATAGAGACCGGTCCAGACAAGAGAAGAACAGCAGAAAGAGAACATGGACGGTCAGTGAATAGAGACCGGTCCAGACAAGAGAAGAACAGCAGAAGGAGAACATGGACGGTCAGTGAATAGAGACCGGTCCAGACAAGAGAAGAACAGCAGAAGGAGAACATGGACGGTCAGTGAACAGAGACCGGTCCAGACAAGAGAAGAACAGCAGAAGGAGAACATGGACGGTCAGTGAACAGAGACCGGTCCAGACAAGAGAAGAACAGCAGAAGGAGAACATGGACGGTCAGTGAACAGAGACCGGTCCAGACAAGAGAAGAACAGCAGAAAGAGAACATAGACGGTCAGTGAATAGAGACCGGTCCAGACAAGAGAAGAACAGCAGAAGGAGAACATGGACGGTTAGTGAATAGAGACCGGTCCAGACAAGAGAAGAACAGCAGAAGGAGAACATGGACGGTCAGTGAATAGAGACCGGTCCAGACAAGAGAAGAACAGCAGAAGGAGAACATGGACGGTCAGTGAATAGAGACCGGTCCAGACAAGAGAAGAACAGCAGAAGGAGAACATGGACGGTCAGTGAATAGAGACCGGTCCAGACAAGAGAAGAACAGCAGAAGGAGAACACACACCAGAGAAGACATGAGAGAGAAAGAAGACGTAGGTAACAACAGATGGACATCTAGAGCAATAGATGCTTAGGAAAAGCAGTTTTGAAGAAGTAGTTTTAGGACAGATTGAAGCTGTATTTCAAGTGATTCAAGTGATTATGAATATTTGTTACTTTGAAACTTCGAGTACAGTGATTTAGTCGTGTAATTGATTGACCGCGTGTTGCAGATCTGATATAATACAGAGTTAGGAAATGTTCTCGTATCAAGTGTAGAATAATGTGAAGTTGAGAACATTGAGAAATGCTGCATGTAGAATATAATAGAGCTTGATATTGTGAAAAAATGATTAAGTGATTCAAAACAAGTGTCGACAATACATCTCGATCTTATTTGTCAGATTAAATAATGGAGGAACATTTCATCGGACATGATTTTAGTGAAGTGGTAAAATTTTGTGAAACCTGTGATGTGTTAATCAAAGAGCATCATTAAGCTTCGATTCTGTAATATAGAATTATTCAGAAATGTATGATGCACAATCTACAATATTATAATGGTGTCGACAGTAATATGATTCACTCAAGTACTTTATTATACAGTATCCAATATCGATGATGTGCTACCAGTAGTTTATGGTATATAGTCGAAATTTGTGTAGTTCATATTTTATTGTTAGTACATTTACCTAAAGTCTACTTTTCAGCTGTTGGGATAGACAATTGTGGAGCTTCGGCTGTTGCGACGGACAAATGTGCAGATCTAGGTGTTGGGGCAGACAAGTGTTCAGTTTCAAGTGTTGGGACAGACAAAGTGTTCAGCTTCAAGTGTTGGGACAGACAAAGTGTTCAGCTTCAAGTGTTGGGGCAGACAAGTGTTCAGCTTCAAGTGTTGGGGCAGACAAGTGTTCAGCTTCAAGTGTTGGGGCAGACAAGTGTTCAGCTTCAAGTGTTGGGACAGACAAGTGTTCGGCTCCAGCTGTTGGAACAGACAAGTGTTCGGCTCCAGCTGTTGGAACAGACAAGTGTTCGGCTCCAGCTGTTGGAACAGACAGGTGTTCGGCTCCAGCTGTTGAAACAGACAGGTGTTCGGCTCCAGCTGTTGGGGCTGACAAATACGCACTTAGATTAACCTGTTTTTAGTGTCTGTGAGTACGAACCAAAAGAGAATCTTTTCTACAGAGACAGTTCCTTGATAGACTAGATTTCCTTGAAACAACAACTAGTAACTTCCGCCTCGATGACGCGAGAGATCAGGAGATGACGGCAGAGATCAGGAGACGACGGCAGAGATCACGAGATGACGGCAGAGATCAGGAGATGACGGCAGAGATCACGAGATGACGGCAGAGATCAGGAGATGAGGCAGAGATCACGAGACGACGGCAGAGATCAGGAGATGACGGCAGAGATCACGAGATGAGGCAGAGATCACGAGATGACGGCAGAGATCAGGAGATGAGGCAGAGATCACGAGACGACGGCAGAGATTACGAGATGACGGCAGAGATCAGGAGATGACGGCAGAGATCACGAGATGAGGCAGAGATCAGGAGATGACGGCAGAGATCACGAGATGACGGCAGAGATCACGAGATGACGGCAGAGATCAGGAGATGACGGCAGAGATCACGAGATGAGGCAGAGATCAGGAGATGACGGCAGAGATCAGGAGATGACGGCAGAGATCAGGAGATGAGGCAGAGATCAGGAGATGACGGCAGAGATCACGAGATGACGGCAGAGATCAGGAGATGACGGCAGAGATCACGAGATGACGCCAGAGATCAGGAGATGACGGCAGAGATCACGAGATGAGGCCAGAGATCAGGAGATGACGGCAGAGATCACGAGATGACGGCAGAGATCAGGAGATGAGGCAGAGATCACGAGATGACGGCAGAGATCAGGAGATGAGGCAGAGATCAGGAGATGACGGCAGAGATCAGGAGATGAGGCAGAGATCAGGAGATGACGGCAGAGATCACGAGATGACGGCAGAGATCAGGAGATGAGGCAAAGATCAGGAGATGAGGCAGAGATCACGAGATGAGGCAGAGATCAGGAGATGGCGGCAAAGATCCAGCTTTTTCTATATGTCTTTTTTTTATTTCTGTCACTTCAGCATTTCCATCTGTTCAGTTTGATAGACTGGACAAAATTCAAAATGAATCTCTGCGGATTGTCCAGGGTTGCACACAGGATACTCTGACTATGATTGCGCGTTATCTGCTGGGCCTACCTGGAGTGGGGGTCAGACACTAAGTTGTACAGTTCAAGGCTTATCTTCAAAGGCACAAAGAGTGGATGGAGCTTGCCTGTCTGTGGGAGGGGCAGACTGTTTACACAGAGAGCAGGGCCTCCTTTATCACAACACCAAGGACGAGGATGGACACTGAGGCAGTGACCAAAGCTCTGTCCTGGCTAGTTCGACAAGATTATACACGCTGTGTGGTGGTGACAGGCAGGATGATACACGCTGTGTGGTGGTGACAGGCAGGATGATACACGCTGTGTGGTGGTGACAGGCAGGATGATACACGCTGTGTGGTGGTGACAGGCAGGATGATACACGCTGTGTGGTGGTGACAGGCAGGATGATACACGCTGTGTGGTGGTGACAGGCAGGATGATACACGCTGTGTGGTGGTGACAGGCAGGATGATACACACGGTGTGGTGATGACAGGCAGGATGATACACACGGTGTGGTGATGACAGGCAGGATGATACACACGGTGTGGTGATGACAGGCAGGATGATACACACGGTGTGGTGATGACAGGCAGGATGATACACATGGTGTGGTGATGACAGGCAGGATGATACACATGGTGTGGTGATGACAGGCAGGATGATACACATGGTGTGGTGGTGACAGGAATCTCAGAACTTCACAAGATAGAGATCGGTTTATTACGTCATGACTGGGCTCAGCTCTTGGAAAAATCCAGTGTCTCTCGGGCTGACGTGGATATATTGCCCAGGACATGCAGGAGTGAGAGGCTGTGAGCTGGGTGATCATGTTGCCCGTAAAAGCTTTTGATACTATGGAGAGGACGGATATACTGAAGCTGGTGGCCGAGGAAGTGGTGCAGGAGGATGAAAGGCCATGTGCTGATACTGTATATCTAGAGAGGATGAAAGCCAGAGGTGAGGAGGACGGAAGGAAGAGCCGGGTGGTTGGTGGGTGGAATTCGAGGTTCCCAGAACTAACATCTGCCTGGCATAATTAGTGTTCCTACTCTTCGGCGGTGACTGAAGCAGGGAGCGGATCATGTCTGGATGTGGCTCTAGATCCAAGCTATTCTCACATGGCTCTAGATTCAAGCTGTTCTCACGTGGCTCTAGATTGAATCTGTTCTCACATGGCTTTAGATTCAAGCTGTTCTCACATGGTTCTAGATTCAAGCTGTTCTCACATGGCTCTAGATTCAAGCTGTTCTCACGTGGCTCTAGATTGAATCTGTTCTCACATGGCTCTAGATTCAAGCTGTTCTCACATGGTTCTAGATTCAAGCTGTTCTCACATGGCTCTAGATTCAAGCTGTTCTCTCATGGCTCTAGATTCAAGCTGTTCTCACATGGCTCTAGATTCAAGCTGTTCTCACATGGCTCTAGATTCAAGCTGTTCTCTCATGGCTCTAGATTCAAGCTGTTCTCACATGGTTCTAGATTCAAGCTGTTCTCACATGGTTCTAGATTCAAGCTGTTCTCTCGTGGCTCTTCATTCTAGGTAAACTTGCTTCTATGAACTTAGATTAGGTGTAGATATACGCTTTTACTAAACATTTATATCATAATAATCATCATCATTATCATCATCATCATCATCATCATCATCATGAACTCGAGGACTATATTAATATGAACAACATAAATCAAATTAGATTTTGGGCTTCTGGAAGTTCACTGTCGAAAACAAAAAAAAAAAAAAGAAATAAGAAATCAAAAATAGATGTATGAACTCACCCTGGTTTGATGAAAGTGGCAATCAGATCGATGAAGTAAGATTTCAGTTGAATATCTTCCTCGCTTAAAGTCTCTTTCGGTTCAAAAAAGTAAACAATTCTTGCGATTTGATTTGGGTCAAGGTCGAACAGGTAAACCAAATCAAAGGCCGGTATCATATAATGGTTTGGAGTGTACCTGGGGCTGTAGTCAAAGGACATGAAATAAGCACTGTTCGATGTCTTTCCTTTGTTTGGATTCTTCCCGTAAACCTCCAAGAACCTCAAACCTTCATTGATGTAGCGATCATCGGTAGCCAGAGCAAGAACAGATGTCTCTAAATCTTCGTAAAGTTTTCCGTACTCAGTGAGAAGTAATCGGACCAAATACTTGGGTTTACGTAGAGATCTAGCCAGGTCTTTAACACTGGAATCGAATGAGGATGTATCGATCTTTCCAAAAAGGGAGTTAACTAAATTGTACCCGTCGTGCTTGGTAACACTTAGAAAGTAATCGCGACTGAAGAATCCGACGTCAGACAGATATGTATAATCGTTCAACAGTTCGTGTATCGATCTGGGTAAAAGCTGATCTCCTGCGGATGTTAGCTGTGGCATGACGGGAGCTGTCAAGTTAAAATACAAATTTAGAACTGGTTCCTGTTTCAGACACCTGACAACACTCTCCTCGTTTCCTGCGACAGGTTTCACAGGACAACCAACCCGCTGGGACAACATTTCCAGGAGAGTGTTTGATGTACGGGGCTGGCTTGTGAAAGAAAATCGCGCTGGAGACATCAGTATAGCCTGCAGGTGATTGGAAACATCATATAGTAAAACGGGTGATAGAAAACATCATATTGCCGACAGACTATAGACAAAATATAGCCTGCAGGTGATAGAAGACATAATATAGCCTGCAGGTGATAGAAAACATCAGTATAGCTTGCAGATGATAGAAAAATTCAGTCTAGCCTGCAGGTGATAGAAATCATTAGTATAGCCTGCAGGTGATAGAAATCATTAGTATAGCCTGCAGGTGATAGAAATCATTAGTATAGCCTGCAGGTGATAGAAATCATTAGTATAGTCTGCAGGTGATAGAAACATTCAGTATAGCCTACAGGTGACAGAAATCATTAGTATAGCCTGCAGATGATAGAAATCATTAGTATAGCCTGCAGGTGACAGAAATCATTAGTATAGCCTGCAGGTGATAGAAATCATTAGTGTAGCCTGCAGGTGACAGAAATCATTAGTATAGCTTGCAGGTGATAGAAATCATTAGTATAGCCTGCAGGTGATATAAAACATCAGTATATAGCCCGCAGGTGATAGAAAATGATAGGCAGGCACAAAGAATGAATTATAAATATAATACTTTATAAATTTGCTATAGTTTTTAATTCATTGTTTCTTTTTATTGAATGTTCATAAGTTGTCTTCATTCTATACATTCTTGCTTACGTAGTTAAAAGAAACATTACTAAACAAATGTGAAATTGAGGATGATAATCTGCTTCAGTCTTTCATTTATTGCTGTTAAATAAAAGCCCTCACGCTGGTCTATGTTCTTAAGTTCACAATGTACAACATAGGAGGAAAGGAGGTACAACAAGAATTCAAAATTTTAAAAAAAAAGAACTTTCTAAAGTTGAAGAAAGAAATTCCCCAGAACCTCATATCTCATGTTCCAGTTTCCCAGAAACAAGAATCTGTGTCTGGTAGAGCACCTGGCTTTCTCGGTCAAGGACATAATTGGACAGGTGGTAAATTTTGAACCCCTTGGTGAATAATCTGGTATAATCATTTTAGTGATGTTTCTTCACAACAGTACCACGTGCTTTCTGGGCACGTCCCACTTTCTGCTGTATTATGTCCCACTGTCTGCTGTAGTATGTCCCACTGTCTGCTGTAGTATGTCCCACTGTCTGCTTAGTAAGTCTCACTATCTGCTGTAGTATGTCCCACTGTCTGCTGTAGTATGTCCCACCGTCTGCTTATTAAGTCCCATTGTCTGCTGTATTATGTCCTATTGTCTGCTGTAGTATGTCCCACTGTCTGCTGTGGTATGTCCACCTGTCTGCTGTAGTATGTCCCACTGTTGCTGTAGCATGTTCCACTGTCTGCTGTAGTATGTCCCACTGTTGCTGTAGCATGTTCCACTGTCTGCTGTAGTATGTCCCACTGTCTGCTGTATTATGTCCCAATGTCTGCTGTATTATGTCCCACTGTCTCCTGTGGTATATCCAACTGTCTACTGTAGTATGTCCCACTGTCTGCTATAGTATGTCCCACTGTTGTTGTAGCATTTTCCACTATTGTGTATCATATCCCACTGTTGTTTTAATATGTCCCACTGTCTGCTGTAGCATGTCTAACTGTCTGCTGTAGTATGTCATACTGTATGCTGTAGTATCTCTCACTGTCTGCTGTAGCATGTTCCACTGTCTGCCGTAGTATGTCATGCTGTCTGCTGTAGTATGTCCCACTGTCTGCTGGAGTATGTCATACTGTCTGCTGTAGTATGTCCCACTGTCTGCTGTAGTATGTCATACTGTCTGCTGTAGTATGTCCCACTGTCTGCTGTAGTATGTTATACTGTCTGCTGTAGTATGTCATACTGTCTGCTGTAGTATGTCATACTGTCTGCTGTAGTATGTCATACTGTCTGCTGTAGTATGTCATATGTCTGCTGTAGTATGTCCCACTGTCTGCTGTAGTATGTCCCACTGTCTGCTGTAGTATGTCATACTGTCTGCTGTAGTATGTCTGACTGTCTGCTGTAGTATGTCCCACTGTCTGCTGTAGTATGTCCCACTGTCTGCTGTAGTATGTCATACTGTCTGCTGTAGTATGTCCCACTGTCTGCTGTAGTATGTCATACTGTCTGCTGTAATATGTCCCACTGTCTGTTGTAGTATGTCATACTGTCTGCTGTAGTATGTCCCACTGTCTGCTGTAGTATGTCATACTGTCTGCTATAGCATGTCCCACTGTGTGCTGTAGTATGTGTGGGTTTTTACTTACAAACTAATCTATTTAAAAAGTCCAGAGCAGGTAAAAAAATTGACATATAACAAAAGCTGTGTTAGTTACATAAAGTAAAACTCAGATATATATTAACAAATAAACATTTGTGTAGAGTTTCAGTTTCTGAATATGAAAATGAGTTTGATTTCTCTCTGTTACAATGCTTGCCTCGCCTAACATACAGTGTCACGTGAATTTTTGTTGCCATATGTGGCTTCTATTAAGTACCATTAATCCTGGAAAAAATCTTTCTTGTGTGAGTTTATTCATGTTCACAGTTTATTCACACAAAGATTCACATATCACAACTTTCCCTGACTATTTACAAATATGCTTATATCAAGAAGTCTGACTAGAAAATCTGTGGTGTTTTCTGTGTCGTGTATCCTCGATTTAATATTAGATAGACAGACAGACAGACAGACAGACAGACAGACAGACAGACAGACAGACAGACAGACAGGTAGGCAGGTAGTCAGGCAGGCAGGCAGGCAGGCAGGTAGGTAGGTAGGTAGATAGGTAGGCAGCCAGGCAGGTAGGTAGGCAAACAGTCTCTACGACATATTTTTTCATGTATCAAATCTATTTGTCCTAGCTGTTGGTTATCTCATCCCATGTAGATATTTGTTTCTGCAGTTCTCTTTACAAACAAAACTATGATTTCTAAAACAGAACAGACATAATATCTAAAGAGATGATTGTAGCAATATGCTTTTCTCCGGAATATATCCTTTGATTGTTGTCCTGTTTAACATGTTACAAGTTTCATATTCAATCCCTGAATGAAAGAAAACTTAGAAATGTTTACCTTCTCAGATATTTTTTTTTCAATTTTTCATTCTTTGTAAAGGAGAAATAATATCAAATAGGTAGAAGTTCACGGGACAGAAACTCTTGTCGTGTTAGAAACAAACAATAATTGGCGGGAACTACCGGCAAATAAATTCTTGTATGGATGCTGCGACACGCGCCGGAGCATATATCTGGCCGTCCTGAATAAATGGCACATCACCCTCTAGTGTGCTGACAGTATTTTGGGCACGACACCATGTCGCTATGTGCTTCTGAGGCATGCTAGGGCTACCTGTACCTTGTCTTACCTGAATACAAGGACGCGGGAGTGTGAGTTTTGAACGTTGAACCTTGTACTAACAGAGGTAAACTCTTCCATGTGGTTTATTAGAAGAATGTTGCGAATCCCCTGGACAGCAAAAATAACTAATGAAGAATGTATGAGAAGAGCTGGAGAGACAAAAAACCTTGTCAAAAAGATAAGAGAGAGACAATGTACTTTCATAGGACATGCAATGAGAAGAGGAGGCATTGAAAATATTAAACAACAGGAAAAATAGAAGGAAGAAGATCAAGAGGAAGACCAAGAGAAATGATACTGGACAGTCTGACGGGATGGTGTGAGAGGAGATCACCAACTGAGCTGATGGCCTGCATGAAGTATCGTGTACTCTGGAGAAGCATAATAGCCAACGCCAGTCGCCACGGCACATGATGATGATGAAACTCTTCCATGGCAGTCACGACAAAACACGCGTTTGTCACATCAGTTCCGGAGTAATGTCCACTTACTTTATTGAAAAGATCTTTTCCTAGCGGGGAGATACTCAGCACAGAAGTACACGATGAACCTGATGACTGTCCAGAAAGCGTGATGTCATCAGGGTCACCACCAAACGCTCGGATATTGTCCTTGACCCAGTGGAGAGCCAACACCTGGTCCCAGTATCCTTGGTTTCCAGGCAGAGAATCAGAGTTTCCGTGTAAGAACCCCAACAAGCCAAGTCTGTAGTTCATCGTGACAACCACAATGTCGGCCTGGAATACAGAAGAGATACCTGTTTTAGAAAAATATCCAAGCTTGTGATATCCATCCTGGCTAGAATTGATTATCTTCTGCTAAGTTTTGAACAGCCACATATGAATTAAATAAACTTTTATAAATTAGTATATACAAACGTTAATTTAGCATTAACATTGATATCTTGTAAATCCTTATTCACAAAAGTTTAACTTATTTATCTGTGGTTATAACAAAAACTGCGCAATTAAAATATAGATCGCTGAAAGTATCTTTGATTTTTAATTCTTGTATCATCTTTTAAAGCTGCCAAATCCACTCTGGAAAACCGGATTCTCATTTATTTCTCTTGCACAGACACTGCTTCCTAGATATAAATTAGGCATTCCCCCACCCCTAAAAATAACAGTTCTCAATTCTGAGACAGTTACGACAATCTGAGAGAATTTTGACTGAATGTCCTATGGTTCTTCAGTCAACTCATTTACATTAATGTTATTTTATTTTGACTTTTAATCGTTACATTAATGTTATTTTATTTAATCACTTCTCTGGTTACACTTGACCATACTAGGAGCTTACTCGTTCATGATTTCTAGCTCTACCCGGCGCCTTCGTGAGAGTCGTCTCATCGCTCTTTTGTTCTCTCACAAAGGACTTTCCTATAACCTACACGATGGTATCTTGTTGCATTGCAGAGGACTTTCCTGTCACCTACACAATTGTTTCTTGTCGGCTTACAGTGGACTTTCCTGTAACCTACACGATGGTCTCTTGTCGGCTTACAGTGGACTTTCCTGTAACCTGCACGATGGTCTCTTGTCGCCTTACAGTAGACTTTCCTGTAATATGCATGATGGTCTCTTGCCGACTTATAGTGGGCTTTCCTGTAACCTGCACGATGGTCTCTTGTCGGCTTACAGAGGACTTTCCTGTAACCTGCACGATGGTCTCTTGCCGACTTATAGTGGACTTTCCTGTAACCTGCACGATGGTCTCTTGTCGGCTTACAGAGGACTTTCCTGTAACCTGCACGATGGTCTCTTGCCACCTTACAGAGGAGCTTCCAGGGACTTTCACTATCGTAAAGATCTTTAGTGCTTTGCTATCCCATCTCTTGTTATGCTTCCTGCACCAAGGGTGACTGACGCGGCACCACTAGGCGACAGACGAATGTACACTCCCTGGCAGTGATGTCTTATAAGAAGTTCCCAGAAATAAAGAAAGCTGAAATAAGACATCATCTAAATCACTTGGAAGGAAAGATGAGACGATAATATAACGCATTTTCTAACATCATCTGGACGAAGATGTATGTATAGCCAAGAATGGAACTTATTTCACAGACAGAACAAACAGCTACCAAATAAGTGCTAGATATTCTAACTGTAATGAAAAAGAAATGAGAACCACTGAATTTGACCATAACTAGCAGTGAAAGAATTAGCAGTGAAAGCCTACATGCATTGTTCAAGCACACGGGAAAGACAACTGATGTAGATTAATTTTCCTGTTCGGCAGCAGGAACATAGCCAAGACGTGAGCCGAGATTGTTGAATGACTGTTTATGGTGGTTGCGTGCGTCTCCTAGACTGTGGTGTCTGTCTTCGGTTGCCTGGGTGACCTCGTGTTATCGATAATGCGGCACTTACCTATGCTCCCTTGTCAGAGCGTCGGCAGGGGAAAATACTTCACTGTTCTCACAGACATCACACAGATCACAAACGGAATCGTTGTGAAATACTGTAATCCGCACCTGTTTTCAAATCGGAACCCTAACTTTCCATGTTTTCACATTGGAACCCTATCCTTCCATGTTTTCACATCGGAACCCCATCCTTCCATGTTTTCACACCAGAACCCAATTCTTCCATTTTTTCATATCGGAACCCCATCCTTCCATGTTTTCACATTGGAACCCTATCCTTCCATGTTTTCACATCGGAACCCCATCCTTCCATGTTTTCACACCAGAACCCAATTCTTCCATTTTTTCATATCGGAACCCCATCCTTCCATGTTTTCACATCGGAACCCCATCGTTCTATGTTTTCACATTGGAACCCCATCCTTCGATGAAAGCAATTACAATTTACACCAACCCGGACAGAAGACATGGACACACTCCGTGGTGTCCACCATCTTCGGCCGGAAGTCCGGTGTAGATTGTAGAAATCAAGACATGATTATGCCGGACATCTGTAATCCGTAATCTTTAATCAGAGACTGTGATCCCCGCACTCCGGGTGTTCCCATGTGTTCCCCATCTTCCGCTCCAGCACCCACTGATGCATGCACTCATTGATGGGTGCACCCACTGATGCGTGCACCAACTGACGCGTGCACCCACTGACGCGTGCACCCACTGACGCGTGCACCCGCTGACGGCTGCACCCACTGACGCGTGCACCCACTGACGCGTGCACCCGCTGGTGGAGCCAGTCACACTCTGGGTGTGGGTAACACCCGCTAAACCACTTCCTTAAAAAAAAAATCGTCCACTTTCCCTCTCCTCACCCAACAGATTCGAACACCAGAAAGAAATGTAAATCTTTTCCAGTGAACCTTCCATGTGGAGATGGCACATGATAGTGATGGTGAGTGACCGCTGGTGCGCCTGTAGACGATGTATCGTGTTATATCACCCTGACCATACTGGACAAGGACCGATCATGTTCTCTATGATAATGGAAACTTTAGATAACTTTTTAAAAAAATATAATCCACTATAGGAATTTAAACCAGTGTGTCTCACCAACTTCCCATCCGAATCTTGACTTGGGTTTCAAGATTCTCCGTGCAAAGAACATTAAGTTAGTAACTACAGCGAAACCAACAAGGGACCACCCAACAACTAACCATCAACAAACCAACTTTTCGACGTGTGTTTGAAAACATTTCCCTGAGAGTCGCAAGAAGATTACAACAGTTTAAGCAGTTACCCCACATGGTCCCTTTCCGTTACCTTGGTAACCAGGTCTCCAGGCAGGTAAATGTTGGAAGAGCCCAAGATGAGCCCACCTCCATGGATGAAAACCAGCACACTCTTCAGACCACTCCCTGTTTCCTGTGACACATAAAAGAAGCTGGTTTTGAGTACACTTTACACGATCAGATATTTGGGGCCTTTACAACTTTACAGAATAAATATACTTAAAAAGGATAAAATATTGTAATTATTTCTCCATCGAGATTTGGGGACTAAGTGATATTGGTCAGTTCCTTTCACGTTTTGAAAATTATCTTAAGTGTGTGCTTTTATATTCCTTTTTAAAAATTCCTTTTAAATCTTCTGTTACTAACGTTAGATCCGACTTCCCGGCAAATCTCGTCTTCAGTTGGACCTCTGTACTTATTTATAGTTGCAGTCACTAGTTGGGTTTGAATAGTTGCAGTCACTAGTTGGGCTTGAATAGTTGCAGTCACTAGTTGGGTTTGAATAGTTGCAGTCACTAGTTGGGTTTGAATAGTTGCAGTCACTAGTTGGGTTTGAATAGTTGCAGTCACTAGTTGGGTTTGAATAGTTGCAGTCACTAGTTGGGTTTGAATAGTTGCAGTCACTAGTTGGGTTTGAATAGTTGCAGTCACTAGTTGGGTTTGAATAGTTGCAGTCACTAGTTGAGTTTGAATAGTTGCAGTCACTAGTTGGGTTTGAATAGTTGCAGTCACTAGTTGGGTTTGAATAGTTGCAGTCACTAGTTGGGTTTGAATAGTTGCAGTCACTAGCTGGGTTTGAATAGTTGCAGTCAGTAGTTGGGTTTGAATAGTTGCAGTCACTAGTTGGGTTTGAATAGTTGCAGTCACTAGTTGGCTTTGAATAGTTGCAGTCACAATTTCGGTTTGAATAGTTGCAGTCACAATTTCGGTTTGAATAGTTGTAGTCACAATTTGGGTTTGAATAGTTGCAGTCACTAGTTGGGTTTGAATAGTTGCAGTCACTAGTTGGGTTTGAATAGTTGCAGTCACTAGTTGGGTTTGAATAGTTGCAGTCACTAGTTGAGTTTGAATAGTTGCAGTCACTAGTTGGGTTTGAATAGTTGCAGTCACTAGTTGGGTTTGAATAGTTGCAGTCACTAGTTGGGTTTGAATAGTTGCAGTCACTAGCTGGGTTTGAATAGTTGCAGTCAGTAGTTGGGTTTGAATAGTTGCAGTCCCTAGTTGGGTTTGAATAGTTGCAGTCACTAGTTGAGTTTGAATAATTGCAGGCACTGGTTGGGTTTGAATAGTTGCAATCACTAGTTGGGTTTGAATAGTTGCAGTCACTAGTTGGGTTTGAATAGTTGCAGTCACTAGTTGAGTTTGAATAGTTGCAATCACTAGTTGGGTTTGAATAGTTGCAGTCACTGGTTGGGTTTGAATAGTTACAGTCATGAAGTCTTACCCTTTGACTGAGAGACGTGAAGACGTTCACAAACAAGCAGTCCTCCTGGCCAAACACTGTATTCTCCAAGATTTGGAAACAGACTGGGCCAAAATCTGTGGCTTCATACACACCCTGAGGGGAAGATTTACTCATTATTTTAAAATGTAAAACAAAACAAAAAGATTATGTCTTTTCTCATTGAAAATCTTTAGACATCCTAATGACTGCTGAAACACAAGTTTCTACTGAAGCATGAAGGTGACATGAAAAATTCGTAGTAACTGTTAAAAGAGGAAATGAATTTTTTTTTTAAACTTTCATTTTTCGACATCTTCTCGAATCTCCAGCTTAAGCCTTCTAAGACCGTAGTTTATACCTCCTAAGATCCAAGTTTAGACCGTCTGAGAGCCCAGCTTAGACCTAAGACCTCAGCTTCGACATTCTAAGACCCTAGCTTTTACCTCCTGAGATGCCAGTTAGAATCCTGAGACTCCATTTTAGATCCAGCTTAGAACTCCTAAGATCCCAGCTTAGACCTCCTGTGATCCCGGCTTAGACCTTCTAAGATCCCAGCTTAGACCCCATTTTAGATCCAGCTTAGACCTTTAAAAATTCCAGTTTAGATATCCTAAGATCCTAGCTTAGACCTAAGATCCCAGTTTATATCCAGCTTAGACCTCATAAGATCCCAGCTTAGACAAAATGAGACCCCAGCTTAGACTTTATAAGACTTCAGCTTAGACAATCTAAGACCCTAGCTTATACCTCCTAAGACGTCAGTTAGACCACCTGAGACTCCATTTTATACCACCTTTGACCTCCTAAGATACCAGCTTTTACCTCCAAAGATCCCGGCTTAGACATCTTAAGATCCCAGCTTAGACGTCCAGAGAACCCAATTTAGATCCAGCTTAGACCTCATGAAACCCAAATTTAGACCCAGCTTCGAATTCCAGAGACCTCAGCTTAGACCTAAGATCCCAGCTAAGACCTCCTGAGATCCCATCTTAGACTTCCTAAGATCCCAGCTTAGAATTCCTGAGATCCCAGCTTAGACCTCCTAAGATCCCAGCTTAGAACTCCTAAAATTCCAGCTTATACATCCTAAGATCCCAACTTAGACCTTCTAGAATCCAAGCTTAGATTTCTTGAGACGCCAGCTAAGACCTACTAAGACCCCAAGTTAGACCTCATAAGACCCCAGGTTAGACATCCTAAGATCCAAGCTTAGACCTCTTCTAAGATCCCAGCTTAGACATCCTAAGAACTCGGCTTAGACATCCTAAGATCCCAGCTTAGGCCTCTTAAGATCCCAGGTTAGACCTCCAAAGATCCCATTTTAAAACTCCTGAGACCCCAGCTTAGACCTCCTAAGATCCCAGCTTAGACCTCCAGAGATTCCAGGTTAGACTTTCTGAGACACTAGCTTAGACCTACTAATTTTGTTCGCGACCTAGTTTGGAAGTCATTCTGTAAAGTACATTTAGCCATTGTTATAACGTAAACCAGTGTTTTGTTTTGGAGAGTTTTGAACTTTTGCACTGTATTTCGCATTTAACCTTATTGTTGTATATCATTAAAGATGACCCTAAAGATGCTACTCCCAGACAATCCATCTTGTACGTGACTGACAACAATAAAAGGTTACCTCAATCACAGGGTACGGCTCCGGTACAGCAAATCTTCTTTCTCCTGTGGGTGGCAGCGCATAGGGAATCCCTCTGTAAGACTCGTATCTGGTGCCGCTTGGAGCAGTCAGAACTTTACCCCGGAACGTCCCAGCTGGTGACTTGACCTGGGGGTCTTGACCTGCGCTAATGTCGACTTTTGCCAGGAAGAACGTGGCCAGAAACAAAATCATCCAACGCCCAGACAACATATCTGTTCACTCTTTTATGTTCTTAAGACTTCACTTGCAACTGTTTGGTAGCTGGAGTTCATAATGTAAAGAATATTTTATATCTTTTTTTATTATTTTAAAATGTAAAACAAAACAAAAAGATTATGTCTTTTCTCATTGAAAATCTTTAGACATCCTAATGACTGCTGAAACACAAGTTTCTACTGAAGCATGAAGGTGACATGAAAAATTCGTAGTAACTGTTAAAAGAGGAAATGAATTTTTTTTTAAACTTTCATTTTTCGACATCTTCTCGAATCTCCAGCTTAAGCCTTCTAAGACCGTAGTTTATACCTCCTAAGATCCAAGTTTAGACCGTCTGAGAGCCCAGCTTAGACCTAAGACCTCAGCTTCGACATTCTAAGACCCTAGCTTTTACCTCCTGAGATGCCAGTTAGAATCCTGAGACTCCATTTTAGATCCAGCTTAGAACTCCTAAGATCCCAGCTTAGACCTCCTGTGATCCCGGCTTAGACCTTCTAAGATCCCAGCTTAGACCCCATTTTAGATCCAGCTTAGACCTTTAAAAATTCCAGTTTAGATATCCTAAGATCCTAGCTTAGACCTAAGATCCCAGTTTATATCCAGCTTAGACCTCATAAGATCCCAGCTTAGACAAAATGAGACCCCAGCTTAGACTTTATAAGACTTCAGCTTAGACAATCTAAGACCCTAGCTTATACCTCCTAAGACGTCAGTTAGACCACCTGAGACTCCATTTTATACCACCTTTGACCTCCTAAGATACCAGCTTTTACCTCCAAAGATCCCGGCTTAGACATCTTAAGATCCCAGCTTAGACGTCCAGAGAACCCAATTTAGATCCAGCTTAGACCTCATGAAACCCAAATTTAGACCCAGCTTCGAATTCCAGAGACCTCAGCTTAGACCTAAGATCCCAGCTAAGACCTCCTGAGATCCCAGCTTAGACTTCCTAAGATCCCAGCTTAGAATTCCTGAGATCCCAGCTTAGACCTCCTAAGATCCCAGCTTAGATCTCCTAAAATTCCAGCTTATACATCCTAAGATCCCAACTTAGACCTTCTAGAATCCAAGCTTAGATTTCTTGAGACGCCAGCTAAGACCTACTAAGACCCCAAGTTAGACCTCATAAGACCCCAGGTTAGACATCCTAAGATCCAAGCTTAGACCTCTTCTAAGATCCCAGCTTAGACATCCTAAGAACTCGGCTTAGACATCCTAAGATCCCAGCTTAGGCCTCTTAAGATCCCAGGTTAGACCTCCAAAGATCCCATTTTAAAACTCCTGAGACCACAGCTTAGATCTCCTGAGATTCCAGCTTAGACCTCCAGAGATTCCAGGTTAGACCTTCTGAGACACCAGCTTAGGCCTATTAATTTTGGTCGCGGCCTAGTTTTGGAAGCCATTGCATAAAGTACATTTAGCCATTGTTATAACGTAACCCAGTGTTTTGTTTTAGCGAGTTTCGGACTTTTCCACTGTATTTCGCATTTAATCTTAATATTGTATATCATTAAATATGACCCTAAAGATGCTACTCCCAAACAACCCATCTTGTACGTGACTGACAACAATAAAACGTTACCTCAATCACAGGGTACGGCTCCGGTACAGCAAATCTTCTTTCTCCTGTGGGTGGCAGCGCATAGGGAATCCCTCTGTAAGACTCGTATCTGGCGCCGCTTGGAGCAGTCAGAACTTTACCCCGGAACGTCCCAGCTGGTGACTTGACCTGGGGGTCTTGACCTGCGCTAATGTCGACTTTTGCCAGGAAGAACGTGGCCAGAAACAAAATCATCCAACGCCCAGACAACATATCTGTTCACTCTTTTATGTTCATAAGACTTCACTTGCAACTGTTTGGTAGCTGGATTTCATAATGTAAAGTATATTTTATATCTTTTTAAAAATTATTTTACAATGTGAAAAAATTTACTTTTTAAGAAAAATCTTCATCAGAGTACAAAACTGTAAAAAGGTGAAATTCCCGTTTCCAGTGTGTCACTGAATTTTGGGGAAACCCTGTCGTATTTCAACCATGTTGGGCGTCATGTGATCAGTGTGGTGTCCGGCCGCATTTACCTTCCTTGATTTCTCTGATAACCATTTTTAGAGGCTGAGTGCACCCCGTGGACTTGTTTGGTGTGCAGCAGAAAAAAAACCTCACAGCTGGGACTTGAACCCGGAATCACTGGAATAGTAAGTCGAGCTCTAACCACTCATCTAGCGAGATCTACGTAGTCTGCTTTACTTCAAAGTGCCCAGAAAGAAATGGAGAAATATGTTCCAGGTACCCGCGGAGCTTCTACAATGTTATCTCATGTATTTAGTTCCCCACACTAGCTCTGACGATAAGAAGTGACACGTTAATACGGGCTTCACTCTGTTTATCTTATACGTCCTTTCTTTAGGAGAGTAAAAGAGTCAGTATAATGTTAGTGCAACATAAACACAACGCATCTTCTCTATTTTAGCTAACAAGGCAATTTAGAATATGTATTTCACATAAATGCCTTTGAATGTAAATGCTACAAAAGAGTTCTCCAAATATCGTGGACACAAAAAAGAACAAATATATCCATACTACAAGAGCTTAATATTGAAGAAGGCTGGCTAGTAAAGAGGATTAAAGAGAGAAAACTTAAATATTTTGGACACATTAAACGTCATGATAATTTAGAGAAGACCGTATTGGAAGGATACATAATGGGAAAAAGAAAAAGAAGAAGGTCAATACGAAGATGGCTGCAAGAAATCGTTGACGATCTGCAAATGGACGCAGCAGCAGCAGGCCATCTTGCTCACAACCGAAAGGCCTACAGGAGTGCTGTTTGGGAGGCAAAGTTCCGCAAGGGACATGCAAATGAATGAATGAATTTCATATAATCAATAACTGAATTCCATTCTACCACACATGTTGAACATAATAGCCTTAATTATTAGTTTTAGTTTAAAAAAAAAGAGGTTTGTGAGTAAAACAAATGTACAAAGTGTAGAGGTAGAGAGGAAGACAAGCACTATAATCTCTGTTAGAGGAAGACAAGAACTATAATCTCTGTTAGAGGAAGACAAGCACTATAATCTCTGTTAGAGGAAGACAAGAACTATAATCTCTGTTAGAGGAAGACAAGAACTATAATCTCTGGGAGAGGAAGACAAGCACTATAATCTCTGTGAGAGGAAGACAAGCACTATAATCTCTGTGAGAGGAAGACAAGAACTATAATCTCTGTTAGAGGAAGACACGAACTATAATCTCTGTGAGAGGAAGACAAGAACTATAATCTCTGTGAGAGGAGGACAAGAACTATTATCTCTGTTAGAGGAAGACAAGCACTATAATCTCTGTTAGAGGAGGACAAGAACTATAATCTCTGTGAGAGGAAGACAAGAACTATAATCTCTGTGAGAGGAAGACAAGAACTATGGTCTCTGTGAGAGGAAGACAAGAACTATAATCTCTGTGAGAGGAAGACAAGAACTATAATCTCTGTGAGAGGAAGACAAAGCCTATGACAGTTATAGATATCAGTTCTATATCAATGAATTTTGTTGTTGTTAATCTTGGATAAAATGTAATAATAATCTTCCTAGCGCTTGTAATCTTTCATCTTCCACGTGAAGCAAATCTTTCTACAGGACCTGTAGTGCTGATGTTTGTGACACTTTTCAAACGTCACATCATTGGCTGTCATCAGACAAGCAGCTACAGGCACTGAGACCATTTAAATAACATATTTCAACATTACCTACAAAATCCTGCTCTGGTAGGCACAAACCCAGTCAGTGCTCACTTCCACATGATAACTAAACATCCAAAGAAAACCGTGTGAAACTGTAGTCTGTCTTAACACAATACACAAACAGGCGTCATATGTACAACCTTCATACGTACAACCTTCATATGTACAACCTTCATATATACATTCATACGTACAACCTTCATCTGTACCACCTTCTTATATACAAAAATTCATACGTTCAACCTTCATACTTTCTCAAACAGTTAGGTAAACATGTAGATCACGCGTTTTTATATATCTCCTAGAACACACTATTATAATCACGAAGATCTTCACCGGAAACATCCTTCAGCGCCTCTAAGCCGCCTCGTCTCATGGTCTGTACTCGCAGGTCGCCCCTCTCCCCTGGGCGATATTTAACCGCTATCGTGCATGAATTATACTGTCATACATAGTTTTCTTGCACAGTCAGGTTTGTACTGTCATATATAGTTTTCTTGCACAGACAGGTTTGTACTGTCATACATAGTTTTCTTGCACAGTAAGGTTTACGCTGTCATACATAGTTTTCTTGCACAGTCAGGTTTACGCTGTCATACATAGTTTTCTTGCACAGTCAGGTTTACGCTGTCATATATAGTTTTCTTGCACAGTCAGGTTTACATTTTTTACATAGTTTTCTTGCACAGTCAGGTTTGTACTGTGTTACATAGTTTTCTTGCACAGTCAGGTTTACATTGTCTTTCATAGTTTTCTTGCACAGACAGGTTTACATTGTCTTACATAGTTTTCTTGCACAGTCATGTTTACATTGTCTTACATAGTTTTCTTGTACAGTCAGGTTTACATTGTCTTACATAGTTTTCTTGCACAGTCAAGTTTGTACTGTGTTACATAGTTTTCTTGCACAGTCAGGTTTGTACTGTGTTACATAGTTTTCTTGTACAGTCAGGTTTAAATTGTCTTACATAGTTTTCTTACATAGTCAGGTTTGTACTGTGTTACATAGTTTTCTTGTACAGTCAGGTTTACATTGTCTTACATAGTTTTCTTGTACAGTCAGGTTTACATTGTCTTACATAGTTTTCTTGCACAGTCAAGTTTGTACTGTGTTACATAGTTTTCTTGCACAGTCAGGTTTGTACTGTGTTACATAGTTTTCTTGTACAGTCAGGTTTAAATTGTCTTACATAGTTTTCTTACATAGTCAGGTTTGTACTGTGTTACATAGTTTTCTTGTACAGTCAGGTTTACATTGTCTTACATAATTTTCTTGTACTGTCAGGTTTACATTGACTTACATAGTTTTCTTGCACAGTCAGGTTTGTACTGTGTTACATAGTTTTCTTGCACAATCAGGTTTGTACTGTGTTACATAGTTTTCTTGCACAGTCAGGTTTAAATTGTCTTACATAGTTTTCTTGCACAGTCAGGTTTGTACTGTGTTACATAGTTTTCTTGCACAGTCAGGTTTGTACTGTGTTACATAGTTTTCTTGCACAGTCAAGTTTGTACTGTGTTACATAGTTTTCTTGCACAATCAGGTTCGGCGATGCAGCAAGTTCGATGTTACAGTCCGATGTCTTCGATTTATTTAACAGACATTTCAAATGAAAAGCAATTTTTGTAACGTACATAATATCTCACTTTAATCAGGTTAGTTATGGATTCATGTTTTGAATTACCTTAAAACAAATCACATTCTGCATTCTTTGTACATAGACTTTGGAAGGAAATATCCTCTAAATATTATGAAACTTTCAAATTTTGATCTAAACAAACTGGACTGAACATAAATTTATTAAGAGGAAACAATATTCGATGGACAAAATAAATCACTTTGACTGATATATAAACACTTTAGGGGTAGAAAGAAAATAATTGTACTGATAACGTGTGTTAAAAAGTCAGAAAAAATAGCAGAGTTTCTGTCTGTACAGATGTCGAAGTCTGAAGTTGGTTATAGTTAGTGAGAGAAACTAAACAAACTTGTCTCATTCTGGACTCTGTGATGAATGATTCAGCTTCCCTTATTAGTTTTGACTGAACTATTATCCTGCAGGTTTCCACGCAGGCCTGTCACAGGCTGAGTCAGTGGAGAATCTTGTCAGATTTTCTATAGTTTTTGTCGGGTATATACTCAGATATTATACTCAGACATTATACTCAGACATTATACTCAGACATTATACTCAGACATTATACTCATACATTATACTCATACATTATACTCATACATTATACTCAGGCATTATACTCAGATATTATACTCATACATTATACTCAGGCATTATACTCAGATATTATACTCAGACATTTTACTCAGGCATTATACTCAGATATTATACTCAGACATTATACTCAGGCATTATACTCAGATATTATACTCAGACATTTTACTCAGGCATTATACTCAGATATTATACTCAGACATTATACTCAGACATTATACTCAGATATTATACTCAGACATTATACTCAGATATTATACTCAGATATTATACTTAGACATTATACTCAGACATTATACTCAGACATTATACTCAGACATTATACTCAGACATTATACTCAGACATTATACTCAGATATTATACTCAGACATTATACTCAGACATTATACTCAACATTATACTCAGACATTATACTCAGACATTATACTCAGACATTATACTCAGGCATTATACTCAGGCATTATACTCAGATATTATACTCAGACATTTTTCTTGATCTATGCAGTCAGTTCAGTGTTGTGCTACATTCGGTTGATTTCTCTGTCAGTTCTCTGATGTATGCACGTGAGTGGCTTTTATTTTTTCCTGGATTAATTGATGGCACTAATTTTTTCTTGAATGGAAAAAACTAATTCTGTCAGTCTGTAAGAACAGCGAAGAGCAAAAAATCTATCTTAATGCGAAGAAAATTAAATTGATGACAAGTAACACCACAAACAAAGCAGCTGACATATGTATCAATGAGGAAAAACTGGAAGAAGTGGAGAGTTTTGAATATCTTGGATCACTACTAACTAGTAATGGAGATACAATGAGGGAAATTAAAAGGATGACACCTATCGCTCTTCAGAAAGTAAAACAACTAAAGAATCTGTGGAGAGGAGCAGACAGAACTACAAAATTAAAATTTTTAAGGCATGCATCTTTCCCATCGCAACATATGCCTGTGAGACCTGGACAATTAACAAAACAGCTGAGAAACACATAAATGCCTTTGAATGTAAATGCTACAGGAGAGTTCTTCAAATATCATGGACACAAAAAATAACAAATATATCCATACTACAAGAACTTAATATTGAAGGAGGCTGGCTAATAAAGAGGATTAAAGAAAGAAAACTTAAATATTTTGGACACATTAAACGTCATGAGAATTTAGAGAAGACAGTCTTGGAAGGGTACATAATGGGAAAAAGAAAGAGAGGAAGACCGAGGCGAAGATGGCTGCAAGATATCGTTGACGATCTGCAAATGGATGCATCAGTAGCAGGCCATCTTGCTCACAACCGAGAGGCGTACAGGAGAGCTCTTAGGGAGGCAAAGTTCCGCAAGGGACATGCAAATGAATGAATGAATTAGTTTTTGTCGGGTATATACTCAGATATTATACTCAGACATTATACTCAGACATTATACTCAGACATTATACTCAGACATTATACTCATACATTATACTCAGACATTATACTCAACATTATACTCAGGCATTATACTCAGATATTATACTCATACATTATACTCAGGCATTATACTCAGATATTATACTCAGACATTTTACTCAGGCATTATACTCAGATATTATACTCAGACATTATACTCAGGCATTATACTCAGATATTATACTCAGACATTTTACTCAGGCATTATACTCAGATATTATACTCAGACATTATACTCAGACATTATACTCAGATATTATACTCAGACATTATACTCAGATATTATACTCAGATATTATACTCAGACATTATACTCAGACATTATACTCAGACATTATACTCAGACATTATACTCAGACATTATACTCAGACATTATACTCAGATATTATACTCAGACATTATACTCAGACATTATACTCAAACATTATACTCAGACATTATACTCAGACATTATACTCAGACATTATACTCAGGCATTATACTCAGGCATTATACTCAGATATTATACTCAGACATTTTTCTTGATCTATGCAGTCAGTTCAGTGTTGTGCTACATTCGGTTGATTTCTCTGTCAGTTCTCTGATGTATGCACGTGAGTGGCTTTTATTTTTTCCTGGATTAATTGATGGCACTAATTTTTTCTTGAATGGAAAAAACTAATTCTGTCAGTCTGTAAGAACAGCGAATAGCAAAAAATCTATCTTAATGCGAAGAAAATTAAATTGATGACAACTAACACCACAAACAAAGCAGCTGAAATATGTATCAATGAGGAAAAACTGGAAGAAGTGGAGAGTTTTGAATATCTTGGATCACTACTAACTAATAATGGAGATACAATGAGGGAAATTAAAAGGAGAACATCTATCCCTCTTCAGAAAGTAAAACAAATAAAGAATCTTTGGAGAGGATCAGACAGAACTACAAAATTAAAATTTTTAAGGGCATGCATCTTTCCCATCGCAACATATGCCTGTGAGACCTGGACACTTAACAAAACAACTGAGAAACACATAAATGCCTTTGAATGTAAATGCTACAGAAGAGTTCTTCAAATATCATGGACACAAAAAAGAACAAATATCCATACTACAAGAACTTAATATTGAAGGAGGCTGGCTAATAAAGAGGATTAAAGAAAGAAAACTTAAATATTTTGGACACATTAAACGTCATGAGAATTTAGAGAAGACAGTCTTGGAAGGGTACATAATGGGAAAAAGAAAGAGAGGAAGACCGAGGCGAAGATGGCTGCAAGATATCGTTGACGATCTGCAAATAGATGCATCAGCAGCAAGCCATCTTGCTCACAACCGAGAGGCGTACAGGAGAGCTCTTAGGGAGGCAAAGTTCCGCAAAGGACATGCAAATGAATGAATGAATTAGTTTTTTTTAAAGCTCACCTGAGTGTCATTTAATCTCTGGATTAATTGCTGACCCTAGATTTTGCTAAAGCTCAGCAGAGTGTCATTTAATCTCTGGATTAATTGCTGACCCTAGTTTTTGCAACAAATCGTAGAACTAAAAGCAAAAAAAAAAAAACAAAAAAAAAAACAAGTATTTGATCTTCTTGTGTTTTGCGCATGGGAACAAAATGAAAATAAATGTTAGGTTTCTAGAGACAAAGTTTTATATGTGAAGTTAGCACATATTGCTACAACGTTTGAAAGACATCATATTCTGGGTGAACGTGTACGGGAAAGCTACCAACAAAATTGATATTTCTTGAAACTGATCATTTCTTCAGTGATCAGAGATGTAATTTAGTAGCGAGGATTTTATAAACAACTTGGAATGTAAGACACAGAATTTTTTTTATAAAAAAAAAAGTCATTGACGAAAATCTCAGTGAGAAGTTGTTTCATTTCTCTCTCTTTGTGAGGTTGATTGGGTTATTTCCCTTGTATAGCTCTGGCGAGGATACACACATACACACAGAAACACCTACAAAAAATACACACATACACATACACAGAAAAACACCTATTTAAACATAGAAGTACATACAGGGAAACACATATACATATACAAACACATATCCACAAAACATACACATCCACAAAAGACACATGAACACATATACATATACAAACACATATCCACAAAACACACATCCACAAAAGATACATGAACACATATACATATACAAACACACATCCACAAAAGACACATGAACACATATACATATACAAACACATATCCACAAAACACACATCCACAAAAGACACATGAACACATATACACAGAGAAATAATTACACAGAAAACACACAAACACTCATATACACATAAACATACATGCACACAGAAACATATATACTCAGACATTATACTCAGACATTATACTCAGGCATTATACTCAGGCATTATACTCAGATATTATACTCAGACATTTTTCTTGATCTATGCAGTCAGTTCAGTGTTGTGCTACATTCGGTTGATTTCTCTGTCAGTTCTCTGATGTATGCACGTGAGTGGCTTTTATTTTTTCCTGGATTAATTGATGGCACTAATTTTTTCTTGAATGGAAAAAACTAATTCTGTCAGTCTGTAAGAACAGCGAATAGCAAAAAATCTATCTTAATGCGAAGAAAATTAAATTGATGACAACTAACACCACAAACAAAGCAGCTGAAATATGTATCAATGAGGAAAAACTGGAAGAAGTGGAGAGTTTTGAATATCTTGGATCACTACTAACTAATAATGGAGATACAATGAGGGAAATTAAAAGGAGAACATCTATCCCTCTTCAGAAAGTAAAACAAATAAAGAATCTTTGGAGAGGATCAGACAGAACTACAAAATTAAAATTTTTAAGGGCATGCATCTTTCCCATCGCAACATATGCCTGTGAGACCTGGACACTTAACAAAACAACTGAGAAACACATAAATGCCTTTGAATGTAAATGCTACAGAAGAGTTCTTCAAATATCATGGACACAAAAAATAACAAATATATCCATACTACAAGAACTTAATATTGAAGGAGGCTGGCTAATAAAGAGGATTAAAGAAAGAAAACTTAAATATTTTGGACACATTAAACGTCATGAGAATTTAGAGAAGACAGTCTTGGAAGGGTACATAATGGGAAAAAGAAAGAGAGGAAGACCGAGGCGAAGATGGCTGCAAGATATCGTTGACGATCTGCAAATAGATGCATCAGCAGCAAGCCATCTTGCTCACAACCGAGAGGCGTACAGGAGAGCTCTTAGGGAGGCAAAGTTCCGCAAAGGACATGCAAATGAATGAATGAATTAGTTTTTTTTAAAGCTCACCTGAGTGTCATTTAATCTCTGGATTAATTGCTGACCCTAGATTTTGCTAAAGCTCAGCAGAGTGTAATTTAATCTCTGGATTAATTGCTGACCCTAGTTTTTGCAACAAATCGTAGAACTAAAAGCAAAAAAAAAAAAAAACAAGTATTTGATCTTCTTGTGTTTTGCGCATGGGAACAAAATGAAAATAAATGTTAGGTTTCTAGAGACAAAGTTTTATATGTGAAGTTAGCACATATTGCTACAACGTTTGAAAGACATCATATTCTGGGTGAACGTGTACGGGAAAGCTACCAACAAAATTGATATTTCTTGAAACTGATCATTTCTTCAGTGATCAGAGTGTAATTTAGTAGCGAGGATTTTATAAACAACTTGGAATGTAAGACACAGAATTTTTTTTATAAAAAAAAAAGTCATTGACGAAAATCTCAGTGAGAAGTTGTTTCATTTCTCTCTCTTTGTGAGGTTGATTGGGTTATTTCCCTTGTATAGCTCTGGCGAGGATACACACATACACACAGAAACACCTACAAAAAATACACACATACACATACACAGAAAAACACCTATTTAAACATAGAAGTACATACAGGGAAACACATATACATATACAAACACATATCCACAAAACATACACATCCACAAAAGACACATGAACACATATACATATACAAACACATATCCACAAAACACACATCCACAAAAGATACATGAACACATATACATATACAAACACACATCCACAAAAGACACATGAACACATATACATATACAAACACATATCCACAAAACACACATCCACAAAAGACACATGAACACATATACACAGAGAAATAATTACACAGAAAACACACAAACACTCATATACACATAAACATACATGCACACAGAAACATATATACACAGAAAAACACTCACGTATACAATCACATAAACACAAAACACTCATACACACACAGAAACACGCATACAAACACCCATACGCGCACATATATACATAGACACAAGCACATACATACAACCACATACATACGCAAACTTAGGCATGGAAACATGAATATACACATACACACAAATGCACAGATTACACACAAACGAACAAGCATAAATACCACAAAGTTTTGTTCAAGAAAACTAATAAATCACGTGATAGTATAATGAAGACGAATTTTTTGACAATTTCTCTAACACTGGATGTCACTATCACTATCGCAAGATCACATTTTTGGTGAAGAACATTTCATTAGAATGTATCAAAGGCCTGATAATATTAAAAAGAAAACAAAGTTAGGCTTATTAAGAGCTTACATACTCCCAGTAGCAACATACAGATGTGAAACATGGACACTTAATAAATCACTAGAAAAGAGAAACAGCTTTTGAAATGAAATATTAATGGGATCAGGTGTCGCAGAAAACTGGCTCGCTAGCAGCAAGCCATCTTGCTCACAACCGAGAGGCGTACAGGAGAGCTCTTAGGGAGGCAAAGTTCCGCAAAGGACATGCAAATGAATGAATGAATTAGTTTTTTTAAAGCTCACCTGAGTGTCATTTAATCTCTGGATTAATTGCTGACCCTAGATTTTGCTAAAGCTCAGCAGAGTGTAATTTAATCTCTGGATTAATTGCTGACCCTAGTTTTTGCAACAAATCGTAGAACTAAAAGCAAAAAAAAAAACAAACAAGTATTTGATCTTCTTGTGTTTTGCGCATGGGAACAAAATGAAAATAAATGTTAGGTTTCTGGAGACAAAGTTTTATATGTGAAGTTAGCACATATTGCTACAACGTTTGAAAGACATCATATTCTGGGTGAACGTGTACGGGAAAGCTACCAACAAAATTGATATTTCTTGAAACTGATCATTTCTTCAGTGATCAGAGATGTAATTTAGTAGCGAGGATTTTATAAACAACTTGGAATGTAAGACACAGAATTTTTTTTATAAAAAAAAAAGTCATTGACGAAAATCTCAGTGAGAAGTTGTTTCATTTCTCTCTCTTTGTGAGGTTGATTGGGTTATTTCCCTTGTATAGCTCTGGCGAGGATACACACATACACACAGAAACACCTACAAAAAATACACACATACACATACACAGAACAACACCCATTTAAACATAGAAGTACATACAGGGAAACACATATACATATACAAACACACATCCACAAAAGACACATGAACACATATACATATACAAACACATATCCACAAAACACACATCCACAAAAGACACATGAACACATATACACAGAGAAATAATTACACAGAAAACACACAAACACTCATATACACATAAACATACATGCACACAGAAACATATATACACAGAAAAACACTCACGTATACAATCACATAAACACAAAACACTCATACACACACAGAAACACGCATACAAACACCCATACGCGCACATATATACATAGACACAAGCACATACATACAACCACATACATACGCAAACTTAGGCATGGAAACATGAATATACACATACACACAAATGCACAGATTGCACACAAACGAACAAGCATAAATACCACAAAGTTTTGTTCAAGGAAACTAATAAATCACGTGATAGTATAATGAAGACGAATTTTTTGACAATTTCTCTAACACTGGATGTCACTATCACTATCGCAAGATCACATTTTTGGTGAAGAACATTTCATTAGAATGTATCAAAGGCCTGATAATATTAAAAAGAAAACAAAGTTAGGCTTATTAAGAGCTTACATACTCCCAGTAGCAACATACAGATGTGAAACATGGACACTTAATAAATCACTAGAAAAGAGAAAGCTTTTGAAATGAAATATTAATGGGATCAGGTGTCGCAGAAAACTGGCTCGCTAGCAGCAAAAATTAGTAGAAAGCTGAGATACTTCGGCCACATCAAGAAACACACCAGCTTGGAGAGGTTGATAGTAGAAGACATAGTGCCCGGCCACATCAAGAGACACAACAGCTTGGAGAGGTTGATAGTAGAAGACATAGTGGCAGGCCACATCAAGAGACACAACAGCTTGGAGAGGTTGATAGTAGAAGACATAGTGCCCGGCCACATCAAGAGACACAACACCTTGGAGAGGTTGGTAGTAGAAGACATAGTGCCAGGCTACATCAAGAGACACAACAGCTTGGAGAGGTTGGTAGTAGAAGACATAGTGCCAGGCTACATCAAGAGAAACAAGAGCTTGGAGAGGTTGGTAGTAGAAGGCATAGTGCCAGGCTACATCAACAGACACAACAGCTTGGAGAGGTTGGTAGTAGAAGACATAGTGCCAGGCTACATCAAGAGACACAACAGCTTGGAGAGGTTGGTAGTAGAAGACATAGTGCCAGGCTACATCAAGAGACACAAGAGCTTGGAGAGGTTGGTAGTAGAAGACATAGTGCCAGGCTACATCAAGAGACACAAGAGCTTGGAGAGGTTGGTAGTAGAAGACATAGTGCCAGGCTACATCAAGAGACACAAGAGCTTGGAGAGGTTGGTAGTAGAAGACATAGTGCCAGGCTACATCAAGAGACATAACAGCTTGGAGAGGTTGGTAGTAGAAGGCATAGTGCCTGGCCACAGAGAAAAGGGACGACCTCGCCGCTGGTGGACTCTGGACATCACAGAAAGTCTGAATGTGTCACTGCCAGACGCTGGTCAACTTGCTCAAGACCCTACTGCACACATAGAGGCTGTGAGAGGGACAACCTTCTGGAAAGGACACGTCACATGAAGGAATGAACGAACGAATGAACGAACGAATGAACGAACGAATGAATAATATAAAAAGGAAATTCATTACAAAAGTGTGACACAGTAAAGACGTGACATAACACAGGAGCGATGAAAACAAAAGTGTGACAGAATAAAGGTGTGACATAATAAAGAAGTGACATAACAAACGAGTGACATAATAAAGACATGGCATAACAAAAGAACACTCTGTCAGTTCAGTTGATGAAACAGGTGAGATGTTCTGGGATCTATCAAAAGTCTTCCTCTCTCTCTCCTCTCTCTCTCTCTCTCTCTATCTATCTCTAACAGTCTTCTTGTAAGCAATAACTACTACGTCTCTCCAATAGTCTTCTTGTGAGCAATAACTACTACTTCTCTCTCTAACAGTCTTCTTTTAAGCAGTAACTACTACTTCTCTAACAGTCTTCTTGTAAGCAATAACTACTTCTTCTCTCTCTAACAGTCTTCTTTTAAGCAGTAACTACTACTTCTCTAACAGTCTTCTTGTAAGCAATAACTCTGCGTCTCTTTAATAGTCTTCTTGTGAGCAACAATTACTACTTCTCTCTCTAACAGTCTTCTTCTAAGCAGTAACTGCTACTTCTCTGACAGTCTTCTTGTAAGCAATAACTACTTCTTCTCTCTCTCTATCTCTCTCTCTCTCTAACAGTCTTCTTGTAAGCAATAACTACTACTTCTCTCCCTCTCTAACAGTCTTCTTGTAAGCAATAACTACTATTTCTTTCTCTCTCTAACAGTCTTCTTCTAAGCAACAACTACTACTTCTCTCTCTCTCTCTGTGTCTCAAATAGACTTCTTGTACAATAACTACTACTCTCTCTCTAACAGTCTTCTTCTAAACAACAACTACTACTTCTCTTTGTCTAACAGTCTTCTTCTAAACAACAACTACTACTTCTCTTTGTCTAACAGTCTTCTTCTAAACAACAACTACTACTTCTCTCTCTAACAGTCTTCTTCTAAGCAACAACTACTACTTCTCTCTCTCTCTCTCTCTCTCTCTCTTTCTTAAATAGTCTTCTTGTACAAAAAGTACTACTTCTCTCTCTCTCTTTCTCTAATAGTCTTCTTCTAAGCAACAACTACTACTTCTCACTTTCTAACAGTCTTCTTCTAAGCAACAACTACTACTCTCTCTCTAACAGTCTTCTTCTAAGCAACAACTACTACTTCTCTCTCTCTAACAGTCTTCTTCTAAGCAACAACTACTACTTCTCTCTCTAACAGTCTTCTTCTAAGCAACAACTACTACTTCTCTCTCTCTAACAGTCTTCTTCTAAGCAACAACTACTACTTCTCTCTCTCTAACAGTCTTCTTCTAAGCAACAACTACTACTTCTCTCTCTCTCTCTAACAGTCTTCTTCTAAGCAACAACTACTACTTCTCTCTCTCTCTCTAACAGTCTTCTTCTAAGCAACAACTACTACTTCTCTCTGTAACAGTCTTCTTCTAAGCCTCAACTACTACTTCTCTCTCTCTAACAGTCTTCTTCTAAGCAACAACTACTACTTCTCTCTGTAACAGTCTTCTTCTAAGCCTCAACTACTACTTCTCTCTCTCTAACAGTCTTCTTCTAAGCCTCAACTACTACTTCTCTCTCTCTAACAGTCTTCTTCTAAGCCTCAACTACTACTTCTCTCTCTCTAACAGTCTTCTTCTAAGCCTCAACTACTACTTCTCTCTCTCTAACAGTCTTCTTCTAAGCCTCAACTACTACTTCTCTCTCTAACAGTCTTCTTCTAAGCCTCAACTACTACTTCTCTCTCTCTAACAGTCTTCTTCTAAGCAACAACTACCACTTCTCTCTCTCTCTCTCTCTCTAACAGTCTTCTTGTAAGCAACAACTACTACTTCTCTCTCTCTCTCTAACAATCTTATTTTAAGGAAAACTACTACTTCTCTCTCTCTAACAGTCTCCTTCTAAGCAACAACTACTACTTCTCTCCCCAACCCCTACCACCATTTCCTGAATAGTTTGAATGTCACATTTGTTTGAATTATGTTTTCTATGAAAATCATACAATCTCCACCACAGAAATGGACTAATATATCTTGAAAACAGTTTATGTTCTTGTTTCATCAAAAAAGTTGTGTACTGATCAGCACTGACTGCACATAGCACTGACTGCACAAAGCACTGACTGCACAAAGCATTGACTGCACAAAGCACTGACCGCACATCAGCAATAACTATTCTTGGTTGTTGCTCTTTAAGTTATATGAGCAATATTTCAAGATTTTGACGGTTACAAATTTTTATCTCTAGTGTGTCTCCGAGTCGCTACACACAAAAGATTGAGAGCCGCTGTCGTAACCTAGGCAACTACCTTGTCCTCTCTTGTCTCCTTCCTCTTATACCTAACAGTGTTTGATATTCAATACAGTCCTACTCCAGCTTACTTCTCATCCTCTCTTTGTATTTCTTTTTCTTCTCTTCCACGGACTCTTTCATCTCATCTTTCCTCCATGCTGTTATTTCGATTTCATTATCTCCTTTAGTTTTAACCTAATTCGATATGTTTCCTTTGGTGCTTGTAAAATGCTGGTTTTGAACGAACATGGCCCATTCTTCTTTCACTGGTTTTGATTCTGTTGGTAAGTCTATGACCTATTATCCTGTTTTCTTCTCACATCTTTCTTTCACATTCTCTTACCTGAGCTTGATAGTTTTAATATTTCGCTTGTCTTCTTCTTCTAAGCCTCAACTACTACTTCTCTCTCTCTAACAGTCTTCTTCTAAGCCTCAACTACTACTTCTCTCTCTAACAGTCTTCTTCTAAGCCTCAACTACTACTTCTCTCTCTAACAGTCTTCTTCTAAGCAACAACTACTACTTCTCTCTCTCTCTCTCTCTCTAACAGTCTTCTTCTAAGCAACAACTACTACTTCTCTCTCTCTAACAGTCTTCTTCTAAGCAACAACTACTACTTCTCTCTCTCTAACAGTCTCCTTCTAAGCAACAACTACTACTTCTCTCCCCAACCCCTACCACCATTTCCTGAATAGTTTGAATGTCACATTTGTTTGAATTATGTTTTCTATGAAAATCATACAATCTCCAAAACAGAAATGGACTAATATATCTTGAAAACAGTTTATGTTCTTGTTTCATCAAAAAAGTTGTGTACTGATCAGCACTGACTGCACATAGCACTGACTGCACAAAGCACTGACTGCACAAAGCATTGACTGCACAAAGCACTGACCGCACATCAGCAATAACTATCTTGGTTGTTGCTCTTTAAGTTATATGAGCAATATTTCAAGATTTTGACGGTTACAAATTTTTATCTCTAGTGTGTCTCCGAGTCACTACACACAAAAGATTGAGAGCCGCTGTCGTAACCTAGGCAACTACCTTGTCCTCTCTTGTCTCCTTCCTCTTATACCTAACAGTGTTTGATATTCAATACAGTCCTACTCCAGCTTACTTCTCATCCTCTCTTTGTATTTCTTTTTCTTCTCTTCCACGGACTCTTTCATCTCATCTTTCCTCCATGCTGTTATTTCGATTTCATTATCTCCTTTAGTTTTAACCTAATTCGATATGTTTCCTTTGGTGCTTGTAAAATGCTGGTTTTGAACGAACATGGCCCATTCTTCTTTCACTGGTTTTGATTCTGTTGGTAAGTCTATGACCTATTATCCTGTTTTCTTCTCACATCTTTCTTTCACATTCTTTTACCTGAGCTTGATAGTTTTAATATTTCGCTTGTCTTCTTCTTCTGAGTTCTAGTATGGCTTTTTCTGTGTGTTCTGGTAACAGCTTCGTCGTGTTCTTCATGGTGACTATATTACACCATCACAATGTAATATTATATAGTCGCCAAAACAAGCTAATGATTACACCATCACAATGTAATCTTATATAGTCGCCAAAACAAGCTAATGATTACACCATCACAATGTAATCTTATATAGTCGCCAAAACAAGCTGACGATTACATCATCACTAAGTAATCTTATATAGTCGCCAAAACAAGCTAATGATTACACCATTACTAAGTAAACTTATATAGTCGCCAAAACAAGCTAATGATTACACCATCACTAAGTAAACTTATATAGTCTCCAAAACAAGCTGATGATTACACCATTTCTACGTAATCTTATATAGTCACCAAAACAAGCAGATGATTATACCATAACTAAGTAATCTTATATAGTCGCCAAAACAAGCTGACGATTACACCATCACTAAGTAATCTTATATAGTCGCCAAAACAAGCAGATGATTACACCATTACTAAGTAATCTTATATAGTCTCTAAAACAAGCAGATGATTACACCATCACTAAGTAATCTTATATAGTCTCTAAAACAAGCTGATGATTACACCATCACTAAGTAATCTTATATAGTCTCTAAAACAAGCTGATGATTACACCATCACTAAGTAATCTTATATAGTCTCTAAAACAAGCTGATGATTACACCATCACTGAGTAATCTTATATAGTCTCTAAAACAAGCTGATGATTACACCATCACTAAGTAATCTTATATAGTCTCTAAAACAAGCTGATGATTACACCATCACTAAGTAATCTTATATAGTCTCTAAAACAAGCTGATGATTACACCATCACTGAGTAATCTTATATAATCTCTAAAACAAACTGATGATTACACCATCACTGAGTAATCTTATATAGTCTCTAAAACAAGCTGATGATTACACCATCACTAAGTAATCTTTTATTGTCACCAGAACAAGCAGGTGAAGCACAGTTAACGCGAGCATTGTTCCTTCATGTGAAGGTCAAGACGCCCTGAAGTATGTAGAGCAATCACGGAGGTTCTCAAGTTAGAACATTAAAATAATTATCAGTTGTTCACTGACTCCCTTCTGTCAGTTGTTCGGTGACCACTTCTATTAATTGTTCACTGACTCCCTTCTGTCAGCTGTTCAATGATCACTTCAATCAGTTGTTCACTGACTCCCTTCTATCAGTTGTTCACTGACTCCCTTCTATCAGTTGTTCACTGACTCCCTTCTATCAGTTGTTCACTGACTCTCTTCTATCAGTTGTTCACTGACTCCTTCTAATACATGTATTAGGGTTTTTTATTACTATTATTTCTTTTGTACCAATTTCAATCACCTTAAACCTGCTTAACGAGCTTCCACTGTATTGGTGTACATACCCGAGCTATACATACCCGAGCTATACATACCCGAGCTATACATACCCCAGCTATACATACCCGAGCTATACATACCCCAGCTATATATACCTCAGCTATACATACCCCAGCTATACATACCCGAGCTATACATACCCGAGCTATACATACCCCAGCTATACATACTACAGCTATACATACCCCAGCTATACATACCCCAGCTATACATACCACAGCTATACATACCCGAGCTATACATACCCCAGCTATACATACCCGAGCTATACATACCCCAGCTCTACATAGCCGAGCTATACATACCCGAGCTATACATACCCCAGCTATACATACCCCAGCTATACATACCCCAGCTATACATACCCCAGCTATACATACCCGAGCTATACATACCCCCGACTGACAGTTGTCTAAAAAGTAACTTGTGAAAAATGTTGAGAAATGTTTCCCGTGGAAAGAACTGTTTTCTATAATGAGAAATGTTTTCTATAACGAGAAATGTTTTCTATAATGAGAAATGTTTTCTATGTGACAGACAGCTGGGGAGTCACACCGACTGTTCCAGCCGTGACCTTGAAAAGGTTAAGCTTTGATGGAAGGGCGTGTCATAAGAAAAATCTTCCTCATTTCTGTAATCTTAAGAAAATGCTTTCTCCCTATCTACATTTATTGTGATCAAATGACTGACAAAAAAAATTAGAATGATTGTGGTTAAAAAAAAAATATATATATATATACAGGAAATTCCGCAGTGAACGGGAGAGTCGACCAAAGCTGTTGGCAGGTCGGGCGTCGCTGGCAGAACAAATTGTCTCTTGTGAACAAACAATGGGACAAAAAATCGAAAACCAGGAAAGATTTGCTTAACTAAGCTGATGTTTACAGTTGATATCAAGGGGTGCTGATAAGTTATCAGCTTGAACCACATCCCAAAATCCGAGCATAATTTTGTCACTGGTATTTTATAATGTAACAACCGTCAGGCTGATAATGATTATTTTTTCCATAATCTTTTTTTTTTCCAGATTAGTAACAAAACTAGGTCAATGAAAGTTGTGTTATTTTCAAGTGTTGAGCTCCAGTCCATCATGATGTTTCTGTTCCTGCAAAGAAAACTTCACAGGAAAACGAAGAGTGTGAGCTGTAAATGTTGAGTGATATAAAGTGCTCATTATGCTCAACTGTGAAGAAGTGGTTCTTCTAACTTTCATCTTGGAGAATTCTAGACCTAACACGCAGCAAGATCTGGAAGGTCTTCAACAGCGTCATCTCCAGAAAGTGCTCCTTCGTGTTCATGAGCCGATGAACTGCCAGCCAAGTGGGTGTTGGGTGTAAAGAAACTGCCGGCCAAATGGGTGCTGGGTGTAAAGAAACTGCCGGCCAAGTTGGTGCTGGGTGTAAAGAAACTGCCGGCCAAGTGGGTGCTAGGTGTACAGAAAATGCCGGTCAAGTGGGTGCTAGGTGTACAGAAACTGCCGGCCAAGTGGGTGCTGGGTGTACAGAAACTGCCGGGCAAGTGGGTGCTAGGTGTACAGAAACTGCCCGGCAAGTGGGTGCCGGGTGTAAAGAAACTACCGGGCAAGTGGGTGCTGGGTGTACAGAAACTGCCGGGCAAGTGGGTGCTAGGTGTACAGAAACTGCCGGCCAAGTGGGTGCTGGGTGTAAAGAAACTGCCGGCCAAGTGGGTGCTGAGTGTACAGAAACTGCCGGTCAAGTGGGTGCTAGGTGTACAGAAAATGCCGGCCAAGTGGGTGCTGGGTGTACATAAACTGCCGGCCAAGTGGGTGCTAGGTGTACAGAAACTGCCCGGCAAGTGGGTGCTGGGTGTAAAGAAACTGCCGGGCAAGTGGATGCTGGGTGTAAAGAAACTGCCAGGCAAGTGGGTGCTGAGTGTAAAGAAACTGCCGGCCAAGTGGGTGCTGAGTGTAAAGAAACTGCCGGCCAAGTGGGTGCTGAGTGTAAAGAAACTGCCGGCCAAGTGGGTGCTGAGTGTAAAGAAACTGCCGGGCAAGTGGGTGCTGAATTGTTTGAATGTCAGTGATGAAAAAAAATTGAATGAACATCTCAGAGATGGCTTTGGAGTATATTGAATGATCTTGTGATATTCGTAACTTTTTAGAAGGACTTGTCACTGTTTGATGAAACACGGTTACGCCATCACAATCCATAGACCAGACAACAGTCCCTGCAGATACCAGACAACAGTACCTGCAGATACCAGACAACAGTCCCTACAGATACCAGACAACAGTCCCTGCAGATACCAGACAACAGTCCCTGCAGATACCAGACAACAGTCCCTACAGATACCAGACAACAGTCCCTACAGATACCAGACAACAGTCCCTGCAGATACCAGACAACAGTCCCTACAGAGATCAGACAACAGTCCCTGCAGAGACCAGACAACAATCCCTGCAGAGATCAGACAACATTCCCTGCAGAGACCAGACAACAGTCGCTTCAGAGACCAGCCAACAATCCCTGCAGAGATCAGACAACAATCCCTACAGAGACCAGACAACAGTCCCTACAGAGACCAGACAACAGTCGCTACAGAGACCAGACAACAATCCCTACAGAGACCAGACAACAGTCCCTACAGAGACCAGACAACAGTCGCTACAGAGACCAGACAACAATCCCTGCAGAGATCAGACAACAGTCCCTGCAGAGATCAGACAACAGTCCCTGCAAAGGTATCACTCGGGTTCTCCAAGGCCGAAGAAAGCTCAAGAAACATATGTGACTAGGAAAAGCCAAGTCCACCATTTTCTTGAACAAAGAAAAGTATTCTGATTACCTTCCGAAGAGACAAACAGTTAATACATGGTACTACTCTAACTTTCTATACTGAGTAAAAGCTGAAAGATTACTTTATTCTGAGTAAACGTTGAAAGATTACTCTATGCTCAGTAAAAGTTGAAAGATTACTCTATGCTGAGTAAAAGTTGAAAGATTACTCTATGCTGAGTAAAAGTTGAAAGTTTACTCTATGCTGAGTAAAGGCTAAAAGATGACTCTAACTTTCTATGCTGAGTACAAGCTGAAAGATGAACGGGAGGGAAGCTGGGGAAATGTGTTCTCTTTCTGCAGGACAATGCGCCCGCTTACACAGGATTTTCTGAAGAACTTGGGATCTAAGTAGCATAGATCATCTACCCAACTCACCAGATCTTCCTCCAACTATTTCCTGCTTGCCCAAATTAAACATGTTTGAAAGTGAGGACATTTCTGACGGATTCATGCTAAGACAGCAGCAACAGAGCGGTATCTCTGTGACCAGATATCAGGTTATTTATTTATTTGGAAGGATTAAAGAAATTTGACAAAGAATGTTCCAAGTGTGTTGAACTTTGGGGTGAATATGTGGAATAACATGCACATTTCATGGCTTTATGTCAGTGGTTCCCAACCAGTGGTCCGCGGATTCTGCCGTGGGGGTCCGTGAAAAAAATTCAGTGGTTTGTTTTTTTTTTTTTTGCTTTCGCTGTGAAATGTTAAACAACCGATGTGGAACCAGATGTGGATATGAGTGTTGAGAATAAAACGAGGCGTTGCGAATAAAAAGAGAAAGATAGTGACTCTAACCCGCGCCACAGGGTGGTTGTCACATACACATATCCAATTTGATAACTTATAAGACCCCTGGGACAAAATGGTCCATTGTAACAAAGCTTAAAGTTGGGGACAAAGTATAAAGTAATATGTACATAATAAGGAACCAACTTATTATAAATATTTCTTACAGTAGCATTTGCTTATTAAAGGTCACCATATTTTCTGAAGAAAATTCTTTTCCATTTAAAGCACATAGCTACTATACGACTATGAAACTTCCAAGGTACAGGGTCCGTGACATGGATTTTGAAACAGCAGGAGGTCCACGGGCTTTTGTTAATTGAGAAACACTGCTCTAGGTCATTCCATTTTTGTCTGAGCCAATAACTTTTCACTAACCTGTATTTTACGGTCTATTTTACTTCTCTACAAATATATTACATACCAATGCCAAAAAAGGGTGATCTGAAATTATGCACAAACTACAGAACTGTTGCCTTGATTAGTCATGCCAGTAAAATTCTATTAAAAATCATAATGGGTAAACTTCGTAAGAAAATAGAAGAAGACGTCAATATGGTCCAAGCTGGTTTCAGGCAAGGAAGAGGATCAAGAGATCATATATTCAATACAAGATTAATAATAGAGAAATGCAGAGAGTTTAATGTGAATCTATATTTAGCTTTTATAGACTACTCAAAGGCATTTGTGTACAACACCAGAAACGTTGATAAATAATGGAAAAAATGGGATTTCCAACACATTTGATACAGTTAACATCACCGCTGTATTTAGACCAACAAGCAGCAGTAAGAATAAATGGTGAAACAACAACTTGGTTTGACATAAAACAAGGCATCCGTCAGGGGTGCATATTGTCGTCTTACTTATTTAACTTGTATACTGAAAATATAATGAGGAATGTTAGAGAAGATGTAGACAAAGAATATTACGATGCCATAACAATTGGAGGTTATGAAATATAAGAATTTGATATGCTGATGACACAGTATTACTGTCTACAATACAAAAAGGAATGGAAAAACTAATTATGTCAGTCCGTAAGAATAGCGAAGAGCAAAACCTCTATTTTAATGCAAAGAAAACTAAATTGATGACAACTGACAAAATAAACAAAGCAGCTGATATATGTATCAATGAGGAAAAACTTGAAGAAGTGGAGAGTTTTGAATATCTTGGATCATTGCTAACTAATAATGGAGATACAATGAGGGAAATTAAAAGGAGGACATCTATCGCTCTTTAGAAAGAAAAACAACTAAAGAATATGTGGAGAGGAACGGACAAAACTACAAAAATAAGATTTTTAAGGGCATGAATCTTTCCCATCACAACATATGCCTGTGAGACCTGAACAATTAACAAAACAGCTGAGAAACACATAAATGCCTTTGAATGTAAATGCTACAGAAGAGTTCTTCAAATATCATGGACACAAAAAAAGAACAAATATATCCATATTACAAGAACTTAATATTGAAGAAGGCTGGCTAGTAAAGAGGATTAAAGAGAGAAAACCTAAATATTTTGGACACATTAAACGTCATGATAATCTAAAGACGACAGTCTTGGAAGGGTACATAATAGGAAAAAGAAAGAGAGGAAGACCAAGGCGAAAATGGCTGCAAGACATCGTTGATGATCTTCAAATGGATGCATCAGCAGCAGGGCATCTTGCTCACAACCGAGAGGCCTACAGGAGTGCTGTTAGGGAGGCAAAGTTCCGCAAGGGACATGCAAATAAATGAATGAATGAACATATATATGCTTGATACGCTCCACTCAGGTATTGAAAGATGTTCTACTTTTGGCGAGTTTAATTGAAATATTATTATTCTAATATCTCCTGTTCGTCAATCTCAACTTTTATGGTTAGATTCATTTTATACTGTTAAAACAAAAAAAAAAAAAAACGCAGCACTATTTAAGTCGTAATGAACAACAAATTTCAAACTTGTATCATTTTATTTTATGGAATTAATGTTTCAGTCTTGGCATGAAGAAACTTTAAGACTTTAACAATGAAATGATGCTCATTAAATTTGGTTTGGACTTTTATTCTTTACGACTGAGGCCTCCGTTTCAGTAAGGTGTATGGCCGCCTCTGGCCTGTATCAGAGAACGACATCTCCTTGACATGGATCCGATTAGCAGTTGGATCTGTTGTTGTGGGATGGCTGCCCACTCTTCCCGCACTGCAAGAGACAACTGTCGGAGATTGGTTGGCGCCACGTCTCGCTGGCGGACTTGTCTGCTGAGTTCATCCCATAAGTGTTCTATTGGGTTCATGTCTGATGACATGGATGGCCATAGAATGATCTGGACGTTGTTGTCAGCGAGGAACTGGGTGGTGAGTTGTGCCACATGAGGTCGAGCGTTATTCTTCTGAAAAATCGACCCTGGTGCAGCCAGAAGTGGAAGGACGTGAGGATGAAGAACTTCAGCGACGTATCGTTGGGCATTCAGGCATCCTTCAATTTGCACCAGGTCACTTCTTCCCATGAAGTTGACCGTTCCCACACCAGTACACCTCCAGCACCATGTGGAGGAGCCTCATCCACGCAATCCTGGCTTTCATGGACTCTGCGGTAAACTCTTTTCCGTCTACCGTGTCGCTGGAGCAGAAGGAATGATTCATCACTAAACCATACCCTTCTCCAATCATTCGCAACGATCCATTGACTATGCTGGTTGGCCTACTGCAGTCGGTTCTAGCGACGGCGGTCCATAAAAACAGGACCTCTGTAGAGTCTTCTAGCCCAAAGACCAGCGTCGTGCAGTCGGTTCCTGACCGTTTGATCTGATATTCAACGAGCTGCTGTCATTGACTGGACTGTTGAGGACGCAAATGGAAATCGATTCCTGAGGTGACTCAGCCGTATGAAGCGGTCGTCGGATGGCGTTGTGACTATGTGTCTTCCACTTTTATAAGAGAGCGATGACGTTTATCACTTGAACCCCTCATATTTTTACCCATTTTTCCCACCTTTTGAGTTGAGAGCTTGGCCAAATTGCTGCCCTGCAGAAAGGAGGAATGCCCGAGAAAACAACGGTGCCCTGCAGTAAGGAGGAATGCCCGAGAATACAATAGTGCCCTGCAGAAAGGAGGAATGCCCGAGAGTACAATAGTGCCCTGCAGAAAGGAGGAATGTCAGAGAATACAACAGTGCCCTGCAGTAAGGGGGAATGTCAGAGAATACAACAGTGCCCTGCAGTAAGGAGGAATGTCAGAGAATACAACAGTGCCCTGCAGTAAGGAGGAATGTCGTAGAATACAATAGCGCCCTGCAGTAAGGAGGAATGTCAGAGAATACAATAGTGCGCTGCAGTAAGGAGGAATGCCCGAAAGTACAATAGTGCTTGGCATGTCCTCCATTACAGCTCGCTCCGGACAAATCTCCAACTCAGATTCTTTATCTTCATAGTTGATATTCATGTCTGCTACCCTCTGGAGTTTGCTTCTCATTCATCTCTTGTCATCACCAACAAAACAAAATAATAGACATAAGGCATATTTTATCAAGGCAAAGCAATATATGTAAAATTTATTGACAACACGTAAGCCACTCAAGACCACAAGATATTACATATAACACTCACAACATGTAGTTGCCAACCAATACAACCAACGTAAGTTACTTGTACACACTTGCGCAAACTTAACTCATACAACAAATAAGCATGCACTTGATGCTTCTACTTAACACCACATTTATCCCTCCAACTCTCTGTTCTCCTTTTCACAGACGATACAATGCAGATTCCTCAATCTTCTTCCATCGCTCACTAGCTAGTGTCCCAGACGCTCACAGTTGACAGCGCTCTCTTCATCCTTTAGACACAGCATACCCACCCACCCACCCACCCACGTAAACTAAAAAATCTTCAGAACTTGTCCTGCGCATACAATTGACATTATTTCATTATGAGATAATTTAATAAGACCCTTAACTATTCAATGTGACCTCAGCATGATACCAACAAACAAAGAGCAAAACATATCACTATGAGGAAAGGTGACCTGACATTGATTAACGCACTGAGACACATGCGCGCGCACACTACGCTTGTAACATACACTTCAGTGTCAATCACAGAAAGATGATGTATATGAAAGATGCAAGCATAATAATGAAATATTATCAAACGATGAAATGCATACATCTTAATCATTTAAGTATTATAACAGTACTTACACATGAACACTGAGTACCACTCACAGTGCACGCTTATGACACTTTACTTCTGACTTAAGGAAAACTTACCTTTATGAGACTTCACTGACACAAGAGGCGGCGCGAGCAGAAAACTAATATCCTCACCACAACTCCAAACATTCCCATCACTTCAGTTATGATAAGTCCAGGCACAGTCCGTTATGATAACTGCACACACAGTCCGTTATGATAACTGCACACACAGTCCGTTATGATAACTGCACACACAGTCCGAATATAATAGTTGCCTAACTCTTCCCGTCTGTGCCACACAAATAGCGCGGGTCTTGATATGTATAAGGGCTACTTGTATAAGTGAATGTAACAAATTATTTCCACGTTAAAATTATACGTATTATGTATAAAAATAGTTGTAAATGTAAGGAGATTTCATAAATGAAGAGTTTTTTTTAGGAAAAAAAATATGCACTGTGATGATTTTAGCTGAGATTTGTGTACTACTGTCATCGGCGGTGTCTAGATCTACATCTTTTACACTATTTACCATCGGCGATGTCTAGATCTACATCTTTTACACTATTTACCATCGGCGATGTCTACATCTACATCTTTTACACTATTTACCATCGGCGATGTCTAGATCTACATCCTTTACACTATTTACCATCGGCGATGTCAAGATCTACATCTTTTACACTTTTTACCATCGGCGATGTCTAGATCTACATTTACACTATTTACCATCGGCGATGTCTAGATCCACATCTTTTACACTATTCACCGTCGGCGATGTCTAGATCGACTTGACGATGTATCCGAACTCATCGTGTGATTATATGTGGCATACATAATGTCTGAAATAACCTTCTAACTATTTCTCCAGTCCGTCTAATAGTCTAGATCTACTTGGGGTACATTCACGAGCAATGGTCTAGTCGTAGGGGGACATGTTTGCCTCCGAAGTCAAGCAAAAGTTGAAAGTTTTCGATGGAAACATCGATTTTGACCCCCGTTGTTAATAATGCTTTCAAAATGGTGACAGGGGCCACTAGACATGCGCACTAAACTGTTTACAATCAAAAGTTACACTGGTTTTCTAATGAAACGAAACAAATATAATTACATTGATTTTGGCCAAAACTTGACAAACCGGAAGTGTTGATAGAAAAACGCTCACAATGGAAGTTAAAGTGCTCTAAGCTGGCGTGCTATGGCAAGTGAATGTGTGTCGACAGAAATCTAAGTAAGTGTATTTGTTATTTCACCTGCAAGTACCTTTCTGCTTTCTCTGACATGTAAATATTTGTGTGTGTGATTGTGTTATCTGAAGTGTAAGTTTGGGCGTGTGTGTGTTGTATGAAATTTAAATGTGTGTATTTGTTGTCTAAAATGTATGTTAGCATGTTTTTGTGTGAAGTGTAAGTATGTGTGCTGTATGAAGTGTAAATATGTGTAATGGTTGTCACAGGTGTAAGTATGGCTGTTCAGTGTATGAAATATAAGTATGTGTGTTTGTTGTATGAAATATAAGTATGTGTGATTGTTGTATGAAATATAAGTATGTGTGCTTGTTGTATGAAATATAAGTATGTGTGATTGTTGTATGAAATATAAGTATGTGTGATTGTTGTATGAAATATAAGTATGTGTGATTGTTGTATGAAATATAAGTATGTGTGCTTGTTGAATGAAATATAAATATGTGTGTTTGTTGAATGAAATATAAGTATGTGTGCTTGTTGTATAAAATATAAGTATGTGTGATTGTTGTATAAAATATAAGTATGTGTGCTTGTTGTATAAAATATAAGTATGTGTGTTTGTTGTATGAAATGAAAGGACGTATGTGTGTGAATGGCAGGTATGTATTTCTTTTGTCTGACGTGAACATATAATATTGACTGAAGTCATGTGTGTGTGCATTTTATCTGGTGCGTATGTGTGTGTGTGTGCTTATTTTCCTGGATGTGTTTGTATAAGTGTGTATGTATGGGCTAGTGCGTGTGTGTACATTAAACAAGCATAATATTCCATAATAAGATGGTAATGTATGCCAGTGACTTAGCATTTTTTATTTTGTCAACATTTATAAAGTGGACATAAACTATCAGGCATCAATAAGAGTAAAATAAAGCGTAGAGAGAAGTCCATACTAGTCACAGCCGGGAGAGTTATATAATCTTGTAGCTGTTCACAGCCGGGAGAGTTATATAATCTTGTAGCTGTTCACAGCTGGGAGAGTTATATAATCTTGTAGCTGTTCACAGCCTGGTTCAGGGAATCCAGTACTTCACAGTGCTGGTACTTGGAGGAGCTGTTTTCATTTCTCGTGGCTGATCTGCAGATTTTGAAGTTTGTAACAAAAACGTGACGAAGAATTTCATACAGGAACCCTTATTTATCTTCTAAAAATTTTCCTGCAGTGAGTATTACATTTTCTTTTCAAATATCCGCGAGTTTAGAAAAAAATGTAGTAGATTTATTTATTTATTTTGTTCAAACAGTTGGGTCATGATTTCCGCTAGATAACTGTCTGCTTATGTAACAAAATTGTTCACGTAACTTTCTATAACAATCCCAGAACAAGCTGTCTCCAAACAACAAGAAAGAGGGAGTTGCAGGAAAATTATTATAGGACAGTTCAGCCAGATGTGTTCGTCCTAGAAAGGACAAGAAATATGTGAAGAGTACTTTCAGGTGTGGGTGTCTGAGTGGCGAAGTGGTTAGTGCACTGGTCTCTCATGGCGAAGGTCGGGGGTTCGAATCCGGCCGGCGGCACCCCAGTCACCCAGCTGTAGAAATGGGTACCCGACTTCTACTGGAGTTGGGGAAGGAAAGGCGGCCAGGCGTGATACTGCCCACATCACCCTCTAGTGTGCTGACAGGTCAAGGAAAATATGGGCACTAACACCATATCCCTATGTGCCTCTAAGGCATGACAGGGTTACCTTTACCGTTACCGTACTTTCAGGTGTCAAGTACAACTTCTGCGAAGAGATCTCAATCCCAAAAATGTCAGCTTTTTCCCCCTTATAGATGAAGTAGCAAGGATAACAGCTGGTAGCTGTTAGCTGGTAGCTGTGATGTAGGACATTCATGTGCGAACTCCTCCCCCCCTCCCCCCCCCCCAAACAAAAAAATATGAAAATTGAGTACTGCTTAGAATGTTATAGTTCATCGTGTTTTCTTGTGAAATGGAAGTTATCATAAATTCCTCGAATGTATTTCTCTGTACTTGGTGCCTGATGTTAATCGCTGTCTCCTTCGTGTACGTCATGTTAAGGTTGACTTGTTTAAATTTTTTTCTCATATTTTTTCTATAAAGTATGTTTTAAACTTTCACGTATCTCTATACTAGAAAACCTTTATATATCTCTATACCAGAAAACTTTTTTATATCTCTATACTAGAAAATTTTTATATACCTCTGTACTAGAAAATTTTAATGTATCTCTATACCAGAAAACTTTTTTATATCTCTGCACTAGAAAACTTATATATATATATATACCAGAAAATTCAGGTTCAAGAGGAGAATATTTGTTTCTAATGGAGATAAGCTGAGGGGTAATTTTTGTGAAACTGTAGCTAAGTAGTTTTGTTTTAATGTGTAAATAGTTTCTTGATGATGATTTTATGTAGAGGGAAAGATTCGTGGACAGCTGGGTTATAAACTAAAGCTGGGACTTGGGACGTTAAGAGCCACTGCTCTGCTACAGCTATATATCTGGATCAAAAGGAGTTCAATACGTGCCAGACACAAGAAAAGTTGGTCCGATTTGTAACTTACTTCACTCCAGTCTGCATGTTTTAGAAAAGTCTTCTAGAAGATTACTTACTGTGAATCCAGGAGTTACGTTATAGAAAATTCTTTTAGTAATGTATTTATTGTGAATCCAGGAGTTACGTTATCGAAAAGTCTTCTAGAAATTTACTTCTTGTGAATCAAGGAGTTACATTATAGAAAAGTCTTATAGAAATTTACTTATTGTGAATCTAGGAGTTACGTTATACAAAAGTCTTATAGAAATTTACTTCTTGTGAATCCAGGAGTTACGTTACAGAAAACTCTTTTAGAAATGTACTTATTGTGACTCTAGGAGTTACGTTATAGAAAAGTCTTATAGAAATTTACTTATTGTGAATCCAGGAGTTACGTTTTAGAAAAGTCTTCTAGAAATTTACTTCTTGTGAATCAAGGAGTTACGTTTTAGAAAAGTGTTCTAGAAATGTACTTATTGTGAATCCAGGAGTTACGTTATAGAAAAGTGTTCTAGAAATGTACTTTTTGTGAATCCAGGAGGTACGTTATAGAAAACTCTTCTAGAAATTAACTTATTGTGAATCGATAAGTTACGTTTTAGAAGAGTATTCTAGAAATGTACTTACTGTGAATCAAGGAGTTACGTTATAAAAAATCCTTTTAGAAATGTACTTATTGTGAATTCAGAAGTTACGTTATAGAAAAGTCTTCTAGAAATTAACTTATTGTGAATCCAGGAGTTACGTTATAGAAAATTCTTTTAGAAATGTACTTATTGTGAATCCAAGAGGTACGTTATAGAAAATCTTCTAGAAATGTACTTTTTGTGAATCCAGGAGTTACATTATAGAAAAGTGTTCTAGAAATGTACTTACTGTGAATCCAGGAGTTACGTTATAGAAAAGTGTTCTAGAAATGTACCTTATTGTGAATCCAGGAGGTAAGTAATAGAAAATCTTCTAGAAATGTACTTTTTGTGAATGCCAGGAGTTACGTTATAGAAAAGTCTTCTAGAAATGTACTTATTGTGAATCAAGGAGTTACGTTATAGAAAAGTCTTTTAGAAATGTACTTATTGTGAATCAAGGAGTTACGTTATAGAAAAGTCTTATAGAAATTCACTTATTGTGAATCCAGGAGTTACGTTACAGAAATGTCTTCTAGAAATATACTTATTGCGAATCCAGGAATTACGTTATAGAAAAGTCTTCTACACATCCAGGACTTACGTTATATAAAAATCTTCCAGAAGTTTACTTATTGTAAATTCAGAAGTTACGTTTTAGAAAAGTCTTCTGGAAGTTTACTTATTGTCAATCTAGGAATTACATTTTAGAAAAGTCTTCTGGAAGTTTACTTATTGTCAATCTAGGAATTACATTTTAGAAAAGTCTTCTGAAAATTTATGATGGTCAGTCTAGGAGTTACGTTTCAGTAAAGTCTTCTAGAAGATTACTTATTGTCAATCCAGGAGTTATTTTTCAGCAAAACTCTAAATCCTGAGCAGATAAAACTAAAAAAGCTGGAGAAGATTCGACATGCTGCATCACTGAAAGGTCACAAAATATTCGACAACAAAAAATGTTTAATGCATGAGGACAAACAGCAAACACAGATACCTCAGACATTGACTATCAAGTTTTATATAACAAAACTAAATTATAGATTCAGGCTGAGAACAGCACACTGTAGGCCGCAGACCCATCTACATAAAGTACAGACCACAGACCCATATACATAAAGCACAGGCCACAGACCAGTCTACATAAAGCACAGGCCAAAGACCCATCTACATAAACCACAGAACCATCTACATAAACACAGACCCATCTACATAAATACAGACCCATCTACATAAACACAGACCCATCTACATAAACTGAAAGTGTGGCTAAACTCCACTCAGACTCCCCACATATCTACATTCTCTGCTCTAGCAAGCCCAGTCCGGACCCACACAGATCTTCACTCTCTGCTCTAGCAAGCCCAGTCCTGGCCCACACATATCTTCAATCTCTGCTCTAGCAAGCCCAATCATGGCCCACACATATCTTCACTCTCTGCTCTAGCAAGCCCAGTCATGGCCCACACAGATCTTCACTCTCTGATCCAGCAAGCCCAGTCATGGCCCACACATATCTTCACTCTCTGATCTAGCAAGCCCAATCATGGCCCACACATATCTTCACTCTCTGATCTAGCAAGCCCAATCATGGCCCACACATATCTTCACTCTCTGCTCTAGCAAGCCCAGTCATGGCCCACACAGATCTTCACTCTCTGATCCAGCAAGCCCATTCCTTTGTGTAACAGAATCCACCAGCATACAGTATTCAATTAAACGGAACCATTCTAAAGCTGGTGCAGAAATTCAAATACCTTGGAGCAGTAATAACTTCAGATGGGAGATGCAAAACAGAAATTAGGAACAGAATAGGCCAAGCAAAGACTGCATTTCAGAGAATGAGAAAAATATTAGTTAACACATCCTTATCAATGAATGTTAGAAAACGAGTCCTAAAATGCTATATTGAACCTATCTTGTTATATGGAAGTGAATCATGGACAATAGGCAAGTCTGCACAAAAATCATTGGAAGCAGCAGAAATGTGGTTTATTAGAAGAATGTTGCGAATCCCCTGGACAGCAAAAATAACTAATGAAGAATGTATGAGAAGAGCTGGAGAGACAAAAAACCTTGTCAGAAAGATAAGAGAGAGACAATGTACTTTCATAGGACATGCAATGAGAAGAGGGGGCATTGAAAATATTATAACAACAGGAAAAATAGAAGGAAGAAGATCAAGAGGAAGACCAAGAGAAATGATACTGGACAGTCTGACGGGATGGTGTGAGAGGAGATCACCAACTGAACTGATGGCCTGCATGAAGGATCGGGTACTCTGGAGAAGCATAATAGCCAACGCCAGTCGGCACGGCACCTGATGATGATGATGAACAGTAACTTTTATTGCTTCAGTTCCCTCCCTATGTGTAACAGTAACTTTTATTGTTTCGGTTCCCTCCCTTTGTGTAACTGAAACCTTCGTACTCCACATTATTTCCATGGCCTTGTATTTCGAATATTAATCGGATATTTTGGTTAGCCTCAGTTGTTCTCGTCCACGTCCGCCTTTATCTTTATGCAGTGTTACTTTGTTGCTTTTGTCTGTGTATCTTAGCTACTTTATTGCTTTTGTCTGTGTATCTTTGTTACTTTGTTGCTTTTGTCTATGTATTTTTGTTACTTTGTTGCTTTTGTCTGTGTATCTTTGTTACTTTGTTGCTTTTGTCTGTATAACGTGAATCGTTGGTCAGGAAATGATTATTTTTCTTCTTGTCTTGAATGATTCATTTTCCCCAAAGTTTAATGCATGAGGACAAACAGCAAACACAGATACCTCAGACATTGACTATCAAGTTTTATATAACAAAACTAAATTATAGATTCAGGCTGAGAACAGCACACTGTAGGCCGCAGACCCATCTACATAAAGTACAGACCACAGACCCATATACATAAAGCACAGGTCACAGACCAGTCTATATAAAGCACAGGCCAAAGACCCATTTACATAAACCACAGAACCATCTACATAAGCACAGACCCATCTACATAAACACAGACCCATCTACATAAACACAGACCCATCTACATAAACTGAAAGTGTGGCTAAACTCCACTCAGACTCCCCACATATCTACATTCTCTGCTCTAGCAAGCCCAGTCCGGACCCACACAGATCTTCACTCTCTGCTCTAGCAAGCCCAGTCCTGGCCCACACATATCTTCAATCTCTGCTCTAGCAAGCCCAATCATGGCCCACACATATCTTCACTCTCTGCTCTAGCAAGCCCAGTCATGGCCCACACAGATCTTCACTCTCTGATCCAGCAAGCCCAGTCATGGCCCACACATATCTTCACTCTCTGATCTAGCAAGCCCAATCATGGCCCACATATCTTCACTCTCTGATCTAGCAAGCCCAATCATGGCCCACACATATCTTCACTCTCTGCTCTAGCAAGCCCAGTCATGGCCCACACAGATCTTCACTCTCTGATCCAGCAAGCCCATTCCTTTGTGTAACAGAATCCACCAGCATACAGTATTCAATTAAACGGAACCATTCTAAAGCTGGTGCAGAAATTCAAATACCTTGGAGCAGTAATAACTTCAGATGGGAGATGCAAAACAGAAATTAGGAACAGAATAGGCCAAGCAAAGACTGCATTTCAGAGAATGAGAAAATATTAGTTAACACATCCTTATCAATGAATGTTAGAAAACGAGTCCTAAAATGCTATATTGAACCTATCTTGTTATATGGAAGTGAATCATGGACAATAGGCAAGTCTGCACAAAAATCATTGGAAGCAGCAGAAATGTGGTTTATTAGAAGAATGTTGCGAATCCCCTGGACAGCAAAAATAACTAATGAAGAATGTATGAGAAGAGCTGGAGAGACAAAAAACCTTGTCAGAAAGATAAGAGAGAGACAATGTACTTTCATAGGACATGCAATGAGAAGAGGGGGCATTGAAAATATTATAACAACAGGAAAAATAGAAGGAAGAAGATCAAGAGGAAGACCAAGAGAAATGATACTGGACAGTCTGACGGGATGGTGTGAGAGGAGATCACCAACTGAACTGATGGCCTGCATGAAGGATCGGGTACTCTGGAGAAGCATAATAGCCAACGCCAGTCGGCACGGCACCTGATGATGATGATGAACAGTAACTTTTATTGCTTCAGTTCCCTCCCTATGTGTAACAGTAACTTTTATTGTTTCGGTTCCCTCCCTTTGTGTAACTGAAACCTTCGTACTCCACATTATTTCCATGGCCTTGTATTTCGAATATTAATCGGATATTTTGGTTAGCCTCAGTTGTTCTCGTCCACGTCCGCCTTTATCTTTATGCAGTGTTACTTTGTTGCTTTTGTCTGTGTATCTTAGCTACTTTATTGCTTTTGTCTGTGTATCTTTGTTACTTTGTTGCTTTTGTCTATGTATTTTTGTTACTTTGTTGCTTTTGTCTGTGTATCTTAGCTACTTTATTGCTTTTGTCTGTGTATCTTTGTTACTTTGTTGCTTTTGTCTGTGTATCTTAGCTACTTATTGCTTTTGTCTGTGTATCTTTGTTACTTTGTTGCTTTTGTCTGTATAACGTGAATCGTTGGTCAGGAAATGATTATTTTTCTTCTTGTCTTGAATGATTCATTTTCCCCAAAGTTTTGGTGTGCTCCTTTATGCTGTTAACATTCAATCTAAACTTGCCGATCATACAAACTTGTTCATAGCCCTGTATGAGAAGTCCTTTACGAGATGTTCTAAATGAGAAGTTCTGTGTGAGAAGTTCTGTGAGAAGTCGTATATAAGAATCTGTATGAGAGGTTGCGTATGAATGATCTTATGTGAGAAGTCTTAGAGAGAAATCTTGTGTGCGAAGTCTTGTGTGAGAAGTATTGTGTGAGAAGTCTTAGAGAGAAATCTTGTGTGAGAAGTCTTGTGTTAGACGTATTGTGTGAGAAGTTTTAGAGAGAAATCTTGTGTGAGAAGTCTTGTGTTAGAAGTAATGTGTGAGAAGTCTTGTGAGAGAAATCTTGTGTGAGAAGTCTTAGAGAGAAATCTTGTGTGAGAAGTCTTGTGTGAGAAGTCTTAGAGAGAAATCTTGAGTGAGAAGTCTTGTGTGAGAAGTCTTGTGAGAGAAATCTTGTGTGAGAAGTCTTAGAGAGAAATCTTGTGTGAGAATTCTTGTGTGAGAAGTCTTAAACAGAAATCTTGTGTGAGAAGTCTCGTGTGAGAAGTCATAAAGAGAAATCTTGTGTGAGAAGTATTGTGTGAGAAGTCTTAGAGAGAAATCTTGTGTGAGAAGTCTTGTGTTAGAAGTATTGTGTGAGAAGTCTTAGAGAGAAATCTTGTGTGAGAAGTCATAAAGAGAAATCTTGTGTGAGAAGTCTTGTGTGAGAAGTCTTAGAGAGAAATCTTGAGTGAGAAGTCTTGTGTGAGAAGTCTTGTGAGAGAAATCTTGTGTGAGAAATCTTGTGAGAGAAATCTTGTTTGAGAAGTATTGTGTGAGAACTCTTGTGAGGAGTTATACAAAAGTTTGTTTTTTTGTTTACTTTCAAACTTTGAAGTGGCCTTGAGAGCATCCATGAGGTATATCGTGTAAGTACAAAGGGAAAACTATCTAAAGGCCCTAGAGCATCCATGAGTTATGTCATGTAAGTACAATGGGAAATCTATGAGAGCATCAATGAGGTATATCATGTAAGTACAAGGAGAAATCTATGAGAGCATCAATGAGGTATATCGTGTAAGTACAAGGAGAAATCTATGAGAGCATCCATGAGGTATATCGTGTAAGTACAAAGAGAAATCTATCTAGATAATGTAATAGCTGATTCAGTGCTCTATTATGTGTGTATATGTGTATACTTTGCATGGAAGGCAGATAGCCTAGTTTATCTACTGACATTCAAGTGTTATGCCTTCTTGTTACCTACGTACACACAACACATCTGGACATTTTACTGATATTAACGATACATGCAGAACTGAGGTCCCAGAGAGCTGAACGTGTGACAGCCATGATGTCCTGGCTCCTCGAGCTTTTCTTACTAGTCGCGTCCTTCCTGGTCAGCGCTGTCATCAGCGCAGGTCAAGACCCCCAGGTCAGGTCCCCAGCTGGGACGTTCTGGGGTAAAGTTCTGACTGCTCCAAGCGGCGCCAGATACGAGTCTTACAGAGGTATTCCCTATGCGCTGCCACCCACAGGAGAAAGAAGATTTGCTGTACCGGAGCCGTACCCTGTGATTGAGGTAACGTTTTGTTTCCCTGGTGATGTAAATGCGGACACTACATAAAACATTGCTGATAGGGTCGGGGTCGGGTGACGAAGTTGGGGCAGTGCCGACTAAGCTAAATTTCTGTTATCTTTATTTGGGTCAAGGTCATTTTGAAGAAGACAAACTAGACGGCTCCAATCCAAGGCCTACATTTCTGACTTTGCATATATCGGCAGTATTATTTCTGTCTTTGTTAGTCACCATAGTTTTAGCTGTGGGAGAGAGAGGATTCGTAGCAACATCAGCATACGACCTATGTAAGCAACTGGGCATAAAGGGACAAGCAAGAGCAAGGGCATTGAAAAGCAACAACCCACAAGACCTCTGGGAGTCATGACCCAGAGGGGCCCACCCCTCTTAGAGTGTCAGGAGTTTAAAGGGCCGAAACACTTGTCGGGGGGGGGGGGTACTTCCTCTGATGATCTGAAGGAGTTGTGTTATTGTTCCGCTCTCTACAGTAGAGAGTTTCCTGCATACATGTACGAGACTGCAGTTATTATCATATCACTCTCTTCTCGCTATTATTTGTTATTGCTTCAGTATTGTTTTTCTTTTCTGTCTCAGCTTGTGTTGGCTGGAAGTCATCACGATTCAGTTCTTACATGCATTACAGATCTAGACTCCGAACTACATTACATGCATTACAGATCTAGAGATAATAATCTCTCACACATACTCATATCCTACATATACTTACATCTCACATACAACTTTCAGTATCTTCCCCAGTTCTCTTCTAATGCGAAAGAAGAAGAAGAAGTTCTCTTCTATAGTTAAAGTTAACATCAGCTGATGCAGCACTTGTCCTTGTTCTGATAACGACATCCTACATGTCCGATTATCTATCAAGCTGGCACTACTGTGGGACATAACGCCATGTTGTTTACCATATGGTACCCGCTGTCATTTCTAGCCAATCGCTAACTTTCACTTTGCGCTCTCCTACGTCTACATGGACGCATTTTGTGCCCGTCTTTCATACCATCATGAGACCAAAAAGCTATGTCTATATTTTTCTTGTTTTCATGTTTGTTTTTTTTTTGGTGTTGTTTCTGTCTGTGAACCCTGTAAAAGGCTTTTGCGAAATATTTATTGTTGTATTCTTGCTTTCTGTCCTTTCTCCTCACTATTTCTATCTCTTGGTAAAATTGACCATACACCTTCATCTATTTGCAGTATCTTGAGACGTCCTTCAAGAATAAGACACGGCTCGCCTAATAGTCCATAATAGTCCCTAATAGTCTGTCTTGCAGACCAGCGCACTAAAAAACAATCCAGTTCTTTTGACCAAAGGTTACCCTGGCTAAAACACACATACTAAGGGAAGCAACCAGACTCTCAAACAACTCTTGGGAAAAATTAAACTGAAAACCTACTACTACCTACCACGTGACTAAAATGTGAGAAAACCAACAACTAAGACCTAATACCCGAGACTTATATCGACACTTTATAGACAGAATATCTGTAACTTCTTCTGTATGTTTTTTCATGGCAAAATCGTTACTACATCTTGTGCCGAAACATCCTGAAACAATAACGATATAATCATAGACTTGACGTGTCGTTTTCCTGCCGCTTCTCTCACACAGGGCGAGTATGATGCCACAGATTTTGGTTCTGTCTGTGTACAAGAAGTGTCCAGCGCATCTATTGGCCAGGAAGACTGCTTGTATCTCAATGTCTTTACACCGCTTAACGGGCAGGTAGAATGTTCTTTATAAGCTACTACTACTACTACTACTACTACTACTACTACTACTACTACTACTACTACTACTACTACAGTTGTGCTACTACTACAATTTCTGTTATCTTTATTTGGGTCAAGGTCATTTTGAAGAAGACAAACTAGACGGCTCCAATCCAAGGCCTACATTTCTGACTTTGCATATATCGGCAGTATTATTTCTGTCTTTGTTAGTCACCATAGTTTTAGCTGTGGGAGAGAGAGGATTCGTAGCAACATCAGCATACGACCTATGTAAGCAACTGGGCATAAAGGGACAAGCAAGAGCAAGGGCATTGAAAAGCAACAACCCACAAGACCTCTGGGAGTCATGACCCAGAGGGGCCCACCCCTCTTAGAGTGTCAGGAGTTTAAAGGGCCGAAACACTTGTCGGGGGGGGGGGGTACTTCCTCTGATGATCTGAAGGAGTTGTGTTATTGTTCCGCTCTCTACAGTAGAGAGTTTCCTGCATACATGTACGAGACTGCAGTTATTATCATATCACTCTCTTCTCGCTATTATTTGTTATTGCTTCAGTATTGTTTTTCTTTTCTGTCTCAGCTTGTGTTGGCTGGAAGTCATCACGATTCAGTTCTTACATGCATTACAGATCTAGACTCCGAACTACATTACATGCATTACAGATCTAGAGATAATAATCTCTCACACATACTCATATCCTACATATACTTACATCTCACATACAACTTTCAGTATCTTCCCCAGTTCTCTTCTAATGCGAAAGAAGAAGAAGAAGTTCTCTTCTATAGTTAAAGTTAACATCAGCTGATGCAGCACTTGTCCTTGTTCTGATAACGACATCCTACATGTCCGATTATCTATCAAGCTGGCACTACTGTGGGACATAACGCCATGTTGTTTACCATATGGTACCCGCTGTCATTTCTAGCCAATCGCTAACTTTCACTTTGCGCTCTCCTACGTCTACATGGACGCATTTTGTGCCCGTCTTTCATACCATCATGAGACCAAAAAGCTATGTCTATATTTTTCTTGTTTTCATGTTTGTTTTTTTTTTTGGTGTTGTTTCTGTCTGTGAACCCTGTAAAAGGCTTTTGCGAAATATTTATTGTTGTATTCTTGTTTCTGTCCTTTCTCCTCACTATTTCTATCTCTTGGTAAAATTGACCATACACCTTCATCTATTTGCAGTATCTTGAGACGTCCTTCAAGAATAAGACACGGCTCGCCTAATAGTCCATAATAGTCCCTAATAGTCTGTCTTGCAGACCAGCGCACTAAAAAACAATCCAGTTCTTTTGACCAAAGGTTACCCTGGCTAAAACACACATACTAAGGGAAGCAACCAGACTCTCAAACAACTCTTGGGAAAAAGTAAACTGAAAACCTACTACTACCTACCACGTGACTAAAATGTGAGAAAACCAACAACTAAGACCTAATACCCGAGACTTATATCGACACTTTATAGACAGAATATCTGTAACTTCTTCTGTATGTTTTTTCATGGCAAAATCGTTACTACATCTTGTGCCGAAACATCCTGAAACAATAACGATATAATCATAGACTTGACGTGTCGTTTTCCTGCCGCTTCTCTCACACAGGGCGAGTATGATGCCACAGATTTTGGTTCTGTCTGTGTACAAGAAGTGTCCAGCGCATCTATTGGCCAGGAAGACTGCTTGTTTCTTAATGTCTTTACACCGCTTAACGGGCAGGTAGAATGTTCTTTATAAGCTACTACTACTACTACTACTACTACTACTACTACTACTACTACTACTACAGTTGTGCTACTACTACAATTTCTTTATTTATTGTTAGTTCCATTATTCTATGCGTTTCCCGCATAACTTAGTACTGCATGAAAATATCTATCTATCTATCTATCTATCTATCTATCTATCTATCTATCTATCTATCTATCTATCTATCTATCTATCTATCTATCTATCTATCTATCCATCCATCCATCCATCTATCTATCTATCTATCTATCTATCTATCTATCTATCTATCTATCTATCTATCTATCTATCTATCTATCTATCTATCTATCTATCTATCTATCTATCTATCTGTCTGTCTGTCATCTATCTGACTGTCTGCTTGTCTGTCTGTCCGTCTGTTTTTCTGTATGTCTGTCTGTTGCCCGACTGAATGACTGCTTGTCACAGAATGACTGTTTCTGAACATTGACTAAAATATGTTCCCAGTCAGTCTGGCAAGAATTGTACAGTTTAGTTTCTAGTTAGTATGAGAAGAACTGTAAAGTTTAGTTCCCAGTTAGTATAGCAAGAATTGTAAAGTTTAGTTCCCAGTTAGTATGGCAAGAACTGTAAAGTTTAGTTCCCAGTCAGTACGGCAAGAATTGTAAAGTTTAGTTCCCAGTCAGTACGGCAAGAACTATGAAGTTTAGTTCGCAGTTAGTCTTGTAAGAACTATAAAGTTTAGTTCCCAGTTAGTATGGCAAGAACTATGAAGTTTAGTTCGCAGTTAGTCTTGTAAGAACTATAAAGTTTAGTTCCCAGTTAGTATGGCAAGAACTATGAAGTTTAGTTCGCAGTTAGTCTTGTAAGAACTATAAAGTTTAGTTCCCAGTTAGTATGGCATGAACTATGAAGTTTAGTTCGCAGTTAGTCTTGTAAGAACTATAAAGTTTAGTTCCCAGTTAGGTTCTAAGGACTGCAAACGCGCCACAAACAGCCTCTGGCAGTCAAGTCCAGCTCCTGGCCTTCCCGTGGCAGAACTGTTTTAAACTGACAGGAGAAGGGGCGAGGGCGAATATCTGGCGCCTGAAAACCAGTTACTTAGGGTAGATGAGTGTCACGTTTGGTAGCTCATCTGCCGCTGTTGGCGAGATCTTCAGCTGCCGTGCGTGGAGCGGTGCTCTTCCCGGCCAATGAAGAAATTTGCAGATGAGGTTGCCGCGCAGCATCACTGCGGAAAAGGTGGTTGAAAGAATAAAGCGAAGCAAACAGTCAAATCACGGCACCTCTGGTCTGGAGGTCAGCCACGTCCTGAATGCAGTCATATCGGGTGAAATGCATGAACCAGGTTGTCCCAGAGGTTAAGTCACTGCTGGCTTAACTTTTCAAATGCCGTGCGTGGAGTGAAGCTCCTCCCGGTTAAGGAAGTAAATGCGGAAATAAAGGTTGCTGTGCGGCGCCGATGGGAAAAGGTGGTGGAAAGTGAATTTTAAGCTGATATGTCCAGTAGTATCGCTACGAGAACTATACCACGGCACCTCTGCTCTAGAGGCCGCCTACGTCCGAAATACACCTACACTGGTGAAATATGCCTAAACCGGCACACACCAGGGGTCGAACTCGATGGCTAGACATGTCATGCCACCTCCGCTCTAGAGGTCGGTAACGCCTGATAACCACCCATACTGGTGAATTTTGCCTAAACCGGCTCATACCAGGGGTGAATCTTGAAGGCTATGAATGTCACAGTACCTCTGCCCTAGAGGTCCGTCCCGTCCCAAACACGCCCATACTGGGATAATGCCTAAACCGGCTCAACCCAGGGGTAGAAGTCACTAGTGGCGAGGATTCATCCTCCTGGACAAAAGCTCCATCCTGGGCACAACTAGGAAGGGTAGCGGCCACGACTGCAAAATGCTGAAGTCGGAGACACTGGACCAGGGAAGTCTAGATAGGCAACCACCTCTCACCCGGCGGGGATGTCTGCGTATCCTAATCACGCTGAGGTTTTCCGGTGAGAAAGTCCAACCCTGGACTGGATGGGTAACCACCTCTCACCCGGCGGTGATACATGGGTATCTCAAAACACGTCGAGGTTTTCCGGTGAGAAAGTCCAACTCTGGCCTGGGTGGGCTAACGCCTCTCACCCAGCGGGGATGCACTGATATTCCAAACACGTCGAGGTCTTCCGGTGAGAAAGTCCAACCCTAGACCAAACTGGTGCAATGAAAACCACGGTGTCACGCAATCCCGCTTCCGAGACCCACCAAGAATACAGGCTAAAGCACTGGGATACTCTGAACACCTTGTGGTCCTTTCGTGGAACTCGTGTGGTCTATTTTCGACCACACAGGGGACCACGGGACCTAACGAGGACCACATGCGTGAATTCAGTAGGTTCACAGTGCGGTTTTTGGTGGTAGAAGTGAACGAAGAAGAAGAAGAAGAAGAAGAAGTTCCCAGTTAGTATGGCAAGAACTATGAAGTTTAGTTCGCAGTCAGTCTTGTAAGAACTATAAAGTTTAGTTCCCAGTTAGTATGGCAAGAACTGTAAAGTTTAGTTCCAAGTCAGTACGACAAGAACTGTAAAGTTTAGTTCCCAGTCATTACGGCAAGAACTATAAAGTTTAGTTCCCAGTCAGTCTGGCAAAGAAGTGTAAAGTTTATTTCCCACTCAGTCTTGCAGGAACTGTAAAGTTTAGTTCCCAGTCAGTCTGGCAAGAACTGTAAAATTTAGTTCCCACTCAGTCTTGCAGGAACTGTAAACTTTAGTTCCCAGTCAGTCTGGCAAGAACTGTAAAGTTTAGTCAAGCTTCACCCACTGGTTCTTACCCTCATCACTGATAAAAAATGGAAGAACCTTGGTCGATAAGTGAATGTCACTTTTCTTTGATAAATTATGAATGTACAAACGTATCATCTGATGAGATAACAATTGTTATATACTGATACACAAGTAAGTCACATGAAAGTGCGTTGCCCACAGAAGGCTTAATCCTGATGGTTTTGTGTGTTTCAAGCTTTCACAAAATGAACAAAGAGGGCCAAAGAGAAAAACTTTTCCCTGTATATAGTCACACAGCACAGATGATAATTATTTTGCACGGATGTTTCCCTATCTTCTCACAGACTGAGGCAGCAGAGAGTGGTCTTAAGAGTGTACTCGTTTACATCCACGGCGGAGGTTTGGTCTTCGGTTCTTCAGACATGTTCTTACCTGGAGAACTTGTTACAAGGGTAATTTGATCGTGTATGTTCCTAGGCTAACCATTAGCACGATGGCCTGAACAGTATACTTCTCTTGTTAGGCCTCGTTTACATTATTCTAAACTCTATAATCTATCTTGTCTTGTTTACATTAGTATAAAGTCCATAGAGTATGACCTGTCTCCTCTACATTAGTGTAAACTCTATAGAATCTGCCTTATCTCATTTACAGTAGTCTAAACTCTGTAGTCTATCTTATTTTGTTTATATTAGTATAAAGTCCATAGAGTCTGTCTTGTCTCGTTAACATTAGTCTAAACTCTGTAGATTAACTCCTGGAGTAGATCTTAACAAAAATAACGTTTCAGTAAGTGAAAGAAAATAAATACAAAAATGTCCAGTATAAATGTCCAAGGACTGTTCGTGAATATGCTGATGACTCTATGAAATGACTTTGATATACTCGAGCAAATCAATATAAAAGATTCTAAAAACTTAAATGTTTTGTTTCCATTTAAAACATTCTGTGAAAGCAACTTAATTTTTTTTAAAATTCTGAATCTCTACAAACTCTATAACTGTTCTATAAGAGATTTCGTATTACAGTGAAACATTGTTTTCTAGTCTCTGTTCCGTATTCCAGGCTGATATTGTGGTCGTCACGATGAACTACAGACTTGGCTTGCTGGGGTTCTTACACGGAAATTCTGATTCTCTGCCTGGAAACCAAGGTTACTGGGACCAGGTGTTGGCTCTCCGCTGGGTCAAGGACAATATCTGGGTGTTTGGTGGTGACCCTGATGACGTCACGCTTTCTGGCGAGTCGGCGGGATCCATGAGTACTTCTGTGCTGAGTATCTCCCCGCTAGGAAAAGATCTTTTTAATAAAGTAAGAGTAATCTGTATAGTTCAAAGACGACATCAAGGATTAACTTTACCTGAACCTGGTAGATAATATTTTAATTTGCTTTTCCATTGAGTTAATTATTTTTACTGATTCCACTGGAAGACGTCTCATCAGATCATATGTCGTCCATCCAAACATGAACCAAGCATGGTCTCAGGGTTAGACTTTGGCCTCGGATGTTGGAGGTCGTGAGTTCGAATCCCACCATAAAGGACAGAAATTTTTTTATTCCTAATCCTCCAGCAATAAAATTCCTCTGGTCTGTAGGTAGTTGGACCAAATGTCACTTTTCTTTGATAAATTATGAATGTACAAACGTATCATCTGATGAGATAACGATTGTTATATACTGATACACAAGTAAGTCACATGAAATTGCGAAACCCACAGAAGGATTAATCCCGATGGTTTTGTGTGTTTCAAGCTTTCAAAAAATGAACAAAGAGGGCCAAAGAGAAAAACTATTCACACAGCGCAGATGATAATTATTTTGCATGGATGTTTCCCTGCCTTGTCACGGTAACTTTTCCCTGTATGTAGTCACACAGCACAGATGATAATTATTTTGCACGGATGTTTCCCTGTCTTCTCACAGACTGAGGCAGCAGAGAGTGGTCTTAAGAGTGTACTCGTTTACATCCACGGCGGAGGTTTGGTCTTCGGTTCTTCAGACATGTTCTTACCTGGAGAACTTGTTACAAGGGTAATTTGATCGTGTATGTTCCTAGGCTAACCATTAGCACGATGGCCTGAACAGTATACTTCTCTTGTTAGGCCTCGTTTACATTATTCTAAACTCTATAATCTATCTTGTCTTGTTTACATTAATATAAAGTCCATAGAGTATGACCTGTCTCCTCTACATTAGTGTAAACTCTATAGAATCTGCCTTATCTCATTTACAGTAGTCTAAACTCTGTAGTCTATCTTATTTTGTTTATATTAGTATAAAGTCCATAGAGTCTGTCTTGTCTCGTTAACATTAGTCTAAACTCTGTAGATTAACTCCTGGAGTAGATCTTAACAAAAATAACGTTTCAGTAAGTGAAAGAAAATAAATACAAAAATGTCCAGTATAAATGTCCAAGGACTGTTCGTGAATATGCTGATGACTCTATGAAATGACTTTGATATACTCGAGCAAATCAATATAAAAGATTCTAAAAACTTAAATGTTTTGTTTCCATTTAAAACATTCTGTGAAAGCAACTTAATTTTTTTTAAAATTCTGAATCTCTACAAACTCTATAACTGTTCTATAAGAGATTTCGTATTACAGTGAAACATTGTTTTCTAGTCTCTGTTCCGTATTCCAGGCTGATATTGTGGTCGTCACGATGAACTACAGACTTGGCTTGCTGGGGTTCTTACACGGAAATTCTGATTCTCTGCCTGGAAACCAAGGTTACTGGGACCAGGTGTTGGCTCTCCGCTGGGTCAAGGACAATATCTGGGTGTTTGGTGGTGACCCTGATGACGTCACGCTTTCTGGCGAGTCGGCGGGATCCATGAGTACTTCTGTGCTGAGTATCTCCCCGCTAGGAAAAGATCTTTTTAATAAAGTAAGAGTAATCTGTATAGTTCAAAGATGACATCAAGGATGAACTTTACCTGAACCTGGTAGATAATATTTTAATTTGCTTTTCCATTGAGTTAATTATTTTTACTGATTCCACTGGAAGACGTCTCAACAGATCATATGTCGTCCATCCAAACATGAACCAAGCATGGTCTCAGGGTTAGACTTTGTCCTCGGATGTTGAAGGTCGTGAGTTCGAATCCCACCATAAAGGACAGAAATTTTTTTATTCCTAATCCTCCAGCAATAAAATTCCTCTGGTCTGTAGGTCGTTGGACCAAACGTCCCCTGGCCTGTAGGTAGTTAGATCAAACGTCCCGTGGTCTGTAGGTAGTTAGACCAAACGTCCCGTGGTCTGTAGGTAGTTGGACCAAACGTCCCCTGTTCAGTAGGTAATTAGACCATACGACCATATGTACATTGTCCAACACGTTGAAAATCCCTTGGTAGTTGGAAATCATAAAAAGAGTAGGCCAGACGGTCCCCAGACAAATCTACAACATAAATGAGAGGCTTGGAGGGTCTATGCTGACTGGGTCACATGTTCTGAGGTGTTAACTGGAGCTGGTGGGAGGGGGAGAGAAGCTGAGGAGATATGGAAATGTCATGACTGACGTGAAGTCATTTCTGAACAAACGAAACGATCACATCCAAACACTTTATTCTAGCTACTCGTAGAAAGTTCAAGGACGTGGTCATTCAACCATGTCTTCAAAGATTCAGCTGGTCTCATGCCGGCTGTTCTTTTTTTTTATGTAGCTTAGAATATTGTGCAGGATTATCTGCTGCTTCAAGATACTTAGTTCTGCACAGAGAACTTATGAATGTTGATGTCAAACATACAACTTTATCTCTAAATGGCGTGTACGGAGGCAAAGACCCCGTCAGATTTGGCAGTCAAAGACTCATAGTTGACAGGCTAGCGTCAGGGTTCGCGATCGTTTCTGACCAAAACCCTGTGTCAGCTCTCTGTTGGTGCACCCAGTAACAGGCATAGCCTGGCTAACCGGGTGAGGATAGCCATAGTCCTTATTGCTGGTGGAGTCTGATAAAGAAACATTGCATACCCCCCCCCCCCAAGGTGGTGGAGTCTGGTAAAGAAGTATTGCACACCCGCCCCCTGCCCCCCCCCCCCCGTGTTTTAACTCCAATCAGGGACTAAAAAAAACAGTCGCCGTAACACGCTTCCAAACCGACACCATACTGTTGCTCAACACTTTCACCGCATCGAGGCAGAGAAAACCAGCTCCAGATCCACGGAGACTGAAAAAGATGAAGAAGAAGAAGAAGAAGAAGAAGGGGAAGAACAAACAGAAGAAGAAGAGGAAGAAGAAAAGGAAGAAGAAGAAGATTGACGTGTATAACATTCAAATTGGTTTCCCTTTCTTCTACTCTTCTACTGAGGCAATCAGCGACCCATAGTTGATATGTTAGCGTCAGGGTTAGCGACCCATAGCTGATATTTTAGCGTCAGGGTTAGCGACCTATAACTGATATGTTAGCGTCAGAATTAACGACCCATAGGTGATATGTTAACGTCATGGTCAGCATCCCATAGCTGATATGTTAGCATCATGGTCAGCATCCCATAGCTGATATGTTAACGTCATGGTCAGCATCCCATAGCAGATATGTTAGCATCATGGTTAGCATCTCATAGCTGATATGCTAGCGTCAGGGTTAGCCAACCATAGCTGACCAAGACCCTGTCCCAACCCACTGAATCATTGCACACCCGCTGCTTTTTAGCTGTACTCCGGGAGTAAAAGAGTAGCCGCCATAACCCGCTCCCACGCCGATACCATGCTCTGCCTCAACATCTCTACAGCATAGGCTGCAAAGAGCATCAGCTCACAGTTACAAGGAGTTCGTACAAGTGCTAATTCAGTTTTCCAGCGATTGTAAAATTCTTTAAGTTCAACTAGAAGAGCAGCTCCCCTTAATCCATCTAGAACAGCAGGTCTCTTCCATCTATAAAGAATAGCAGGTGTTCCATCTATAAAGAATAGCAGGTCTTCCATCTATAAAGAATAGCAGGTCTTCCATCTATAAAGAATAGCAGGTCTTCCATCTATAAAGAATAGCAGGTCTTCCATCCATCTAGAACATCACGTCTCTCCCATACATCTAGAGCAGCTTGTCTCTTCCATCCATCTAGAACAGCAGGTCTCTACCGTCCATCTAGAGCAGCTTGTCTCTTCCATCCATCTAGAACAGCAGGTCTCTACCATCCATCTAGAGCAGCTTGTCTCTTCCATCCATCTAGAACAGCACGTCTCTACCATCCATCTAGAGCAGCTTGTCTCTTTCATCCATCTAGAACAGCAGGTCTCTACCATCCATCTAGAGCAGCTTGTCTCTTCCATCCATCTAGAACAGCAGGTCTCTTCCATCCATTTAGAACAGCAGGTCTCTTTCATCCATCTAGAACAGCAGGTCTCTTCCATTTATCTAGAATAGCAGGTCTTCCATCTATAAAGAATAGCAGGTCTTCCTTCCATCTAGAACAGCAGGTCTCTTTCATCCATCTAGAACAGCAGGTCTCTTCTATCCATCTACAACAGCTGGTCTTCCATCCGTCTAAAACAGCTTGTCTCTTCCATCTATCTAGAACAGCAGGTATCTTCCATCCATCTAGAACAGCAGGTCTCTTTCTTGACATAGAACAGCAGTTCTTCCATCTATCTAGAACAGCAAATCTCTTCCATCAATCTAGAACAGCTGGTCTCTTCCATCAATCTAGAACAGCAGGTCTCTTCTATCCATCTAGAACAATGTGTCTCTTCCATCCATCTAGAATAGCTTTCCTCTTCCATCAATCTAGAACAGCAGGTCTCTTTCGTCCATTTAGAACAGCGTATCTATTCCATCCATCTAGAACAGCGGGTCTCCGATCCGTCTAGAACAGTTTGTCTCTAGCAGGTCTCTTCCATCCATCTAGACCAGAGTTTCTCCTCCATCCTTGTAGAATAAAAGATCAAAAAGGGATGTGGTAGTTCCTTGCTACCCAATACTCAACAGTGCACTGTGACGCCAGTCTCAGATAAGACATTAGAAGATCTCTGTCAGAATATAATCCACAGCACAGAGAATATTCGGGTTGAGTCAGGCAGCAGGGAGGCAATGCAGCCCCCTGACGAGACCAGAGGCAAGGTTAACTTTCCACCAGCAAGTGCAAAAAGCATATGGGAACACCTAGACGCAGGATTATGCAAAGAACTGGACAAACAGCTAAGAGGAAAAAACCTGGAGCAAAAGCTGGAAGCATTTGGTAATATCATATATCTTCACTGCCACAAAGAGTTTGGAACCAAACAGGCAAAAAGAGAAAAAGTGACACCAAGAAAGTCCAGAAGACAGAGGAAAATAGAAGCAATAAGACAGCAGAAGAACCATGCCCGGAAAATGTTCAAGAAGGCACATGAATCAGAAAAAGAAGGACTAAGACAGATTTGGCAGCATCTAAAATCCCAGCACAATGCCCTTTGCAGAGCTGAAAGACTATGTAAAAGGAAGAGGGAAACCAGATACGCAAGAGAGAAGTTCTACAGATTCTTCGGATTTGCCAAGCAGTTATTTGAACAGCCAAAATCAGGTACGCTGAAAGCAGGTAAGGAGGTGCTCGAGGAACATCTGAGCAAGACATACTCTTATAAAAATCAGCATACACCTCTCGAGCAGATGAAAGGTCTAGTGTGGCCCCGTGCACCAGGCAGCAAATTCAAATGCAACCCACCAACCTTACAAGAAGTAGAGAGCGTTGTAAGAAAAGATAAAGGCAAGTCAGCACCAGGCCCAAATGGCGTTCCTTACATGCTATACAAAAGATGCCCTGAAGTACTAAAGAAGCTTCATAAACTCCTACAAACAGCATGGACCAAAGGAGTCATATGTAAAGAATGGAAAAAGGCTAACGGAGTATACATCCCCAAGGAGCAGAATTCCACTGAAATCAACCAGTTCAGACAGATCTCACTTCTGAATGTGGAAGTAAAGATATTCTTCTCCGTGATGGCAAAAAGACTAACAACATACCTCCTAGACAATGGTTACGTTGATACATCCGTGCAGAAGGGAGGAATCCCAGGTTTCCCAGGATATCTCGAGCATGCGTCAATGATTTGGGAAGCCATTCAGCAGGCAAAATCTGGAAAGCAAGATCTACAGGTAATATGGCTTGACCTGGCCAATGCGTATGGCTCAGTACCGCTACCAGATGATATGGCTTGCACTAGACATGTATCATGTGCCAAAGGAAATCACAAATATACTGAAAAGGTACTTTACAGGGTTCCTCATGAAATTTGTAACATCAGAATATATTACAAGATGGATCGAGCTCCAGGTAGGAACTGCAATGGGTTGTACAATATCTCCCATACTGTTCGTACTAGCCATGTAAGTAAATTTGAGAGCAGCAGAAGGAGCAACAGAAGGCCCAAGATTCAGAAATGGATGTCAGATGCCGCCATTAAAAGCGTTCACGGATGACACAACAGTAATAACAACCAGTGAAGCACAAGCACGAAGGATGTTAGAGCGTTTGGACAGCCTTATCATATGGTGCCGCATGAGCTTCAAGCCAAAGAAGTCAAGAAGCCTGTCACTCATGAAAGGGAAAGTGATAGAAAGATCGAAGACAGAGGAAAATAGAAGCAATAAGACAGCAGAAGAACCATGCCCGGAAAATGTTCAAGAAGGCACATGAATCAGAAAAAGAAGGACTAAGACAGGTTTGGCAGCATCTAAAATCCCAGCACAATGCCCTTTGCAGAGCTGAAAGACTATGTAAAAGGAAGAGGGAAACCAGATATGCAAGAGAGAAGTTCTACAGATTCTTCGGATTTGCCAAGCAGTTATTTGAACAGCCAAAATCAGGTACGCTGAAAGCAGGTAAGGAGGTGCTCGAGGAACATCTGAGCAAGACATACTCTTATAAAAATCAGCATACACCTCTCGAGCAGATGAAAGGTCTAGTGTGGCCCCGTGCACCAGGCAGCAAATTCAAATGCAACCCACCAACCTTACAAGAAGTAGAGAGCGTTGTAAGAAAAGCTTAAAGGCAAGTCAGCACCAGGCCCAAATGGCGTTCCTTACATGCTATACAAAAGATGCCCTGAAGTACTAAAGAAGCTTCATAAACTCCTACAAACAGCATGGACCAAAGGAGTCATATGTAAAGAATGGAAAAAGGCTAACGGAGTATACATCCCCAAGGAGCAGAATTCCACTGAAATCAACCAGTTCAGACAGATCTCACTTCTGAATGTGGAAGTAAAGATATTCTCTCCGTGATGGCAAAAAGACTAACAACATACCTCCTAGACAATGGTTACGTTGATACATCCGTGCAGAAGGGAGGAATCCCAGGTTTCCCAGGATATCTCGAGCATGCGTCAATGATTTGGGAAGCCATTCAGCAGGCAAAATCTGGAAAGCAAGATCTACAGGTAATATGGCTTGACCTGGCCAATGCGTATGGCTCAGTACCGCTACCAGATGATATGGCTTGCACTAGACATGTATCATGTGCCAAAGGAAATCACAAATATACTGAAAAGGTACTTTACAGGGTTCCTCATGAAATTTGTAACATCAGAATATATTACAAGATGGATCGAGCTCCAGGTAGGAACTGCAATGGGTTGTACAATATCTCCCATACTGTTCGTACTAGCCATGTAAGTAAATTCGAGAGCAGCAGAAGGAGCAACAGAAGGCCCAAGATTCAGAAATGGATGTCAGATGCCGCCATTAAAAGCGTTCACGGATGGCACAACAGTAATAACAACCAGTGAAGCACAGGCAGGAAAGATGTTAGAGAGTTTGGACAACCTTATCGTATGGTGCCGCATGAGCTTCAAGCCAAAGAAGTCAAGAAGCCTGTCACTCATGAAAGGGAAAAGTGATAGAAAGATCGTACACAGTGGCAAATCAAATAATCCCGACTGTAGGGGAAGAGCCAGTGAAGAGCCTTGGCAGAGTATATGATGCATCCATGAAGGACTCAAGTGCTGTGAAGCAGGTTATAGAAATGGCGCAGAATGGACTGAGCATCATAGACAAAAGCAGGCTACTGGGTAAGTTCAAAATATGGTGCCTCCAGTTCATGCTGATTACAAAACTGATGTGGCCACTACTTATTTACGAAGTAAGTACCAGCACAGTAGAAGCAGTCGAAAGAACGATAAATAAATTCATAAGAAAATGGCTGGGTGTACCACCAGGATTAACTGATGTAGCACTGTACTGCAAGAAGAGCAAACTGCAGCTACCATTCAAATCTGTGGTTGAAGAATACAAGGTAGGAAAAACAAGACTTGCAATGATGCTACAAGAATCTACAGATCCAGTGGTACTAGAAGTGCAGCCAACACTTAAAACTGGACGAAAATGGAAAGTAGGTGAGGAAGTGACCACAGCCAGGGAAATGCAGGAGCTGAAAGAAGTGATAGGGTACACCCAGACCAACAGAAGGGGATTTGGTCATGGTGAAAACAAATGGTGGTCAAAGGCCTCCTGCAAGGAAAAAAGGGATATGATCATCAGTGAAGAAAGGAATTCAGAGGATGACAAGCGGGTCCAGAAGGCAGTCCAACAATCACAACAAGGGCAATGGACAACATGGGAGGAAGTCCTGCAGAGATCACTAACATGGGAGGAAGTCCTGCATAGATCACTAACATGGGAGGAAGTCCTGCATAGATCACTAACATGGGAGGAAGTCCTGCAGAGATCACTAACATGGAATGACATCTGGAAAATGGCACCATTGAGGCTCAGCTTCATCATCAGAGCTACTTATGACCTTCTGCCTACAGGCTCCAACTTATACAAATGGGGTGTATCAGAAGACGCAAAGTGCCCTCTCTGCAACGAAAGGCAAACATTGGAACATGTGCTGTCAGCATGTAGAGTGTCTTTAGGGCACGGACGGTACACCTGGCGGCACAACAGAGTGTTGCAGGAACTAGTAGCCATCGTAGACAGGGCAAAAGATAAAGCAAATAACAGCAAAAGAGTTGAGGTCCCACCTAAATACTTCATAGGTGCTGGTACGACATCAAATATTGAAATCAGGGACATTCCCTTACCATCACTGCTAGATGGTGGAAATGACTGGGATGTGATAGCGGACCTTCCCGGAAGAAGAGAATATCCGACTGCCATCAAGAACACAGGAATGCGACGGGACATTGTAGTGTACTCCACAGAAAAACAGGAATTAATAATGATCGAGCTTACAGTCCCGTACGAAACTAGAATAGAGGAACAGCATTTATTCAAATTGGAGAAGTACAATGATCTAGTCAAGCAACAGAGGCAGGGGGCAGGCATCAGGGCAAAAGTGATAGCTGTATTAGTGGGAGCAAGAGGATTCGTAGCAACATCAGCATATGACCTATGTAAGCAACTGGGCATAAAGGGACAAGCAAGAGCAAGGGCATTGAGAAGCCTTTCAGAAACAGCAGAAAAGGCCTCATGCTGGCTGTGGAGTATGCGAAACAAGCATTGGGAACATAAATCATTTCATTTGCCATAACCAATACCAGTCCTCCGTGGCTAAATCGCTAAAAGACGCACTTCAAAAAGTGCAGTGCCACCTGGAAGATCACGAGTTCAATCCCAGGACAGGGAAAAAAAAAGGCAACAACTCACAAGACCTCTGGGAGTCATGACCCAGAGGGGCCCACCCTCGTTAGAGTGTCAGGAGTTTAATAGGGCCGAAACACTTGTCTGAGGGGGGGGGGGTACTTCCTCTGATGATCTGAAGGAGTAATGTTGTTGTTCGGCTCTCTACAGTAGAGAGTTTCCTGCATAACAGGTATCTTCCATCCATCTTGAATAGCGTGTCTCTTCCATCCACCTAGAACAGCAGGCCTTCCATCTATCTAGAACAGCAGTTCTCTTCCATCTATCTAGAACAGCAGGTCTCTTCCATCTATCTAGAACAGAAGGTCTCTCTATCTAGAACAGCAGGTCTCTATCATCTGTCTAGAACAGCAGGTCTCTTCCATCTGTCTAGAACAGCAGGTCTCTTCCATCTATCTAGAACAGCAGGTCTTTTCCATCTGTCTAGAACAGCAGGTCTCTTCCATCTGTCTAGAACAGCAGGTCTCTTCCATCTGTCTAGAACAGCAAGTCACTTCCATCTATCTAGAACAGCAGGCCTTCCATCTCTATAGAACAGCAGGCCTTCCATCTATCTAGAACAGTGAGTCTCTTCCATCTATCTAGAACAGTGAGTCTCTTCCATCTATCTAGAACAGTGAGTCTCTTCCATCCATCTATAACAGCAGGTCTCTACCATCCATCTATAACAGCAGGTCTCTTCCATCTATCTAGAACAGCAGGTCTCTTCCATCTATCTAGAACAGCAGGTCTCTTCCATCTATCTAGAACAGCAGGTCTCTTCCATCTATCTAGAACAGCAGGTCTCTTCCATCTATCTAGAACAGCAGGTCTCTTCCATCTATCTAGAACAGCAGGTCTCTACCATCTATCTAGAACAGCAGGTCTCTTCCATCTATCTAGAACAGCAGGTCTCTTCCATCTATCTAGAACAGCAGGTCTCTTCCATCTATCTAGAACAGCAGGTCTCTTCCATCTATCTAGAACAGCAGGTCTCTTCCATCTATCTAGAACAGCAGGTCTCTTCCATCTTTCTAGAACAGCAGGTGTCTTCCATCTATCTAGAACAGCAGTTCTCTTCCATCTATCTAGAACAGCAAGTCACTTCCATCTATCTAGAACAGCAGGCCTTACATCTATCTAGAACAGCAGGCCTTACATCTATCTAGAACAGCAGGTCTCTTCCATCTATCTAGAACAGCAGGTCTCTTCCATCTATCTAGAACAGCAGGTGTCTTCCATCTATCTAGAACAGCAGGTCTATTCCATCTATCTAGAACAGCAGGTCTATTCCATCTATCTAGAACAGCAGGCCTTCCATCTCTATAGAACAGCAGGCCTTCCATCTCTATAGAACAGCAGGCCTTCCATCTATCTAGAACAGAGGGTCTCTTCCATCCATCTAGAACATCAGGTCTCTATCATCCATCTAGAACAGCAGGTCTCTCCCGTCCATCTAGAACAGCAGACCGTCCATCTAGAACAGCAGGTCTCTACCGTCCATCTAGAACAAGGCTCAACCTTGTAGGAGCGCGATCATAAATGAGCAGTGGTGCGTGACGTGCAACCCACAGAAATTAAAACAAAAATGACATTTTAGCAAACATTATTTCAAGAAATAATAACAAGTGTGGTGGCTGTTACTTTAACATTTAAGCTTGATAACATAAATTACACACAATTCTGTATTTTTAAAAATGTTAACTTGTCAGTTAACTTGTCAGTTAACATGTTTCATAATATGATATCACGGCCCTGCCTCCTCCCACCTCCCCCCCCCCACCATTACCCGTGTTAAGTCGGGAATTTAGGATAATAAATGCTGCTATAATGTGTGTTAGATGATGTTTGCTAGATAATGTTTGGTAGATAATGATGTGTGCTAGATAATGTTTGGTAGATAATGATGTGTGCTAGATAACGTGTGCTAGATAGTGTGTTCTAGACAATGTGTGTCTGATGATGTGTGCTAGATAATGTGTGCTAGATAATGTGTGTCTGATGATGTGTGCTAGATAATGTGTGCTAACCATTAAGACATTGATTTTTCTCCTATCTTTCTAGAAGATTTGTATTTTTTCTTCCTTTCTGTCTAAAAATATGTTTTTCCTCCTTTATATCTAGAAAATTTGCTTTTTTTTTTGTTCCTTTCTGTCTTGAAAATGTGTTTTTTCTTCATTTCTGTTTAGAAAACTTTTTTTTTTTTGGTGCTCCTTTCTATCTAGAAAATGTGTTTTGTTCTTCATTTCGGTCTAGAAGATTTCATGTTTTTTTCTTCCCTTCTGTCTAGAACATTCGTTTTTTTTTTTTTTTTTTGCTTCCATTCTGTCTAGGTTTTTTTGTTCGTTTCTGTCTAGAAGATTATTTTTTTTTCTTTTCCGTCTGTTTTTTCTTACTTTATATCTAGAATGTTGGGGGTTTTTTTTTTGTTCCTTTCTGTCCAGAAAATGTGTTTTTTCTGTCGAGAAAGTCTTTTATCTTTTTTGTCCTTTCTATCTAGAAAATTGTTTTCTTTCTGTCTAGAAAGTTTTTTTCTTTCTTCATTTCTGTCCACAAAAGTTATTTTTTCTTCCCTTCTGTCTATAAAATTTGTTATTTTTTTTCCCTTACATTTAGACATTTTTTTTCTTCCTTTCTGTCGAGAAATTGTGTTTTTTTTTCTTCCTTTCTGCCTGGAAGATTTGTCTTTGTTCCTTTCTGTCCAGAAGATTTATATTTTTCTTCCTTTCTGTGTAGAAGATTTTTTTTTTGTTATTTCTGTCAAAGAAGATCTGTTTCTCTTTCTTTCTGTCTAGAGGATTTTTTTCCTTTCTGTCTAGAAGGTTTTTTTTTGTTGCTCGTTTCCGTTTAGAAATTTTGTTTTTAATCCTCCTTTCTATGTAGAAAATTTATTTTTCGTTCCTTTCTGACTAGAAAATGTATTTTTCTTCCTTGCTGTCTAGAAAATTTTTTTCTTCCTTTCTGTCTAGACAATGTGCTTTTTCCTTCTTTACTGTCCAGAAATCTTTTTTTTTTCTTCCTTTCTGTCTTGAACGTTTTTTTTTCTGTCTACAAAGTGTTTTATTTTTCCTTTCTGTCTAGAAATTTTTTTTTCCTTTCTGTCCAGAAAATGTGTTTTTTCTTCATTTCTGTCTATACGATTTATTATTTTCGTCTCTTCTGTCTATAAAATTTACTTTTTCTTCCTTTCTGTCTAGAAAACTTGTATTTTTTTCATTTCTGTCAACAATATATATGTTTCTTCCTTTCTGTCTAGAAAACCTATTTCTTTCTTCCTTTCTGCCTGGAAAACTTTTTTTTTTCTTCCTTTCTCTCTAGTAAACTAGTGTTTTTTAAATTCCTTTCTCTTTAAAAGGTAAATGTTTTCTTGCTTTCTGTCTAGAAGATGTGTTATATTTTTCCTTTGTATCTAGATTTTTTTTTCTTCTTTACTACTTAAAAAAATTTTTTTTTCCTTTCCGACTAGACAACTTATTTTTCTCCTCCTTTCTGTCTATAATATTTGTTTTTTCTTCCTTTCTGTCTGGATGATTTTTTTGTTTTGTTTTATTTCTATCTAGAAAATATTTTTTTTTCATTCCCTTCTTGTATAAGATTTTTGTCTTCATTTCTGCATAGAAGATTTTTTACTTATTGTTTGGAGAATTTGTTATTTTTCTTTCTTTCTGTAACAAATATTATTTTTTTTCTTTTTTCCTGTCTAGAAAACTTGTATTTTTAGTTCCATTCTGTCTAGAAAAATTCTTATATTTCTTTCTGACTATAAATTTTTTGTCTCTTCTATCTATCTAGAACAGCAGGTCTCTTCTATCCATCTAGAACAGCAGGCCTTCCATCTATCTAGAACACCAGGTCTATTCCATCTATCTAGAACAGCAGGTCTCTTCCATCTATCTAGAACAGCAGGTCTATTCCATCTATCTAGAACAGCAGGTCTATTCCATCTATCTAGAACAGCAGGTCTCTTCTATCCATCTAGAACAGTAGGCCTTCCATCTATCTAGAACAACAGGTCTCTTCCATCCATCTAGAACAACAGGTCTCTTCCATCCATCTAGAACAACAGGTCTCTTCCATCCATCTAGAACAACAGGTCTCTTCCATCCATATAGAACAGCAGACCTTCCATCCAACTAGAACAGTAGGTCTCTTCCATCCATCTAGAACAAGGCTCAACCTTGTAGGAGCGCGATCATAAATGAGCAGTGGTGCGTGACGTGCAACCCACAGAAATTAAAACAAAAATGACATTTTAGCAAACATTATTTCAAGAAATAATAACAAGTGTGGTGGCTGTTACTTTAACATTTAAGCTTGATAACATAAATTACACACAATTCTGTATTTTTAAAAATGTTAACTTGTCAGTTAACTTGTCAGTTAACATGTTTCATAATATGATATCACGGCCCTGCCTCCTCCCACCTCCCCCCCCCCCACCATTACCCGTGTTAAGTCGGGAATTTAGGATAATAAATGCTGCTATAATGTGTGTTAGATGATGTTTGCTAGATAATGTTTGGTAGATAATGATGTGTGCTAGATAATGTTTGGTAGATAATGATGTGTGCTAGATAACGTGTGCTAGATAGTGTGTGCTAGATAATGTGTGTCTGATGATGTGTGCTAGATAGTGTGTGCTAGATAATGTGTGTCTGATGATGTGTGCTAGATAATGTGTGCTAACCATTAAGACATTGATTTTTCTCCTATCTTTCTAGAAGATTTGTATTTTTCTTCCTTTCTGTCTAAAAATATGTTTTTCCTCCTTTATATCTAGAAAATTTGCTTTTTTTTGTTCCTTTCTGTCTTGAAAATGTGTTTTTTCTTCATTTCTGTTTAGAAAACTTTTTTTTTTTTTGGTGCTCCTTTCTATCTAGAAAATGTGTTGTGTTCTTCATTTCGGTCTAGAAGATTTCATGTTTTTTTCTTCCCTTCTGTCTAGAACATTCGTTTTTTTTTTTTTTTGCTTCCATTCTGTCTAGGTTTTTTTGTTCGTTTCTGTCTAGAAGATTTTTTTTTTTTCTTTTCCGTCTGTTTTTTCTTACTTTATATCTAGAATGTTGGGAGGGGGGGGGTTTTTTTTTTGTTCCTTTCTGTCCAGAAAATGTGTTTTTTCTTCCCTTCTGTCGAGAAAGTCTTTTATCTTTTTTGTCCTTTCTATCTAGAAAATTGTTTTCTTTCTGTCTAGAAAGTTTTTTTCTTTCTTCATTTCTGTCCACAAAAGTTATTTTTTCTTCCCTTCTGTCTATAAAATTTGTTATTTTTTTTCCCTTACATTTAGACATTTTTTTTCTTCCTTTCTGTCGAGAAATTGTGTTTTTTTTTCTTCCTTTCTGCCTGGAAGATTTGTCTTTGTTCCTTTCTGTCCAGAAGATTTATATTTTTCTTCCTTTCTGTGTAGAAGATTTTTTTTTTGTTATTTCTGTCAAAGAAGATCTGTTTCTCTTTCTTTCTGTCTAGAGGATTTTTTTCCTTTCTGTCTAGAAGGTTTTTTTTTGCTCCTTTCTGTTTAGAAATTTTGTTTTTAATCCTCCTTTCTATGTAGAAAATTTATTTTTCGTTCCTTTCTGACTAGAAAATGTATTTTTCTTCCTTGCTGTCTAGAAAATTTTTTTCTTCCTTTCTGTCTAGACAATGTGCTTTTTCCTTCTTTACTGTCCAGAAATCTTTTTTTTTTCTTCCTTTCTGTCTTGAACGTTTTTTTTTCTGTCTACAAAGTGTTTTATTTTTCCTTTCTGTCTATAAATTTCTTTCCTTCCTTTCTGTATAGAAAATTTGTTATTTTCTTCATTTCTGTCTATACGATTTATTATTTTCGTCTCTTCTGTCTATAAAATTTACTTTTTCTTCCTTTCTGTCTAGAAAACTTGTATTTTTTTCATTTCTGTCAACAATATATATGTTTCTTCCTTCTGTCTAGAAAACCTATTTCTTTCTTCCTTTCTGCCTGGAAAACTTTTTTTTTTCTTCCTTTCTCTCTAGTAAACTAGTGTTTTTTAAATTCCTTTCTCTTTAAAAGGTAAATGTTTTCTTGCTTTCTGTCTAGAAGATGTGTTATATTTTTCCTTTGTATCTAGATTTTTTTTTCTTCTTTACTACTTAAAAAATTTTTTTTTCCTTTCCGACTAGACAACTTATTTTTCTCCTCCTTTCTGTCTATAATATTTGTTTTTTCTTCCTTTCTGTCTGGATGATTTTTTTGTTTTGTTTTATTTCTATCTAGAAAATATTTTTTTTTCATTCCCTTCTTGTATAAGATTTTTGTCTTCATTTCTGCATAGAAGATTTTTTACTTATTGTTTGGAGAATTTGTTATTTTTCTTTCTTTCTGTAACAAATATTATTTTTTTCTTTTTTCCTGTCTAGAAAACTTGTATTTTTAGTTCCATTCTGTCTAGAAAAATTCTTATATTTCTTTCTGACTATAAATTTTTTGTTTCTTCTTTTCTGTCTAGAAGATTTCTTTTTTTCTTCCGTTATGTCTAGAAAATTGTTTTCTTTCTTTCTGCTCAAAATTCGTTTTTTTTGGTCCTTTCTGTGTAGCAAATGTACTTTTCTCCTTTGTGTCTAAAAAATGCGTCTTTTGTTTCCTTCCTGTGTAGAAAATTTGTTTGTTTCTAACTTTCCGTCTAGAAATTTTTTTTTCCTCTCTGTCTAGAAAATTTCTTTTTTCTTGCCTCCTGTCTGGAAAACTTATGTTTTCTTCCTTTCTCTCTAGAAAACTCCTGTTTTTTTTAAAATTCCGTGCTGTCTAAAAGTTGTTTTCTTGTTTTCTGTCTAGAAGATGTGTTATATTCTTCTTTTGTGTCTAGAAATTTTTTTTTGTTATGTTTACTGCTTAAAAAATTTAGTTTTTCTTCCTTTCCGACTAGACGCCTATTTTTTTCTTCTTTACTGTCTAGACGATTTGTTTGGGTTCATTTCTGTTTAGAAAATATTTTTGTTTCTTACTTTCTCCCTATAAGATTTTTTTCTTCCATTTTGCAAAGAAGATCTTTTTTTCTTTCTGTCTAGAAGGTTTTTTTTATTTTTCCGTCCCTTCTGTCTGGGAAATATCTTCGTTTTCGTCCTTTCTGTCCAGGAATTTTGTATTATCTTCCTTTCTGTCTAGAAGATTTATTTTTTATATAAGGTAATTTTTTTTTCTTCTTTTTTGTCTGGAAGATTTGTTTTTGTTCATTTTTGTCCAGACGATTTTCCTTTCTGGCTAGAAGATGTGTTTTTTTTTCTTCCTTTCTGTCTAGACTTTTTTTTTCCTTTCTGTGTAGAAGATTTTGTTTCTTTTGTTCCTTTCTGCCAAGAAATTTTTTTTCTTCGCTTCTGTCTAGAAATTTTTTATCTTTTTTTCCTTTCTATGTAGAAATTTTTTTATTTTTTTCTGTCTAGAAAACCTATTTCTTTCTTCCTTTCTGCCTGGAAAACTTTTTTTTTTCTTCCTTTCTCTCTAGTAAACTAGTGTTTTTTAAATTCCTTTCTCTTTAAAAGGTAAATGTTTTCTTGCTTTCTGTCTAGAAGATGTGTTATATTTTTCCTTTGTATCTAGATTTTTTTTTCTTCTTTACTACTTAAAAAATTTTTTTTTCCTTTCCGACTAGACAACTTATTTTTCTCCTCCTTTCTGTCTATAATATTTGTTTTTTCTTCCTTTCTGTCTGGATGATTTTTTTGTTTTGTTTTATTTCTATCTAGAAAATATTTTTTTTTCATTCCCTTCTTGTATAAGATTTTTGTCTTCATTTCTGCATAGAAGATTTTTTACTTATTGTTTGGAGAATTTGTTATTTTTCTTTCTTTCTGTAACAAATATTATTTTTTTTCTTTTTTCCTGTCTAGAAAACTTGTATTTTTAGTTCCATTCTGTCTAGAAAAATTCTTATATTTCTTTCTGACTATAAATTTTTTGTTTTTCTTCCCTTCTGTCTATAAAATTTGTTATTTTTTTTCCCTTACATTTAGACATTTTTTTTCTTCCTTTCTGTCGAGAAATTGTGTTTTTTTTTCTTCCTTTCTGCCTGGAAGATTTGTCTTTGTTCCTTTCTGTCCAGAAGATTTATATTTTTCTTCCTTTCTGTGTAGAAGATTTTTTTTTTGTTATTTCTGTCAAAGAAGATCTGTTTCTCTTTCTTTCTGTCTAGAGGATTTTTTTCCTTTCTGTCTAGAAGGTTTTTTTTTGCTCCTTTCTGTTTAGAAATTTTGTTTTTAATCCTCCTTTCTATGTAGAAAATTTATTTTTCGTTCCTTTCTGACTAGAAAATGTATTTTTCTTCCTTGCTGTCTAGAAAATTTTTTTCTTCATTTCTGTCTGGACAATATGCTTTTTTCCTTCCTTACTGTCCAGAAATCTTTTTTTTTTCTTCCTTTCTGTCTTGAACATTTTTTTTCTGTCTACAAAGTGTTTTATTTTTCCTTTCTGTCTATAAATTTCTTTCCTTCCTTTCTGTATAGAAAATTTGTTATTTTCTTCATTTCTGTCTATACGATTTATTATTTTCGTCTCTTCTGTCTATAAAATTTACTTTTTCTTCCTTTCTGTCTAGAAAACTTGTATTTTTTTCATTTCTGTCAACAATATATATGTTTCTTCCTTTCTGTCTAGAAAACCTATTTCTTTCTTCCTTTCTGCCTGGAAAACTTTTTTTTTCTTCCTTTCTCTCTAGTAAACTAGTGTTTTTTAAATTCCTTTCTCTTTAAAAGGTAAATGTTTTCTTGCTTTCTGTCTAGAAGATGTGTTATATTTTTCCTTTGTATCTAGATTTTTTTTTCTTCTTTACTACTTAAAAAAATTTTTTTTTCCTTTCCGACTAGACAACTTATTTTTCTCCTCCTTTCTGTCTATAAGATTTGTTTTTTCTTCCTTTCTGTCTGGATGATTTTTTTGTTTTGTTTTATTTCTATCTAGAAAATATTTTTTTTTCATTCCCTTCTTGTATAAGATTTTTGTCTTCATTTCTGCATAGAAGATTTTTTACTTATTGTTTGGAGAATTTGTTATTTTTCTTTCTTTCTGTAACAAATATTATTTTTTTCTTTTTTCCTGTCTAGAAAACTTGTATTTTTAGTTCCATTCTGTCTAGAAAAATTCTTATATTTCTTTCTGACTATACATTTTTTGTTTCTTCTTTTCTGTCTAGAAGATTTCTTTTTTTCTTCCGTTATGTCTAGAAAATTGTTTTCTTTCTTTCTGCTCAAAATTCGTTTTTTTTGGTCCTTTCTGTGTAGCAAATGTACTTTTCTCCTTTGTGTCTAAAAAATGCGTCTTTTGTTTCCTTCCTGTGTAGAAAATTTGTTTGTTTCTAACTTTCCGTCTAGAAATTTTTTTTCCTCTCTGTCTAGAAAATTTCTTTTTTCTTGCCTCCTGTCTGGAAAACTTATGTTTTCTTCCTTTCTCTCTAGAAAACTTCTGTTTTTTTTTAAATTCCGTGCTGTCTAAAAGTTGTTTTCTTGTTTTCTGTCTAGAAGATGTGTTATATTCTTCTTTTGTGTCTAGAAATTTTTTTTTGTTATGTTTACTGCTTAAAAAATTTAGTTTTTCTTCCTTTCCGACTAGACGCCTATTTTTTTCTTCTTTACTGTCTAGACGATTTGTTTGGGTTCATTTCTGTTTAGAAAATATTTTTGTTTCTTACTTTCTCCCTATAAGATTTTTTTCTTCCATTTTGCAAAGAAGATCTTTTTTTCTTTCTGTCTAGAAGGTTTTTTTTATTTTTCCGTCCCTTCTGTCTGGGAAATATCTTCGTTTTCGTCCTTTCTGTCCAGGAATTTTGTATTATCTTCCTTTCTGTCTAGAAGATTTATTTTTTCTATAAGGTAATTTTTTTTTTTTCATTTTGGTCTGGAAGATTTGTTTTTGTTCATTTTTGTCCAGACGATTTTCCTTTCTGGCTAGAAGATGTGTTTTTTTTTCTTCCTTTCTGTCTAGACTTTTTTTTTCCTTTCTGTGTAGAAGATTTTGTTTCTTTTGTTCCTTTCTGCCAAGAAATTTTTTTTCTTCGCTTCTGTCTAGAAATTTTTTATCTTTTTTTCCTTTCTATGTAGAAATTTTTTTTATTTTTTTTCTGTCTAGAAATTTTTTTTCCCTTTTTGTCCAGAAAATTAGTTCGTTTTTTTTTCTTTCAACCTATAAGATTTTTTTAAAAATTCGTTTCTGTATAGAAAATTTGTTTTTTTTCCTTGCCGTCTAGAATATTGTTTTCCTCTTTCTGTGTAGACAATTTGCATTTTTCTTCCTTGCTGTCTAGAAATCTTTTGTTTTCCTTTCTGTCTAGAACATTTTATTTTTCTTCCTTTCCGTCCACAAAGTGTTTTATTTATTCCTTTCTGTCTAGAACATTTATTATTTTCATCTTTTGTGTCTAGAATTTTTTTTTCTTCCTTTCTGTTCAGAAAACTTGTATTTTTTTCCTTTCTGTCTAGAATATATATGTTTCTTCCTTTCTATGTAGAAAATTTGTTTTTTTTCTTCCTCTCTTTTGTGTGTAGAAAAATCCTCTGTCTAGAAAAGTTGTTTTTCTTACTTTCTATCTAGAAAACTATTTTTGTCTTTCTTTTTGTCTAGAAAATTTGTTATTTTTCTTTCTTTCTGTTATGAAAACTTATTTTTTCTTTCTTTCTGTCAAAAAACGTGTATTTTTAGTTCCATTCAGTCTATAAAAATTCTTATATTCCTTTCGGTCTAGAATTTTTTTATTCATTTCTATTTAGAAATGTTTTTTCTTCATTTCTGTTTAGACGATTTCTTTTTTCCTTCTGTAATGTCTATGACATTTTTTTATCTTCCTTTATGTCTAGAAAACTTTTTTTTTTTTTTTGTCCTTTATGTCAAGGAAATTCTTTTTTTTTTTCGTCATTTCTGTGTAGAAAATAATGTGTTATTTTCTTCCTGTGGGTCTAGAAAATGGGTTTTTTCTTTTCCTTTCGGTGTAGAAAATTTGTTTGTTTCTATCCTAGAAAATGTTTTGTCTTTTCTTCTGTCTGGAAAACGCTTTTTATTCTTTCTTTCTGTCTAGAAAACCTGTATTCTTAGTTATTTTCTGTCTAGAAAACCTGTATTCTTAGTTATTTTCTGTCTAGAAAACCTGTATCCTTAGTTATTTTCTGTCGAGAACATTTTTTATTTTCCTTTTGGGCTAGAAAATTGCTTTTTTTTTCTTCCTTTCTATCTAGAAGATTTGTCTTTTTCTTTCCTTCTGTCTATACAACTTTTTTTTTGTTCCTTTCTGTCAAGAAAATTCGTTTTTTATTCCTTTCTGTGTAGAATATTTGTTATTTTCTTCCTTTCTGTCCAGAAAATGTTTTTTTCTCTTCTATCTATAAAACTTGCTTTTTGGTTCTTTCCGGGAAGAATTTTTTATTTTCATTCCTTTCTGTCTATAAGATTTGCTATGTTCTTCCATTGTGTCTATAAAATGTGTTTTTTTCTTTTGTTCCTTTCCATCTAGAAAAGTTTTCTTTCTTTCTTTGTGTCTAGAATAATAATTATTTTTTTCCTTTGTGTCTAGAAAATTTTTTCTTCCTTTCTGTCTAGAATTTTTTTTTTCCTTTCTGTCTATAAAACGTATTCTTTCTTCCTTTCCGTGTAGAAAATGTGTTATTTTCTTCCTTTCTGTCTAGAAAATTTGTTTGTTTCTACCTTTCCGTAAAGAAGATTTGTGTTTTTACTTCCTTTGTGTCTAGAACATTTCTTTTTCTCTTCCTTTCTGTCTAAAAAACTTCTTTTTTCTTCCTTTCTGTTCAAGAGATTTTTATTTGTTGCTTTTTGTCTGAAAAACTTGTTTTTTTTTTTTCTTTCTGTCTGGAAGATTTTTTCTTCCTTTTGTCAAGAAAATATGATTTTTTCTTCCTTTCTATCCAGAAGATTTTTCTGATTTTTTTTCCCTTTCTGTCTGGAAGATTTTTGTTTCCCTGTCTACTAGAAAACTTTTTTTTTTCCTTTCTACTAGAAAACTTTCTTTTTTCCTTTCCGTCTAGAAGTTTTCATATTTTTTTCTTTTTTTTCTTCCTTTGTGTGTAGAAAAATTTTTTTTTCTTCATTTCATTCTATAAAACTTGTTTTTTCTTCCTTTCTGTCTAGAAAAAAATTTTTTTTCCAGGCGCTTCTGCTGAGTGGCACTTCCTTTCCCTGCCCGAGCCCAGCTCGTACATCAAACGTTCTTCTGGAGATGGCGGCAGAAAAAGTTGCTTGCGGCGTGAAGACAGTGACCGGAAATGAGGAAGACGTGGTCACGTGTCTGAAAGAACAGCCTGCTCAAAGTCTGACCGTGAACTTCTCATTGCCACTCTTTTATGAACTGACATCTTCAGGCGATCATCTTTTACCAAGATCGATACAGAAACTACAGGACGATTCTGAATATCTCTCTGACATCGGATTCTTCAATCGCGATTACGTTGTCAGTGTTACCAATGACGATGGATATATTTTTGTGAACTCTCATTTAGCAAAGATCGATACATCCACATTCGGTTCCAGTGCAAGAGGCGTGGCCGAATATCTACAGATACCCGATTATTTGGTCCGTCTACTCTTGACAGAATATGTAGAACTTTACGAAAGTTTAGAGAAATCTGTTAGCGTCCTTGTTAACGATAACTTTTTCATCAAACAAAGTTTGAGATTCTTGGAGGCTTACGAGAAAAACACAGAGAAGACAGCGAATAATGCTTACTTTATGTCCTTTGATCACAGGCCTAGATATATACAGAATCAGTACATGGTACATGCCCTTGACCTTGTGTACTTGTTCGACGTGGCGCCTAATTTCATGGAATCTGTTTATTTGATTAAAATGGAGGACCGATTCTATGAGGAAGACTTTCAGCTGAAGTATGACTACATTGATCTGGTGGCAACTTTCATAAAAACGGGGTGAGTTCAATCTGTCGACTAGCTCATTTCTGTTACTATGTAGCTGTTCTTTATTGTATATAACGATGATGATGTTGAAGATGATGTTGAAGATGATGCTGAAGATGATGGCGGCAGTGAAAAATCTACCGGCCTGAATGATATCTTCCTGCAATGGCTCCACGGCTCAATGGCTCAATGGCTCAATGGCTCAATGGCTCCACGGCTCACCGCCGCATGGACTACTACTAATTCCTACTCTAGTGGCGAAGCTATTTATACTTGCAATCCATGTGGCTGAGTAGCCTGGCTGGCTGACTGGTCAGAAGTTCCGTTTTCTAATCAGGTGGTACCGGTTTCAGTCACAGCAGCGGGATTTTGTTGTTGTTGTTGTTGATACACACCAAAAAACCCGCGGTATCCACCCAGCCTTTAAAAACGGGTACCAGAGAAATCTGGCAAAGTAAAGCGGCCAGGCGTGATACTGACCACATGAGACTTTCATGTGCCGAAGGTCATGGAAAATACGGGCCTAACACTGCCTCCCCAATATGCCTTAATGGTACGGATACGGGAATTTTACCTACATTAAATATGGATTACAATAAGAGCAGACATGACCAGCGGGAGGCAAACTAGAATATAACCATAGAAACAAAACTAGCTTACAAGTATAGAAACAGAACTAGATTATAAGCATAGAAACAAAACTAGATTACAAGCATTTAAACAAAATTAAATTACAAGAATAGAAGCAAAACTAGATTACAAGCATTTAAACAAAACATTTTTAAAGAATAGAAAAAAAACTAGATAACAAGAAAAGCAACAACACTAGATTATAAGACTAGAAATAATAGTAGATTTCAAGCTTAGAAAGAGAACTAGATTATAAGAATAGAAACAAAACTAGATTTCAAGTATAGAAACAGAACTTGATTTCAAGCATAGAAACAAAATTAGATCACAAGCATAGAAAGAAAACTAGATTACAAGCATACAAAAACAACTAGATTACAAGCATAGAAACAAAATTTGATTACAAGAATAGAAAATAAAATTAGATTACAAGAATAGAAACAAACCTAGATTATAAGAATAAAAACAAAACTAGATTACAAGAATGGAAACAAAACTAGATTACAAGCATAAAAACAAAACTAGATTGCAGGCATATAATCAAAACCAGATTACAAGCATAGTAACAAAACTAGATTACTTGCATTTGAAAAAAGCTAGATTGCAGCCACAGAAACGAAACTACAGCACACGCATTAAAACAAAACTAGAATACAGGCACTGAAACAAAAATAGATTAAAAGAATAGAAACAAAACTAGATTACAAACATAAACACTAAACTAGATTAGAAGTAAAAGAATAAAACAAGATTACAAGCATATAAAAAAAAAGCAAATTACAAGTATAGAAACAAAACTCGGTTACAAGAATAGAAAGAAAACTAGATTACAGGTATAGAAACAAACGTAGATTACAAGCATATAGCATGAGGAACACGCCAAGAAACTGATTAGAAAACGTCAAGGAGTTGGAGCTGGATTGCTCAAGTATATGTGGGGGGGGGGGTGGGGTGGGGGGAACAAGAAAGAAATAAGATTAGTAGGAGTCAGCTTACAAAGAAATAAGAACAGAAAAAGTGTTATAAATCTTTCAAACATAAAACAGATAAACGTATTATAAAATCCTTCATACATAAAACACATAAAAGTGTGCTATAAAATCCCTAAGACAGAAAACATATTAAAGTGTTATAAAATCCATCAATCAGAAAACAAAAAAAAAGTGTTACAAAATACTTCAATTAGAAAAGAGATACAAGTGTTATAAAATCCTTCAAACAGAAAAAAAAGTATTATAAAATCATTCAAACAGAAAACAGATAAGAGTGGTATAAAATCCTTCAAACAAAAAACTTATAAACCTGTTATAAAATCCTTCAAAGAGAAAAATGATAATCGTTTTATAAAATCCTTCACACATAAAACAGATAAACGTGTTATAAAATCCTTCACACAAACCAGATAGAACTGTTATAAAACCCATCAAACAAAAAAACAGATACAAGTGTTATAAAATCTTTCAAACAGAAAACAGATGAAAGTGTTATAAAATCATTCAAACAGAAACACAGACAATCATTATAAAGTAATTCAAGCAGTAAACAGATACAAGTGTTATAAAATTATTCAAACAGAAAACAGAAGTGTTATAAAATCCTTTAAACAGAAAACAGATACAAGTGTTATAAAATCATTCAAACAGAAAACAAATAAATCAGACAAAAGAAAACACTTCATTAAAACTAAGACAGATGTTCTATACACAAAAAAGTAATAAAAACTTGTAAATAAACATTTCTTTTATATTTAGTGGCTATAACTTTTAACGACCATAACTGACAAACAGTTTCAGAACATATCTGGGAAAAAACGCATCAGTAGACTCTCCCAGTTTGTTACTGGTTTATAACTTATAGCACAAAATGTGGCATAGACATTTCTAATTTTCAAAAGAACTATTTTAATAAATGTTTATTAAAATCTATATTTGACCAGAAATCCGAGCTACAGCCTGGAAGAGAAGAGAAATATTGTGTGGCCTCCCTTTGATACAGACAAGAAGAGTTATCTCAGCTTCTCGCTTTATCCCTCAGTTCGTGAAGATGTCCTGGCCAACAGACGATACATCTGGGACACGTTGGTCCCAAAGTGGATACAAGAGTCCCAAGAACAGCAAGGGAAACAAGAGCTCTAGGACCTTATGACTTAACCTAGAACTTAAATATTTTGAGAATGTGTATGTATGTATGCCAGAGATATCTTAATAACAACAGCTAAAGACACGGTTCCAGTATAAAAGCACAAAAGAATGGATGGCTTACTGGCAGGCAAACTACAACTAATAAAACAAAGTAGAGAAATGAAGACACAATGGAAAGTGGCAAACAACAACAAAGAGGAATATAAATCTTTAACATAAAAAGTACGAAGAAACATAAGAAAAGACAAAAAACAATACATACAAGATTGTTGTGAAAGAATAGAAGGACATCAGAAGTGTGGAAGAGATAGTGAAATGTTTAAAGAAATGAAGACATTGACGAGAAATGTTACATCTAATCTAAATGTAATTTGTGACGAGATGGGGAATGCCTTGAAAGAGACAGAGGAAATTCTAGAAAGATGGAAGGAATATTGCAGAGGAATGTATGAAACAACCGACTGTGAAAACAGAAATCAATAGTGTGAATTATTATTGGAGGAGAAAGAACCAGAACCAACAATAGAAGTTTTATGGCAATAAAGAATCTGAAAAATGGTAAATCACTAGGATGTGACGAGATAACAGCTGAGTTTATTAAAGCAAGAGGAAAGGAATGTGCAACAGTCTATCACTATGTAAAAAGATATGGCATTCAGGTATTTGGCCAAAAGAATGGAAAAGAACTGTATTCATACCACTGCCAAAAAAGGGTAACCTGAAATTATGCACAAAATACAGAACTGTTGCCCTGATTAGTCATGCCAGTAAAATAATGTTAAAAATCATAATGGGCAGACTTCGTAAGAAAATAGAAGAAGAAGTCAATATGGTCCAATCTGGTTTCACGCAAGGAAGAGGATCAAGAGATCATATATTCAATATAAGATTAATAACAGAGAAATGCAGAGAGTTTAATGTGAATCTATATTTATCTTTTATAGACTATTCAAAGGCATTTGATGGTGTACAACACCAAAAACTTTGGGAAATAATGGAAAAAATGGCATTTCCACCACATTTGATACAATTAACATCACTGCTGTATCTAGACCAACAAGCAGCAGTAAGAATAAATAGAGAAACAACAAGTTGGTTTGACATAAAACAAGGGGTCCGTCAGGGGTGCATATTGTCACCCTACGTATTTAACTTGTATACTGAAAATATAATGAAGAATGTTAGAGAAGATGTAAACAAAGAATATTATGATGCCATAACAATTGGAGGTTATGAAATACCAGAGATTAGACATGCTGATGACACAGTATTGCTGTCCACAACACAAAAAGGAATGGAAAAACGAATTATGTCAGTCCGTAAGAATAGTGAAGAGCAAAACTTTTATCTTAATGCGAAGAAAACTAAATTGATGACAACTAACAAAACAAATAAGGCAGCTGAAATATATATCCATGAGGGAAAATTGGAAGAGGTGGAGATTTTTTATATATATCTTGGAACACTACTAATTAATAATGGAGATACAATGAGGGAAATTAAAAGGAGGACATCTATCGCTCTTCAGAAAGTAAAACAAATAAAGAATCTGTGGAGAGGAGCAGACAGAACTACAAAAATAGGATTTTTAAGGGCATGCATCTTTCCCATAGCAGCATATGCCTGTGAGACCTGGACACTTAACAAAACAGCTGAGAAACACATAAATGCCTTTGAATGTAAATGCTACAGAAGAGTTCTTCAGATATCATGGACACAAAAAAAGAACAAATATATCCATACTACAAGAGTCTAATATTGAAGAAGGCTGGCTAGTAAAGAGGATTAAAGAGAGAAAACTTAAATATTTTGGACACATTAAACGCCATGATAACCTAGTGAAGACCGTCTTGGAAGGGTACATAATGGGAAAAAGAAAGAGAGAAAGACCAAGGTGAAGATGGCTGCAAGAAACCGTTGATGATCTGCGAATGGATGCATCGGCAGTAGGGCATCTTGCTCACAACCGAGAGGCCTACAGGAGAGCTGTTAGGGAGGCAAAGCTCCGCAAGGGACATGCAAATGAATGAATGAATGAATGAATATATATATATATATATATATATATATATATATATATATATATGGTTGAATTAAAAGATAATCTTTTTTTATAATTTGACTAAGTTTAATGCAAATATAATTGAAAACTCTGTGCCATCCATCCAAGGTCAGTGCAAGTCTTTCTCTGAATGTCTGAATTACTCGAGAATAAAAAAAAAAGAATAATTACGACTGACCTTATATCCTCTTTAATGCACGACCTCTTTAATCTCTTCGTCTGTACTGAACCTATTACCAGACAGCCCTCTTTGAGGGATCCAACCATGTGATAATCTTTGAAGGATCCAAACATGTGATAATCACATGGTGCGAGGTAATATGAATATCCAGGCTGTGGAAGACTTTCCAAACGCAGACTGGTACAGTTGATGAGTTACTGTAAATACTGCGCGAAACCATGCCTTGTGTGTCATTCACGTTCGTGCTGAAGAGACGTCCACGTGTACCCGTACTTCTCTTCATTCTGCGATGAATATCTGGGGGTTTCTCATCTTCACCACTCAAGGGAAGAATAAATGCGCACTGTTCTTCTCCCGTGCTTGCTTGTAACGAAGCGGTCATCGTTGATCTGATCTTCTGCCGTCAGTTTTAAAAAATGGCTGACCTTCCTCCGTCCGCGTATATCTAGAGAGTGATGGTATTAACATATCTGTACTGCAACTTAAAGCACTGTTAGTGCACACTGTATCAGTTTCCCCACACACTGTATTGTACTGTGCTAGTATGTGTGTGTGTGTGTGTGTGTTGCAGCTAACTGACTTGAAGTAATGAATCTGTATTCTTCATTCACTGGGTTACATAACGCCGCTGTTTACTTTGCAGATTTACTTGACTGCTACACGAGTGACACAACAGTTCAGTCGTTTGCATGTTTCTTGCAGAACTTTGCCTCCCTAACAGCTCTCCTGTAGGCCTCTCGGTTGTTTACAAGATGGCTTGCTGCTGATGCATCCATTTGCAGATCATCAACGATGTCTTGCAGCCATCTTCGCCTTGGTCTTCCTCACTTTCTTTTTCCCATTATTTACCCTTCCAAGCCGGTCTTCTCAAGATTATCATGATATTTAATATGTCCAAAATATTTCAGTTTTCTCTGTTTAATCCTCTTTACTTAACCAGCATTCTTCAATATTAAGTTCTTGTAATATGGATATATTTGTTCTTTTTTTTTGTGTCCATGATATTTGAAGAACTCTTCTGTAGCATTTACATTCAAAGGCATTTATGTGTTTCTCAGCTGTTTTGTTAATTGTTCAGGTCTCACAGGCATATGTTGTGATGAGAAAGATTCATGCCCTTAAAAATCTTATTTTTGTAGTTTTGTCTGTTTCTCTCCACAGATTCTTTATTTTTTTTACTTTCTGAAGAGCGATAGATGTCCTCGTTTATTTTCCCTCATTGCTTTACACAACAGACGTTACATTAATATACACCATGTAACAGGGCAACCACACAGGTGCAAACAACCAGACAGGAACAAACACAGGAACAAATAACCACACAATAACAAACAACCACACAGAAACAAACACCCAGACAGGAACATACAACTACACAGTAACAAACAACCACACAGTAACAAACAACCACACAAGAACAAACAAAAACACAGGAACAAACATCCACACAGGAACAAACAACCACACAAGAACAAACAACCACACAGGAACAAACAACCACACAGGATCAAACAACCACACAAGAACAAACACTCACTACAAGTCCGTGCAACATCACACCTGTCACACTCAACATGAATCCAAAGAGCACAGCGTTCCGTCAAAAGAGCACAGCCTTCATTTCAAAGAGCACAGCCTTCATTTCAGAGAGCACAACCTTCAGTTCAAAGAGCACAGCCTTCAGTCCAAAGAGCACAGCCTTCAGTCCAAAGAGAACTGCCTTCAGTCCAAAGAGGACTGCCTTCAGTCCAAAGAGGACTGCCTTCAGTTCAAAGAGGACTGCCTTCAGTCCAAAGAGGACTACCTTCAGTCCAAAGGGCACAGCCTTCAGTCCAAAGAGGACTGCCTTCAGTTCAAAGAGGACTGCCTTCAGTCCAAAGAGGACAGCCTTCAGTCCAAAGAGGACTGCCTTCAGTCCAAAGAGGACTGCCTTCAGTTCAAAGAGGACTGCCTTCAGTTCAAAGAGGACTGCCTTCAGTCCAAAGAGCACAGCCTTCAGTTCAAAGAGCACAGCCTTCAGTCCAAAGAGCACAGCCTTCAGCAGTTACCAAAACTCAACAAAAGTTTAATAATGAATCCATCTTTGTAAATGAGTGTTGATGGATGTGACCTGGAAGACTGATGAGACGATTACAACGAGAACAGAAAAACGAACCGGGCAATTAACATCGCCATGGGACCTCACACTATCACGCAACATCAAAAATCATGCTGCTTCATATACACCAAACTCCAGCATACTTTTCTACCAAGAATCCATCCATGTTCAAAAGGGGACAGTTCAAACACACAACATTACTACATGATAACTGCGACAATTGTTCAAAAAAGGACAAATCCATTAACAAAACTACATACTAACTTTAACACATATTTGTCTTAAAAAGACAACCAAGTACAACTAGCAATGTGTACGTTACGAAACAACCGTCCTAACAAACTTTTCAGAACACAACTAACAAGCAACCTGTCCCTACAACATTCTGAAACGAAACAACTTTTCATACGTCCCACCTCTCAGACAAACTCTCAAACAAACTCTCAAACAAACTCTCAGACAAACTCTCAGACAATCGGAACAGGGAGATAACTCTTTTCTCCGTGCTCGATTAAACAGGTGAGCTTTAGTCAAAACTTTCTGACCACAAAAATAGGGTTTTAACCTACATACTGTAACAGAGCAGGAATTCTGTTGCAAACTGTCTAATGCTCAGTTTAGATTTGTATAGCACAATTAATGTTACATTTTTACTCTCTCTATCGAGAGAGAGAGATAGAGAGAGAGCAGAGAGAGAGATAGATAGATAGAAAGACACAAAGAGAGAGAAAAAGACAGAGAGAGAGAGAAACGCAGAGAGAGAAATGCAGAGAGAGAGAGAGAGAGAGAGAAAGAGAAAGAGAGAAAGGCAGAGAGAGAGAGCATCCTTTTATAAATTTTCAAATAGTGAAAAATTGAACTCGTTTGCCTGTCTGACATTCTGCCTCAATTTTTCAACTTTCATTCTGACACAGTCATACAATATCCACATAGCACAAGTATTATTTACTCATCAAGAAGACTAATAAACATGAGATTATCAATTTGTACGAAAATGATCTTATCCACAATTCCAACACAATTTATCGATTAAAAAAAAGTGATAGAGGTATCTGACTTTCCCGCAGGTTAAAGTAAAAAAAAAAAAACTAGGTACACAAATGGCGTGCTACAATTATTTCAGATAACTCCACATGTCTGTAATCCACATGGACGTCAAGTAAATCTCACAGCGGTTAATATACAACACTTTACTGTCAGTAAATTAATGCAATGAATAACACTGCTGTATCTAGACCAACAAGCAGCAGTAAGAATAAATGGTGAAACAACAACTTGGTTTGACATAAAACAAGGGATCTGTCAGGGGTGCATATTGTCGCCTTACTTATTTAACTTGTATACTGAAAATATAGTGAGGAATGTTAGTTAAGAAGTAGACAAAGAATATTACGATGCCATAACAATTGGAGGTTATGAAATACCAGAGATTAGATATGCTAATTACACAGTATTACTGTCCACAACACAAATCGGAATGGAAAAACTAATTATGTCAGTCCGTAAGAATAGTGAAGAGCAAAACTTTTATCTTAATGCGAAGAAAACTAAATTGATGAAAACTGATAAAACAAATAAGGCAACTGAAATATGTATCAATAAGGAAAAATTGGAAGAGGTAGAGAGTTTTGAATATCTTGGATCACTACTAACTAATAATGGAGATACAATGAGGAAATTAAAATCTACCGCTCTTCAGAAAGTAAAACAACAAAAGAATCTGTGGAGAGGAACAGACAGAACTACAAAAATGAGATTTTTAAGGACATGCATCTTTCCCATCGCAACATATGCCTGTGAGACCTGGACACTTAACAAAACAGCTGAGAAACACATAAATGCCTTCGAATGTAAATGCTACAGAAGAGTTCTTCAAATATCATGGACACCGAAAAGAACAAATATATCTATACTACAAGAACTTAATATTGAAGAAGGCTGGCTAGTAAATAGAATTAAACAGAGAAAACTTAAATATTTTGGCTACATTAAACGTCATGATAATCTAGAGAAGATCGTCTTGGAAGGGTACATAACGGGAAAAAGAAAGAGAGAAAGACCAAGGTGAAGATGGTTGCAAGACATCGTTGATGACCTGCAAATGGATGCATCAGCAGCAGGCTATCATGCTCACAAACGAGAGGCCTACAGGAGTGCTGTTAGGGAGGCAAAGTTCCGCATGGAACATGCAAATGAATGACTGAGTGACTGTCAGTAGAGAGACATATACAAAGCTGCAAGGAAGAAGCAGAAAAGAGAAGGAGTAAGTTTACGAACAGACGAGAAGAGAAACATGTTATAAAATCCTTCAGACACACTACAAGAATCAGGAAAAAAAGAACATCTGAACAAAAGTAAGATTTACTTTAGATATAAATGTAATTCCTAAATTATTTGTGTAAATATACAACATTTACTTTGTATTTATGCCACAAGAATTAACGAGCATCGTTATAAAAGAGTATCAGAGTATACCCAATAACAAGCACTGCCTCGCCTTCTGTTACTGGTTTATGACTCGTATCACATAATGAGACATAAATACGTCAACAGAATTATTGTAGTAGATGTTGATTAAGTTGATACTTGACCAGAAATCTGAGCTAGAACCTGGAAGAAGAGACAAATATTGTGTGGCCTCCCTTTGATACAGACAAGAAGAGTTATCTCAGCTTCTCGCTTTATCCCTCAGTTCGTGAAGACTTCCTGGCCAGCAGACGATACATCTGGGACACGTTGGTCCCAAAGTGGATGCAAGAGTCCCAAGTACAGCAGGAGAAACAAGAGCTTTACAAGTTCTGTTTGTTCAGGTCATACCTGAGGCTGTCAGTTGAGAGTCTTTCACAAATCTCATTTTTCTATCTCAGGGTATCATTAGGTAGTCTTCAACAAACTCATCTTTCTGTATCAGGATATCATTAGACAGTCCTCCACAAATGTCATCTTTCTATCTAAGTGTATCATTAGACAGTCTTCCAGAAATCTCATCTTTCTATCTCCTGCTATCATCGAATTTTAATCGAAATGAACTACACATTAATAGAAAAAGTATGTTAATTGTTATGCTCTGTAAAACATATATCAGTTGGTAATGCTTTCAAATATAAAACAATTTAAAAAGTCACTTGGCTGCACATATTCTATTGCTCCAGTTATTTTACTAACAGATTTGTTGATATAAATAACTGATTAACAGTGAAACGTTCTGTACGTTCCCAAACATTGAATATTTTAAAAAATAGAATTCTTAAACATGAAAGGTTGAGTCCGTATCATTCTGTACTTACCAAACACGCATCTTTAGAAGACGTGATGGTGGCAGGATCTTCAGTAGATACTACCATTCTGTACTTACCAAACACGCATCTTTAGAAGACGTGATGGTGGCAGGATCTTCAGTAGATACTACCATTCTGTACTTACCAAACACGCATCTTTAGATGGTGGCAGGATCTTCAGTATATGCTACCATTCTGTACTTACCAAACACGCATCTTTAGATGGTGGCAGGATCTTCAGTATATACTACCATTCTGTACTTACCAAACACGCATCTTTAGATGGTGGCAGGATCTTCAGTATATACTACCATTCTGTACTTACCAAACACGCATCTTTAGATGGTGGCAGGATCTTCAGTATATACTACCATTCTGTACTTACCAAACACGCATCTTTAGATGGTGGCAGGATCTTCAGTATATGCTACCATTCTGTACTTACCAAACACGCATCTTTAGATGGTGGCAGGATCTTCAGTATATACTACCATTCTGTACTTACCAAACACGCATCTTTAGATGGTGGCAGGATCTTCAGTATATGCTACCATTCTGTACTTACCAAACACGCATCTTTAGATGGTGGCAGGATCTTCAGTAGATACTACCATTCTAACTTCCAAGATGGCAAGGTGTTGGAAGTATCACTGAGCAGCAAACATGCTTTTCTCCAAACATACTTTTCTCCAAACATGCTTTTCTCCAAACATCACTCCCTCCCACCCAACAAAAGTAATTCTGTAGCATAGTGCCAGATATGACAAGCCGTTGGTAGCAAACACACATTCTCTCATTCTATCTCCGTTGGCCAACGACAGAGACATGTTGGTTGATGGATGTTGTTAGCGTGATGCTGGTAAGTGATGTTGGTATGCTGATGATAGTAGCTGAGTTTGATAGAGTGATGTTGTTAAAGTTATGCTGGTAGAGTGATGTTGGTAGGCTGATGATAGTAGCTGAGTTTGATAGAGTGATGTTAGAGTGATATTGTTAGAGTGATGTTGGTAGAATGATGTTGGTAGAGTGATGTTGGTATGCTGATGATAGTAGCTGAGTTTGATAGAGTGATGTTGTTAAAGTTATGCTGGTAAAGTGATGTTGGTAGGCTGATGATAGTAGCTGAGTTTGATAGAGTGATGTTAGAGTGATATTGTTAGAGTGATGTTGGTAGAATGATGTTGGTAGAGTGATGTTGGTAGAGTAATTTCCATAGAATGATGTTGGTAGACTGATGTTAGTAGAGTGATGTATTTAGAAAGATGTTGGTAGAACGATGTTGGTAGAGTGATGTTGGTAGAGTGGTGTTGATAGAATGATGTTGGTAGAATGATTTTGGTAGAACGATGACGGTAGAGTAATGTTGGTGGATTGATTTGGTAAAGAGAGGTTGCTAGAATGATGTTGATAGATTGATTTTGGTAGAGTGATGTTGTTAGAGTGATGATGTTAGAATGATGTTAGTAGAGTTATGTTGGTAGAAAGATGTTGGTAGAATGATATTGGTAGAGTGGTGTTGGTTGAATGATGTTGGTAGAATGATGTTGGTAGAGTGGTGTTGGTTGAATGATGTTGGTAGAATGATGTTGGTAGAGTGCTGTTGGTTGAATGATGTTGGTAGAATGATGTTGGTAGAGTTATGTTGGTAGAATGATGTTGGTAGAGTGGTATTGGTTGAATGATGTTGGTAGAATGATGTTATTGGACTGATGATGGTAGGATGATGGCGGTAGAGTAATGTTGGTAGATTTATGTTGGTAGAGTGAGGTTGCTAGAGTGATGCTGATAGACTGATTTTGGTGGAGCGATGTTGGTAGAGTGATGTTGATAGTATGACGTTGATAAAGTGATGTTGATAGTATGACGTTGATAAAGTGATGTTGATAGTATGACGTTGATAAAGTGATGTTGATAGTATGACGTTGATAAAGTGATGTTGATAGAATGAAAACTGGTCTATAGCTTGATTTTTTTTCCGAACCAGAATTAAAAAGGAGATATATTTTTTGCAGTTTTAAAAGCCTGAGGAAAATGACAATATACAATGCACTGATTGTAAATGTATGTTAGTGTATCTGTAATTACTGGGACTGAGTAGTGTAATATCTTGTCGCTGATTTCATCAAGTCCTGCTGTGTTGTTGTTGTTCTTTAAAGATGAAAGATAACTGTAAACTTCACTAACTGACATGAAAGGAATTATGGATTACTTTAAATTTGAACATTTACTACCTATAAATGTATTTAACTCTCTTAAGTCACACAATAGGGGTCGGTAGTGAAGATCTCAAGATATTAACTTCTTTTCTATGTAGTAATAATTACATTTTAATGAGGTAAATATATTTTTGATAGGGTAATAGTGTCTGTTATTTATATGATTTTATATTGTAATTTTTGTATGGTTGGAAGGGTGATTATACACCACACATTGACATATTACACAAATGAAAAGAAACAAAAATAAAACAATTCTTCTTTAAAAAATCATGAAACGTATATTGTTATTAATCATTTGTTTGCATGTTAGCACAACCTTTAAATAATTATGAAACTTATATTGTTATTAATCAGTTGTTTACATGTTAGCACAATCTTTAAATAATCATGAAACTTATATTGTTATTAATCAGTTGTATACATGTTAGCACAATCAAAAAAGAAGGATCATCAATTTATATTGTTATTCGTTCAGCTCTATCGTAAACAACATAATCACTAAAATGACTTCCTTAAATATTCAGATTCCTAAATTGTCTTGATCGACAGTTGAACTACTAAAGAATTAGTTTTAACCACTTGTACATAATCATACATAAATCTCTAGTCTCCCTCATTAATGACTGAGATTCTGATGTATTATAAAGAACTAACTGGCAATAAATGTTATAACATACGTATTCATAAATTTCAGCATTACGTATCTACGTGCACACGTGAGCCATCATTGCACATTACCAAAAACATCTAAATCTTACATAGACAAATATGCTCCACTAGAATTATAATTATTAATGTACTCCTCAGTTATCCTAATCATAGCTAAGTGGGTCGGGATGTGGATCGGAGGAGAGGACAGCACAGCCTTGCAGGCGTCCACATGACAGAAATATAAACCCCAATATTACCCTAAAACTTAAATGTTTATCAATAGACAAAATACACTCTCATACGCTCTCTAACGACAACATGACCTCTCCCGATCCGCTCAGCGTAGGAATTCCGACCTATTAAAACTCTATCATGAATTCTATATATACACTGGACCCGCGAACTGGACTCTCTCAGAATTGCGCATTCCTAAACTTCCAGTCTGCTGATCCATTATTTCTACGCTAGGGTTGCCAATCTGAACAACAGAAATGTACTCAGAGTAGATAGCAAGTTAGTGGAGGAGGTCAATGAATTTGTATACCTTTGCAGTAGAGTAGTAGAAAATGGAGACAGAACAGAGGACATTAACAGCAGATTTACTAGAGCAAACCAGGCTTTTGCAGTGCTGCAGACTATATGGAAATCTAAAACACTAAGCATAAGTACGAAAATCAGAACATTTAAGAGCATTGTTCTAAGTGTACTATTATATGGAAGTGAATGCTGGAAAATCACCAAAACCATAGAAAACAAGTTGAATTCTTTCCAGACTAAATGTTTACGAAGAATTAGAAAAATATTTTGGCCAAATACCATAAGAAATAACATCTTGTTGGCAGTAATGCAGATGAAGCCACCGATAGCAATTATTGAGGAAAGACGCTGGCGATGGTTGGGATATGTGCTCCGAATGACTGACAACTCACTACCAAAAATAGCACTAAGATGGACCCCACAGGGGAATAGAAGTAAGGGTAGGCCAAAAGAGACATGGAGAAGAACAACAGAAAGGATGTTGAGCAATAGAGGGCTCACCTGGGCAAGAGCAGAAAAAAGGCAAAGGACAGGCATTTGTGGAAAACCCTTGCGGAAGCCCCATGTGCCCTGGGCACTTAAGGTTCAGAGAGAGAGAGGGTTGCCAATTAACCTAGGTAACTAGTGCTTATTTATTCCCTACATCTGAAGTGATTGCTGAACTCAACACAAGTAGGCACATGGTTATAACTCTGCAAGTCAGACTGTTTTCTCTCATGTGCAAGAATGTTAACTGCTGTCCAGACAGACTTACTGTCTGATTTATTCTGAACTATGTTTCTAAAGTAATTTCTCTTCTCTTGCCTAATTAAATACTGAACTCTATTTCTAAGTAATCGGTAGCTAGTGAATTCCTTATTTTTATGGGCCTGATCTCTTTCCCTCATGACTTGCAGTATCTCAGGCGTTATCCAGGGGGCTTTACTTGATGTTTAACTCTCACCTCTCTAATAGGAACATGCTTGTCAAATATATCCCTGAAGGTTTTTATCCAGTATTCCAGGGCCTTATCAGGGTCAGTTAGTTGGAACACATGATCTAGAGGCGCTGCTTGTAACTCTTTCAGAAATGATTCTAAGTTAAATTTGTTAAAAGTTATACATTTAATGTTAATATGTTGTCAAAAGTTCTAAATTTAATGTTGGTATATTGTTAAAAGTTTTAATTTAATGTTAATATGTTGTTAAAAGTTCTAAATTTAATGTTGGTATGTTGCTAATACAGCAATACATAACACCTCTGATAGATGTAAGGGCTTATAAGGGTGCAGATGTCAACAGTGATCACAACCTGCGCATAGGGAAAATAAAACTAAAACTGAAAAGCCAACACAAGAAATCAGTACACAGAAAGATAAATAGCCACAGCCTACAAGAAGAGAATATTAACAGTAATTTCAATCAGGAAATTGCCAATCATTCCACAACACCCAGTGAGGTTGAGGAGATAGGTATAGATAAATTATGGAATTTTTACAGCACAGCCATAATCACAGCAGCAAAAGCAAGCGCTGGACTGAAAAAACCAAATAGAAAAGCATGGATATCATAAAACACATGGAAGTACATACTTGAAAAAAGAGCAGTCAAATTAGACATACTGAATGTAAAAACAGATCTTGGAAAAGATCTGGCGAAAGCAACATACAAAGAAATAGACAACAAAGTAAAAAGTTCAGCTAGAAGGGATAAAAGAGAATACATAGACAATATGACGAAAGAGGCAAAGGAAGCAGCAAAAACAGGAGACAGCAAAACTTGATATAACATACAAAAGAGGCTAACAGGTACTATTACATCTAAAGAGAGACCAATTTTAGCAAAACTGGAACCCTATTAACATCAGGTAAAGACCAAAAGCAAAGATGGGCTGAACACTTCCAAGAAATACTTAATCGACCACACCAAAAAGAATTGTTAAACCTTGAAACCGACTTACCAGCCCCACAACTAAATCTCAAAATAGATGAAATTACATTGCATGAAATTGAAACAGCAGTGAATTTAATGGCTAACACAAAAGCTGCAGGTGAAGATGAAATAACACCCGACATGTTCAAAGCTATCAACAGTGACAACACGAGACAAGTACAGAGATTGTTTAATAAGATTTGGAAAGAAGAAAAGGTCCCTTCTAAATGGTAAAAAAGGAATCATTGTTAAAATACCAAAAAAAGACAACCTTAGTGACTGTAACAGTTGGAGAGGAGTAACCTTAATATCAGTTGTGTCAAAAGTATTTTGCAAGGTCATTTTGAATAGACTTAAAGATACAGTGGATACCGCAATGAGAGAAGAACAAACAGGATTTCGATAAAGGAGAAGTTGTCTCGACCAGATCTTTACTCTAAGAATAATACTTGAAGAACATATTGAAAAGCAAAAACCATTAATACTGAATTTCATATACTTTAAAAAGACATTTGATAGCATACACAGAGATTCATTGTGGAGAACTTTAAGTCTATATGGAATACCATCTAAAATTGTCAACATCGTTAATGACTTCTACAATGGATATGTTTGTGCAGTCAAGACAGAAGAAGGGATGAGTGAATGGTTCCAGATTGAAACAGGCGTGAAACAAGGATGTATACTGTCTCCTTTATTTTTTGGAATTGCAATAGACTTCATAATGAAAAAATTCTACACAGGTAACACAGGTATTGACTGGGTACATGAGACCCAACTAGAAGATCTTGATTTTGCTGATGACATAACTCTTATCAGTAATAATGTGAATTCCATGCAAGAAAAAACAGTTAGCCTGTCTTCACTGGCTAGTAAAATAGGACTTGAAATTAACAAGGACAAAACAAAAATAATGAAACTTCCCATTAATCAGAATGGAAAAATACACGTAGAAGGGACAGATATTGAAGAAGTCAATCATTTTGTATACCTTGGCAGCTACATAAACCAGGATGATGACACCAGAAAGGAAGTTAGAATTAGAATTGCAAAAGCAGCATCGATCTTCAAGAATCTTGAGAACATATGGCATTCAAAAGTTATAAGCACAAAAACCAAGTTAAGACTATTCAATTCAAATGTAATATTCACCCTCATTTATGCATGCGAAAGCTGGAAAACAACTAAAGAAGTAAGCAAGAAATTAGACTCTTTTGAAAACAAATACCTAAAGAAAATACTCGGCATCAAATGAAACGAATTCAAGAACAATGTAGAGATAAGACAAATGACTGAACAACAACCAGTCTCATGGGTGATCATGAAAAGGAGATGGACCTATGTTGGCCACGTGATGAGAAGAAACAGAGAATCCCAGAACAAGCTATCAAGTGGAACACAACAGGCTTAAGAATAAGAGTCAGACCACGTAAACTCTAAAGAGTACATTGTTAAGAGAGGCCAATAAAATCCCTTGATGAGGGTAGAAGGCTCGTCGAAGACAGAAAAAATTGGCGAACTACCTTGCGAGCCCTATGTGAGGTTTAATGACACGGAAAGTTGAAAGTTCTAAATTTAATGTTGGTATGGTGTTAAATTTCTAAATGTAATGTTAGTATGTGGTTGAAAGTTCTAATTTAATGATGATGGGTTTGATTTTTGAGAACTTTAAATCCATTTCATGTCCCTTTGCAACAGACCGGATAATGATCACTCTCTTATGTGTGAGCGACTTTACATTCTATAATGTTTTTGGGATGAGCAACATATATGTGATCTATTAGTGTGGATGATGTTTCAATTACATATGTGATCTATTAGTATGGATGATGTTCCAATTACATATGTGATCTATTAGTATGGATGATGTTTCAATTACATATGTGATCTATTAGTATGGATGATGTTTCAATTACATATGTGATCTATTAGTATGGATGATGTTTCAATTACATATGTGATCTATTAGTATGGATGATGTTTCAGTTACTGTAGTGGGTTTAGTGACAATCTGGGATAACTGTACGAAAACCAGTCTCGCTCCACGTGGCGTCTGATTGCCCGTAATCAACATTGAAATCTCCAAATGCAATTATATCCTTCAACTTAAAGCACAAAACATAATCCATCACACTTGTAAAGCGATCATACCACGATACTGCTGCATTTGTATTACGATACAGAATCTCGATTAGGACTTCTGCTTTGGAAGTTTGAATTCTAACTATATGCATTCATTATCTGATCTATCAAGGTTTGTTGTATGGCAAGCGTGTATGGCTGTGGTAACATATAGAACTGATCCTGTCTCAAGCTTCCTAGTAGGGTCACGTCGATGTAGATTATAACCGTCTGTCCTAATGTCCTCGTCAGTTATGTTTTTATTTAGACCACTTTCTGAAAGGCTAAAAATATGGAAATTATGATTAACAATGTTAGCTGCTTCTGGAGGTTTATCTAACAAGTGATAAATGTTTAGGTCGACTAATTCTGAGAGAGACACAGAGGGAGAGAGAGAGAGCGAGACACAGAGAGACACACAGAGACACAGAGAGACACAGAGAGAGATAGAGAGAGAGCGAGACACAGAGAGTCACACAGAGAGACAGAGAGAGACAAAGAGAGAGACAGAGAGAGACAAAGAGAGAGACAGAGAGAAACAGAGAGAGACAGAGACGGAGAGACAGAAAGAGACACAGAGAGAGACAGAGACAGAGAGGGAGAGAGAGACAGAGAGAGAGCGAAACAGAGAGAGACAGAGAGACACAGAGAGAGATAGAGAGAGCGAGACACAGAGAGACACACAGAGAGACAGAAAGAGACACAGAGAGAGACAGAGAGGGAGAGAGAGACAGAGAGAGAGCGAAACAGAGAGAGACACAGAGAGAGAGAGACACAGAGAGACAGAGAGAGACAGAAAGAGAGACAGAGAGAGACAGAGAGAAACACAGAGAGAGACAGAGAGAGACAGAGACGGAGAGACAGAGAGAGACACAGAGAGAGACACAGAGAGACAGAGAGAGACAGAAAGAGAGACAGAGAGAGACAGAGAGAAACACAGAGAGACACAGAGAGAGACAGAGACAGAGAGAGAGACAGAGAGTGAGAACTTTCTTCTAGTTCCTATGTTCTAAAAATTTCTTAACAAAGTTTCTGCTATCAGAGCACGGACATTACTTCACGAGTGGAAGAGTTAATTTAGCGATGTCATCTTCAGCACACGTTGCTATCTTCACCACACGTTGTCATCTTCACCACACGTTGTCATCTTCACCACACGTTGCCATCTTCACCACACGTTGTCATCTTCACCACACGTTGTCATCTTCACCACACGTTACCATCTTCACAACACGTTGTCATTTTCACCACACGTTGTCATCTTCACCACACGATGCCATCTTCACCACACGTTGTCATCTTCACCACACGTTACCATCTTCACCACACGTTGTCATCTTCACCACACGTTGTCATCTTCACCACACGGTACCATCTTCACCACACGTTGTCATCTTTACCACACGATGCCATCTTTACTACACGTTGCCATCTTCACCATACACTCTCATCTTTACCACACGTTGTCATCTTCACCACACGTTGTCAACTTTACCACACGTTACCATCTTCACAACACGTTGTCATCTTCACCACACGTTGTCATCTTTACCACATGTTGCCATCTTCACCATACACTCTCATCTTTACCACACGTTGCCATCTTCACCATACACTCTCATCTTTACCACACGTTGCCATCTTCACCATACACTGTCATCTTCACCACACGTTGTCATCTTCACCACACACTCTCATCTTCACACACATTGTCATCTTTAGCATACGTTGTCATCTTCACAACACATTGGCATCTTCACTACATGTTGTCATCTTAACCACAAGTTTTCATCTTCATCACACAATGTCATCTTCACCATACGCTGTCATCTTCACCACACGCAGTAAGCTTAACCACAAGTTGTCATCTTCACTACAAATGGTCATATTCACCACACGATGTCAGCTTAACCACACAATGTCTTCTTCACAACACGATGTCAGCTTCATCACACGTTGTGACTTAACCACACGCAGTCAGCTTCACCACACGATGTCAGCTTTACCACACGACGTCAGCTTCACCACAAGGTGTCAGCTTCACCATGCGTTGTCAGCTTAACCACACGAGGTCAGCTTCACCACAAGATGTCAGCTTAACACCACGATGTCAGCTTAATTACTCGTGAATAATGCATTCAGATACCACTTTTAACAGTTTAATGGCAGAAATGTTTACATGGCTAAGAGAACTGCTAACAGCAAGTTATCAGCGCCAGTAACATAAATATGAAATGACAGTTAAACTTGTGTAAGTTATGCCTTTCATGTTTGACATATTTTCGAGACTGAATATTATAATAATTTTATTTGATAATATTTAGAAACAACAATGTGTGTGTGTGTGTGTGTGGAGAGAGGGGGGTGTGGGAGGGAGGCTGATTAAAAATTGACAGATAAGACTTGATGGTGGTATTTAAGAGAGCCAGTGTCAGTTTGTTGGAAGAGAGTCGGTGATGTCAATGTTGAATGTTGTCATACACATAGTCACAGTACGATCTTACGATTATTTGCCAGCCTTCTAAACTACATTTTGTATTTTAAAAATATTAGAGTAAGTATATTTTATTTCATTACCTAATCTTAGTAAAACAAACAGATAGTGATGTTAGTAAAGGATTTCCACGGAGATGTTAAGAAAACAGATACTGAGTGGTAGTAAAGGACTTCATGGAAATATTAAGAAAACAGATACTGACTGGTAGTAAAGGATTTACACGGAGATGTTAAGAAAACAGATAGTGACTGGTAATAAAGGACTTCACAGAGGATATTACTCTTACAATGAAATCAAATACCTCTACATGTACTGTATAGAAGGTACAATTCCCGTTTACATGGCATTAAGGTGTCAGGCCCGTATTTCCACGACCTTCGGTACATGAAAGTGTGTTGTGGAGTGCATCACGCCTGGCTGTGTTTACCTTCCCACACTTTTCTGATACAGATGTATTAGAGGCTCGGTTGACTGTATAGCTAGATAAAACTGTTTATTAATTTCTTCATCATAAACTTAGAAAACTTGTTCCAGACCATGATGTCTTAAAGAAAACAGAGATAATTTATTGTATGACGCTATTACAATACAAGGCAACTCATCATGACAACATTTCACGGGAGATAATCATATCTAATGAGTACCCATGTACCACATTTCTCTGATTCTCTAGAATACAGTTAAAAGTAGAGATAACATTTTGCTTAAATTTTTATACAATTGTTTTTGTTTGTTTTTTGTTTGAAAAAGAATGAAGACATCCACAGATTTGCATTTCGCTTCGGTGCGCTATTTTTATATAGTAAAACTAATATCATGAGGCCTTAGTTTGAACATCAAAAAGACAGAGACTATGGTTATATCTAAGAAACAGAATCCGCCAGCATGCGTATAAAATTAAACGAGACTATTCTAAAGCAGGTGCAGAAATTCAAATACCTTGGACCAGTAATAACTTCAGATGGGAAATCTTAACCACAAGTTTTCATCTTCATCACACAATGTCATCTTCACCATACGCTGTCATCTTCACCACACGCAGTAAGCTTAACCACAAGTTGTCATCTTCACTACAAATGGTCATATTCACCACACGATGTCAGCTTAACCACACAATGTCTTCTTCACAACACGATGTCAGCTTCATCACACGTTGTGACTTAACCACACGCAGTCAGCTTCACCACACGATGTCAGCTTTACCACACGACGTCAGCTTCACCACAAGGTGTCAGCTTCACCATGCGTTGTCAGCTTAACCACACGAGGTCAGCTTCACCACAAGATGTCAGCTTAACACCACGATGTCAGCTTAATTACTCGTGAATAATGCATTCAGATACCACTTTTAACAGTTTAATGGCAGAAATGTTTACATGGCTAAGAGAACTGCTAACAGCAAGTTATCAGCGCCAGTAACATAAATATGAAATGACAGTTAAACTTGTGTAAGTTATGCCTTTCATGTTTGACATATTTTCGAGACTGAATATTATAATAATTTTATTTGATAATATTTAGAAACAACAATGTGTGTGTGTGTGTGTGGGAGGGGGGGGGGTGTGGGAGGGAGGCTGATTAAAAATTGACAGATAAGACTTGATGGTGGTATTTAAGAGAGCCAGTGTCAGTTTGTTGGAAGAGAGTCGGTGATGTCAATGTTGAATGTTGTCATACACATAGTCACAGTACGATCTTACGATTATTTGCCAGCCTTCTAAACTACATTTTGTATTTTAAAAATATTAGAGTAAGTATATTTTATTTCATTACCTAATCTTAGTAAAACAAACAGATAGTGATGTTAGTAAAGGATTTCCACGGAGATGTTAAGAAAACAGATACTGAGTGGTAGTAAAGGACTTCATGGAAATATTAAGAAAACAGATACTGACTGGTAGTAAAGGATTTACACGGAGATGTTAAGAAAACAGATAGTGACTGGTAATAAAGGACTTCACAGAGGATATTACTCTTACAATGAAATCAAATACCTCTACATGTACTGTATAGAAGGTACAATTCCCGTTTACATGGCATTAAGGTGTCAGGCCCGTATTTCCACGACCTTCGGTACATGAAAGTGTGTTGTGGAGTGCATCACGCCTGGCTGTGTTTACCTTCCCACACTTTTCTGATACAGATGTATTAGAGGCTCGGTTGACTGTATAGCTAGATAAAACTGTTTATTAATTTCTTCATCATAAACTTAGAAAACTTGTTCCAGAATATGATGTCTTAAAGAAAACAGAGATAATTTATTGTATGACGCTATTACAATACAAGGCAACTCATCATGACAACATTTCACGGGAGATAATCATATCTAATGAGTACCCGTGTACCACATTTCTCTGATTCTCTAGAATACAGTTAAAAGTAGAGATAACATTTTGCTTAAATTTTTATACAATTGTTTTTGTTTGTTTTTTGTTTGAAAAAGAATGAAGACATCCACAGATTTGCATTTCGCTTCGGTGCGCTATTTTTATATAGTAAAACTAATATCATGAGGCCTTAGTTTGAACATCAAAAAGACAGAGACTATGGTTATATCTAAGAAACAGAATCCGCCAGCATGCGTATAAAATTAAACGAGACTATTCTAAAGCAGGTGCAGAAATTCAAATACCTTGGACCAGTAATAACTTCAGATGGGAAATCTTATCTTATATCTTATATCCTTCCCGTGCCGTTAAACGTCACATAGGGCTCGCAAAGTAGTTCGCAAGTTTTTCCTGTCTTCGGCGAGTCTTTCAACCTCATCAAAGGATTTTATGCCTGTTAATTTGGTCTCTCTTAATAATGTCCTCTTCAGAGTTTCACGCGGTCTGCCTCTTTTAATAATGTCCTCTTCAGAGTTTCACGCGGTCTGCCTCTTTTTCTTCGGCCTGTTGTGTTCCACTTGATAGCTTGTTTTGGGATTCTCTGATCATTTCTTCTCATCAAGTGACCAACATATGTCCATCTCCTTTTCCTGATCACCCATGAGACTGGTTGTTGTTCAGTTATCTGTCTTATCTCTACATTGTTCTTGAATTCATTCCACGTGATGCCGAGTATTTTCCTTAGGCATTTGTTTTCAAAAGAGTCTAATTTCTTTTCTATTTCTTTAGTGTTTTCCAGCTTTCGCATGCATAAATGAGGGTGGATATTACATTTGAATTTAATAGTCTTAACTTGGTTTTTGTGCTTATAACTTTGGAATTCCATATGTTCTCAAGATTCTTGAAGATTGATGCTGCTTTTGCAATTCTGATTCTAACTGATGGGAAATGCAGAACAGAAATTAGGAACAGAATAGGCCAAACAAAGACTGCATTTCAGAGAGTGAGAAACGTGTTAGCCAACACATCCTTATCAATGAATGTTAGAAAACGAGTCCTAAAATGTTATGTTGAACCTATCTTGTTATATCGAAGTGAATCATGGACAATAGGCAAGTCTGCACAAAAATCATTGGAAGCAGCAGAAATGTGGTTTATTAGAAGAATGTTGCGAATCCCCTGGACAGAAAAAAAAAAACTAATGAAGAATATATGAGAAGAGCTGGAGAGATAACAAAAATATTGTCCAAAAAATAAGAGAGAGACAATGTACTTTCATAGGACATGCAATGAGAAGAGGGGGCTTTGAAAATATTATAACAACAGGAAAAATAGAAGGAAGAAGATCAAGAGGAAGACCAAGAGAAATGATACTGGACAGTCTGACGGGATGGTGTGAGAGGAGATCACCAACTGAGCTGATGACTTGCATGAAGGATCGTGTACTCTGGAGAAGCATAATAGCCAACACCAGTTGGCACGGCACCTGATGATGATGATGAATGTCATGAGGTAACCACCTGCTACTAACACTGTAAAAACTACCTTAATAACTGTGGACTATTTATTTGTTCCTCTGAGAATATTTAAGGATGCATAAGTCTCTGTCCATGAAGCGAAAGATAAATTTTCTTGGTAACATTTTAGTACTTAGTAACACTATTACTTGTTTTAACTTTCAGAAAGAAAGACACCTGTAGGAAAGCTAAAGTCTTGTGGCCGTGAAGGTGAGAATAGCAATGATGTCTGGGCTATACCTTGATCTAGCTCTAGTTACGTTGCTGCTGGCCAGGGTCACGATCACTACAGGTCAAGACCCGCAGGTCAGGTCACCAGCTGGGACTTTCCGGGGTAAAGTTCTGACTGCTCCAAGCGGCGCCAGATACGAGTCTTACAGAGGGATTCCCTATGCGCTGCCACCCACAGGAGAAAGAAGATTTGCTGTACCGGAGTCGTACCCTGTGATTGAGGTAAAGTTTTGTTTCTCTTTCCAGAGCTGAAGGCCAAGTAATGTTTAATATGTGTATATTAATTCGTGTTTGATTTTTCACTTTTATCACAAGGAAACGACTAACACAAGTACTGTGACTCTATTCGTCAGTGACGAGAGCTACATTTTTATTTACACCAGGTGACTCTTGTACAAATGGATGCAGAATTTGCAACAGTTCAATAGAAAAGGTATAAACAATGGAGAACTCATTTTTAAAGTGCATAACAACTCAATTACACGAGCATACGTAGATAATCGGGCTCTCTCCCATGAACCGTCGACGAAATACAAGTCAAGTTCTTTCTGATCTCGATATCTATTCACCAGCTCTCCCAAGTACCTGCATATCAGCCTAGCTACTAGTTTCATCACATCGGCGTGACTGTCTGATTCTATATCTCTCTATAAATTTCACAAGGTCTGCTTCAACTAAATCTAAATCTCCTACTGTATTTATCGGTAGATGTCTGATGGTTCCTGACTGCACATCTCTCTTGGTCTCCATCTACCCGTCTCCTTCTTTTGGTCTCCATCTACCCGTCTCCTTCTTTTGGTCTCCATCTACCCGTCTCCTTCTCTTGGTCTCCATCTACCCGTCTCCTTCTATGTTCTCAAGATTCTTGAAGATTGATGCTGCTTTTGCAATTCTGATTCTAACTGATGGGAAATGCAGAACAGAAATTAGGAACAGAATAGGCCAAACAAAGACTGCATTTCAGAGAGTGAGAAACGTGTTAGCCAACACATCCTTATCAATGAATGTTAGAAAACGAGTCCTAAAATGTTATGTTGAACCTATCTTGTTATATCGAAGTGAATCATGGACAATAGGCAAGTCTGCACAAAAATCATTGGAAGCAGCAGAAATGTGGTTTATTAGAAGAATGTTGCGAATCCCCTGGACAGAAAAAAAAAACTAATGAAGAATATATGAGAAGAGCTGGAGAGATAACAAAAATATTGTCAAAAAAATAAGAGAGAGACAATGTACTTTCATAGGACATGCAATGAGAAGAGGGGGCTTTGAAAATATTATAACAACAGGAAAAATAGAAGGAAGAAGATCAAGAGGAAGACCAAGAGAAATGATACTGGACAGTCTGACGGGATGGTGTGAGAGGAGATCACCAACTGAGCTGATGACTTGCATGAAGGATCGTGTACTCTGGAGAAGCATAATAGCCAACACCAGTTGGCACGGCACCTGATGATGATGATGAATGTCATGAGATAACCACCTGCTACTAACACTGTAAAAACTACCTTAATAACTGTGGACTATTTATTTGTTCCTCTGAGAATATTTAAGGATGCATAAGTCTCTGTCCATGAAGCGAAAGATAAATTTTCTTGGTAACATTTTAGTACTTAGTAACACTATTACTTGTTTTAACTTTCAGAAAGAAAGACACCTGTAGGAAAGCTAAAGTCTTGTGGCCGTGAAGGTGAGAATAGCAATGATGTCTGGGCTATACCTTGATCTAGCTCTAGTTACGTTGCTGCTGGCCAGGGTCACGATCACTACAGGTCAAGACCCGCAGGTCAGGTCACCAGCTGGGACTTTCCGGGGTAAAGTTCTGACTGCTCCAAGCGGCGCCAGATACGAGTCTTACAGAGGGATTCCCTATGCGCTGCCACCCACAGGAGAAAGAAGATTTGCTGTACCGGAGCCGTACCCTGTGATTGAGGTAAAGTTTTGTTTCTCTTTCCAGAGCTGAAGGCCAAGTAATGTTTAATATGTGTATATTAATTCGTGTTTGATTTTTCACTTTTATCACAAGGAAACGACTAACACAAGTACTGTGACTCTATTCGTCAGTGACGAGAGCTACATTTTTATTTACACCAGGTGACTCTTGTACAAATGGATGCAGAATTTGCAACAGTTCAATAGAAAAAGGTATAAACAATGGAGAACTCATTTTTAAAGTGCATAACAACTCAATTACACGAGCATACGTAGATAATCGGGCTCTCTCCCATGAACCGTCGACGAAATACAAGTCAAGTTCTTTCTGATCTCGATATCTATTCACCAGCTCTCCCAAGTACCTGCATATCAGCCTAGCTACTAGTTTCATCACATCGGCGTGACTGTCTGATTCTATATCTCTCTATAAATTTCACAAGGTCTGCTTCAACTAAATCTAAATCTCCTACTGTATTTATCGGTAGATGTCTGATGGTTCCTGACTGCACATCTCTCTTGGTCTCCATCTACCCGTCTCCTTCTTTTGGTCTCCATCTACCCGTCTCCTTCTTTTGGTCTCCATCTACCCGTCTCCTTCTCTTGGTCTCCATCTACCCGTCTCCTTCTTTTGGTCTCCATCTACCCGTCTCCTTCTCTTGGTCTCCATCTACCCGTCTCCTTCTCTTTGTCTCCATCTACACGTCTCCTTCTCTTGGTCTCCATCTACCCGTCTCCTTCTCTTGGTCTCCATCTACCCGTCTCCTCTGTTTCTCTCCGAGTCTCCATCTGAGGGTCCGAGTATCTTCTTCTCTGACTATCTTGCTATCTTCCTGTCTTTGTCTCTGACTATCTTGATATCTTTGTCTCTGACTATCTTACTATCTTGCTATCTTTGTCTCTGACTATCTTGCTATCTTTGTCTCTGACTATCTTGTTATCTTTGTCTCTGACTATCTTGTTATCTTCGCATCTGACTATCTTGTTATCTTTGTCTCTGACTATCTTACTATCTTTGTCTCTGACTATCTTGTTATCTTCCTATCTTCGTCCCTGACTATCTTGTTATCTTCCTATCTTCGTCTCTGACTATCTTGTTATTTTCCTATCTTCGTCTCTGATTATCTTGTTATCTTTCTATCTTCGTCTCTGACTATCTTGTTATCTTCGCCTCTGACTATCTTGTTATCTTCCTATCCTTGTCTCTGATTATCTTGTTATCTTCCTATCCTTGTCTCTGACTATCTTCCTATCTTCGTCTCGGAATATCTTGTAATCTTCCAATCATGGTCTCTGAATATCTTGTAATCTTCCAATCATGGTCTCTGAATATCTTGTTATCTTCCTATATTCGTCTCTGAATATCTTGTTATCTTCCTATCTTCGTCTCGGAATATCGTGTAATCTTCCAATCATGGTCTCTGAATATATTGTTATCTTCCTATCTTCGTCCCCGACTATCTTGCTATCTTCGTCTCTGACTGTCTTGTTATCTTCCTATCTTTGTCTCTGACTATCTTGTTATCTTCCTATCTTCGTCTCTAAATATCTTGTTATCTTCCTATCTTCGTCTCTGAATATCTTGTTATCTTCCTATCTTTGTTTCTGAATATCTTGTTATCTTCCTATCTTCGTCTCTGACTATCTTGTTATTTTCCTATCTTCGTCTCTGATTATCTTGTTATCTTTCTATCTTCGTCTCTGACTATCTTGTTATCTTCGCCTCTGACTATCTTGTTATCTTCCTATCCTTGTCTCTGATTATCTTGTTATCTTCCTATCCTTGTCTCTGACTATCTTCCTATCTTCGTCTCGGAATATCTTGTAATCTTCCAATCATGGTCTCTGAATATCTTGTAATCTTCCAATCATGGTCTCTGAATATCTTGTTATCTTCCTATATTCGTCTCTGAATATCTTGTTATCTTCCTATCTTCGTCTCGGAATATCGTGTAATCTTCCAATCATGGTCTCTGAATATATTGTTATCTTCCTATCTTCGTCCCCGACTATCTTGCTATCTTCGTCTCTGACTGTCTTGTTATCTTCCTATCTTTGTCTCTGACTATCTTGTTATCTTCCTATCTTCGTCTCTAAATATCTTGTTATCTTCCTATCTTCGTCTCTGAATATCTTGTTATCTTCCTATCTTTGTTTCTGAATATCTTGTTATCTTCCTATCTTCGTTTCTGAATATCTTGTAATCTTCCTATCTTCGCCTCTGAATATCTTGTTATCTTCCTATCTTCGTCTCTAAATATCTTGTTATCTTCCCATCTTCGTCTCTGAGAATCTTGTTATCTTCCTATCTTTGTCTCTGACTATCTTGTTATCTTCCTATCTTTGTCTCTGACTATCTTGCTACCTTCCTATCTTTGTCTCTGATTATCTTGCTATCTTCCTATCTTTGTCTCTGACTATCTTGTTATCTTCCTATCTTTGTCTCTGACTATCTTGCTATCTTTGTCCCTGACTATCTTTCTATCTTTGTCTCTGAGAATCTTGGTCTCGGAGTTTTAGTTCCGCCCTTCGACTCTGTGTGTGAAGATCTGCGCGTCCCGTTTTGTATCTCTGCGCGTCTCTTCGCGTCTCGCTCGGTCCCTGGTTTTATCCTGGAGTCCAGTTTGATGAACTCTCTCTCTCTCTCTCTCTGAACCTTAAGTGCCCAGGGCACATGAGGCTTCCGCAAGGATTTTCCACACACGCCTGTCCTTTGCCTTTTTTTCTGCTCTTGCCCAGGTGAGCCCTCTATTGCTCAACATCCTCTCTGTTGTTCTTCTCTATGTCTCTTTTGGTCTACCCTTACTTCTGTTCCCCTGTGGTGTCCATCTTAGTGCTATTTTTGGTAGTGAGTTGTCAGTCACTCGGAGCACATGTCCCAACCATCGCCAGCGCCTTTCCTCAATAATTGTTGTCAGTGGCTTCATCTGTATTTCTGCCAACAAGATGTTATTTCTTATGGTGAACTGAGCACTCATGATTTCTACTCCGCCTCTGGTCCACTGGTTTGGTACCGAATGCTTCCCGAGTCATAACAACCTGCCAGTTTAGTGGTGTCGAATGTCCACCCTTGTCCTTGGCACTTTCTACCTGTACCTAGTGATTGGTTATTAGTCTGGTTTCTTTATGACTGTATGTCACTTCTACTCCCACTAACTGGCTGTATGTCACTTCTACTCCCACTAACTGGCTGTATGTCATATTTACTCCCACTAACTGGCTGCATGTCACTTCTACTCCCACTAACTGGCTGTATGTCACTTCTACTCCCACTAACTGGCTGTATGTCATATTTACTCCCACTAACTGGCTGCATGTCACTTCTACTCCCACTAACTGGCTGTATGTCACTTCTACTCCCACTAACTGGTTGTATATCACATTTACTCCCACTAACTGGTTGTATGTCACTTCTACTCCCACTAACTGGTTGTATGTCACTTCTACTCCCACTAACTGGTTGTATATCACATTTACTCCCACTAACTGGTTGTATGTCACTTCTACTCCCACTAACTGGTTGTATGTCACTTCTACTCCCACTAACTGGTTGTATGTCACTTCTACTCCCACTAACTGGCTGTATGTCACTTCTACTCCCACTAACTGGCTGTATGTCACTTCTACTCCCACTAACTGGCTGTATCTTACTTCTTCTAATACCACTAACTGACTGTACCTCAGACGTACTACCATTAACTGGCTGTATGTCACTGTACTACCACTAATTGGCTAAATCTCACTTCTGTACCACTAACTGGATCTCACTTACACTAGTACTAACTGGCTGCATCTCACTTATACTAACACTAACTGTCTGTCTAAATTCTACTACCAATAACTTGCTGAATATTTTTTCTGCTACCATTAACTGGTTGAATCTCTCCTTCTACTACTAACTGCCTATGTCTCACTTTTACTACCACAAACTGGCTGTATCTCACTACCACTAACTTGCTGAACATCTCTTCTACTACCACTAACTGGTTGTATCTCTCTTCTGCTACCACTAACTGGATGAATCTCACTTCTGCTACATCTAACTTCCTGAATCTCACTTCTACTACAACTAACTGCCTGAATCTCTCATCTGCTACCACTAACTGGCTGACTTCTACTACCACTAACTGGCTGAATCTCACTTCTACTACCACTAACTGGCTGAATCTCACTTCTACTACCACTAACTGGATGAATCTCACTTCTACTATCACTAACTGGCTGAATCTCACTTCTGCTACCACTAACTGGCTGAATCTACTACCACTAACTAGCTGAATCTCACTTCTGCTACCACTAACTGGCTGAATCTCACTTCTGCTACCACTAACTGGCTGAATCTCACTTCTACTACCACTAACTGGCTGAATCTACTACCAATAACTGGCTGAATCTCACTTCTACTACCTTTAACTGGCTGAATCTGCTACCACGAACTGGCCGAATCTTTTTTCTGCTACCATTAATTGGCGATATCACACTTCTACTATCACTAACTGGCTGAATCTACTATCACTAACTGGCTGAATCTACTATAACTAACTGGCTGTATCTACTATAACTAACTGGCTGAATCTACTACTACTAACTGGCTGAATGTCACTTATACTACTATTGACTGTCTGATTCACACTTCTAATACCATTAATTGGCTGAATCGCACTTCTGCTATCACAAACTGGCTGAACCTCTCTTCTGTTACAACTAACTGCTGAATCTCACTTCTATTAACACTAACTGGCTGACTCTCTTTTCTGCTACCACTAACTGGCTGTATCTCTCTTCTGCTACCACGAACTGGCTGTATCTCTCTTCTGCTACCACGAACTGGCTGTATCTCTCTTCTGCTACCACGAACTGGCTGTATCTTATTTCTGCCAAGTTGTGAGCTTATGTCTGTAAGCGTAAATTTACAAAAAAAAATGTACAAAATTATTTTCCAATTATTTAGTTTAGTAGATGGTAAGAGTTAATCTTATACCAGTTACCATTAATGAGTTCAGCAGAGTTTAACAAGGTTAGCAGCACGCTACTATGTTGGTGCTAAAGATGTGAAATTATAATTGATTGTATCTCTATAATTTTCCAAATGATAAATAAATAATCCACTCAGGGGGTATACGAAGCCTCCGATTTCGGCCCGATCTGTGTGCAGACCCTGGCGGGCCCTGCCACAGGGCAGGAGGACTGCTTGTTTCTGAACGTCTTCACACCTGCCAGTCAAAAGTTAAAATATTTTGGAAGAACTTTTCTGAATATAAGAACGTTCGTCTGTGTCGGGTCATCCGTTTCATGCTTAGGACTAGTCACGTGGTCATGTGGCAGACCAGAGGACCAGTGGGAAGGAAAGAAGCCACACTTGTAGTTATATAGGTTATTATTTGATGTGACGTTTGCGTGTAACTACTGTTACTGCATTGACACGATGTGTTATAGAAAAGAAAGCGAAGTATCTGTTTGTGTTTACAAAATGTGTAAACTAGGGAAAAAAGTAGGAACAGCTTTATTACTTAACGAGTACACAGTTGTGAAGTTTCGGCGTGAGCCTTAATCTTACCAAAAAAAAAAAAATACAGGACGAAGAAATAGAGAGAGAAGATAAAATATAAATTTATATGAATCTCTCTCTCTCTCTCTCAACCTTAAGTGCCCAGGGCACATGTGGCTTCCGCAAGGGTTTTCCACAAATGCCTGTCCTTCGCCTTTTTTTCTGCTCTTGCCCAGGTGAGCCCTCTATTGCTCAACATCCTTTCTGTTGTTCTTCTCCATGTCTCTTTTGGTCTATCCTTACTTCTGTTCCCCTGTGGTGTCCATCTTAGTGCTATTTTTGGTAGTGAGTTATCAGTCATTCGGAGCACATGTCCCAACCATCGCCAGCGTCTTTCCTCAATAATTGTTGTCAGTGGTTTCATCTGCATTTCTGCCAATAAGATGTTATTTCTTATGGTGTTTGGCCAAAATATTTTTTTAATTCTACGTAAACATTTAGTCTGGAAAGAATTCAACTTGTTTTCTATGGTTTTGGTGATTTTCCAGCATTCACTTCCAAATTTTTTTAAAAAATTTATATGAATGCTGTGTAAAAAATAGGAATGGAAAAAATAGTATAAAATAAAATGACATAGGTCATAACTGGGTAGGGGGATTCACAACAATTTGTGAATGACTCTATCTTCTGTTCTGCTGTCACCCACTGCTGTTCTCTGTCTCCGTCCTTTCTTTTTTTGTTATTTTCTTCTCCTTCGTCCTCCTGCTCTATGTATCTATTTTGTCCTTCTGTCCTCCCTCTTCTTATAAGTGATCCAAAAATGGTGGCTATCAACAATTAGAGAAATGATGGCTGTGATAATCAACAGTTAGAGAAATGATGGCTGTGATAATCAACAGTTAGAGAAATGATGGCTGTGATAATCAACAATTAGAGAAATGATGGCTGTGATAATCAACAGTTAGAGAAATGATGGCTGTGGTAATCAACAGTTAGAGAAATGGTGAGCGTACTACCAGCATGGATGGTAAGTGAATGGTAATCAAACAGTGAGAAGTTCAGATCTTTCACCAGCATATTTGGTCTACCTTAATCTACTTCTATAAACTGAGCGGGTGCTGGTGCCTGTGATCTGTATGCGTGGAAGTATTTGTTTCATATCATTCTATCATCATATTATTTGGTTTGTTCAGTGAGTAGGGTGTTCTATCATCATATTATTTGGTTTGTTCAGTGAGTAGGGTGTTCTATCATCATATTATTTGGTTTGTTCAGTGAGTAGGGTGTTCTATCATCATATTATTTGGTTTGTTCAGTGAGTAGGGTGTTCTATCATCATATTATTTGGTTTGTTCAATGAGTATGGTGTTCGACTATTTAGGAAAGATAACTGTTCAGATCTTATAGGAAACCTTGTCTCCTTAGTGCGCCATGTTTGCTCTTGATCTTCTGTGTAGTGAAACCAGATTCCTATCTTTGAAAACAGAGATATGTGCCTTTAAGGCAGGACATGGCGAGGCACACTAGAGTAAACCTTAGAGCTGTCTGTTCGTGTCTTGAGTGAAAACAAAAGTTTGCGTAGAACGGCCATATAAAACTCGAGGGTCGTCGGAAAAGTATGTTGATAAGGGTTGTTACTTCCAGAGAAAAATGTACATAACTCACTGTGCACTGTTGCTCCACGAGGGACACCTTATTTTTTCACCTGGTCGCCATGACGACAGAGGCATTTGTTTAAGCGTATGGCAAGTTTATTGATGCCCGGTATGCACTGTACACAGCTGCATTAATTGTTGTTTTCCAGGGCATCACAACAGGCCTTTCTGTTCCCCAAACAATGTAGCCATTACCATGCCAACAGATGCCATGAATTTCCTGGTTCGCGGGGAGTCTGGATGCTTCCAGTCCACGCTTGCACATTTAGATTCTGGGGTGCTTCCAGTCCACGCTTGCACATTTAGATTCTGGGGTGCTTCCAGTCCACGCTTGCACATTTAGATTCTGGGGTGCTTCCAGTCCACGCTTGCACATTTAGATTCTGGGATGCTTCCAGTCCACGCTTGCACATTTAGATTCTGGGGTGCTTCCAGTCCACGCTTGCACATTTAGATTCTGGGATGCTTCCAGTCCACGCTTGCACATTTAGATTCTGGGGTGCTTCCAGTCCACGCTTGCACATTTAGATTCTGGGGTGCTTCCAGTCCACGCTTGCACATTTAGATTCTGGGGTGCTGGGGCGAATTCATGTCCCATCACCAGTGACAGCGCGTTCTAAAAAGTCTTGGCCATGTATAGTATCTTGTTTCAGGAATGACACGGCTTATGTCATTCTCTTTGCCTTCTGGTCCTTCGAAAGGGCTCGAGGGACCCAATGCACCCATACCTTATCAAAATCTCAAATGCATGGTCATTCTGGAGACTGTTTCATCTGGCACACAGAGGTCATGAGTCAGTTCGTTTAGAGGTCATGCGTCAGTTCGTACAGAGGTCATGCGTCAGTTCGTTCACAGTGACTTGTCTGTTCTTCAGTATCGCGAGTAGTACGCATTTTTTCACTGCCGCACCTGCCGTACTGGGTCTGCCACTCCGTGCTAAGTCACTGGTGGCCACTCTCCGGGTTCAAATTTATAATGGAGAGACTGCTTCCAGATTACATGACCGCGTGCAGAGACTTCTGCATGATATTACCCACCATGCTTCAAAACCAATTCCTCATCACTTCAATGGCTGCCACCTACAGAGGCAAATTTTCTAGTAACAGCCAATAAACAATGTCGACTCTGACAACAGAAGCCGCCCGGCGCTTGAGAAGCGCTACATTCAGGAATATGGGAGGCTGAAGTCATACAGTTTGAACTCGCACTTCAGCTACACTTAACCTTCTTTTTCTTCACAATCATACTCCCTCTCTGTTAAATTCTACCATTTACTTACCTGTAACTTATATCCCAGAATCCTTTCTCTGCACTAGTTTACAGACATTCTACCCCAACCACATTCATCTCTCCTACTCACCATTGTCTCTGCTGTCCCTCTCTCTCCTTTCTCTCTCTCTCCTGTACTCTTACCCTTCTCTCCGCTAGATTACCATTGTGTCCTTCTCTCTCCTGTACTCTTATTCATGTCTCTCAATTTACCATTGTGTCCCTCCCTCTCTCTCTCTCTCTCCTTTTCTCTTACCCTTCTCTCTACCAGATAACCATTGTGACCCTCCCCTTCTCTCTCCTTTCCTCTTTCTCTCTGCTAGATTACCGTTGTCCTCTTACCCTTCTCTCTGCCAGATTACCATTGTGCCCCCCTCTCTCTCTCCTGCTCTCTTTTGTGAAATTCTTATTTGTTATCACTCATATGAATTTATATTTAATATTCTTTCCCTATTCCTTGTTCGTGTACTTTTCTGTATGATTAAGATGTAAACAAAAACATCACAAATGTGTGTTAGTTAACTAATAAAGTTGTTCATAGTTGTGTTTTAAATAATTTTCATGTTCTATTATGACAGATTTACTGCAGTGGATTTTGTATATTTATGCATTTAGCACATTATTCGTGGCTTGAAATTATTCACAACATTTTAACACATGCTGTCGACTGATCACATCGTCTCCGTAGATTTTCAGCAACTGGCCATGATTAATTTCCGCGGAAGACAACTTCTTCCAGTTCAGAAATCGCAGCACGAATCTCCTTTTTGGATCAATGCTCCAGTCGACCCTCTGTCTTTAACTGACAGATGCTGCACAGATCTTCGACAGATGTTGGACAGATGTTGGACAGATATTGCATAGATGTTGGACAAATGTTGGACAGATACTGCACAGATGTTGGACAGATGTTGGACAGATGTTGGACAGATACTGCACAGATGTTGGACAGATGCTGGATAGATGCTGCACAGATGTTGGACAGATGCTGGACAGATACTGCACAGATGTTGGACAGATGCTGGATAGATGGTGCACAGATGTTGGACAGATGCTGGATAGATACTGCACAGATGTTGGACAGATGCTGGATAGATACTGCACAGATGTTGGACAGATGCTGGATAGATGGTGCACAGATGTTGGACAGATGCTGGATAGATGGTGCACAGATGTTGGACAGATGCTGGATAGATGGTGCACAGATGTTGGACAGATGCTGGATAGATGGTGCACAGATGTTGGACAGATGCTGGACAGATGGTGCACAGATGCTGCCACCTGACATACCGTTGCTACTTGACGAGTAAAAACCTCCAGAACCACCCCCCTGTACTCTGATATCACTTTTATGGCCGCTGCCTTTCTCGAAAACTAACTCTTACTTACAACCAGAAAGCTTCCTTCATTGACGGACAAAAAAGTACATCAGACATTTCTGTTTGATAAAACAAACTGAAGTAATTTTCCAGCAACTGGCAAGATGTCCCGGGTAAAAATAATGTTCAGTTATATAAAACGTTTCATAATCTTCTCTCGTTTGCTGTTCATTTTCACAAATAGATAACTTCTATTTTGTCTAGTAAGCACGTCTGTCTAGTAAGCACTTCTGTCTTGTAAGCTCTTCTTTCTAGTAAGCTCTTCTATCTAGTAAGCTCTTCTTTCTAGTAAGCTCTTCTTTATAGTAAGCTCTTCTTTCTAGTAAGCTCTTCTATATAGTAAGCACTTCTGTCTAGTAAACTCTTCTATCTAGTAAGCTCTTCTTTCTAGTAAGCTCTTCTTTATAGTAAGCTCTTCTTTCTAGTAAGCTCTTCTATATAGTAAGCACTTCTGTCTAGTAAACTCTTCTATCTAGTAAACCCTTCTTTCTAGTAAACTCTTCTGTCTAGTAAGCACTTTTATCTAGCAAGCACTTCTGTCTAATAAGCTCTTCTGTCTAATAAGCTCTTCTATTTAGTAAGCACTTCTGTCTAGTAAGCACTTCTATCCAGTAAGCTCTTCTGTCTAGTAAGCACTTCTCTCTAGTATATCTAGTAAGCTATTCTATATGAGAGACCAAGTCATCTTCAGAGATAGACACACCATTTCTATTAAGCTCTTCTGTACGAAACACAGGTCATTTTAAGGGCTAGATACATCATCTGTTCTGAGTTTTTCTGTACGAAACACCAGGTCATCTTAAGGGCTAGATAGTCATGTGTTCTGATCTTTTCTGTACGAAAGATCAGGTCATCTTAAGAGATAGATACATCATCTCCTGTATCTGAGACCGAATCACCTTCAAAGCAATATCTGCGTCATGTGATCCTTCATTCTATTCTGTATTAGAAGCCCTGTCATCTTGACACTTAGATAAACTGCCTTCTTAGATAAATTGCCTTCTTAGATAAACTAAGATAAGAACTGTATGCATACCACTACCAAAAAAGGGTGACCTAAAATTCTGCAAAAACTACAGAACTCTTGCCCTGATTAGTCATGCCAGTAAAATTCTGTTAAAAATCATAATGGGTAGACTTTGTAAGAAAATAGAAGAAGAAGTCAATGTGGTCCAAGCTGGTTTCAGGCAAGGAAGAGGATCAAGAGATCATATGTTCAATATAGGATTTAATAACAGAGAAATGCAGAGAGTTTAATGTGAGTTTATATTTATCTTGTATAGAATATTCAAAGGCATTTGATTGTGTACAACACCAGAAACTTTGGGAAATAATGGAAAAATGAGATTTCCAACACACTGGATATATTAACATCACTGTTGTATCTAGACCAACAAGCAGCACTAAGAATAAATGGTAAAACAACAACTTTGTTTGACATAAAACAAGGGGTCCGTCAGGGGTGCATATTGCCACCCTACTTATTTAACTTGTATACTGAAAATATAATGAGGAATGTTAGAGAAGATGTAGACAAAGAATATTACTATGCCATAACACTTGGAGGTTATGAAATACCAGAGATTAGATATGCTGATGACACATTATTACTCTCCACAACACAAAAAGGAATGGAAAAACTAATTATGTTAGTCCGTAAGAACAGCGAAGAGCAAAACTTCTATCTTAATGCGAAGAAAACTAAATTGATGACAACTGACAAAACAAACAAGGCAGCTGAAATATATATCAATGAGGAAAAACTGGAAGAAGTGGAGAGTTTTGAATATCTTGGATCATTACTAACTAATAATGGAGATACAATGAGGGAAATTATAAGGAGGACATCTATCGCTCTTCAGAAAGTAAAACAAATAAAGAATCTGTGGAGAGGAGCAGACAGAACTACAAAAATAGGGCAATTATCTTTCACATCGCAACATATGCCTGTGAGACCTGGACACTTAACAAAACAGCTGAGAAACACATAAATGCCTTTGAATGTAAATGCTACAGAAGAGTTCTTCAAATACCATGGACACAAAAAAGAACAAATATATCTATACTACAAGAACTTAATATTGAAGAAGGCTGGCTAGTAAAGAGGATTAAAGAGAGAAAACCTAAATATTTTGGACACATTAAACGTCATGATAATCTAAAGACGACCGTCTTGGAAGGGTACATAATGGGAAAAAGAAAGAGAGGAAGGTCAAGGCGATGATGGCTGCAAGACATCGTTGATAATCTGCAAATGGATGCATCAGCAGCAGGCCATCTTGTTCACAATCGAGAGGCCTACAGGAGTGCTGTTAGGGAAGCAAAGTTTCGCAAGTGACATGCAAATGAATGAAAGATAAACTACTTTCTTAGATAAACTACTTTCTTAGATAAATTACCTTCTTAGATAAATTACCTTCTTAGATAAACTACCTTCTTAGATAAATTACCTTCATGTTGTCGCAGGAAACAGCAGCAAGGAATGGTCTGAAGAGCGTTCTGGTATTTATCCATGGAGGCGGCCTTATCATGGGCTCTTCCAACATTTACGTGCCTGGTGACCTCGTTACCAAGGTAACGGAAAAAAACGACTACGTGTTACTGTTAATTAAGTTATTCTAATTTCCTGGACTATTACGATCAGGTCTGTAAATACAGGGGCTTTTTGGCTGGTTGTTGCTCTTCTTTTGAGTATATGCTGGTTGTAAGTGACGACAAGAGGAAAAATCTTGGAAAAACAGGCACGGATTTTGCTGAGATAACTTGCATGAATTGCTGGAAGAGACTGAATGAAATAACTTTTTTCATCATCATGGACAACAGTGTTAACTTCTGACCCATATCCTGACATAGGCATATGGCCAAAATATTGGTTTGTTAATATTTGTTTCACATTTCTAAGTTTTTATCTCATTACCTCTTTTGCTATTCCTTCAGGCCTTTAATTCTTCATTGTTTTTCCCTAACCGCGCCATATATTTCTGGCTGTCTCTGTAAGGTTCATTTCTGTTGCAATCTTCATCTGATCTATCTAGACCCAGACAGCCAGGCTGTGAAACACATCAGACTTTATCATCCATCAGACTTTATCAACCATCAGACTTTATCAACCATCAGACTTTATCAACCATCAGACTTTATCAACCATCAGACTTTAGCCGTCGTGAGCGTCGCTCCACTTCATCAAAGACAGAAAACTGGAATGAATCTTCCGCGCTTCCTTGTACCTCCCATCTCACAGAGTACTCACTTCATAGAGCACCTACTTCTAACCACTTTTTTTTGTTTATCTTGTCCACCCATGTACATCTAAACTGTACTTTTGTGTACCTACTTCCAAGTGTACATTTGTTGTGTTAGAAGTTTTATTTTGCCGGGTAAATTCAGAATTACTCTCATCAGAAAAGGTTATTGTAATGAGTAGCGAGTGGAAGAAGAATTAGTACGTCATGAATTTTGTCTGACAACTCTTAAAGATTTTTTTCTAGGTTTGTAGCAGGGCAGCAGTTGAAGAGAATACGCCGACATCAGATTCACATCTACAACGTAAGACAACAACGGCTTTAGGATACACAAGAAGACATAGGGCAGTGGCTCAACCACAAGAAGACACAGACCAGTGGCTCAACCATAAGAAGACACAGACCAATGGCTCAACCACAAGAAGACACAGACCAGTGGCTCAACCACAAGAAGACATAGGCCAGTGGCTCAACCACAAGAAGACACAGACCAGTGGCTCAACCATAAGAAGACACAGACCAATGGCTCAACCACAAGAAGACACAGACCAGTGGCTCAACCACAAGAAGACACAGACCAGTGGCTCAACCACAAGAAGACATAGGCCAGTAACTCAACCACAAGAAGACGAAACATGAAGACATTGTCTTGTCTCTCCTCAGTTATTAAGTCGAACCATGTTCTAGCACATCCGCGCGTTCAGAGAGCTGGGTCTCTAGTTCCATCTCAACTGTCTTAGCGACAGCTCATACGAGCATTCTCTCCCCTTACAATTCACGAGCTCCTGAGTTTCCACTCGAGGCTCGTGCAAGGTGAGATAACTGTAAACTTCTCCTGGCTCAGGAGACTTATACAGTAACTGATATGAAAAAGAGGGGAAATAACATAAAAAACATTACTGCTACACACAAGACACCAAGTATAAGCTCCCATGAAGGATAATATTACCAGCACAGGAAGATCTGGAGTGAGTGTTGCAAATATGACCACGGTTCCACTCATACAGACAGGTTACAAATGCCATGGATCAGGAAAAAGAGGATCAGACGTTCGAATTCTTGTTAAGCCCTCTCCACGTTTAGATCCCACATGTCCTTCGAAGACAAAGAGCAGCTCAGTCAATAGAGAATTGAGTTTTAATGCTCAAATGAGTTTATCACCGACAAAATAATGGATACTCGCATACGCGTAAATTATGTTCGGGAGATTGACTGTACAATGATACAAACATACATACACACATAAGCACACATACACAAATAAAAACACAAACACAAATACATAAAACGCACAGATACAGCAAGTACATGCACAGAAACAAACACTACGAGGAAACATACATAAGGAAACACACAGACACGTATGCACAAACACACAAATATAAAGAAACACAAACACATATACTCAAATATTTCAGATATGTCTGAAGGGCGAGGCACACTAGTGTATACGTGGTTGTCAGTGTGTTAAGTGAAGATTCCAGCAAATATAACTTCTCCACAAACATCGGAGAAAATCGGAAATGGAGGATATCTGAAAATTAAGGCGGAAAAGAACTCCGAATTAAATTTAAGTAGCAATATTTTTGTATGTATGCATTATGTGTTTCTGTATGTATGTGTTTGTTTGTGTATGTGTCTGTACATTTCTTTATATTTGTATGTTAGTTTGTGTATATGCATCTATATGTTTTATGTGGATGTGTGTTTGTTTGCATCTATGTGTTTGTGTGTATATTGTCTGAGTATTGTTTGTGTATATTTTTCCGTGCTTTTGTTTATGTATGTGGTGTTTGTGTATAAATGTATGTGTGTGTGTCTTTGTGTGTATGTTTGTGTATACATATATGTGTGTGTGTGTCTTTGTGTGTGTGTGAGAGAGAGAGAGAGAATGGACACTTGTTTCTACAGCGTAGAGTGCCAGTCTCGCTAGATAACGTAACCGTTGATCGTTCTTTAAGAAAGAGAATTTAAAGTTTTTTTCAACCACGTGTGGGTTGCGGCGGGGAACTGTGGACAAGTTCCAGGTTGGCTGTGTCTGTACAACGCGGCCAAGTGAGCAGTGGGATCGTGCACGAGGAAGTTCTGAGCACGGACAACGTGTCTGGGGAGGGGGGGGGGGGGGTAGGGGCTCCCCTAGACTCTGGACAGTTGTTAGATATCAGAGACGGAGGCGATGATTGTCCACATGCTGGACACTTTGGTGGAGCCATGCTGGAAGTCGTACGATCGGCTTATGGAATCCCATATGGGGACCTGAATGGGAAGGTTCCAGTAAATGTAAGGAGTGTGCTGATTACTGGTTCTTTTTATAGAAGAATACGGTCCTAGATGGGTGGGGAGTGGAGTTTATTATTGTCCATGTTTGTTCCTGGGCAACTGTTCACTGATAAGGTAGATATTTGTTCCTAGTCAACTGTTCTCAGATAAGGTAGATGTTTGTTCCTAGTCAACTGTTCTCTGATAAGGTAGATATTTATTCCTAGTCAACTGTTCTCTGATAAGGTAGATGTTTATTCCTAGTCAACTGTTCTCTGATAAGGTAGATGTTTGTTCCTAGTCAACTGTTCTCAGATAAGGTAGATGTTTATTCCTAGTCAACTGTTCTCAGATAAGGTAGATGTTTGTTCCTAGTCAACTGTTCTCAGATAAGGTAGATGTTTGTTCCTAGTCAACTGTTCTCTGATAAGGTAGATGTTTGTTCCTAGTCAACTGTTCTCAGATAAGGTAGATGTTTGTTCCTAGTCAACTGTTCTCAGATAAGGTAGATATTTATTCCTAGTCAACTGTTCTCTGATAAGGTAGATGTTTGTTCCTAGTCAACTGTTATCTGATAAAGTAGATATTTATTCCTAGTCAGCTGTTCTCTGATAAAGTAGATATTTATTCCTACTCAACTTTTCTCTGATAGGGTATTTATTTGTTCCTAGTCAGCTGTTCCCTGATAGGGTAAATATTTGTTACTACTATCTGTTAAGATAAGTTAGATATTTGTTACTACAAACTTGTTATCTGATAAGGTAATTATTTGTACTTACTCACCTATTCTCTGATAAGTTTGATATTTGCTGCTACTCACCTGTTCTCTGATACGATAGATATTTGTTCCTACTCACCTGTTCTCTGATAAGATAGATATTTGTTCCTACTCACCTCTTCTCTGATAAGGTAGATATTTGTTACTACTCACCTGTTCTCTGATAAGGTTTGTTCTTACTCACCTGTTCTCTGATAAGTTGGATATTTGTTCCTACTCACCTGTTCTCTGATAAGGTGGATATTTGTTACTACTCACATGTTCTCTGATAAAATAGATATTTGTTAATACTTCAATTTTCTCTGATAAGGTGGGATATTCTGGCAACCCAAGAAGGAGTGTCAGAGAAAACGAGGATGAAGAAGAAAGTAGCTATTTTGTCTATAATTTTGTGTTGTGCTAACCTATGTTATCTATAGTTTAGTGTTGTGCTAACCCATGGTGCCTATAGTTTTCTTTTGTGCTAACCTATGGTGCCTATAGTTTTGTGTTGTGCTAATCTATGTTGTCTATAGTTTTGTGTTGTGCTAACCTATGTTGTCTATAGTTTTGTGTTGTGCTAACCTATGGTATTTATAGTTTTGTATTGTGTTAACCTATGTTGTCTATAGTTTTATTTTGTGCAAACCTATGTTGTCTATAGTTTTTTGTTGTGCTAACCTATGGTGTCTATAGTTTTCTGTTGTGCTAACCTATGTTGTTTATAGTTTTGTTTTGTGCTAACCGATGTTGTTTATAGTTTTGTGTTGTGCTAACCTATGGTGCCTTATAGTGTCTAAGATATGAGTATGATGTATGGGAAGATAATGTCTCATAGTGTCTAACTAAGATCTGAGTGTCATGTGTGAAGATAATGTCTCATAGTATCTGAGATGTGAGTGTAATGTGTGTGAAGATAATGTCCCATAGTGTCTCTAAGATATGAGTGTGATGTGTGTGAAGATAATGTCCCATAGTGTCTCTAAGATATGAGTGTGATGTGTGTGAAGATAATGTCCCATAGTGTCTCTAAGATATGAGTGTGATGTGTGTGAAGATAATGTCTCATAGTGTGTAAGATATGAGTGTGAAGTGTGTGAAGATAACGTCTCATAGTGTGTAAGATATGAGTGTGCTATGTGTGAAGATAACGTCTCATAGTGTGTAAGATATGAGTGTGAAGTGTGTGAAGATAGCGTCTCATAGTGTCTCTAAGATATGAGTGTGATGTGTGTGAAGATAACGTCTCATAGTGTGTAAGATATGAGTGTGATGTGTGTGAAGATAACGTCTCATAGTGTGTAAGATATGAGTGTGAAGTGTGTGAAGATAACGTCTCATAGTGTGTAAGATATGAGTGTGAAGTGTGTGAAGATAACGTCTCATAGTGTGTAAGATATGAGTGTGAAGTGTGTGAAGATAACGTCTAATAGTGTGTAAGATATGAGTGTGATGTGTGTGAAGATAACGTCTCATAGTGTCTCTAAGATATGAGTGTGATGTGTGTGAAGATAATGTCTCATAGTGTGCAAGATATGAGTGTGAAGTGTGTGAAGATAACGTCTCATAGTGTCTAAGATATCAGTGTGAAGTGTGTGAAGATAATGTCTCATAGTGTGTAAGATATGGATGTGAAGTGTGTGAAGATAACGTCTCATAGTGTCTAAGATATGGATGTGATGTGTGTGAAGATAACGTCTCATAGTGTCTAAGATATGGATGTGAAGTGTGTGAAGATAACGTCTCATAGTGTGTAAGATATGGATGTGATGTGTGTGAAGATAACGTCTCATAGTGTTTAAGATGTGAGTGTGATGTGTGTGAAGATAACGTCTCATAGTGTCTAACTAATATCTCAGTGTGATGTCCATGAAGTTAAGGTTACATAGTGTCTAACGAAGGTTCAAGTGTGAAATGGTGAATAATTATATGACATTTTCTGCTGTTATTATGGCAAATCAAGTTTCTGCCGCGACCTCTGTTAAACAAATAAACTAGAAGTGAGATAAAGTCATACTTCCAGAGTGGCGTCATGGAAATGATATAACTGGTCTGCAAGTGTTTCAAGTACACTCTGTTTAGAGATTACAAACTATTCGTCTTGTAATAGGTAATGACGATCAGTGTTAATATCAGCTGGAAGTAATGAAATAGCAACTGTACAACGAGAACAATTCTATCATTTACATCTTCTTTACAAATGTGACAGTATATTCAGCTGAAGTGTTATGATTGACAAATCGACAGACGAAAGTGTTACCAAGAGAAAGTGATATGACAATGAGTGATACAGACCAGCAGAATACTGTAAAACTTTCTAAAACTAAAACATAAATCTGTTGTAGCTGTAATGTTGATCAGTGTCCAGTTCGCGTTGAAGTCTTGATGCGGTCACGTGATTGGCTGAGGGCCGTGTTGGGGGTGTTTTGTTTATGTTTAGAGTAATCGAGTTGCTGATAAGTGTTTGTTTAGAGTAGTCAAGTTTTTGTTTAGAGTAGTCAAGTTTTTGTTTAGAGTAGTCAAGTTTTTGTTTAGAGTAGTCAAGTTTTTGTTTAGAGTAGTCAAGTTTTTGTTTAGAGTAGTCAAGTTTTTGTTTAGAGTAGTCAAGTGTTTGTTTAGAGTAGTCAAGTTTTAAGTGTTTGTTTAGAGTAGTCAAGTTTTAAGTGTTTGTTTAGAGTAGTCAAGTTGTTGATTGTTTAGAGTAGTCAAGTTGTTGATTGTTTAGAGTAGTCAAGTTGTTGATTGTTTAGAGTAGTCAAGTTGTTGATTGTTTAGAGTAGTCAAGTTGTTGATTGTTTAGAGTAGTCAAGTTGTTGATTGTTTAGAGTAGTCAAGTTGTTGATTGTTTAGAGTAGTCAAGTTGTTGATTGTTTAGAGTAGTCAAGTTGTTGATTGTTTAGAGTAGTCAAGTTGTTGATTGTTTAGAGTAGTCAAGTTGTTGAGTGTTTTGCTTGTTGTTGTTGTTTGTACTTTATAACCGGATTTAAGAAAAGAATCAATACATCATTTCTTCCTCTTATTTCAGTTATTGGTTCTGCTGTCTTTGTTGGTGGGTGATAGACAGAGAGGTGGGTGGAGGTGTGGCCATGTTTTCCTATGTATAACACGATTCTGGTGGCTTCTCACGGAGCTGAACTTAACATGGTTTAAGATGGTTTTAATGCGTGTTCATCACTACACGCATCTGCTCGGTGAAAGGGCCATAACCCGACTTTTGTCTACACGAGCAAACACGACCAGGATTTGGTCCGCATTCATCAGTTTGAACGTTTTTTTAAAAACTTTCTCTGTTTTGTATTCAAGGCCGACATTGTGGTCGTCACGATGAACTACAGACTTGGCTTGTTGGGGTTCTTGCACGGAAATTCTGATTCTCTGCCTGGAAACCAAGGTTACTGAGACCAGGTGTTGGCTCTCCGCTGGGTCAAGGACAACATCCGAGCGTTTGGTGGTGACCCTGATGACGTCACGCTTTCTGGGGAGTCGGCGGGATCCATAAGTACTTCTGTGCTGAGTATCTCCCCGCTAGGAAAAGATCTTTTTAATAAAGTAAGAGTAATCTGTATAGTTCAAAGACGACGTCAAGCGTGGTCCCCACCATCAGCTAACGATTATGTCACTGATCGTGTACACAGCAGACAACAAGCATGGCCCCCACCAGCAGCTAACGATTATGAAGATAACGTCTCATAGTGTTTAAGATGTGAGTGTGATGTGTGTGAAGATAACGTCTCATAGTGTCTAACTAATATCTCAGTGTGATGTCCATGAAGTTAAGGTTACATAGTGTCTAACGAAGGTTCAAGTGTGAAATGGTGAATAATTATATGACATTTTCTGCTGTTATTATGGCAAATCAAGTTTCTGCCGCGGCCCCTGTTAAACAAATAAACTAGAAGTGAGATAAAGTCATACTTCCAGAGTGGCGTCATGGAAATGATATAACTGGTCTGCAAGTGTTTCAAGTACACTCTGTTTAGAGATTACAAACTATTCGTCTTGTAATAGGTAATGACGATCAGTGTTAATATCAGCTGGAAGTAATGAAATAGCAACTGTACAACGAGAACAATTCTATCATTTACATCTTCTTTACAAATGTGACAGTATATTCAGCTGAAGTGTTATGATTGACAAATCGACAGACGAAAGTGTTACCAAGAGAAAGTGATATGACAATGAGTGATACAGACCAGCAGAATACTGTAAAACTTTCTAAAACTAAAACATAAATCTGTTGTAGCTGTAATGTTGATCAGTGTCCAGTTCGCGTTGAAGTCTTGATGCGGTCACGTGATTGGCTGAGGGCCGTGTTGGGGGTGTTTTGTTTATGTTTAGAGTAATCGAGTTGCTGATAAGTGTTTGTTTAGAGTAGTCAAGTTTTTGTTTAGAGTAGTCAAGTTTTTGTTTAGAGTAGTCAAGTTTTTGTTTAGAGTAGTCAAGTTTTTGTTTAGAGTAGTCAAGTTTTTGTTTAGAGTAGTCAAGTTTTTGTTTAGAGTAGTCAAGTGTTTGTTTAGAGTAGTCAAGTTTTAAGTGTTTGTTTAGAGTAGTCAAGTTTTAAGTGTTTGTTTAGAGTAGTCAAGTTGTTGATTGTTTAGAGTAGTCAAGTTGTTGATTGTTTAGAGTAGTCAAGTTGTTGATTGTTTAGAGTAGTCAAGTTGTTGATTGTTTAGAGTAGTCAAGTTGTTGATTGTTTAGAGTAGTCAAGTTGTTGATTGTTTAGAGTAGTCAAGTTGTTGATTGTTTAGAGTAGTCAAGTTGTTGATTGTTTAGAGTAGTCAAGTTGTTGATTGTTTAGAGTAGTCAAGTTGTTGATTGTTTAGAGTAGTCAAGTTGTTGAGTGTTTTGCTTGTTGTTGTTGTTTGTACTTTATAACCGGATTTAAGAAAAGAATCAATACATCATTTCTTCCTCTTATTTCAGTTATTGGTTCTGCTGTCTTTGTTGGTGGGTGATAGACAGAGAGGTGGGTGGAGGTGTGGCCATGTTTTCCTATGTATAACACGATTCTGGTGGCTTCTCACGGAGCTGAACTTAACATGGTTTAAGATGGTTTTAATGCGTGTTCATCACTACACGCATCTGCTCGGTGAAAGGGCCATAACCCGACTTTTGTCTACACGAGCAAACACGACCAGGATTTGGTCCGCATTCATCAGTTTGAACGTTTTTTTAAAAACTTTCTCTGTTTTGTATTCAAGGCCGACATTGTGGTCGTCACGATGAACTACAGACTTGGCTTGTTGGGGTTCTTGCACGGAAATTCTGATTCTCTGCCTGGAAACCAAGGTTACTGAGACCAGGTGTTGGCTCTCCGCTGGGTCAAGGACAACATCCGAGCGTTTGGTGGTGACCCTGATGACGTCACGCTTTCTGGGGAGTCGGCGGGATCCATAAGTACTTCTGTGCTGAGTATCTCCCCGCTAGGAAAAGATCTTTTTAATAAAGTAAGAGTAATCTGTATAGTTCAAAGACGACGTCAAGCGTGGTCCCCACCATCAGCTAACGATTATGTCACTGATCGTGTACACAGCAGACAACAAGCATGGCCCCCACCAGCAGCTAACGATTATGTCACTGATCGTGTACACAGCAGACAACAAGCATGGTCCCCACCATCAGCTAACGATTATGTCACTGATCGTGTACACAGCAGACAACAAGCATGGTCCCCACCATCAGCTAACGATTATGTCACTGATCGTGTACACAGCAGACAACAAGCATGGTCCCCACCATCAGCTAACGATTATGTCACTGATCGTGTACACAGCAGACAACAAGCATGGTCCCCACCATCAGCTAACGATTATGTCACTGATCGTGTACACAGCAGACAACAAGCATGGCCCCCACCATCAGCTAACGATTATGTCACTGATCGTGTACACAGCAGACAACAAGCATGGCCCCCACCATCAGCTAACGATTATGTCACTGATCGTGTACACAGCAGACAACAAGCATGGTCCCCACCATCAGCTAACGATTATGTCACTGATCGTGTACACAGCAGACAACAAGCATGGTCCCCACCATCAGCTAACGATTATGTCACTGATCGTGTACACAGCAGACAACAAGCATGGTCCCCACCATCAGCTAACGATTATGTCACTGATCGTGTACACAGCAGACAACAAGCATGGTCCCCACCATCAGCTAACGATTATGTCACTGATCGTGTACACAGCAGACAACAAGCATGGTCCCCACCATCAGCTAACGATTATGTCACTGATCGTGTACACAGCAGACAACAAGCATGGTCCCCACCATCAGCTAACGATTATGTCACTGATCGTGTACACAGCAGACAACAAGCATGGTCCCCACCATCAGCTAACGATTATGTCACTGAACGAAACAATGTGACATTAAATACGTTATGATTCATGAACAAATTATATCATCATTTGATTTATGATCACGACACAGACAACACATCAAGCTCGCACAAAAGACACATGTAAACAATATGGCAGTGTGTATGAATTCAGTGAGTTCATGCAATAAATCATAGAATGATAATGAAAATAATGACGATGAAAATATGTTCACATAAATCTCATCACTACTAGAAAATACATTTAGTACACTTAACAGGGGACACATTTCACGTCCATATTTACAATACATCAACATCTAACATACAATAACATACATATAAGAACTCCACGACATAAGACGGCTAGGGCAACGTTTTCGGGCTCATAGCCGAACATTCATTTATCCCACAACACAGTATCAGAAACTTCAGTATTCACATCCAGATATTCCACAATCACGTGGTCGCCCAAGTCACCCCGCCACATGCCTCGGAACAACTGACCGTGCTAGCTACAAGTTTCCAACACATGAGGTCTCCCCGACAGAAAACCACGAGGTGGGCTGACCCTTTGACCCTGTGAACGACCGATTTCATAGAGACAAAACCGGTTCCCCTCACATGACCTCTGTGATATATCTGTTACCTAATATGATCACTGCACCAAGAAACCCGAATGTATGCATTTGTTTTAATTTCTTTGATTTTTACATTTGCATCCTGGGACGGATTCCTTTCTGGACACAGTCATCGTTTCTTCTTTCTTCCTGGCAGACGATAGCCTTTTATATTCACTTGCTGGCACTGCTATATCTTAGCAGCTCTTGTAGATCTTTTGCCTGCTATCAGGACTGTGTCGTAAGCGTATCTCAGGTTACTATGTTATGTCCCCCAACTTGAATCCCAGAGGTGTTGGTAATGGCTCTCCTACTATTCTCACTCAGTCATTTGCTTGTCTCTTGCGGAATTTTGCCTCACTAACAGCTCTCCTGTAGGCCTCTCGGTTGTAAGCAAGATTCCCTGCCGCTGATGCATCCATTTTACAGATTATCAACAATGTTTTGCAGGCAATTTTCTCACTGTAGAGAGACAAAAAAACTCTTCCGGCGTGACGCGCAAGATGGCGGTCGTTTTTAAAACGCTCTCGCCGGCATGCAGAAATCAGCGGAATTCCGCTTGATCTGTTACATATCATGTACCGGGAGTTGGGCATAAGGCTAACAACCTTATCCTGAGACCTATCTAGAGGCAACTCCAGATGGGAAAAAAAGATATCGTTATGGAAACTCGCAGAGAAACCAACCGAGCATCAGGGATGCCAACTCCGAAGAGCTCATTCGTCGGCCCCAAACATGTGACAAAGATCGGATTCTGGAATGTGAGAACGATGGCAGCACCAACAAAAACTACCCTGGTCATCAAAGAAATGGAGAGATACCATCTAGACATACTTGGCATCAGCGAAATGCGATGGCCAGAAGCAGGTAAAAGATCGGCGGAAAACGGTAAGTTAATTATACATTCAGGCAGAAATGACAATAAATTCCGAGACGGAGTGGGCATTATTATGTCAAATGTAGCTGCAAAGAGCCTTGTAGAATGGGAACCAGTGAACAGTCGTATAATAAGAGCACGATACAACCTACGACACGGAAGAATGACAATAATACAGTGTTATGCACCCACGAATGATGCAGATGATGATGTGAAAGACGACTTCTATCACCAACTACAACAAATCATCAACAAAGTCCCTAAACACGACATCCTAATTGCTATGGGGGACTTCAATGCTAAGGTAGGGAAGGATAATACCGACGTTGAAAAAGTGATGGGGAAAGAAGGAATTGACATGGTTAATCAGAATGGAGAAAGATTAATTGAAATATGTCTAACAGAGGGCATGGTCATTGGAGGCACAATATTCCCACACAAAGAGATACATAAAACAACGTGGATATCTCCAGATGATAGAACTAGAAACCAGATAGACCATTTTTGTATTAGAAAGCAATACAGAACATCTCTCATGGATGTAAGGGCTTATAGGGGTGCAGATGTCAACAGTGATCACAACCTGTGCATAGGGAAAATAAAACTAAAATTGAAAAGTCAACACAAGAAATCAGTACACAGAAAGATAAACATCCACAGCCTACAAGAAGAAAATACTAACATTAATTTCAATCAGGAACTTGCCAATCATTCCAAAACACCCAGTGAAGTTGAGGAGATAGGTATAGATGAGTTATGGAATTCGTACAGCACAGCCATAATCACAGCAGCAAAAGTAAGCGCTGGATTGGAAAAACCAAATAGAAAAGCATGGATATCAGATAAAACATGGAAGTATATACATGAAAGACGAGCAGCCAAATGAAACATGTTGAATGCAAAAGCAGATCATGAAAGAGATTCGGCAAAAGCAAAATACAAAGACATAGACAGGAAAGTAAAAAGTTCAGCTAGAAGGGATAAAAGAGAATACATAGACAATATGGCGAAAGAGGCAGAAAAAGCAGCAAAAACAGGAGACAGCAAAACTTTATATAACATACAAAAGAGGCTAACAGGTACTATTACATCTAAAGAAAGACCAATCCTTAGCAAAACTGGAACACTATTAACATCAAATAAAGACCAAAAGCAAAGATGGGCTGAACACTTCCAAGAAATACTCAATCGACCACACCCAAAAGAATTGTTAAACCTTGAAACTGACTTACCAGCCCCACAACTAAATGTCAATCTAGATGAAATTAAATTGCATGAAATTGAAGCAGCAGTGAATTTAATGGCTAACAACAAAGCTGCAGGTGAAGATGAAATAACAGCCGAGATGCTAAAAGCTATCAATAGTGACAACATGAGACAACTACAGAGAATGTTTAACAAGATTTGGAAAGAAGAAAAGGTCCCTTCTAATTGGAAGAAGGGAATCATTGTTAAAATACCAAAAAAGGGCAACCTTAGTGACTGTAACAACTGGAGAGGAGTAACCTTAATATCAGTTGTGTCAAAAGTATTTTGCAAGGTCATTTTGAATAGACTCAAAGATATAGTGGATACTGCAATGAGAGAAGAACAAGCAGGATTTCGAAAAGGGAGAAGCTGTCTCGACCAGATCTTTACTCTCAGAATAATACTTGAAGAACATATTGAAAAGCAGAAACTATTAATACTGAATTTCATAGATTTTAAGAAGGCATTTGATAGCATACACAGAGATTCATTATGGAGAATTTTATGTCTATATGGAATACCATCTAAAATTGTCAACATCATTAAGGACTTATACAATGGATATGGTTGTGCAGTCAAGACAGAAGAAGGGATGAGTGAATGGTTCCAGATTGAAACAGGCGTGAAACAAGGATGTATACTGTCTCCTTTACTTTTTGGGATTACAATAGACTTCATAATGACAAAATGCTGCACAGGTAACACAGGTATTGACTGGGTACATGGGACCCAACTAGAAGATCTTGATTTTGCTGATGACATAACTCTTATCAGTAATAATGTGAATTCCATGCAAGAAAAAACAGATAGCCTATCTTCACTGGCTAGCAAAATAGGACTTGAAATTAACAAGGACAAAACAAAGATAATGAAAATTCCCATTAATCAAAATGCTACTTTGCGAGCCCTATGTGACGTCTAACGGCACGGGAAGGATATAAGATATAAGATATAAGAGAGACAAATGAAAATAATGGAACAGAATTAGGAACAAAATGGAACAAAATTAGGAACAGAATAGGCCAAGCAAAGACTGCATTTCGGAGAATGAGAAACATATTGACCAACACATCCTTATCAATGAATGTTAGAAAACTAGTCTTAAAATGTTATATTGAACCTATCTTGTTATATGGAAGAGAATCATTGACAATAGGCAAGTCTGCACAAAAATCATTGCAAGCAGCAGAAATGTGGTTTATTAGAAGAATGTTGCGAATCCCCTGGACAGCAAAAATAACTAATAAAGAATGTATGAGAAGAGCTGGAGAGACAAAAAACCTTGTCAAAAAGATAAGAGAGAGACAACGTACTTTCATAGGACATGCAATGAGAAGAGGGGGCATTGAAAATATTATAACAACAGGAAAAATAGAAGGAAGAAGATCAAGAGGAAGACCAAGAGAAATGATACTGGACAGTCTGACCGGATGGTGTGAGAGGAGATCACCAACTGAACTGATGGCCTGCATGAAGGATCGGATACTCTGGAGAAGCATAATAACCAACGCCAGTCGGCACGGCACATGATGATGATGATGAGAGAGACAAAGCAGGTGGTACCCGCCAAAACTGACAACTTTTGATATCTGCGTTGCCTAGAAACGGTGTACTTAAACGAAAAGAGCCAGTATATTTCTAATGCAGCGACTGCACTAACAATTCATTATTTTAGTGTTTTCCTGAAACATGTTTTAATTTCAGGCAATACTCATGAGTGGGACCGGTTTTCTCTTCCAAAGCCCAGATCGTAGGTCAAATTCTCTCCTGGAGATAATATCTCAACAGGTTGGCTGCAGCGGGAACCAGGTTGCTGGACATGAAGAAGAAGTGGTCACGTGTCTGAAGCAACAACCAGCTGAGAATTTCTATTTTCCTTTCACAGTCGGGAAGACTTTAGAACTCACATCTTCAGGGAATGATATCTTACCCAGATCTATCTCCCAGCTGCTGGACGATCCTGAATATCTCTCCCAAGTTGGATTCTTCGATCGCTATTACATTATAAGCATTACCAAAGATGACGATTACTTGTTCGTCAACTCCATATTCGGAGTGACAGACACATCCTCATTTGATTCAAGTGTTCACAATTTTTCTGCGATGTTTCAAATGCCCGAGGACCTGGTTCGATTACTTCTAACCGAGTATGTGAAACTTTATGAAGGACTAGAAAAAGCTGTCATTTCCCTCATCAATGATGTGTTCTTCTACCAACTAAGTTACAAAGTCTTAGAGACGTATGAGAAGAAAGCAAACCAAGGGAAAACCACAAGAAATGCTTACTTCATGTCCTTTGATTACGAGCCTAGGTACCTCCCCAACAATTACATGATACACACCTTCGATCTTCCTTACCTGTTTGACACACAAATCGCAGAGAGCTTCTATACCTTTCACGTAGATCAAGATTTCCACGATGAAGACATTCAGCTGAAATATGACTTCATCGACCTGGTTTCAAGTTTCATAAAGACAGGGTGAGATTTCAGTTTTTACTGAGTTTCTTAACACAAATTCACCTTTCCCAGACGTAATTCATTAGTGAAAATTATTATTACAGTTAAGATGATGATGATGGCGGTAGTGGTGGTGATGGTAGCAGTGGTGATGGTAGTAGTGGTGGCGGGGGTGGTGGTGGATGTGGTGGTGGTGGTGTCAGGGTTATGGTTGTGGTAGTGGTGGTGGTGGTGATGGTAGTGATAGAGGTGGTAGTAGTGGGGGATGGTGATGGTAATGGTGTTGATGACTGTGGTGGTGATGATGGTAGTGATAGTAGTAGTGATGGTAGTAGTGATGGTAGTAGTGATAGTAGTAGTAATAGTAGTAGTGATAGTAGTAGTGATGGTAGTAGTGATGTTAGTAGTGATAGCAGTAGTGATAATACTAGTGATAGTAGTAGTGATAGTAGTAGTGATAGTAGTAGTGATGGTAGTAGTGATAGTAGTAGTGATAGTAGTAGTGATGGTAGTAGTGATAGTAGTAGTGATGGTAGTAGTGATGGTAGTAGTGATAGTAGTAGTGATGGTAGTAGTGATGGTAGTAGTGACAGTAATAGTGATGGTAGTATTGATAGTAGTAGTGATGGTAGCAGTAATGGTAGCGATTGTAGTAGTAATGATAGTAGTGATGGTAATAATGATAGTTGTGGTGATGATAATAATGATGGTAGTAATGGTAGTGATAGTAGTGATGATAGTAGTGATGGTAGTGAATGTAGTGATGTTAGTAGTGATAGCAGTAGTGATAATACTAGTGATAGTAGTAGTGATAGTAGTAGTGATAGTAGTAGTGATGGTAGTAGTGATAGTAGTAGTGATAGTAGTAGTGATGGTAGTAGTGATAGTAGTAGTGATGGTAGTAGTGATGGTAGTAGTGATAGTAGTAGTGATGGTAGTAGTGATGGTAGTAGTGACAGTAATAGTGATGGTAGTATTGATAGTAGTAGTGATGGTAGCAGTAATGGTAGCGATTGTAGTAGTAATGATAGTAGTGATGGTAATAATGATAGTTGTGGTGATGATAATAATGATGGTAGTAATGGTAGTGATAGTAGTGATGATAGTAGTGATGGTAGTGAATGTAGTGATGTTTGTATTGATGGTAGTAGTGATAGTAATAATGATTGTAGTAGTGCTATTAGTAGTGATAGTAGTAGGGATGGTAGTGATGGTAGTAGTGATAGTAGTAGTGATGGTACTATTGATAGTTGTAGTGATGGTAGTGTTAGTAGTAGTGGTAATAGTAGTGATAGTAGTAGTGATGGTAGTGACGGTAGTAGTGATAGTAGTAGTGATAGTAGCAGTGTTGGTAGTGATGGTAGTAGTGATAATAGTAGTTACGGTAGTAGTGATGATAGTACCGATGGTAGTAGCGATAGTAGTAGTGATGGTAGTGATTGTAGTAGTGATGGTTGTGATAGTAGTAGTGATAGTAGTAGTGATGTAGCAGTAATGGTAAGATGGTTGTGATGACGATAGTAGTGATTGTAGTAGTGATAGTACTAATGATGATAGTAAAGATGGTAGTGATGATAGTGATGGTAGTAGTGATGATAGTAGTGATGGTAGTAGTGATGGTAGTGAAGGTAGCGATGGTAGTAGTGACGTTAGTAGTGATGGTAGTATTGATGGTAGTGATGGTAGTAATGATGGTAATAGTGATGGTAGTAGTTATAGTAGTGATAGTAGTAGTGTTGATAGTAGTGATGATAGTAGTGATGGTAGTAATGATGGCAGTAGTGATTGTAGTAGTGATAGTAGTAGTGATGATAGTAGTGATGGTAGTAGTGATGGTAGTGATATTAGTATTGATGGTATTACCGATGGTAATAGTGATGATAGTAGTTATGGTAGTAGTGATGGTAGTGATGCCAGTAGTGATGGTAGTAGCAATGGTAGTAGTGATAGTAGTGATATAAGTGATAGTAGTAGTGATGATGGTAGTGACGGTAGTAGTGATGGTAGTAGTGATAGTAATAGTAATGATAGTAGTTATGGTATTAGTGATGGTAGTGATGGTAGTGATGGTAGTGATGATAGTGATGGTGGTAGTGATGGTAGTAGTGATGGTACTGATTGTAGTAGTGATGATAGTAGTGATGGTAGTGATGGTAGTAGTGGTGGTAGTGATGGTAGCAGTGATGATAGCAGTGGTGGTAGTGATGGTAGTAGTGATGGTACTGATGGTAGTAGTGATGATAGTAGTGATGGTAGTGATGGTAGTAGTGGTGGTAGTGATGGTAGCAGTGATGATAGTAGTGGTGGTAGTGATGGTGATAGTGATGGTAGTGGTGGTGGTAACTATGGTGGTGATGGTGGTAGTGATGATGGCAGTGATGGTGATGGTGATCGTGGTGGTTGTTATAATGATGATGATGATGATGATGATGACGATGATAGCAGAACATATATAAAATGACCTGGCCACACTCTTCCAGGATATAAATATAAAACTAAATATAATACTTGTAAACATTTTCAACTACAAGGAACACGTGACTCTACCTCATACGCCATGTTGACTATTGTTTGTGGACGCAGCTCAGAGACTGGCTAAGGTTTGATGACTCACTAATCATTCATTCATTCATTTGCATGTCCCTTGCGGAACTTTGCCTCCCAAACAGCACTCCTGTAGGCCTCTCGGTTGTGAGCAAGATGGCCTGCTGCTGTTGCATCCATTTCCAGATCGTCAACGATGTCTTGCAGCCATCTTCGTCTTGGTCCTCCTCTTGTTCTTTTTCCCATTATGTATCCTTCCAATACGGTCTTCTCTAAATTATCATGACGTTTAATGTGTCCAAAGTATTTCAGTTTTCTCTCTTTAATCCTCGTCACTAGCCAGCCTTCTTCAATATTAAGCTCTTGTAGTATAGATATATTTGTTATTTTTTGTGTCCACGATATTTGGAGAACTCTTCTGTAGCATTTACATTCAAAGGCATTTATGTGTTTCTCAGCTGTTTTGTTAAGTGTCCAGGTCTCACAGGCATATGTTGCTATGGGAAAGATGCACTAATATAGACTCACTAATATAGGCACGATTCACAGCGTAGCTAGAGAAAACAATATTTCGGCTATAGCCTTCATCAAGCACCATAAAATAATGACAGACAGGGAGAAGGGGAAAAACGGTATAAGTAAAAGTCGTTTTTACCATTTTGTTATTTGTCATTATTATTATTTTAAATGGTAAAAACGACTTTTACTTATCTTTAAAATAACAACCGTATAAACAACGAAAGTGAGAATGACCTTTTTCCAGAGGAAAATATGACTGACAGAGACACGTGGTCTGAGTGTACACAGGTATTGCTGGGAGGAACATCTGGAAGATTTTTGTTCAAATCGTTAAATGAGAATTAAAAGAAAGGTGTAATTACAGCAGTAGAATATTTTCTTGCTGAAAGACTAGGTAACTTCAGCGAAGGATTTTAGAGAATGAATGAGTGAATGAATGGATGACTGAATGATCTTTATGTTTAAAGGGTAAAGAATTGGGCACGCAGGCCCGTCTTACATTCTGACCTTCATCACTCCATCTTTCATCATTCCCACACACTCGATTTAATACAAATATACAAATTACATTAGGAGAAAGACATATCAAAAATGTGTAAGATTAAACTATTACATTCAAAGTAAAAGAGAAGAAGTAATTAACCTAATTAAATAGCTCTCACACATGCATACACGCATACACACAGACAGAAATATACATAAAAATACATTTTCAGTACAGATATTCTAGCATATGTTTTTTTTTAAGAAACATTAAAATAATTTCTAGCAAGTTACTTTCCGAACTATGTCATTTTAGTACTTGATGGCTGGCGAGTCATGGATTGAGAGAGTGCTGGTTATCCTATGGAGGCATATAGTAAATAAAGAAAAAGATTTGAGTTAAAGGATGAAGTATTACTAATGGTTTTTAAACGGTAGGGGATGGTGTTCCAGAGCTGTACAGCAGAGTATGCAAGGTTTTTCTTATACAGATCTATCCTGGGTTTAGGAAGAAGAAGAGAAGGAGAGATAGAGAGAGAATGAGAGGTGTAAATACAGCAGTAGAATATTTTCTTGCTGAAAGATTAGGTAAATTCAAGAAAGCAGTTTAGAGAGGGAGAGACAGAGATATAATACTGTAGACTGTGAATCATATAATTCTGAATAGTTCCATGTTATAGAATCAAAGCTTAAAGATGCTCTTTGGTAACACATCACAAGTTTTACAAAACTTTACCGCTTCACTAAATCTAGAGCAAGTCCGATGAAAATGTTCTCTACATTATTTATTTAATTCTGACAATTAAGTTCAAGATGTATTGTCGACTACGTCACCTGGATTGAGACCCTCAATCCTTTGTTCACAATATCAAACTGTATCATATTCTACATGCAGCATTTCTCAATTTCTCAAATTCACAATATTCTACACTTGATACGAGAACATTTCCTATCTCAGTATTATATCACATCTGCAACACGTGATCAACTAGTTTCTCGTCTAAAATCTCACTGTACTCAAAGTTTCAAAAGTATCAATTCTTCTTAATGACTTGAAAACCATCTTCCGTCTAACACTACTTCTGGTTTTATATCGTCTCGTCCTCTTTCTTCTCCTGTCTGTCTTCTGATTTCTTCTGACGGTCTTCCTCGGCCGTCTCTTAATCGCAGTGTACTAACAAGCAAAGCCTTCTTGCCTCTTCTCTGGACTTCTGTTCTGATCTCTCATCTGATGGCTTCTCGGCTGTTCTGGTGGTCGGACCTTCTTTCTTCCTCCTGACTGTCCACGTGAACTGACCATCCTTCTTGCAGTTCTCCCGGCTCCCATAGGTGACCTTCGAGTTCTCCAGTACATTTCATTAAAAATCAAGATAGCGAAATTTAATTTAAATTTTATTCCCAGCAAACACATTCCGATGTAAGCTGCTGTTCTAGACTTAGATTTACTGATGGATAAATATGAAAGGACTCACCACAATAATCGATATCAGTTTTAGTATATACTAATCGAAATCTGGATATCCGTTTCGGGATTTTAAAATGTTCTGTTGTTGCTTGTTGATATGTTCATTCTGGAGCTTCTAAACAATTCCCAAACTGAATCCATTCTCATAATGAGCACTGACAGAGAAAGCAACTATACACAAAGTTCACCGAAGAAGAGAACTAAAGACTCGGGTGTTTAGTTGAGAGAATGGGAAAATAATATTTATGGTTAAAGTCCGTGCCATCTACCGTTTACAGGGCTTATTGTAGACTTTGTAAACGTGAGTTCATCATCGTTCACACGGGTACAACCGACTGCAGACAACTTTCTTGCACAGAAGGACATAAAAGACAGGAAAATGATGTGAAGATGTCTTCAGAATTACACCTATTTTTCATTATAAACAGCAGCAAAGACTTGAAAATCGTTACAGGTGGCACTAGTTTTTCATGCTGCACAACGCAACATCAGCTACAGAAACATGGACTGATCAAACAAGTTATCGAAGGATATTTTCCATAACTTTAACTTGGCTAAGACGATGTCCTGTGCTTGAACAAAGGCAGAGACTAGTGGAGAATTTTCTAGCTCCAAGAAGTATGCAAGATTTCATCGGTGTTTTGAAGGACCAAACAAAATCATCCAACATGTTCTCTACTGCAGCTGATTGTTCTAAATACAACAACAGAAAGATATTCCCGCTGGTCGCGAGGTATTTTGACCTTTTCATTAGTGTTATGTCAAGTCATTGTTTTGTTTAATATTATCCATTCCATAAACATTTGCTAGAGTGGCTCCTCGCCCCTACAAATGGGCAAAATTTCTCGCGACTGAATCTCCCTTCCGACGTATGGTACCCAGGGCCTGGACACATGCCTGAGAAGTAAAGAACAGGACCACTGTACCCTATCACGTGTGATTGTAAAAGGCGAATAAGGAGGGTTCACTATAGGGGTAGTAAGTCTATCCGGTACAACAAAACAACACACACACATTGGACTGCTACAGAAACAGAAACAAGGGAAATAACAAATGCAGGCTGAAGGAGTAATGCTTATCAGGAAACTGAGCCCATGAAAATTGTGGATGAAAGCCAGCCACTGGAAGTCCCCAACCCGACTGCAGACCTCCTGGAACCTAAACATAAGATGCAAATAGGCAGCTGAAATGTAAAAACACTTAACTAGACTGGAAAACTAGCCACAAACCATCAAGGAAATGCACAGATACAAACTAGACATACTAGGAATACAAGAAGCAAGATGGACAGGACAGGGCAGAAGGAAATTAACAACACTGCACACAGAAGATACAATAATATGGTCAGGTAAAGAAGATCATCATGAAGGAGGAGTAGCATTGACCATAGCAAAAGAAGCATCAAGAGCATTGCTGAAATGGACCCCAATAAATGAGAGATTATTATATGCACCCTTCAACTCAAGATTCACGAAGCTGTCTATTATAGTTTGTTATGCACCAACAGAAGCAGCTGAAGAGGAATTAAAAGAAGATCTTTACAACAGCCTCCAAGCCACAGTAGAAACAATACCAAAGCATGATATGCTACTCATCTTGGGCGACTTCAATGAAAAAGTAGGTGAAGGAAATGAAGATAGAAGAAGAATCATGAGAAGAGAAGGAGTCGGAGAAATAAATGAAAATTGAGAAAGATTGTGCGGGTTCTGCAAAGAAAACATGTTGACCATTGGAGGGACAATTTTCCAACATAAAAACACCCATAAAGTGACTTGGAGGTCCCCAGATAAAACCACAGAAAACCAAATCGATCACATACTAATAAACAACAAGTGGAAACGGTCACTACAAGATGTGAGAGCAAGGAAAGGAGCAGATGTAGGAAGTGATCACAGCCTTCTGGTAGCAAAAATAAAACTAAAATTAAGGAAAGCCAGAAGGAAATCAATAACAAATTATTGAACACCAAATCACAAAGGCTGAAAGAACAAGAAGGAACAATACAAAAAAACTATGCACAACAAGACAAAGAAGTGAAGGAATGTCGTCAAGATAAAAGTCAATCCTACGACAACTTAGCAGAAGCAGCAGAGAAAGCAACATACGCATATGACATGAAAACCATATACAAAATCACAAAGCAGATGACAGGTAACGTCAGCACAAGATGTGAGAGTGCAGTAAGGACACATAAGGGACAACTGGTCAGTGGAGAAAGAGAAAAAATTGAAAGATGGAGGGAACACTTTAACACCCTACTAAACAGAACACAAGCAGCACAAACAATAGACATACCTGAAGCAAAAACAGAACTAAACATCAATACAGGACCAATAACAATAAATGAAGTAAAGGAGGCAATAAAGAAGCTAAAATCAGACAGGGCACCAAGTGAAGATGAAGTGACTGCTGAGATATTGAAAGCAGAAGAGAAAGAAACACCAAAACAACACTGCCGGATATTACAACAAATGTGAGATCTAGGAAAAACTCCAGAGGAGTGGAAAACTGGCCTTATAGTAAAACTACCAGAGAAGGGTGACCTCAGAGGTTGTGGGAACCGAAGAGGCTTTACCCTACTGCCACTCACCAGTAGAATATTCTGCCGCATAATCATCAACAGAATTGTACCAACACGAGGAAAAACTTCGGAAAGAGCAGGTAGGATTTAGGAAAGGAAGATCATAAATAGACCACATATTTGTACTTAGACAAATATTAGAACAGGCAAATGTGTGACATAACACAACATACGCACTGTTTACAGATTTTGAGAAAAGTCTTCGAAACAAAGATGCACTGTGGAAAATTCTAAGATGGCATGGCCTTCCTTAGAAGATAGTGAGTCATCAACGAGGGTTTTCACTTCAAAGTAGTCTGCGGAGAACACACCTCCGACAGCTTTAGGATACAAACAGGAGCGAAGCAGGAATGTGTACCACCACCAACATTATTTATCTTAGCAGTAGACTGGTTAATGAAGGAGACAATATCAGACAAACGCAGAGGATTACAATGGACCCTCAACACAGTGCTGGAGGACCTTGACTTTGCCGACGACATTTGTCTACTATCAAGCAGCCACAAAGATATGCAAGATAAAATAAACAGGCTAACTCAGAATGCTAGCAAAATAGAATTAAATGTAACGTAGGAAGGAAAACGTTAACGAAGCAAAATGTGTACTCGGAGTAAATAGCAAGTTAGTGGAGCAGGTAAACGAAGTTGTATATCTTGGCAGTAGAGTAGTAGAAAATGGAGACAGCACAGAGGACATCAACAGCAGACTTACTAGAGCAAACCAGGCTTTTGCTATGCTACAGACTATATGGAAACCTAAAAAACTAGGCATGAAGATGAAAATCAGGATATTTAAAAGAAATGTTCTAAGTGTACTACTCCATGGAAGTGAATACTGAAAACTCACCAAAACTACAGAAAACAACCTGAATTCTTTCCAGATTAAATGTTTGCAAAGAATTAGAAGAATATTTTGGCCAAACCCATAAGAAATAACATCTTGTTGTCAGAAATGCAGATGAAGCCACTGACAGAAATTTTTGAGGAAAGACGCTGGCGATGGTTGGGACATGTGCTCCGAATGACTGACAACTCACCACCAAAAATAGCACTAAGATGGACACTACCAGGCGAACAGAAGTAAGGATAGATCAACGGAGACATGGATAAGAAAACAGAAAGGATGTTCAGCAATAGAAGGCTCACCTGGGCCAGAGCAGAATAAAGGCAAAGGACAGGCATTTGTGGAAAACCCTTGCGGAAGCCCCATGTGCCTTGGACACTTAAGGTTCAGAGACGGAAAGAAATCTCCCTTAAATTTATGCCCAAAAGTTGAGTAACATAGTGCCTTGTGAGTTATGATAGTGTTATTATTGTTAATGTTACTATTATTGTAACTATTATTACTACTATTAGTATTATTATTATGATTATGATTATTGATTAATGGAGAAGAACGGATGTAACTAGATGGAAAATTCGAGAACTGGTGAGAGAGAAGGTCCCACGGTATTAGTAGTAATATTAAGACAGGACGCTGACAAGTGTCATCATCTACGTAGACATACTGAAACCAGGACACAATAAAAGTGGAGTCCCTAATACCCACGACACGGAATATATTATGAACTAAATAATAACCCCCTGACAGTTGAATATTACACAGTTGACGCAAACGAATTAGTGACAGGATTGGCATGTTTATCTAAGAAGTCGAAGTGGACACGTGGAGAGGCCAGCCGACCAATAGATAAGTCAAGGGGAGAGGCTTATCCCGGAGTTCAGTTAGGACGCAAACAAAAAAAATCCAGCTGACCACCATATGACCAGAAGGGATGAGTTTGGATGCCGACTTCTCCTGGAATCCAATCAGGACGCAGAAACCGGCCACGTCCGATATACACCCATACTGGTGAAATATGCCTAAACCTGCTTAAAGTAGGGGTGAACCTTGATGGCTACTCATGTCACGGTACATCCGCTCTAGAGGTCAGTCATGTCCTAAACACGCCCATACTGGGATAATACGCCTAAACTGGCTTAACCCAGGGGTGAAACTTACTAGTGGCGAGGATTCGTCCTCCTGGACAAAAGCTCCGTCCTGGTCACAACTAGGAAGGGTAGCGGCCACGACTACAAAATTCTGAAGTCGGAGACACTGGACCAGGGCAGTCTAGATAGGCAACCACCTTTCATCCGGCGGGGATGTATGAGTATCCAATGCTGGATTGGATGGGCAACCACCTCTCACCCGGCAGGGATATACTGATATCCAAAACACGTCGAGGTTTTCCGGTGAGAAATTCCAACACTAGATTAAACTGGTGCAACGAAAACCACGGTGTCACGCAATTCCGCTTCTGTGACCCACCAAGAAAACAGGCTGAAGCCCTGCGATACTCTGAACCTCATGTGGTCCTCTCGGAGATCTCGTGTGGTCCTTTCGGGGTCCGCAGGACTTGTCGAGGAACACAGGAGTAAATTCAGTAGGATCACGGGGCGGTCTTGGTGGTAGAAGCGAACGAAGAAGATTTCATATGGTATTTTATTCGAAGTGATGTTGTCAGCTATACACCTGTAGCCTTATTTGTCAGAATTAAATGGATTCTGTAAACTCATTCAGCGGACTTGGTCAAGTCTTCTTCTTCTTCGTTCACTTCTACCACCAAAAACCGCACTGTGAACTTACTGAATTCATGCCTGTGGTCCTCGTTAGGTCCCGTGGTCCCCTGTGTGGTCCAAAATAGACCACACGAGATCCACGAAAGGACCACAAGAGATTCAGAGTGTCACAGTGCTTTAGCCTGTATTCTTGGTGGGTCTCGGAAGCGGGATTGCGTGACACCGTGGTTTTCATTGCACCAGTTTAGTCTAGGGTTGGACTTTCTCACCGGAAAACCTCGACGTGTTTTGAGATACCCGTGTATCACCGCCGGGTGAGAGGTGGTTGCCCATCCAGTCCAGGGTTGGACTTTCTCACCGGAAAACCTCAGCGTGATTAGGATACGCAAACATCCCCGCCGGGTGAGAGGTGGTTGCCTATCTAGACTTCCCTGGTCCAGTGTCTCCGACTTCAGCATTTTGCGGTCGTGGCCGCTACCCTTCCTAGTTGTGACCAGGATGGAGCTTTTGTCCAGGAGGACAAATCCTCGCCACTAGTGACTTCTACCCCTGGGTTGAGCCGGTTTAGGCATTATCCCAGTATGAGCGTGTTTGGGACGTGACCGACCTCTAGAGCAGAGGTACTGTGACATGCATAGCCTTCAAGATTCACCCCTGGTATGAGCTGGTTTAGGCAAAATTCACCAGTATGGGTGTTTATCAGGCGTTACCGACCTCTAGAGCGGAGGTGGCATGACATGTCTAGCCATCAAGTTCCACCCCTGGTGTGTGCCGGTTTAGGCATATTTCACCAGTGTAGGTGTATTTCGGACGTGGGCGGCCTCTAGAGCAGAGGTGCCGTGGTATAGCTCTCGTAGCGATACTACTGGACATACCGGTTAAACTTTACTTTCCACCACCTTTTCCCATCGGCTCCGCACAGCAACCTTTATTTCTTTTCCGCATTTACTTCCTTAACCAGGAGGAGCTTCACTCCACGCACGGCATATGAAGAGTCTCGCCAGCAGTGAGACAAGCCGGTTCATGCATTTCACCCGACATGACTGCACTCAGGACGTGGCCGACCTCCAGACCAGAGGTGCCGTGATTTGACTGTTTTCTTCGCTTTATCCTTTCTACCACCATTTCCGCAGTGATGCTGCGCGGCAAACTCATTTGTACCTTTCTTCATTGGCCGGGAAGAGCACCGCTCCACGCACGGCAGCTGAAAAATCTCGCCAACAGCGGCAGATGAGCTACCAAACGTGCCACTCATCTACCCTAAGTAACTGGTTTTCAGGCGCCAGATATTCGCCCTCGCCCCTTCTCCTGTCAGTTTAAACAGTTCTGCCACGGGAAGGCCAGGAGCTGGACTTGACTGCCAGAGGCTGTTTGAGGCGCATTTGCAGTCCTTAGAACCACTTGGTCAAGTGAATCTCATAATATTTGTGAAACTTTTTCAAGACAAGAGAAATCGTGATGTGTACAAAAGCTTAAGGTCTCATAGTATCTAACAAATATTTGAGTGTAATACAGTGAAATATGAATTTAATAGCCCCTAAAACTGGCCTGGCTAATCACATGTTGTAGCGGGCATACCCAGTCCAAGGAGAGGTAAACAATGAAACAAGAAACGAAAGACATGAAAACGGTATTATCGAAATTCTGTGAAGTATTGTAAGACTATTTCTACAAAGCCAGATTATACAAAGTGTGACCATCAGATGGGTTGTCACCTGACAAACAGTGTGTACTAAAATCATAGTGTATAAGATCGGGAAATAGTAAAACATATTACTAACCAAACCACAAGTAACGACAAATATTGTGTGGCCTCCCTTTGATATAGACAAGAAGAGTTATCTCAGCTTCTCGCTTTATCCCTCAGTTCGTGAAGACTTCCTGGCCAGCAGACGATACATCTGGGACACGTTGGTCCCAAAGTGGATACAAGAGTCCCAAGTACAGCAGGAGAAACAAGATTACTAGATTTCAGATTTACAAGAAACAATTTATGACACCCAACATTTTTTTTCTTTAGCTTATCTTGTTCGACATGAAACAGAAAAAAGGGTCATACTAATCTTGTATATCAGACATGTTTAGACATCGTTTCCTTTCAGTCCAGTATCAGAACATCGTTTCTTGAAAATTTACAGACTTTTCTCATTTTTCATGGTCTCAATAAATACAGAATATAATTACTGTGGTAACTACTTTATGTATTTTTATCTGCTGTGAAAGGTCTACTATCTTTGTGGTATTACTATATATAAATTCCACACTACGTATTTTCCTGCATATGTGTCCAAATCTTGTGTATTTATTTTGTTATGCAAACATATGTACAATCGGTCAGACAGGAAGCTGTGGGTGTGTCATAGAAACGGCCTTCACTGTTTTATTGTAGATCAGACAGAACCGTGCCAGGTAGAAGAAGACATTTTCTGTACCTCAGAGTACAAGTCTTCTCCGATAACTACTGGGTTTAGTTCCGATGAACCTATCTTAAGTCACAGATATCGTACGTCAAAAGGACATTTCAAACAATGAACTAGTGACTATCACAAATTAGCCTATCATACCTTAGACGTGCTCAGAACACTTACATGAGGCTAGCATACCTTAGACGTACTCAGAACACTTACATGAGCCTAGCATACCTTAGACGTACTCAGAACACTTACATGAGCCTAGCATACCTTAGACGTACTCAGAACACTTACATGAGGCTAGCATACCTTAGACGTACTCAGAACACTTACATGAGGCTAGCATACCTTAGACGTACTCAGAACACTTACATGAGCCTAGCATACCTTAGACGTACTCAGAACACTTACATGAGCCTAGCATACCTTAGACGTACTCAGAACACTTACATGAGCCTAGCATACCTTAGACGTACTCAGAACACTTACATGAGCCTAGCCTACCTTAGACTTACTTCATTCATTCATTTGCATGTCCCTTGCGGAACTTTGCCTCCCAAACAGCACTCCTGTAGGCCTCTCGGTTGTGAGCAAGATAGCCTGCTGCTGTTGCATCCCTTTGCAGATTATCAACGATGTCTTGCAGCTATCTTCGTTTTGGTCTTCCTCTTTTTATTTTCCCATTATGTATCCTTCCAATACATCATCATCAACATGTGCCGTGCCGACTGGCTTTGGCTATTATGCTTCTCCAGAGTATCCGATCCTTCATGCAGGCCATCAGCTCAGTTGGTGATCTCCTCTCACAACATCCCGTCAGACTGTCCAGTATCATTTCTCTTGGTCTTCCTCTTGGTCTTCTTCCTTCTAGTTTTCCTGTTGTTATAATATTTTCAATGCTCCCTCTTCTCATTGCATATCCCATGAAAGTACATTGTCTCTCTCTTATTTTTTGACAAGGTTTTTTGTCTCTCCAGTTCTTCTCATACATTCTTCATTAGTTATTTTTGCTGTCCAGGGGATTCGCAATATTCTTCTAATAAACCACATTTCTGCTGCTTCCAATGATTTTTGTGCAGACTTGCCTATTGTCCATGATTCACTTCCATATAACAAGACAGGTTCAATATAGCATTTTAGGACTCGTTTTCTAACATTCATTGATAAAGATGTGTTAGCTAATATGTTTCTCATTCTCTGAAATGCAGTCTTTGCTTGGTCTATTCTGTTCCTAATTTCTGTTCTGCATTTCCATTCTGAAGTTATTACTGCTCCAAGGTATTTGAATTTCTGCACCTGCTTTAGAACAGTTCCGTTTAATTTAATACTGCATGCTGGTGGATTCTGTTTCTTAGATATAACCGTAGTCTCTGTCTTTTTGATGTTCAAAGTAAGGCCTTTCTGTTCACGTTCTTTGGCTACTTTATCCAAGAGATTTTGCAGGTCTTGTTGGTTCTCAGCTATCAGTACTGTGTCGTCAGCATACCGAAGGTTGTTAATATTGTATCCTCCAATTTTTATGCCTGGTTCTGTGATGGTTGTTCTTAGAATATTCTCGCTATACAGAGAAAAAAGGTCTGGAGATAGTACACATCCTTGTCGCACCCCTTGTTTTATAGTTTGATATTTTCCAGTTCTATTTTCAACTCGAATTGCTGCCAGTATAGATGTTTTACAATCCTCAGGTCTTTGCCGTCTATATTGATGTCTTCAAACATTTTAATAATTTCATTATGTTTCACCTTATCAAATGCCTTGGTGTAATCAATGAAGCATAAGTAGAGATCTTTCTGTACTTCTAAAGCTCTTTCTGTTAGTGTTCGTAAAGCATAAATGGCATTGTGTGTTCCCTTTCCTTCAACAAATCCAAACTGTTCATCTGCTATTTCCATTTTTATCTTTTTCCTTGTTCTTCTCATAATTATTCTCAGAAGTAGCTTCGTTATGTGATATGAGAGGCTGATAGTCCGGTGGTTGTCACATTCCTTTGCACCTGGTTTCTTTGGTAGTGCTATAAACGTAGATTTAATCAGGTCCTGGGAATATAACCACTGTTGTAAATGTCATTCATTAACTTGATTATTATTTTTATTCCTGTCTCCTCTAGTGCTTCTATTTCTTCTATTGTTATATTATCAGGCCCAGTCGCTTTTCCTTTCTTCATGTGTTTGATGGCATCTATGATTTCATCTTCAAGTATTGGTGGTCCATCATAGTTTTCAGTATCTGTGTTAATTCTGGTCTTTCTCCACCATATAGCTCACTGATATACTCTGTCCACAATGTCTTCTTTTCCCATTAACATTTTACCTTCTTTCGATTTCAGGCATCCTGTGGTATATTTTGTTTTTCTGCCTATGAGTTCATTAATTCGTTTGTGCATGTTTTTGCTGTCTTTAATATAAAAGTCCTCTATCTGTCTGCACTGCTCATTTAACCACACTTCTTTTGCTTCTTTGCATTTGCGTCTTATTTTTTTTATTTATCTTGCTATATTTTTCCTCGTTATTTTTATTCCTCCTCCTCTTGTCCATCAGTCCTAAGATGTCGTCTGTCATCCATTTATTGGTATTATCTCCTTAACAGTTTGGTAGATAGAATCTCTTAACATTTCCCATTGTTCATCTATACTATTTATCTTTGCTATTGCATTGTATCTATTTGTTATAATAACTTTGTATTGTTCTCGCAGTTATTGGTCATTTTTAAGAAGTTCTGTATTCAGTTTGATGTTTCTCACCTTTATGTCTGCTTTCTTTAGCTTTATTCTAACTTTTCCACAGAGTGGATCATGGTCACTATTGCAGTCAGCTCCTGGCATGGTTTTTGTTGTCAGTAATGCATTGCGGAATCGTTTGTTGATTAATATGTAGTCCATCTGGTTAAAAGTCTTTTTGTCTGTGCTGCACCACGTTGCCAGTCTTCGAGGTTGTTGTTTAAACCAGGTGTTTCCTACAACCATGCTGTGTATTCTTGCCCATTCAATTAATTTATAACCTCTGTCATTCCTCTCCTCCAGTCCATAGTCACCAACGATGTCTGAAGTTCTTCATCCTTCCAATACGGTCTTCTCTAAATTATCATGACGTTTAATGTGTCCAAAATATTTAAGTTTTCTCTCTTTAATCCTCTTTACTAACCAGCCTTCTTCAATGTTAAGCTCTTGTAGTATAGACATATTTGTTCTTTTTTGTGTCCACGATATTTGGAGAACTCTTCTGTAGCATTTACATTCAAAGGCATTTATGTGTTTCTCAGCTGTTTTGTTAAGTGTCCAGGTCTCACAGGCATATGTTGCGATGGGAAAGATGCATGCCCTTAAAAATCTTATTTTTGTGGTTCTGTCTGCTCCTTTCCACAAATTCCTTATTTGTTTTACTTTCTGAAGATCGATAGATGTCCTCCTTTTAATTTCCCTCATTGCATCTCCACTACTAGTTAGTAGTGATCCAAGATATTCAAAACTCTCCACTTCTTCCAATTTTCCTCATTGATATATAATTCAGCTGCCTTGTTTGTTTTGTCAGTTGTCATCAATTTAGTTTTCTATGCATTAAGATAGAGGTTTTGCTCTTCGCTTTTCTTACGGACTAACATAATTAGTTTTTCCATTCCTTTTTATGTTGTAGACAGTAATACTGTGTCATCAGCACATCTAATCTCTGGTATTTCATAACCTCCAATTGTTATGGCATCGTAATAGGTTTACTTGGAACACGTAAATTAACCTAGCCTACCTTAGGCTTACTTGGAACACGTAAATTAACCTAGCCTACCTTAGGCTTACTTGGAACACGTAAATTAACCTAGCCTACCTTAGGCTTACTTGGAACACGTAAATTAACCTAGCCTACTTTAGACTTATTCAGAACAATTATATTTAATTAGCATACCTTAGACTCTACCAGAACACCTACATGAGCCTAGCCTACGTTTGACGTATTCAGATCACTTACAATAGCCGTCCGATCTTAGACTACTCAGATCACTGACAATAGCGTATCCTAAAATAGACTTACTCAGAACACCTACATTAGTCTAGCCTACCTTAGACGTACTCACAACACTTACATTAGCCTTGTCTACCTTAGACTTTCTCAGAACACTTATATTAAATTAGCCTACCTTAGATGTATTCAGAGCTCGTACATTAACCTAGCCTACCTTAAACGTACTCAGAACACTTACATTAACCTAGCCTAACTTAAACGTACTCAGAACACTTACATTAACCTAGCCTAACTTAAACGTACTCAGAACACGTACATTAACCTAGCCTAACTTAAACGTACTCAGAACACTTACATTAACCTAGCCTAACTTAAACGTACTCAGAACACGTACATTAACCTAACCTACCTTAAACGTACTCAGAACACTTACATTAACCTAGCCTACCTTAAACGTACTCAAAACACGTACATTAACTTAGCCTACCTTAAACGTACTCAAAACACGTACATTAACTTAGCCTACCTTAAACGTACTCAAAACACGTACATTAACCTAGCCTAACTTAAACGTACTCAGAACACGTACATTAACCTAACCTACCTTAAACGTACTCAGAACACGTACATTAACCTAGCCTAACTTAAACGTACTCAGAACACGTACATTAACCTAGCTTACCTTAGATTTACTCAGAACACTCACATTACTCTACAGCCAGAATTTGATTAATGTGAATAAATATTTAGAAAACATTGGTTTGAAAACTAACATTTTATGAAATTGATAATGATGCTTGTCGAGATGACACCAAAATAGAGAGAGAATTAATTAATTAATTAATAATCTTTATTTTTAAAGGGTAAAGAATTGGGCACCCAGACCCGTCTTACATTTTGCCCTTCATCACTGCATCTTTCATTCTTCCCACACACTCGATTTCATACAAGTATACAAAATAGAACGGAAAAACTAATTATGTCAGTCCGTAAGAACAGCGAAGAGCAGAACCTCTATCTTAATGCAAAGACAACTAAATTGATGACAACTGATAAAACAAACAAGGCAGCTTAAATATGTATCAATGAGGAAAAACTGGAAGAAGTTCAGAGTCTTGATTATCTTGGATCACTACTAACTAATAATGGAAATACAATGAGGGAAATTAAAAGGAGGACATCTATCGCTCTTCAGAAAGTAAAACAACTAAAGAAGCTGTGGAGAGGAACAGACAGAACTACAAAAAATGAGATTTTTAAGGGCATGCATCTTTCCCGTCGCAACATTTGCCTGTGAGACCTGGACACTTAACAAAACAGCTGAGAAACACATAAATGCCTTTGAACATAAATGCTATGGAAGAGTTCTTCAAATATCATGGACACAAAAAAGAACAAATATATCCATACTATGGATACTTAATATTAAAGAAGGCTGGCTAGTAAAGAGGTATGATAATCTAGAGAAAACTGTCTTGGAAGGGTACATAATGGGAAAAAGAAAGAGAGGAATACCAAGGCGAAGATGGCTGCAAGACATCGTTGATGATCTGCAAATGGATGCATCAGCAGCAGGTCATCTTGCTCACAACCGAGATGACTACAGGAGCGCTGTTAGTGAGGCAAATTCCTCTATGGCCATGCAAATAAATGAATGAATGAATGAATATAAATGACATTAGGGAAAAAACGCATATATCTTATCAAAAGAGTATACAATTAAACTATTACATTCAAAGTAAAATAGAAGAAGTAATTAACGTAATAAAATAGCATTCTCACATACATACACGCGCACACACATTGTCAGTACAAATCTTCTGACATATGTTTTTTAACAAACAGTAAAATAATTTCTAACAATATCTAACAAGTTATTTTTCGATCTTTGTCATTTTAGTATTTGATGGCTTGCGATTCATGGGTTGAGAGAGTACTGGTTATTCTATGGAGGAAAATAATTACAAGCAAGTAAATAATGAATCAAGTTTCAGTTAAAGGATGAAGTTTTAATAATGGATTTTAAATGGTAGGGGAGGGTATTCCAGAGCTGTACTGGGGAGTATGCAAGGTTTTTCTTGTACAGATCAATCCTGGTTTTAGGAAGAATACAGTGTTTTAAACGCCGGTTATGTTTAGTGTTATACGTAAACAGTGACCACAAGTAAGGCGGAGCATTGTGCGACAGAATTCTGTGAACAAACTTAACATTGTTAAAAATGACTCTATATTTGAGGAGCAGAAATTTGAGGTTTTTTGTGCTGATCTACAGTCTATACTGGGTATTTGTCACAAATCAGATTTAATGCTCGTTTGTGAAGTGAGAGAGAGAGAGAGAGAGAGAGAGAGTGAAGGTATCGTGTCGCACTGTGACAACAAGGGAAAACATCAAAATGTAAAATTCGACGCAAGGTTGATACTAAATTGATATCACCTTCTCACCATCGTAAAGTCCAATATCTCTTGTCGAACTATTGTAGGTCATGAAGAATCTGTAAGTAGTTCCATGGGAATAAATATTACGTTGACATGGTGTTATTGTTGTCGTTGTATCTGACTGCAGCTGTATGGAGAATACTCTTTGCAGCCAGCGCGATGAAGATGTTGAGGCAGACCATCGTGTTGAACTGAGAATGGGTTATGGTGACTCTCTTGGCAGACCTAGAGTATAGGTAAAAATGCAGGTGATGATGTCGCACTGCTTCTTTAGCAGACTCCGCCACCATGGGGACTGTAGTGATCCCTGGCTATTTGTCATACAAATCTTGTTACTGAGGGTAAAGGATATATGGAGTAGGGTCTTGGTTGTATATGGTTTGCCAGCTCTGCGACATAACATAACATAGCATAACATAATATAACATAATGACTGGCTGAAACTGTAGCAACTTCTTTCATTACCTGTACAGTCACATATTTAATCCACCATGTTCAGGTGCCCTCAGGTAAAATATGAACTACCTGCTGGTCACGTGCCCGCGTCTCACATATAACCGGGACTTATTATTTATAAAGTTGCAGCAATAATGGGGAAAATAGAAAGGGCTAATTAACATATGACTTAGTAGATAACATTTGACTCTGCTAGCGACCTGTGGCATTTTGCTGGAAGTGAGTCGGTACTGTGACATTTGACTGTTGTCACAGACATCGTCAGAGTACGACCCTACGGTTATTTGCCTGTTCTCTAAACAATAAAACTTAAGGTAAGTAGAATTTTGTCTTTCTGATTATCTGATCGTTAACTAAATGTAATCACTGCGTAACAAAGTTTTCAGTTAATCTAAGTCCTCTATATGCACTGCACCTTCCCGTGCCGTTAAAGGTCACATAGAGCTCGCAAGGTAGTTTGCCAATTTTTCCTGTCTTCGGCGAGTCTTTCAACCTCATCAAGGGATTTTATGCCTATTAATTTGACCTCTCTTAACAATGTCCTCTTTAGAGTTTCACGCGATCTGCCTCTTTTTCTTTGGCCTGTTGTGTTCTACTGGATAGCTTGTTGAGGAATTCTTTGACTGTTTCTTCTCTTCATGTGACTAACATATGTCCATCTCCTTTTCCTGATCACCCATGAGACTGGTTGTTGTTCAGTCATCTGTCTTATCTCAGCATTGTTCTTGAATAAGTTCCACTTGATGCCGAGTATTTTCTTTAGGTATTTGTTTTCAAAAGAGTCTAATTTCTTGTCTATTTCTCTAGTTGTTTTCCAGCTTTCGCATGCATAAATGAGGGTGGATATCACATTTGAAGTGAATAGTCTTAACTTGGTTTTTTGTTTATAACTTTTGAATGCCATATGTTGTCAAAATTCTTGAAGATCTATGCTGCTTTTGCAATTCTAATTCTAACTTATTTTCTGGTGTCACCATCCTGGTCTATGTAGCTGCCAAGGTATGCAAATTGATTGACGTCTTCAATATCTGTCCCTTCTACGTGTATTTTTCCATTTTGATTAATGGGAAGTTTCATTATTTTTGTTCTGTCCTTGTTAATTTCAAGTCCTATTTTGCTAGCCAGTGAAGACAGGCTATCTGTTTTTTCTTGCATGGAATTCACATTATTACTGATAAGAGTTATGTCATCAGCAAAATAAAGATCTTCTAGCTGGGTCTCATGTACCTAGTCAATACCTGTGTTATCTGTGCAGCATTTTTTCATTATGAAGTCTATTGTAATTTCTAAGAAGCAAAGGAGACAGTATACATCCTTGTTTCACACCTGTTTTAATCTGGAACCATTCACTCATCCCTTCTTCTGTTTTGACTGCACAAACATATCCATTGTAGAAGTCATTAACGATGTTGACAATTTTAAATGGTATTCCATATAGACTTAAAATTCTCCACAATGAATCTCTGTTATGCTATCAAATGCCTTTTTAAAGTCTATGAAGTTCAGTATTAATGGTTTCTGCTTTTCAATATGTTCTTCAAGTATTATTCTGAGAGTAAAGATCTGGTCGAGACAGCTTCTCCCTTTTCGAAATCCTGCTTGTTTTTCTCTCATTGCGGTATCCACTATATCTTTAAGTCTATTCAAAATAACCTTGCAAAATACTTTTGACACAACTAATATTAAGGTTACTCCTCTCCAATTGTTACAGTCACTAAGGTTGCCTATTTTTGATATTTTAACAATGATTCTTTTTTCCATTTAGAAGGGACCTTTTCTTCTTTCCAAATCTTGTTAAACATTCTCTGTAGTTGTCTCATGTTGTCACTATTGATAACTTTTAACATTTCAGGTGTTATTTCATCTTCACCTGCAGCTTTGTTGTTAGCCATTAAATTCACTGCTGTTTCAATTTCATGCAATGTAATTTCATCTAGTTTGACATTTAATTGTTGGGCTGGTAAGTCGGTTTCAAGATTTAACAATTCTTTTAGGTGTGGTCGATTAAGTATTTCTTGGAAGTGTTCAGCCCATATTTGCTTTTGGTCTTTACTTGATGTTAATAGGGTTCCAGTTTTGCTAAAGACTGGTCTTTCTTTAGACGTAAAAGTACCTGTTAGCCTCTTTTTTATGTTATATAAAGTTTTACTGTATTCTATTTTCTTCTTTCTCTGCTTCTTTCGCCATATTGTCTATGTATTCTCTTTTCTCCCTTCTAGCTGAACTTTTTACTTTCTCGTCTATTTCTTTGTATGCTACTTTCGCCAGATCTTTTCCAAGATCTGTTTTTGCATTCAACATGTCTAATTTGGCTGCTCGTCTTTCATGTATGTACTTCCATGTGTTTTCTGATATCCATGCTTTTCTATTTGGTTTTTTCAGTCCAGCGCTTGCTTTTGCTGCTGTGATTATGGCTGTGCTGTAAGAATTCCATAATTCATCTATACTTATCTCCTCTACTTAACTGGGGGTTGTGGAATGATTGGCAAGTTCCTGATTGAAATTACTGTTAGTATTTTCTTCTTGTAGGCTGTGGCTGTTTATCTTTCTGTGTACTGATTTCTTGTGTTGGCTTTTCAATGTTAGTTTTATTTTCCCTCTACACAAGTTGTGATCACTGTTAATATCTGAACCCCTATAAGCCCTTACATCTATCAGAGATGTTCTGTACTGCTTTCTAATACAAAAATGATCTATCTGGTTTCTAGTTCTATCATCTGGAGATATCAACGTTGTTTTATGTATCTCTTTATTTGGAAATATTGTGCCTCCAAGACCATGCCCTCTGTTAGACATATTTCAATTAATCTTTCTCCATTCTGATGTACCATGTCAATTCCTTCTTTCCCCATCACTTTTTCAACGTCGGTGTTATCTTTCCCTACCTTGGCGTTGAAGTCCCCATTAGCAATTAGGATGTCGTGTTTAAGGACTTTGCTGATGATTTGTTGTAGTTGGTGATAGAAGTCGTCTTTCACATCATCATCTGCATCGTTCGTGGGTGCATAACACTGTATTATTGTCATTCTTCCTTGTCTTAGGTTGTATCGTGCTCTTATTATACGACTGTTCACTGGTTCCCATTCTACAAGGCTCTTTTCTGCTACGTTTGACATAATAATACCTATCCCATTTCGAAATTTACCGTCATTTCTGCCTGAATGTATTATTAACTTACAGTTTTCCGCCGATCTTTTACCTGCTTCTGGCCATCGCATTTCACTGATACCAAGTACGTTTAGGTAGTATCTCTCCATTTCTTTGATGACCTGAGTAGTTTTTGTTGGTGCTGCCATCGTTCTTACGTTCCAGAATCCAATCTTTGTCACAAGTTTGGGGCCGACGAATGAGCTCCTCGGAGTTGGCATCCCTGATGCTCGGTTGGTTTCTCTGCGAGTTTCTGTAACGATATCTTTTTTTCCTACCTGGAGTCGCCTCTAGATAGACTAATTGTATAAGTATATAAAATTATTATTTTTTTAATTTCTTAATGTTAAACTTGACATAATGTCCCAACTGGAGATGATTAAACGTAAACAGAGATAATTTTTTGCATGACACTATGACAGGTCAGGGCAACTCAAGCTGAAAACATTTCACTAGAGACAGGTCAAGGCAACTCAGGCTGAAAACATTTCACTAGAGACATGACATGACATTGTCTCCTCCTAAGTACCGAAATACCACATTTTATGACGTCCTAGAGCACATTTTATAAACAGAGACAGTATTCGACCTAATTTCCTCTAGAAATGTCTTTCTCTGTTGAATTTCTGAAGAATGAGATTTGTAGATTTTCCTGTTCAATGTGTCATGTTCACGTAATTTTCATAAAACTAATATCTTAGATCACTATTAACTAATAATGGAGATACAATGAGAGAAATTAAAAGGAACATCTATCGCTCTTCGGAAAGTAAAATAACTAAAGAAGCTGTGGAGAGGAACAGATAGAACTACAAAAATAAGATTTTTAAGGGAATGCATCTCTCCCATCACAACATATACCTGTGAGACCTGGACACTTAACAGAACAGCTGAGAAACACATAAATGCCTTTGAATGCAAATGCAACAGAAGAGTTCTTCAAATATCATGGACACAAAAAAGAACAAATATATCTATACTACAAGAGCTTAATATTGAAGAATGCTGGCTAGTAAAGAGGATTAAAGAGAGAAAACTTAAATATTTTGGACACATTAAACGTCATGATAATCCAGAGAAGACCGTCTTGGAAGGATACATAATGGGAAAAAGAAAGAGAAGAAAACCAAGGCGAAGATGGCTGCAAGACATCGTTGATAATCTGCACATGAATGCAGCAGCAGCTGGCCATCTTGCTCACAACTGAGAGGCCTACAGGAGTGCTGTTAGGAAGACAAATTCCGCAAGGGACATAACAATGAATGAATGAATGAATATCACGAGATAACCACCTGCTACTAACACTGTAAAAACTACCTTAATAACTGTGGACTATTTATTTGTTCCTCTGAGAATATTTAAGGATACATAAGTCTCTGCCCATGAAGCGAAAGATAAATTTTCTTGGTAACATTTTAGTAGTTAGTAACACTATTACTTGTTTTAACTTTCAGAAAGAAAGACACCTGTAGGAAAGCTAAAGTCTTGTGGCCGTGAAGGTGAGAATAACAATGATGTCTGGGCTATACCTTGTTCTAGCTCTAGTTACGTTGCTGCTGGCCAGGGTCACGATCACTACAGGTCAAGACCCCCAGGTCAGGTCACCAGCTGGGACGTTCCGGGGTAAAGTTCTGACTGCTCCAATCGGCGCCAGATACGAGTCTTACAGAGGGATTCCCTATGCGCTGCCACCCACAGGAGAAAGAAGATTTGCTGTACCGGAGCCGTACCCTGTGATTGAGGTAACCTTTTATTTCTGTTCTCAGCGATAGAGGCCAGGTCATGTGCATCACGTGATAGCAGTCCGTCTCTGTTGTTTTCTGTCAGCACAGTCTTGAACTAAATACCAACTGAAAAATGTAACTGAGAAAAAAAGCCTTCTATTTCTTGCTCGTGTTTGTAAAATAAAATAAACTTTTGATTAGTTGAAGTGAGCAGATTTAAACAATGAAGGTAGCAATAAAAATATATCAAAGTACGCAGCAATGTCCTATACTGAGGTTATGAAGTGGGAAACCAGACAACTGTATGGACAAATATGTGGGCCTTTCTTCGATTGAAAAGAGGCAAGAGAAATTTGGGAGTGAGATACATAAAGAAATAGATTATTTGATAACTGGTGCGTGATTGTTAAGGTGAATGTAAGGAATCCCTCCATCAAAGACAGATGTTGTAAGAACAAACAAAGAGCTGCACTTAAAGAAGACTGTTTCTGGTCTTGCCTGCTCGGAGTTTAGCGCTTGACACTTTCCTTGTTTTCTTCCTGATGAGACTGTCTTCTGAAGTGAGTCTGGCTACCAGTAGCTATCCTAAAACCTGAGAGTGACCGAGAAACAAGTGAACTAGCTTTCATGCCGAAGGGATTCGACTGAATATTAGCTGACATTTTCTACCTTTAGGACTTAAAGTCAAATTTATACCCGGCAGATTGTGTTAGTGTAAACTTCTTCTGAAAGGTGACTATGTGCACCTGCCAGGTGAAGAGATTAAAAACATACACTGCAGACACAGTTGTCAGTATTTTAAGAATATATGATACATCACGTAACTACCAATCACTTTCATTCTGTTCCGTTCAGTGTGAAAAAATGAAAGGAATCAAGTGGTAAAAGTGTTCCAGATATTCACAAACGTTTAAAAGTTTCTCTATCATAAGATTTATCATCTGTCACCTCAGTTGTGAATCATTAATTCCAGCAGCACTTTCTATGAAGTACTGGCACTCTCCTTCCAGCAGCATTTTCTGTGAAGTACTGGCACATTCCTTCCAGCTGCATTTTCTATGAGGTACTTGTACTTTCCTTCCAGCTGCACTTTCTATGAAGTACTGGCACTCTCCTTCCAGCAGCATTTTCTGTGAAGTACTGGCACATTCCTTCCAGCTGCATTTTCTATGAGGTACTTGTACTTTCCTTCCAGCTGCACTTTCTATGAAGTGCTGACAATATCCTTCCAGCAGCACTTTCTACGAAGTGCTGGCACTTTTGAGCTGTTGCCTTTTGATCTGTTATATTATTCTGCTTTACTGATTTCCACATCTGATTGTGTTTGAAATACTCGTAATCAAATAACAACTATCCTTTTATGAGTCAATATTATGAACATTTGTTATCATTTTTATATGTTCTTACTTCTGCACATATGTTATTATTTTTATATGTTCTTATATATGTACATCTGTTATTATGTTTTATAGGTTCTTATTTCTGCACATCTATTATTATTTCTATATGTTCTTATTTCTGCACATCTTTTATTATTTTATAAGTTCTCATTTGTGCACATCTGTTATTATTTCTTCATGAGCCCTAATTTGTGCATATCTGTTATTATTTCTTTATATGCTCTTATTTGTGCACATCTGTTATTATTTCTTCATGAGCCCTAATTTGTGCATATGTGTTATTATTTTTCCCTGTTCCTATTGATGCACGCGTGTTATTATTACATTTTGAGTCATTATTTCTGCACACCTATTATTATTTCTTTATATGTTCTAATGTGTGCACATCTATTATTATTTCTTTATATGCTCTGATTTGTGCACATCTATTAGTATTTCTTTCTATGCTCCAATTTGTGCACATTTGTTACTATTTTTATATGTTCTTATTTGTGCACATCTGTTATTATTTATATATTTTCTTATTTTTGCACGCCTGTTATTATTTTATATGTTGTTATTTGCGCACATCTGTTATTATTTTAAATGTTCCTATTTGTGCACATCTGCTATTATTCTAAATGTTCTTATTTGTGCACATCTGTTATTATTTTATTTATTCTTATTTGTGCACATCTGTTATTATTTTATATGTTCTTATTTGTGCATATTTGTTATTATTTATATAGTTTCTTGTTTCTGCGCAAGTTATTTTTTTATTTGTTTTTCTTTCTGCACATCTGTTATTAGTTTTATATTTTCTTTTTTTGTGCACATCTCTTATTATTTTTATATGTTCTTATTTCCGCACACCTATTGCCATTTTTAACTCTGTGTTGTCTCTACATGTGGTTCCCTGATGGTCAGAGAATTAGACGGGACAGGGAGCCCCAAATCTTAAACTCTTGAAAATAAAACTTGTTCTTACGTTTGTTGTTTCCTACTTATCCCTACAGCTGTCCTCAGTTTCTTACTTGTCCCTACAGCTGTCCTCAGTTTCTTACTTGTCCCGACAGCTGTCCTCAGTTTCTTACTTGTCCCTACAGCTGTCCTCAGTTTCTTACTTGTCCCGACAGCTGTCCTCAGTTTCTTACTTGTCCCGACAGCTGCCCTCAGTTTCTTACTTGTTCCGACAGCTGTCCTCAGTTTCTTACTTGTCCCGACAGCTGTCCTCAGTTTCTTACTTGTCCCGACAGCTGTCCTCAGTTTCTTACTTGTCCCGACAGCTGCCCTCAGTTTCTTACTTGTTCCGACAGCTGTCCTCAGTTTCTTACTTGTCCCTACAGCTGTCCTCAGTTTCTTACTTGTCCCTACAGCTGTCCTCAGTTTTTTCGTTCTCTCTTCAAAGCATTATACTACTTCACATCTTTAAAACATGATATTACTTCACATCTTTAAAACATTATATTACTTCACATCTTTAAAACATTATATTACTTCACTTCTTTAAAACATTATATTACTTCACATCTTTAAAACATGATATTACTTTTCATCTGAATAAATCTCTCTCTCAGATTCACGTAAGTTTCGTACTTGTTTAAGTCTTTAGAGTTTGAACCCAAACCTTCTCATTTTTTTATCTGCATATAACAACGTAGATACACAGATTTCTAACCACCAACCGACAGGCTCTTCCTTTGTTCACATCTGCTTTATCATTTTTTTTATTACCTCTAAGAGTTTATTAAAAGAAAAAAAATGAGCAAAGTCAACTTTGTTTCCAGTAATTAATTCTACCCGCAGCAAGATTTACTCCTATTTTTACATGAATTATCTCTCACGATTTCAGTGTATATAAAATAGTACGCCATTTTGTTGGCCGTAAAGATTTTAAAACATAACTGATTGTATTTCTTTAATTTACCAAATGATCAATGAATGATCCACCCAGGGCGTGTATGATGCCACAGATTTTGGTCCCGTCTGTTTACAATTCTTAAACAATGTAACCACAGGACAGGAGGACTGCTTGTTTCTGAACGTCTTCTCACCTCTCAGTAAAGGGGTAAGATTTTGTGAAAAACTTGTATCAAACAAACTTAAAGACACGCGTAAGCAGAGATAAATAAATCTTATTATCTTCTGTACTACAAGTTGTTATCAAACATTGATAAACCTATACTTTCACCAGCATAACTTCTACAGGTTAATCTAAGTCCATAAACTAACTCGCTGTTTGCTCTTGTGGTTTGTATGTCTGTAAACATCTGTCTTTCACATCATCCTGTCAGTAGATTATCTGGTTAAGTGTCAGAATATTCAGGGAATAAACTGTTAAAATCTCACAGGAAGTCTTGTCTGCTTAGTGTGTCATGTTTTCTTTTAATCTCTTGTGTAGTGGGTCCAGATTCTTAGCTTTGAAAGAAGAAATATCTGCCTGTAAGGCAAGACACGGTGAGGCACACTGGAGTAATCTTCAGATATGTTTGTCAGTGTCTGGAAAGAAAAAAATGATTTTTGCGTTAAACTTATTTACAATGTTTATCTTTTTGTAGTGCACGGCGGCGGATAAGAAGCACAGGTAAAGTTAAGGTAAAGGTAATCCTGTCATGCCTTAGAGGCACATAGGGATATGGTGTTAGTCCCCATATTTTCCTTGACCTGTCAGCACACTAGAGGGTGATAAGGTCATTATCACGCCTGGCTGCCTTTCCTTTCCAACTCCAGAAGAAGTCGGGTACCCATTTCTACAGCTGTGTGGATAAGACGCACAGCTTCAACATTATTTTGATATTTTTAAAATGTATTTCTTTATTGTATTTTTTTAAAATACGCCTCACTATATAGTTCGTGTTTGAAAAAGCTGAACTATTTCTCACGGAACTGATATGATATCTCACATGAAAGAAATGTTGAGTTACATTAAACGATTTACACGTCATCCTACAAAATAAAGAAATCATGTTCAGAGCTAAAGTATCTCTTATAATAATCAGCATGTTCAGAGCTAAAGTATCTCTTATAATAATCAGCATGTTCAGAGCTAAAGTACCTCGTATAACGTATGTTGGTAGAAGAAACTGAAACTTTTGACAACCAGGTAACCATCTTCTCTTCGTGCTGCAGGAGACAGCATCAGAGAGTCGCCTGAAGAGTGTGCTGGTTTTCATCCATGGAGGTGGTTATTTCGCGGGCTCTTCCAACATTTACCTACCTGGAGACCTGGTTACTAAGGTAACAGAACTACGATCACGTGTTGGTTTCACATTAAATTATCCTGACTTTCTTGGCACTTAAAGTCAGGTTTTCAGGCACAGAATCAGGACATTCAGTGTTGGGTGTTTGTTGGTGGTTCTTTAACTGCAAACATGTCTGGGTTTCACAGTCAGTGATACAGCGCTGGAACATGGAAGAAAGTCGGATGAGGAGTGCTCTGATATATTCTTGCTTTAATATCCGTAGGTGGCCAAGGAGAACAACGTTCTCTATCATCACCGAGAAAATGTTCGATCCTTGACCCACTTTCTTAGACTGATATAACTTGCTGACCTGGACCAAGAGTCATTGTGGTCATCATCTTGTTCCACTTCTCCCGGTGTAACAATATCTTGGATATGGGTTAACCCCCCAACACAGTATTTGCTGTCGACGCCCATGATTTCTTGTTTACATTCCAGTTTTTATAAAGCTTTGCCCGAGAGCCTGGCGTAGTCCGTGTGTGGAGGTGCGCGTGAACGTCGGGGAAAACTGATTGAACGTGCGTTAAGATTTTGGAAAAGGAGAGAGTTGGCGGACGTGTGCGGTTGTCTGCTGTTGGTCATAAAGCTTTGTTGTAATGGAAAGCTTGCACTGTACATGTTTTCTCGTATGGTTTCCCACTGTTGTATAGCTCTAAAGATCAGTGGCAGTTCAGTGGTCAGATTGTTGTATGACCCAACTGGCAACTCGTATTTTGATACGTAGCACGTAACATCTTCATCCCATCAAGTTATCACCACCATCAGGTTCCATATATTAAATGCCCTATGTGTGTTGTTGTTAGAACTGGAGTTGGCTGAGTTATTCCATCGTGTGATGTCTTCTCAAATGTATGCAAGAACCCGGGATGTCTTATCAATGTTTAGCTGCATATTAGACTAGCTGCCAGTACAGCAGTAAGACTGTAAGCAGTTGTATCACCATAGAATTGGTCCCGTTACACCGGAACAGATAGTTGCACGAATCCTGAGCTTCTACGTGCCTTCTTCTAAAAAGCACTTAGTTAAGTTTACTACTAGGGAGTTTTTTTTGTGTTTATTTTTGTTCATATCCCTGTCGTTTCCGTGCTCAATCCCAAGTGTATAATTTTTGTGTTACTTCACTTGGTTAAAGTTCTATTTTTGTGTTACTTCAGAGGTTGCAGTTCTATTTCGTTAGGCTTGCCATAATATTTGTTTCTCAAACGAGGGCCCTTACCATAACATTTGTTTCTCAAACCGGGACAATTTTAAGAAAATACTCACAACAGAAAATAAAGCCTACTAGGATAAGTACCTGGGATTGAAAAGGCTAAATAAAGAAGTTGTTAATTTTACCAAATAACCGGGACAGAATGACAAATTGGCCGGGACGGAATGATCACATCATCAAACCAGGACAGTCCCGGTCAAAACAGGACGTCTGGTAACCTATATTTCGTCCCAAAGTTGTGCCAATGTTCCCTTACAAAGATGCAAGTCTTTAGTAGATTAAAGTTGTATTTCGTCCTAAAGTTGTGCCGATGTTCTGTGACAAAGATGCAAGACTTCAGTAGATTAAAGTTGTATTTCGTCCTAAAGTTGTGCCAATGTTCCCTTACAAAGATGCAAGCCTTTAGTGGATTAAAGTTGTATTTCGTCCTAAAGTTGTTCCGATGTTCTGTGACAAAGATGCAAGACTTTAGTAGATTAAAGTTGTATTTCGTCCTAAAGTTGTTCCGATATTCTGTGGCAAAGATGCAAGACTTTAGTACATTAAAGTTGTATTTCGTCCTAAAGTTGTGCCGATCTTCCCTGACAAAGATGCAAGACTTCAGTAGACGAGCTCATGAAACGAATATTTTCTGCTTGAAGAGTTTAGTTTTAATGCGCCACCCTTATCCAGTTAGTAACAATATCTCTGCTAGGATAACCCGGATGGAGAGCACCACAATAGATTACTTCAATGTGTACAGAGTGTAAGCAGGTTCGGAATTTGATCAGTTGGCTCTCACTTCTCTTTATATCGTCACGGCGGCGCCAAGGAAGGTCCCACATGAACGAGAAGACGCTGTAAGATAAAAACTCATCGATGTTGTCAACCTAAGAAAGTCTGCACTGAAATTCTGAAGATATGACCGGGATGTCACTGATACAGACAGAATACAGACACAGATTTTGTGGTTCCAGAACTGAGGAAGTGGTGGATAACTTTTTTTTTTCAGTAAACTTCTTCTTTCAGGTCCGTTATTTTCTCCACAGAGGTGGGTCAGAAGAAGGGAGAAAAAGTAACTAGAAATAAAATAACGATATTTATATCCACGTTTGTGTGTGTTATATGTTTGTGTGTGTTATACGTTTGTGTGTGCTAAATGTTTGTGTGTGTTATATGTTTGTGTGTGTTATATGTTTGTGTGTGTTATACGTTTGTGTGTGCTATATGTTTGTGTGTGTTATACGTTTGTGTGTGTTATATGTTTGTGTGTGTTATATGTTTGTATTATATGTTTGTGTGTGTTATACATTTGTGTGTGTTATATGTTTGTGTGTGTTATACGTTTGTGTGTGTTATACGTTTGTGTGTGTTATATGTTTGTGTGTTATATGTTTGTGTATTATTTATTTGTGTTATACGTTTGTGTTTATGTGTTTGTGTGTTATTTATGTGTGTTATATGTTTGTGTGTTATTTATGTGTTTTATGTGTGTGTGTGTCTTATTTAGGAGAGAGATAGGGAGGGGAAAGAGAGAGAAATATATAAATAAATTCAACGTTTATTTTTCTTGTGTAGAGTTGGATCTTTTTTTTTTACATATAAAAGTATTAACTGCTGATATTGGTTTAAGGAAAGGAATTTAGAATGCCCACCTTTTTTTTTCAAACCATGTATCAAAAATCTAATTTTTAGAAATGTGTTTTTTTGGAGAAGAACCTAAAATATAACCAGGATTTGGATGTTGTCAGCAGATTGGATGTTTTTTTTTTAAACTTTCTCTGTTCTGTATTCCAGGCCGACATTGTGGTTGTCACGTTGAACTACAGGCTTGGCTGGTTTGGATTTTTGTACGGAAATTCTGATTCTCTGCCAGGAAACCAGGCGGTCTGGGACATGGTGCTGGTTTTGCGCTGGGTCAAGGACAATATCCGAGCGTTTGGCGGTGACCCTGATGACGTCACACTTTCCGGCGAGTCGGCGGGGTCCATATTTACTTCTATGCTGAGTATCTCCCCAGTGGCTAAAGGTCTTTTCAACAAAGTGAGGTTTTTTTTCTAAATTATTTAACACTGAAGTATTAGCTTCATTCATTCATTACCATGTCAATTAAGAAAGTTTGCTTCCTTGACCACTCTAGTGAATGCCCCTTGGTTGTGAGCAAGATGTCCTGCCGCTGATGCAATTCATTTGCAAATCATCAGCAATGTCTTGTTCCTGTCCTCGCTTTGGTCTTCTTCTATTTATTTTTCCCTTAATACACCGAACCAAGACTGTCTTCTTCAAACTCTCGTCATGTTTAATATGTTGGAAATACGTCAGTTTTCTCTGTTTAATCTTCTCACTAATCACCATTCTCAGTTCTTAGATTTTTATTGTATGGATATATCTGTTCTGTTTTTCTGTCCCTGGCATTTGAAGGACTCTTTGCATTTGCATTCAAAGGCATTTATGTGTTTCTCGGCTGTTTTCTTAAGTGTCCGGGTCTCACGGGCACATGTTGCGATGGGAAAAATGCATGCCCTCAAAAGTCTAATTTTTATGGTTCTGCCTGTCTCTCTCCACAGCTTCTTTAGGAGTTTTAGCTTCTGAAGAGCAGTTAATGTCCTCCTTTTAATCTGCCTCACATACTTCCAATATTAGTTAATAATGATCTAAGATAATCAAAACTCTCTTCCTCTTCCAGTTTCTCTTTATTGATATATAATTCAGATGTCATCAACTTAAGTTTTCTTCGCATTGAGATAGAGGTTTTGCTCTTCACTTTTCTTACGGACTGACATAATTAGTTTCTCCATTGCTTTTTGAGATGTGGACAGTAACACTGTGTCATCAGCATATCTAATCTCTGGTATTTCATAGCTTCCAATTTTTATGGCGTCGTAAATAAAAATATTGTCTTTGTCTACATCTTCTCTGACATTCCTCATTACATTTTCAGTATACAAGTTAAATAAGTAAGGCCACATTATAGAACCCTGCAGACCCCTTGTTTTAGCTTACAAACTTTTCTTATTCTTCTTCTCCTCCTATCTCCGGAGAACTGGTGGCTTGATTTTCTTTGGGCAGGTGTGTGAAGATGTTGCGGCACAGCATCGTGTCGGATTGGGAGCGGACTGTGGCTGATAATTTCAATATCTGAGTGGAGATTAAAAAAAAATCAGGGGCTATGGAATATGTCTTTTTATTTTATTTTTTTTTATTTTTAAGCAGACTCCAGAGTTCTAAGGAGTGTCGCCAGTTCTGTCCCTTTAGCCAGGCTAGGCCGGTTACTGGGTGCACCAACAGAGAAGTTGAACGGTGCATTGGTCAGCTATAGATCGTCAGCCTAGACTCTAGAATGTCAGCCCAGACTTCATAATGTCAGCCTAGACTCTAAAATGTCAGCCTAGACTGTCAGCCCAGACTCTAGAATGTCAGCCTAGACTCCAAATGTCAGCCCAGACTCTAGATTGTCAGCCTAGACTTCAGAATGTCAGCCCAGACTCTAGACTGTCAGCCTAGACTCTAGAATATCAGCCCAGACTCTAGAATGTCAGCCGAGACTCTAGAATGTCAACCTAGACTCTAGAGTGTCAGCCTAAACTCCAGAATGTCAGCCCAGACTAAAGAATGTCAGCCCAGACTCTAGAATGTCAGTCCAGACTCTAGAATGTCAGCCTAGACTCCAGAATGTCAGCCAAGACTCCAGAATGTCAAACTACACTCTAAAATGTCAGCCTAGATTCTAGAATGTCAGCCTAGACTCTAGAATGTAAGCCTAGACTCCAGAACGTCAGCCTAGACTCCAGAATGTCAGCCTAGATTCTAGAATGTCAGCTTAGACTCTAGAATGTCAGTCTAGACTCTAGAATGTCAGCCATGGTTGCCAGATTACCAGACTGAACAGCGTCTTCATCTATGGGTTGTCCTACCCGCCTATGCACTCACATTAGTGTCTGTTCCGGATGACCCCACTGCCATTGAGAATAGGGTCTTGATCAGCTGTGGTTCAGGTACACAATTGTCACGCAGAATAAGGTTCTAGTCATTTGTTATTTAAGTGACTGATGAAAGTAGATGAAGGTGTATGGTTCAATTTTACAAAAAGATAGAAAGAATGAGAAAAGTGTTGACATGAACAAGAATGGCAAAAGACAAATTGATCACATATAAATGAAGAACTTATAACAATCCAAAATTTAGACACAAGTCTTTCTCAAGAATCACGTACAGAAACACACAGAAGATAAAAACATGATAAACAGATGCAAATTATAGACTTATCTTAGACTAGTATGAAAGACGGACACAAAATCCGCCCAGATAGACGTAGGAAGGTGCAAAGTGAAAGCCGATGATTCGCTGAAAAATAACGATAGGTACCATGTGGTAAACAACATGGCGTTACGCACTGCAGTAACCCCAGCTAACCCCCCATCTCATACCTATGGCATAAATAGAAGCCCCCAAAGATGGCGTAGATGATAAAGCAGTGAGAAGAAAATATGGGGAGTAGTGAATGGAGGAAGGCACAGAACGAGTAGAGAACACTGACAGGACAAGACTGGTCGCTCATGATAGCTTGACAAGGGAGCTAACAAAGCCTACTACAGGCTATAGAAGAAGGATAGAAAGAACTAGGAAAATAACCTCACATCGCCTGCGTTTAGAAAGAGATAACCCAGTGAAGTGAGTGGTACTAAGACAAGAAAGCTGGGCATAAAAAGCAGAAATAGACAGAGGTAGCTATTAGGTGGAAATGTAAATTAGTTTAAAGAAAGCCGAATTTATTGTTCGTTCCAGTCTTTGTGGAGATAGTCTGGAGAGTAAGGCGCTGTTCCAGAGATTCGAAAATAAGAAGAACAGGAGCGTATTGCAGTTACAGAAATCTCTGGCTTTCCTTGGCGGTTTCTTTGCCAGAAGTGTTGGCCACCAGTGTCAGTGCCATCTTGTATATGTCATTCGGATGCTGGCGAAACCGATCTCTTAAAAATGCGCCAGTCTCCCCTGTATACTTGACATCACAACGACAGCACATGAAGGCATAAATGACGTTGAGGGAAGGGCAAGTAAAGCCCTCCTGAACTTATAACATGGACTTCATTCATTCATTTCCATGTCCCTTGCGGAACTTCGCCTCCCTAATAGTACTCCTGTAGGCCACTCGGTTGTGAGCAAGATGCCCTGCTGCTGATGCATCCATTTCCAGATCGTCAACGATGTCTTGCAGCCATCTTCGCCTTGGTCTTCCTCTCTTTCTTTTTCCCATTATGTACCTTTCCATGATGGTTTTCTCTAGATTATCATGACGTTTAATGTGTCCAAATATTTAAGTTTTCTTTGCTTAGTCCTCTTTACTAGCCAGCCTTCTTCAGTATTAAATTCTTGTAGTATGGATATGTTTCTTCTGTTTTGTGTCCATGAAATTTGAAGAATTCTCCTGTAGCATTTCCTTTCAATTCATTTATGTGTTTCTCAGCTGTTTTGTTAAGTGTCCAGGTCTCACAGGCATATGTTGCGATGGGAAAGAGGCATGCCCTTAGAAATCTTATTTTTGTGGTTCTGTCTCTTCAGATTCTTTATTTGTTTTACTTTCTGAAGAGCGACAGATGACCTCTGTTTAATTTCCCTCATTGTATCTCCATTATTAGTTAATAATGATCCAAGATATTCAAAACTCTCCACTTCTTCCAATTTTTCCTAATTGATACATATTTCAGCTGCCTTGTTTGTTTTGTCAGTTGTCATCAATTTAGTTTTCTTCGCATTAAGATAGAGGTTTTGCTCTTCGCTGTTCTTACGGACGAGCATAATTACTTTTTCTATCTGTTTTTGTGTTGTGGACAGTAATACTGTGTCATCAGCATATCTAAACTTTGGTATTTAATAACCTCCATATGTTATGGTATCGTAATATTATTTGTCTACGTCTTCTTTAACATTCCTCATTATATTTTCAATATAGAAGTTAAATAAGTAAGGTGACAATATTCACCCCTGACGGACCCCTTGTTTTATGTCAAACCAAGTTGTTGTTTCACCATTTATTCTTACTGCTGCTTATCGGTCTAGATACATTTTTCCATTATTTCCCAAAGTTTCTGGTGTTGTACACAATCAAATGCCTTTGAGAAGTCTATAAAGGCTAAATACAGATTCACATTACACTCTCTGCATTTCTCTATTATTAATTTTATATTGATTATATGATCTCTTGATCCTCTTCCTTGCCTGAAACCAGCTTGGACCATATTGATTTCTTCTTCTATTTTCTTAAAAAGTCTACGTATTATGATTTTTAACAGAATTTTACTGGCATGACTAATCAGTGCAACAGTTCTGTAGTTTGTGCATACCTTCAGGTTACCCTTTTTTGGCAGTGGTATGAATACAGTTCTTTTCCATTCTTTTGGCCAAATACCTGAATGCCATATCTTTTTACATAGTGCATGATAGATTGTTGCACACTCCTTTCCTCCTGCTTTAATAAATTCAGCTGTTATCTCATCACATTATGGTGATTTACCGTTTTTCAGATTCTTTATTGCACACAAAACTTCTTCTATTGTCGGTTCGGGTTCTTTCTCCTCCAATAATAATTCACACTGTTGATTTCTGCTTCCACAGTCGGTTGTTTCATACATTCCTCTGCAATATTCCTTCCATCTTTCTAGAATTTCCTCTGTCTCTGTCAAGGCATTTCCCATCTCGTCACAAATTATGTTTAGCTTAGGTGTGACATTTCCGTCAATGTCTTCATTTCTTTAAACATTTCACTATCTCTTCTACACTTCTTGTGTCCTTCTATTCTTTCACAACAATCTTGTATGTATTGTTTTTTTGTCTTTTCTTATGTTTCTTCGTACTTCTTTTGTTAAAGTTTTATATTTCTCTTTGTTGTTATTTGTGACCTTCCCTTGCGTCTTCATTTCTCTACATTGTTTTATCAGTTCTGCTGTGATCCATTTATTCTTTTGTGTTTTCTTTACTGGAACCATGTCTTTAGCTGTCGTTATAAAGATATCTCTGGCCTGCATAGCCAGTTCATCTGGTGTCATCTCCTCCTGTACAGCCATCAGGATTTCGAAACGGTTCTTCACTTCTATATCGTATTGTTCTGGTATTTGTGTAAGATCAAAGCGGAGTGGTCTTGATCCTGCAACTGTCTTTTTTATCTTTATCTTCATGTCTGCTATCAATAACTCATGGTCCGTGTCACAATCAGCACCTGGTAAAGTTTTTGTTGCTGTTATACGTGATCTCCACCTTCTTTTCACTAAAATGTAATCTATTTGATTCCTGGTTTTCCCATCAGGTGATGTCCATGTGTAAAGTCTTCTTGGATGTTGCTTAAAAAGTGTGTTAGCGATCATTAGCTCATTTTCCATGCAAAACGCCATTAGATTGTCACCTGCCTCATTTCTATATCCTGTGCTAAATTTCCCTACAACATGTCCTCCGTCTTCTGCTCTTTCTGTACCAGTCTTTGAATCATTTTTCCATACCTGGTCTATCGTCGTTTGCAGTATGTTATAAAAGTCTTCTATTCCTCTTCTTCTTCTTCTGATGTTGGTGCATAGCATGGACGTAGGGAAGGAAAATGTGCTTTGTCTGAACAAAAAAGCGGACAAGTGTTGCATCTATGGCGGCCGTACTGTTTGCTTCCATAGAATGTCGTGTCCGCTGATTTTAGTCGACTTCTAACTAATAGATCCTTGAGGTTCTTTTCCCGACAGCCTGAATACAAGGGTGGAGCCATCGTTCGTTGGAGAAAAGGTTTGTACATTCAGGGACCATGGTCCAGCTGAGCTGCCCAACATTCTGTGCATCTGGCCCTCAAGACACGACTCTGGCCAACAACCATCAGGTTCCAGACACGATCAACGAACTCTCCCGCGAGACTGGTCTTTCTTCCTCTGCTGCTCATCTACGTATCCGTGACATCTGGTTGGGGGAGCCATCCTTATATATTCTTATTAAGATCCACAAACCAAGTAATCCAGGGAGGCCCGAAGCTTCAGCTTGCTCCTGTCCTACGGAACATAGTTCTGACTTTCTGGACAGCATCTTCCAACCCATTGTGACTAGTCTGCCTATTTACCTGAAAGGCACTAATCACGCTCTCACTAATTTTGATAATTACCTTCTTGCCTGGTCAGACATATCGTATCTTCACCCTGGACGTAGTTTCCTTGTACACGCCCATCACACAGGACCAGGGAGTTCAGGCTATCGAGTTTTTTTCTGAACAAAATACACCATCCTTCTATCCCTACTTCCCCTATTTTACGTCTTACATGACTTCTCCTCGAACCCAACTCGTTTGAGGTCAATGGCCTTTATTTCGACCAGTTCAGCGGCGTGGCCATAGGTACCAAAATGGTTCTAACTACGCATGTCTGTTCATGAGTCATTTTGAACACAAGGCCATGGAATCTTATGGAGTACCTTTTCCACCTTTCTATAGGTGCTACATTGATGATGGCATTGGGGTCACATCCGTGCCAGGGGAGGATCTTGACAGCTTCATCAATTTCGTTACTAAATTTCACTGAGTTTTCTTTCACCTCCCATTTCTCTACCACTTCTGTTAATTTTTTCGACATTGCCATCACTATCAGTCCTTCAGGACTTACCACTTCAGCCTACTATAAACCTTCAGGACTTAACACTTCTGTCTACTATAAACCTTTAGGACTTACCACTTTAGTCTACTATAAACCTTCAGGACTTCACTCTTCAACCTACTATAAACTTTCAGGACTTAACACTTCAGTCTACTATAAACCTTCAGGACTTACACTTTAGTCTACTATAAACCTTCAGGACTTACACTTTAGTCTACTATAAACCTTCAGGACTTAACACTTCAGTCTACTATAAACCTTCACCACTTACCACTTCTGTCTACTATAAATCTGCATAAACCTTCGGTATGCTGACGACACAGTACTGATAGCTGAGAATCAACAAGACCTGCAAAATCTCTTGGATAAAGTAGCCAAAGAAAGTGAACAGAAAGGCCTTACTTACTTTGAACATCAAAAAGACAGAGACTATGGTTATATCTAAGAAACAGAATCCACCAGCATGCAGTATTAAATTAAAAGGAACTATTCTAAAGCAGGTGCAGAAATTCAAATACCTTGGAGCAGTAATAACTTCAGATGGGAAATGCAGAACAGAAATTAGGAACAGAATAGGCCAAGCAAAGACTGGATTTCAGAGAATGAGAAACATATTAGCTAACACATCTTTACCAATGAATGTTAGAAAACGAGTCCTAAAATGTTATATTGAACCTATCTTGTTATATGGAAGTGAATCATGGACAATAGGCAAATCTGCACAAAAATCATTGGAAGCAGCAGAAATGTGGTTTATTAGAAGAATGTTGCGAATACCCTGGACAGCAAAAATAACTAATGAAGAATTTATGAGAAGAGCTGGAGAGACAAAAAACTTTGTCAAAAAGATAAGAGAGAGACAATGTACTTTCATAGGACTTGCAATGAGAAGAGGGGGCATTGAAAATATTATAACAACAGGAAAAATAGAAGGAAGAAGATCAAGAGGAAGACCAAGAGAAATGATACTGGACAGTCTAACGGGATGGTGTGAGAGGAGATCACCAACTGAACTGATGGCCTGCATGAAGGATCGGGTACCCTGGAGAAGCATAATAGCCAACGCCAGTCGGCACGGCACCTGATGATGATGATGATGATGATGAAACCTTCAGGACTTACCACTTCAGTCTACTATAAACCTTCAGGACTTACCACTTCAGTCTGCTATAAACCTTCAGGACTTACCACTTCAGTCTACTATAAATCTGCATAAACCTTCAGGACTTACCACTTCAGTCTACTATAAACCTTCAGGACTTACCACTTCAGTCTACTATAAACCTTCAGGACTTACCACTTCAGTCTACTATAAACCTTCAGGACTTACCACTTCAGTCTACTATAAACTATCTCTCATGCTCATCCCCTCATCTCAGATCTTGCAAGGACTTGTTAAAGTGTAACGTCTGTGTGCTGAGGATCTTTATGTCCAAGAAAAATCCCACAGCGTTCCTGATTTCGTTTCTCTAACGCGGCTATCTGGATCATGTTCTCACTTCGTCCTGGAATCGCATAATCCACATCTTGCGACAAGCCCTCACTCCTAAACCATCTTGCAGCTCGGACCATCTCCACCTGGTACCTACCTACCACCATCACAGTTTGGCGGTTAAGGACATCCTGTTTCGTTATTTCCATCCCCTCTGGACCGATCCTGACACACCAGATCTCTTTGCAGAGACTCCTGTAGTCTTCTTCTTCTTCTTCGTTCGCACTGTCTGTCTATATCTGCAGTCCTGTCTCTTGGATAAATTTCACTGTTTTTTGTAACTCATGGATGGAACCATAGAGCTTATCTTCTTTAGTGGTTTCACTGGGCCAGTAATTATTTCTCAGTGACTCGTAGTTGATGCAGTTCTGGAGGATATGTTCCACAGTTTGGGGCACCTGGGCACATGTACACAGATTAGTAGTACCAACCTTAAACTTTGTATACATATGACTTCGGAGTCGGCTGTGTCCTGTTCGGAGACGGAAGATGGTGACTTGTTCCTTTCTGTTTAGCATGTGATAGTCATCATGTGGTGGTGTTTGTGGTTTCCTGTAGGTTTTTATCATGCTTTTCTTCTGATTATAAGTGATTGGTATGTCTGGTTGCTCCATTTCAGTGCCCTCTTTGGCCAATTGGTCAGCTTTCTCATTGCCTGGTATCCCACAGTGGGAGGGAATCCATTGCAAAGTGACTCCATGTTGTAAGCCAATTTTTGACAAGGCATCCTTAAGGTCTGGTAGTTTGTTGCACTGAAGAGCCTCCAGTACTGATCTTGCATCTGTGAGAATTACTACAGGACATGTATCAGTTCTGGAGTCTGATAGTTTTTCAACTGCAGCAATAATTGCCCTAACTTCTGCATCAAAGTTGTTGCAGTATTTACCAGTGGGTATGGAAATCTTGTCAATGGTGTTGTTTGGATATTCAATATATGCTCCTGCCCCTCCATTCTTTATGGCATTATGTGCAGATCCATCTGTATACACACGTATCCAGGTGTCACATGGATATTTGTCATCTAGAACACTAAGTGTGGCTGTTGATCTTACAAGACTGCTCTGCATCTCACCATTCTGCACACCTTTCACTTCAGTCTGAATAGATATTTGTGTATAATCTGCTTCTTTCCATGGTGTATGCTCTGGTACAGATGATAATGGAGCGACTACAGTTGGAAGGTCAGGTATCAGCTTACGCATACGCTTGGCCTGATGAATGAAGCTGCTTCTTTTAAGCCGTCCTAATGCCAAGTTATTGAATCTCTCCTTCAGGGGATGGCTTACAGAGCTAAGGAATTTTTCTCCCATGGTCATGACCTTTGTGTCTCTACGTTCCTTTAGCGCTTGAACACCAACTATTTTCTGCATTTCTACTATTGGTGTGGACCTCATGGCACCTGTGATAATCCGTAGTGACTGATTTTGAACCTTGTCTAGATTATGCAGCGTAGTGTTTGATGCTGTGCACCAAGATGTTGAGCCATATTCTAAATGTGGTAGAATACTTTGCTGATATACACTCTTGAGGATTCTTTCACTAGCTCCCCATGTGGTTCCACTCAATTTTCTTAATATGGCTAGTTTTCTTCTGGCTTTTGCTTCTGCACTGTTGATGTGTTGCTTCCACGTCAGTTTTGAGTCAAGAGTCACTCCTAAGTAAGTGGGTTGGTTGTCCATCCTTAAGGGTATTTCATTTATAAAGATCTTACCTGCTTTCTGTTTAGATGAGAGGGTGAACAGAGTGGTACTTGATTTCTCTGTGTTGATACTTACACACCATTTGTTTGTCCATGATGTCAAGATGTCTGCTGCTCTTTGGAGTCTCTGTGTAGCAACTGTCGCATATTCATCTGTACACCACATGACCAGATCATCTGCATACAGTGCCGCTTTGATTCCATAGGGAAGTTCCTTGACCAGGTCATTAATGAATACAAGGAATAGTGTAGGCGAAAGGACTCCTCCTTGTGGTACACCGTGTCGCAGAAGTACTTTCTGGCTGTTGTGTCCATCCATTACTACTCTAGCTCTTCTATTGTGTAAATAGGACTTTATCCAGTTGTACAGTCTTCCATTCACATTGCAGTTTCTTAGTTTCCACAACAGACCTTTTTTCCATACTTTATCAAAGGCTTTCTTCAGGTCTATCCACGCTGCTAGTACAAGGTTTTTCTCTTGGAATGCATCCTCAATCTCTTGAGAGAGATAGGTCACTTGATCTTCCGTACTGTAGTACTGCCTAAATCCTGCTTGTTGTGGAACGAGAAGGTTTTCACTTTCTAAGCACCATTTTAGCCTCAGGTCAATGATGCTTTCCATCGTTTTGCATAGGCAGCTAGTGAGACTGATTGGCCTGTAGCTGGAGGCAGTATCACTGTTTTTCCCTGGTTTTAGCAATGGTACCATGCTTGCTTCCTTCCAGATTTGAGGTAACTTACCTGTGCTCCAGCACATATTGAAAATATCCAACAGCTTTCCCCTTGCTGCCATTCCCAGGTTCTTGATCATTTCATTGGACACTCCATCTGGTCCTGGTGATTTCTTTGGTTTCAGTTTACTAACTGCTAGGTCTAACTCACTGCGTGTGATTGGTGCATCCATGACCTCCACTTTTCTGACTTGTTCCTCCTCTTTCTGTGGCTCGATGCGCACTGTACGCTCTTTCTCTGGATGGATATCAATGTTGCATTCCTGTGCAAAAATTCGAGCAAAGTGATCTGCTACCTGCTTACCTGTAAGAGTTTTCCCATCCTCTATTAGTGTAACCTTTGTACTTCTTCCAGTACTCTCATCATTTAACTGTTTGATTAGTTTCCACAGTTTCCTTCCATCCTTTTCAAAGTTTAGGGACTCTGTTTTCTCTCTCCAACTTTCCCGTCTGGCTTGCAGCTTTGCTCTCTGAAATTTGGCCTTAGAATGTTGGTAATTATTGTGGTGTTCTTGGCATGGTCTATTTTCTGCTTGCTTTCGAGCTGCTTCCACGTCATCATGGAGTTTTCCCAGCTCACTAGACCAGTATGGTTTATAGTCCCTGCGAGCTCCTCTGGGAGTGGTTTCACGAGCGGCCTGAAGGATACAAGCATTGAATTCCTTCACTATGCTGTTAATATCCTTACCTTCTATGGACAGCTGTCCCACCAGGGTACCTGTACGATGTCTGTACATTGTCCAGTTTGCTTTTTTATAGTTCCATCTGGGGAGAGGGTTACTGGTGTTAAGGAGTTCATTTTCTATTGTCAGGAAGACTGGTCGATGGTCGCTACTTCCAAGTTGTTTTCCAACTTCACGTAATGTTCCACTTCAGATCTGGAGAGTGGAATGCCAGATCTGGTGTTGATTTTGTATGCCATGCCCTTGAGTAAAATGTTGGGGCATCCATTGGCTGGTTGATCAGGAGAAGTCCATTATCATCCTGCCAGCTCTCAACTTCCTCTCCTCTCTTGTCTATGTGGTCATAGCCCCAGCTCTGGGAATGACTGTTAAAATCACCACAGACCATCAGTCTCTCTTTGTGTGGGATTGTTCCTAAAGCAAGTGGGCGGTCATTAGGACAGTAATAGTTAAGGAGGTGGAAATCTGTATTACTACTTTTTAGATGGATCATCTGGTATTCGGCTCCTTCCATGTACACTCCCACCTGACATGCGCTGATGTTATTCTTAACAAGTGTGAGTACTCTTCCTTTTCTTCTGTCCTGTCGGTCTGATCTAAAGCACTGGTAGCCTCTGATTTTAAAGGCGGCATCTTTGGTTAGGTGTGTCTCCTGTATGCAGCATATACTTACCTGCTCTGCAAAAAGTATGTTCTCTAGTTCCACCTTTTTGCTATAGCCATCTCTAACACTGCTGACACCCTCAGCATTCCACTGCATTATTTTAAGTTCTTGCTTTTTGGCTATTTTCTTCTGTTCTATTTTTTGGCCAGTAGCTCTACTCTCATGTCTCCTGACTCCACAAGATGAACTGAGAGGACCTCCAGTAGCATTGGGTGGACCCTTTCGAGGCAGGGGGCCCGGCACTGCAACTGCCTGGTTAGTCTTCACAGGGCGAGCACCATGTTTGAAAACTGCAGATAGAGACATTTCATTAGCGATAATGCGTGTTACCCTGATTTTTGCGATGCGCCTTTTGGCTGGGTAACTCCGACTTCAGCACCTTTCCTTGCTAGGGCAGACTGTGGTCTTGCTCGGACTGCCATGAAGACAGTGTGGCTGGCCTGGCCAAAACTTTCTTTTCCAGCCCCTGGTGGCTGTACTTAAGCCCCTTCTCCATGTCAGATGGTTTGAGACAGTTCCAGAAAGACACTCTGACTTTGAGATGAGGAACCTGATGAGTGCTTCAACGATATCCATTCCCCGCCACCCATAGTCTACTGGCTCTGTTTTGTTTACATCATTCTGATAGCCATTGTTGTAAAGACCCATAGGCTTGTCACGTCCTGGATTCATTGGTTTCACACCAGACTTCCCTCATCCCCGCCAGAGATCTCCATGTCCCCATCTGTCCACCAACCTGACATTACATTTTGCAAAAATAACAATTACAATTAGTGTTGATTGCTACAAGTTTCTGGGCTACAGAGGTAGGTCAGAGTTTTTAAGCAAACAGATCTATGTTCCCTGTCTCACAAACACTATGTTAAGATAAGTGTGCTCTTAACACAGTTGTTCCCAGGGGGAACTCCTGTAGTGACGTACAGACGGGACAAGAACCTCAAGGACCTATTAGTTAGAAGTCGACTCAAGTCAGCGGACACTAGTTTCTATGGGACCAAACGGGACGGTCGTCGTAGATGCTATTTTTCATTCAGACAAAGCACATTTTCCTTCCCTAATGTATAAACTAGGAAAAAAGTAGAAACAGCTTTATTACTTAACGACTACAAAGTTATGACGTTTCGGCGTGAGCCTTAATCATACAAAAACATATAGGACGAAGAAATAGAGAGAGGAGATAAAGTATAGATTCACATGAATACTACTGAAAAAAAACATTTAAAAATGAAATAGCGTACTTAGCTGTAAATTGTAAGATGTGGCTTGTCCGACGGTGTGTGTCAGGAATGGATGTGGTAGAACGTGGAGACTGTTTAAATGGAGACCTGTGATATGTGGTTGTTAGGGTGGATGGGGAACCGGGGAGGGGTGAGAGAGTGATATAATGTTTAACTAGCCAGGAGAAGTTGAAATTGATGATTAGGGAAAAGGGGTTGCAAAGTGATGCTGTGAGGAGGTTTGAAAAGTACGAAGGGGTGGAGCTTAGTGGAGAGGTACTATAATGATTGAAGAGAATGTTAAGTGTAGCTGAACAGTGAGTTTAACCCATGTGGCTCCAGCGTCCCATAATTTTGAATGCAGCGGTTCTCAAGTGCCAGGCGGCTTATGTTATATGCGTGACATTGTTTGATGGCTGTTACCAGAAAATCAGATTTGCCTCTGTGGTTGGGGCCATTGAAATGATTTGGGACTGGCTTCGAAGCATGCTGGGCGATGTCGTACAGATGTTTTTGCACGCGGTCCTCTAATCTGAGGCCGGTCTCACCAATATACTTATTCCTGCATCTTTTGCAAACGATGACATATATCACATTTCGGGACTCGCATGTGAATCCCTCATGAAGAGTGAGGATAGTTTTGGGAAAGGTGATTGTTTTCGTTTCCCAGACTACAGGGCAGGTAACGCAGCGGGGGCGGTAACATTTTCTGGTGCAAACATATGTAAGGCTCTGCTGCAAGTGGCTGTGGACGAGGATGTCCGTAAGGTTTGGCTCACGTTTGTAAACCAACAGGGGTGGATCAGAGAAAATGTCGCGAGTGTCGGGGTCGAGTTGGATTAGCGGCAGATGACGATAAAGAATTTTCTTAATTTCCTTCCCTAAGTCCATGTTATAAGTTCAGGAGAGCTTTACCTGCACTTCCCTCAACGTTATTTATGCTGTTATGTGCTGTTGTTGTGATATCAAGTATACAGGGGAGACTGGCGTACGCTTAGGAGGTCGGTATCGCCAGCATCTGAATGACATATACAAGATGGCACTGACACTTGTGGCCAAGCACTTCCGCTAAAGAGACCATCAAGGAAAACGAGAGATTTCTGTACCTGCAGTACACTTCCGTCTTCTGACGAATGACCTCGGAAAGCCCTGGAACAGCGCCTTACTTTCCAGACTGACGGTCTCCACCAAGGTTGGAATGACAATAAACTCGGCTTTCTCTACACTACTTTACATTTCCACCTAATAGCTACCTCTTTCTATTTTTGCTTTTCATGCCCAACGTTCTCGTCTTAGTACCACTCACTTCGCTGCATTGTCTCTTTCTAACGGCAGGCGATTTGAGGTTAATTTCACAGCTTTTTCTATCCTTCTTCTATAGCCTGTAGTAGGCTTTGTTAGCTCCCTTGTCAAGCTATTCTAAGCGAACAGTGGTGTCCTCAAAGTGTGTGTACTACTGAACTCGAGGTCAATCTAGCTCCCCCATCATGACCGCCAGCCCAGGTTCTCTCCCCTCCCCCCCCCCTTGGTATATTGTATGCTAATTATGCATACATCCTGAGCATTTAATCAATACACAGTAACACACAACAATTAGTGTGTAAGTATACAACTATACACGAAGCAATGCAGTAAAGCTGTGATACCAGAATGTATAAACTAGGAAAAAAGTAGGAGCAGCTTTATTACTTAACTACTACAAAGTTTGTAGTCAGCACAACTTTTAGTCGTCACAACCTTGTAGTCGTCACAACTTTGTAGTCGTCACAACTTTTAGTCGTCACAAATTTTAGTCGTCACAAATTTGTAGTCGTCACAACTTTTAGTCGTCATAACCTTGTGGTCGTCACAACTTTTAGTCATCACAACCTTGTAGTCGTCACAACCTTGTAGTCGTCACAACTTTGTAGTCGTTAAGTAATAAAACTGCCCCTAATTTTTTCCTAGTTTATACATTCTTAATCAATACACAATACACTGACATGGAATACAAATCACCAAGTCTGAAACTAAAGACACAGAATTATATTCTCACTATACGCCACCACAACACATACAACTGACATTGACATCAACATGACATCAAGACAGATGGCATTTTAATGGTAATTAAGCATGGTATCATATGATAAAGACTTGTCATGTCGAATTATTGAGAACCTGATGGAGCCGTAGCTCTCTGGCCCTACACGTAGCCTACACTACGAAATCTAATGTGCAATGGCAACTATCCACGCAGCCAATGCGGCCATGTCACACCTCTATGTAACCACGATGCTGCAGCACAAGATCAGTCTACATGAAAGCTTAATAACGAATCAAACATGTTCATGATCATCATCATCATGTGCCGTGCCGACTGGCGTTGGCTATTATGCTTCTCCAGAGTACCCGATCCTTCATGCAGGCCATCAGTTCAGTTGGTGATCTCCTCTCACACCATCCCGTCAGACTGTCCAGTATCATTTCTCTTGGTCTTCCTCTTGATCTTCTTCCTTCTCTTTTTCCTGTTGTTATAATATTTTCAATGCCCCCTCTTCTCATTGCATGTCCTATGAAAGTACATTGTCTTTCTCTTATCTTTTTGACAAGGTTTTTTTATCTCTCAAACATGTTGCCCATCCAATATACCTATGAATCACACTGAAAATCATATCCATATTGATATTTAAATACAGAAACCTACATCACAGCTTACTTCACAACTACGTACATAATCTACACCACATGAGATGGGCAAGGGAGGAACATAACCAGCGATCAACATAATACACAGGAATTTACAGCACATCCATGGGCTCAACTAACAAGACACCGGCCAGCCATTGTTTCTAAATGAATGCCCGCCAGTGTTTATATATATATATATATATATATATATATATATATATATATATATATATTTCCGGAACCCTTCCAATCACGTGGACGATGACTCCTCGGTCAAGGTCATACACCCCTCGATCGAAACGTGCCACTTCCACATCTTTATCATCTATGCCATCCGGGCAGCTTCTATTTAGGCCATAGGTATGAGATGGGGTTAGCTGGGATTATTATGGCGCATAATGCCATGTAGTTTATCATATGGTACCCATTGTCATTTTTCAGCCAATCGTCGGCTTTCACTTTGCACCTTCCTACGTCTGTATGGGCGCATTTTATGTCCGTCTTTCGTGTAGAAGAAGACCAAATGGCTAAATCTATATTTTTCATATCTTTTTTCGTCTTTTTTATCTCTTGTGTTGTTTCTGCGCGTGATTCTTGAAAACGGCCTTTGCTTAAATATTGGGATGTTGTATGTTCTTCATTTATATGTGCTCAATTTGTTTTCTGCCTTTTTTATTTCTGTCAACACTTTCCTCACTCTTTTTATCTTTTTTGTAAAACTGAACCATACACCTCCATCTACTTTCATTATTAGAACCAGTTTTACCGCAGTTGTTATTTGTCTTATTTCACAATTTCTAATACAATGAATCAGACTTATTTTTGGACCATACTCCATTCTTTTAGTCATTTTAAAAATTGATAAAAAACAATATAATTATCATTAAATTCTCCATTTATGGCAGTGACTGATAAACAGAATTGTTTACGTTTTGCAGGGTATCATGATGAGTGCAACTATCTTTCTTTTCCCAAGTCCTCCTCGCAGGTCAAACACGCTCTTGGAGACATTATCTAACCAAGTTGGCTGTGGCCAGACGGTCGACGGAAATGAGGAAGCTATTGTCAGATGTCTGAAAGAAGAAACAGCGCTAAGTTTTTTCTTTAATTTCACATACTCTATCTTACCCCAGTTAACACCCACATTCGATGATATTTTACCCAGATCAATACATGAACTGCTGGATGATTATGAATATCTTTCAGATGTAGAATTCTTCAGCCGCGATTACGTTGTCAGTGTTAACAAAGACACTGGGTATATTATGATTAATTCCGTTCTCGGGAAGACTGACACAGCCTCCATCGATTCCACTGCTAGAGGCCTGTCTGACCCTCTACAAACACCCGAGTATTTGCTCCGTTTACTTCTCACTGAGTACGGAAAACTTTACGAAAATCTGGAGAAGTCTGCTATTGCTCTCGCTACTGATGTTTTCTATATCAGGCAAAGTCTGAAGTTCTTGGAGGTTTTTAATAGGAGTCCAAACCACGGAAAGGCATCAAACAATGCTTATTTCATATCCTTTGACCACTGTCCCAGGTACATTCCAAACCGTTATATGATACATGGCCTTGACCTCGTGTACTTGTTTGACATTGACCCAAATGACATCACAGAAGATTTTTACAACTTTAGTACCGAAGGGTCCTTCAGCGAGGAAGATGTTGAGCTGAAATCTTATTACATCGACCTGATTGGAACTTTCGTAAACTCAGGGTGAGTTCGTACACGTCTTATCTTGCTTATCTCCCCCTTCCAGCCATTCACAGCCAACCCAACTCACACTTGCTATGTGATATCAAAATAATTAATGAGAACTAAATCATGCGCCAACTTATGGCCGAGGTACCACAGGACTGTTTAATGTTTTGTGATCAATTTTATGCTTAAGTTACAGACACTTCTTCTTCTACGAACACTATAAACTGATCACAAGAACTGAGAATGAGATGAGCTAGAGCGGTGCGTCATCCTTTAATGAGTACAGAATCTATACAATATGTTTATGTATATTTCTCTGTGCCACGGAAACGTTACAACTCTGTGGTTCTTTATTTAATTTATTGTGATTCACATTTTGTGATTAATTTCCACAGAGTTACTGTGCCAGTTTGTGTGCTACTAGTATTAGAAAGTGATGGTACACACATCTCGTCATCTTGTAACGTGTTATAGTAGTGAACTAGACTTAGTGTCTGACTCTCCTTATAACGGCCGGCCTATGGCCGGATCGACTTACGGCCGAATTTTCCGATCCAGGAAACAGATTTAAGTGGATGCACCACTATATACATTCCTCAGATGTCTGATGCGGCTGATGCAGATAACGATTATAACGACTGTGAAGTTTAGTTTGATGTCCGCTGAATTCTATGTTCGTGAATTCCAGTTTATTTGAATCTTACACTTATCATCAACCAAATGCAGCTCCAGGACTTTCTACAAAATCAGGGAAGGTCTGCTCGGAGGGGGAAGGATGGCACAATAAAGGAGATTGTTTTCTGCTCCTGAACAAGGCCGTTGTAAAAACCTGTGCTTTCTTGGTTAATAGTCTAGTAGTGCAATGTCTGGACCATCTATGATGTAACAGGTAACAGTCTAGTAGTTCAATGTCTGGACCGTCTATGATGTAACAGGTAACAGTCTAGTAGTGCAATGTCTGGACCGTCTATGATGTTACAGGTAACAGTCTAGTAGTTCAATGTCTGGACCATCTATGATGTAACAGGTAACAGTCTAGTTGTTCAATGTCTGGACCATCTATGATGTAACAGGTAACAGTCTAGTAGTGCAATGTCTGGACCGTCTATGATGTAACAGGTAACAGTCTAGTAGTGCAATGTCTGGACCGTCTATGATGTAACAGATAACAGTCTAGTAGTGCAATGTCTGGACCGTCTATGATGTAACAGGTAACAGTCTAGTAGTGCAATGTCTGGACCGTCTATGATGTAACAGGTAACAGTCTAGTAGTGCAATGTCTGGACCGTCTATGATGTAACAGGTAACAGTCTAGTAGTGCAATGTCTGGACCGTCTATGATGTAACAGGTAACAGTCTAGTAGTGCAATGTCTGGACCGTCTATGATGTAACAGGTAACAGTCTAGTAGTGCAATGTCTGGACCATCTAAGATGTAACAGGTAACAGTCTAGTAGTGCAATGTCTGGACCATCTAAGATGTAACAGGTAACAGTCTAGTAGTGCAATGTCTGGACCATCTAAGATGTAACAGGTAATAGTCTAGCAGTGCAATGTCTGGACCATCTATGATGTAACAGGTAATAGTCTAGCAGTTCAATGTCTGGACCGTATAAGATGTAACAGATAACAGTCTAGCAGTTCAATGTCTGGACCGTATAAGATGTAACAGATAACAGTCTAGCAGTTCAATGTCTGGACCGTATAAGATGTAACAGATAACAGTCTAGCAGTTCAATGTCTGGACCGTATAAGATGTAACAGATAACAGTCTAGCAGTTCAATGTCTGGACCGTATAAGATGTAACAGATAACAGTCTAGCAGTTCAATGTCTGGACCGTATAAGATGTAACAGATAACAGTCTAGCAGCGCAGTGTCTGGAACATCTAAGATGTAACAGATAACAATGTAGTAATGTAAGGTACTGAACATCTAAGATGTAACAGATAACAATGTAGTAATGTAGGGTACTGAACATCTAAGATGTAACAGATAACAATGTAGTGATGTATGGTACTGAACATCTAAGATGTAACAGATAACAATGTAGTGATGTAGAGTACTGAACATCTAAGATGTAACAGATAACAATGTAGTGATGTATGGTACTGAACATCTAAGATGTAACAGATAACAATGTAGTGATGTAGAGTACTGAACATCTAAGATGTAACAGGTAACAGTGTAACAACGTAGTGTCTGGAACATCTAAGACATCATGATAAAATAAGGTTTGTGAGTAATTTTTACCTGACAAAAAAGGTTTGATCTTGTTGTTTCGAAACAGAAGATAAAAGAGGTCTGGCGGACGCACCTCAGGCGACAGGACTGAAACATGAAAGTTGCAACATTTTGAGCATTTAGCACGTAGACTGTAACATTTCATGGACATGAGAGCTGTGTGGTTATCACCAACTAGAAAATGATGAAATCAGAATGCAGGCAAAGCTCTTTTCTACTTTGTGAAGTAAAGGGTAAGGCACAATTTCCGTTTCCACGGCACTAAGGCATATTGGGGAATACGGTGTTAGGCCCTTATTTTCCATGACCTACGGCACATGAAGGTGTGATGTAGTCAGTATCACACCTGGCTGCTTTACCTTCCCACATTTCTCTCTGGTACCCGGTTTTAGAGGCTGGGTGAACCTCGGGGCCTTTTTTGGCGTGTACCGGGTAAAAAATCTCACTGCTGGGACTAAACCCTGTCCCACCAGATTGTGAAGTAAACCTGAATCAAAAACTTTCCTGTAAACAAAACAGAAAAAGATAATGTTAGTGCAACTGTAAAAATAACTGTTGTATGCGTGTGATATTGATATATTGATAAGTAAATATTAATTCGGTGAGAGAGAGAGAGAGAGAGAGAGAGAGATCAATAAGCATCAGGTTAGTCATGTTCTGTCTTGTTTCCTCACTCACGTACTTTCAGTATCGATGGACACGGGGATAGCTTGATAGGGTTCGACAACTTACTTCGTATAATGGTAAATTTAAGGGTTTTATGATCCCCAACCCCCACCTCCATCCCGCCCCAATCTCTTGCTTGCGCGGCCTCTCTGTCTGTTTACTACAAACATGAAAGCTTTCTGTAGTACACTTACTGTCTGGCGTCAGCCGTGTAAAGTGGTTAAACCATCTTACTTACTGTATAGCGGTAGCTGTGTAACGTGGTTAAACCATCTTACTTACTGTATAGCGGTAGCTGTGTAACGTGGTTAAACCATCTTACTTACTGTATAGCGGTAGCTGTGTAACGTGGTTAAACCATCTTACTTACTGTATAGCGGTAGCTGTGTAACGTGGTTAAACCATCTTACTTACTGTCTGGCGGCAGCCGTGTAACGTGGTTAAACCATCTTACTTACTGTCTAGAGGTAACCGTGTAACGTGGTTAAACCATCTTACTTATTGTCTGGACTTAGCCGTGTAACGTGGTCAAACCACCCTACTTGCTGTTCTTGGATGTAATGTAATACTGGTGTTACTCCAACCCTTTCTCATGATGTTATCACATCTTATTTGCTTTCTTCTTGCCACATTTTGTATTGTAACATTCCTTTAACATCTCATTTCTGCCGGCCGTGATGATTTTTCTTTTTGTGTTTGGATGTTAGTCTCCATGTTTGCCATTGATAGCACAGAGTTGGGAGGATGTTTGCCATTGATATCACAGAGTTGGGAGGATGTTTGCCATTGATAGCACAGAGTTGGGAGGATGTTTGCCATTGATAACACAAAGTTGGGAGGATGTTTGCCATTGATAGCACAGAGTTGGGAGGATGTTTGCCATTGATAGCACAGAGTTGGGAGGATGTTTGCCATTGATAGCGCAGAGTTGGGAGGATGTTTGCCATTGATAACACAAAGTTGGGAGGATGTTTGCCATTGATAGCACAGAGTTGGGAGGATGTTTGCCATTGATAGCACAGAGTTGGGAGGATGTTTGCCATTGATAGCACAGAGTTGGGAGGATGTTTGCATTGGTAGCACAGAGTTGGGAGGATGTTTGCCATTGATAGCACAGAGTTGGGAGGATGTTTGCCATTGATATCACAGAGTTGGGAGGATGTTTGCCATTGATAGCACAGAGTTGGGAGGATGTTTGCCATTGATAACACAAAGTTGGGAGGATGTTTGCCATTGATAGCACAGAGTTGGGAGGATGTTTGCCATTGATAGCACAGAGTTGGGAGGATGTTTGCCATTGATAGCGCAGAGTTGGGAGGATGTTTGCCATTGATAACACAAAGTTGGGAGGATGTTTGCCATTGATAGCACAGAGTTGGGAGGATGTTTGCCATTGATAGCACAGAGTTGGGAGGATGTTTGCCATTGATAGCACAGAGTTGGGAGGATGTTTGCATTGGTAGCACAGAGTTGGGAGGATGTTTGCCATTGGTAGCACAGAGACGGGAGGATGTTTGCCATTGATAGCACAGAGTTGGGAGGATGTTTGCCATTGATAGCACAGAGTTGGGAGGATGTTTGCCATTGATAACACAAAGTTGGGAGGATGTTTGCCATTGATAGCACAGAGTTGGGAGGATGTTTGCCATTGATAGCACAGAGTTGGGAGGATGTTTGCCATTGATAGCGCAGAGTTGGGAGGATGTTTGCCATTGATAACACAAAGTTGGGAGGATGTTTGCCATTGATAGCACAGAGTTGGGAGGATGTTTTCCATTGATAGCACAGAGTTGGGAGGATGTTTGCCATTGATAGCACAGAGTTGGGAGGATGTTTGCATTGGTAGCACAGAGTTGGGAGGATGTTTGCCATTGGTAGCACAGAGACGGGAGGATGTTTGCCATTGATAGCACAGAGTTGGGAGGATGTTTGCCATTGATAGCACAGAGTTGGGAGGATGTTTGCCATTGATAGCACAGAGTTGGGAGGATGTTTGCCATTGATAGCGCAGAGTTGGGAGGATGTTTGCCATTGATAGCACAGAGTTGGGAGGATGTTTGCCATTGATAGCGCAGAGTTGGGAGGATGTTTGCCATTGATAGCACAGAGTTGGGAGGATGTTTGCCATTGATAGCGCAGAGTTGGGAGGATGTTTGCCATTGATAGCACAGAGACGGGAGGAAGACTGAGTTACACACTTCTCTTTTTTGTTACAGATGTGATCTAAGTAAAGGAGTCATTTGCCCAGTGACCTGATTACTGCAACTGTTCTCGATCTTTTCTCAGTACGAGGCTGTGTCGCCGACAGTGGAGTCGCTAGCTGTCCCTGATGTAGCTCATGGCGTCATTCTTATGAATCCACAGAGGATGATTCGTAAGACTGAGAAAAAAATAACTTCGAAGAGAATGGTTCATCTTTTAAGCCAGTCAACTGTGATGAGCCCAAAGTGGCTTTACTGTCCAGGGCATGCGGGAGTACATGGCATTGATGTGGCAGACAAACTTGCTGGACAGGTTAAAATAAACGGCAGGATGAGAATGGACAAGGGTGACATTGCTAAAGCCGTTTTGGAAAGACTGTGGGGGAAATGACGAGCGGGAATGGAAAAACAATGCAATTCTGAAGAGATTGCTGGAGCTGGGACAAATTAAGGATGCTGGTAGGAAATCTGAGCTGTGTGGCAGAAAGCTCGTCGTAAAGAACCAACACTTGACGGGAACTATTAGCAAACAACTCTTGGATGGAAGCTGCAGCACGCGCTGGGGCATATATGGGTCCTGAATGCAATGACGACGGAGTCTGATTTTGAAACTTTGGAACGTTGTTCTCAATCTCAGCGTCAGTTTCCCAGAGAATGATATTCTACTCCTTATATGTTTGGAATGCTTCACGTATTTCAAGCGCTGGTTATCCAGGATGATTTTCGTTGGGATGTTTTTCTTTCACTGTGGTCGTAACATCAGTTTTTACCGGCGGTGGTTTTCATGATGTGGTTTTAGTTTTTCTGTGCACGTGTCAAGTTATCAGTGCTCTGCTTTAGGTCTTTCTCTGATGTGACTTGAAATTCTTGGTCGTCAGGGAAAAAAAGAACAACATTTATGGTCCAACTCGTGCTTATGTTTTCTGAAGGCTGATATGAGTTCATCGACATTATTTCTAGAGTTGGGCCGTCTGGCTGCTTTGAGGTGGAACTTTTACTATGACCAGTGATAATCTAGTAATGAAAGGGAAGAGATTAAAACGAGAAACAGGAGCAAAGTCAGGATGTTTCGGTGTCTAGAGTTCGAACCTTGTGGCTGAAGTGCGTCACTGCCAACAATGAAATAGGCTTCAAGGTCATTCCAGCATCGGAGTAACACAACCACATGCTGGTACAAGAAAATGTGGTCTTCGTCTTTGGCGCTCTAAAAGCGGTGATTCTCTTTATCTCTTTGAACTCAGTGCACATGATTATACAAAATGTCAGCATGACCTGGCAGTTGTTTTACTATACTTGTTTTCTTCTGTTATCCACTGCAGTTTTTCAGCACTCTCTTTATGCATTTACAAACACATTGTGTTTATACATTTTCTTTGCTTAGTGTCAGAAATAAACTATTTATATTTTAAACAGTTTATTTTTAACGCAGACTTCAAAATTATATAGTATACAATATTATATACTGTTAAAAAAAAAAGAAACGCAACAAATGCAATGATAAAATTTAAACTGAAGTTTGCTGATCAGACAAGGGCAAATTGCCTGAAACGTTCACTTGGACATCAATTTCACGTTCTGACCTGAATTGTACTCAGCAGATGATTCATGAGCACAGAAAAGTGATACTAGTCAAAACAGCATTTTTGACAATAACTCATGACAGGTTCACGAGAATCCCGTGAAACTTACTGAACAACTCACTGACCATGTTATTGAAAGCCTATAAAAGATTGACGCTCCTCGAATCAATTCATTTGAAAATTCAATGCGCAAGTATGGCTCATCTCACTTACAGAACGACTCATCATCATTGGACGTTTACAGACTGGACAGTCACAAAGTGTAGTGGCCAGACAATTTAATGTGGTTGGAAGTATCATTGGTCGCCTTTGAAGACGATTTTAAGAAACTGGCTCAGTTGCAGACCGGCCGGCAATGGAACACCAATAATGACTCCTGCCGAAGACCGCTTCATACGGCTGCGTCACCTCAGGATTCGATTTTCATCTACGTCCTCAACAGCCCAGTCAATGACAGCATTTCGTCGGATTTCATTTCAAACGGCCAAGAACCGGCTGCACTACGCTGGTCTTTGGGCTAGAAGACCCTACAGAGGTCCTGTTCTTACGGACCGGCATCGCCAGAACCGACTGCAGTGGGCGAACCAGCATCGTCAATGGACCCTTGCGAATGATTGGAGAAGGGTTTGGTTTAGTGATGAATCGTTCTTTCTGCTCCAACAACACGATAGACGGAGAAGAGTTTACCGCAGAGTCTATGAGCGCTATGCCCAGAACTGCGTGGATGAGGCTCCTCCACATGGTGGTGAAGGTGTACTGGTTTGGGGGACGATTAACTTCATGAGAAGAAGTGACCTGGCGCAAATTGAAGGACGCCTGAATGCCCAACGACACGTCGCTGAAACTCTTGTCCTCATGTCCTTCCACTTTTGGCTGCACCAGGGTCGAACGTCATGTGACACAACTGACCACCCAGTTCCTCGCTGACAACAACATTCAGACCATTCCGTGGCCATCCATGTCATCAGACATGAACCAAATAGAACAATTATGGGATGAACTCAACAGACAATTCCGCCAGCGAGACGTGGCGCCAACCAATCCCCCACAGTTGTCTCTTGCAGTGCGGGAAGAGTGGGCAGCCATCCCACAACAACAGATCCAACGGCTAATCGGATCCATGTCGATCTCTGATACAGGCCAGAGAAGGCCATACACCTTACTGAAACGGAGGACCCTGTCACAAAGAATAAAAGTCCAAACCAAATTTAATGAACATCATTTCATTGTTAAGGTCTTAAAGTTTCTTCATGCCAAGATTGAAACATTAATTCCGTAAAATAAAATTTTGATACAAGTTTTGAAATTTGGTGTCCATTACGACTACAGTAGGGTTGCGTTTCTTTTCTTGAATTTAACGGTGCATTTATTTTCTCTACATTTGACAGATCTGGAGAAACTAACCAATACCTAGAGGAAGAAGAGACAAATATTGTGTGGCCTCCCTTTGATAAGGACACGATGAGTTATCTCAGCTTCTCGCTTTATCCCTCAGTTCGTGAAGACATCCTGGCCAGCAGACGATACATCTGGGAAAAGTTGGTCCCACAATGGATACAAGAGTCCTAAATACAGGAGGACAAAGAATACTAGACTTCAGATTTACCTGACAGATCTGTTTTCAGACTTTTCAAAATGCAAGACCTATACATTTTGAGATTCTCTTTTTCGATCCAGAAAAAAGAAACAGAAAAAAGTCAATGCTGATCTTGTATATAGGACATATGTAGACTTTGTTTACTTTAAGTGCTGTGTCAGGGCACGACTGCTTCAACATTTACGCACATGAAACTTTCTCATTAAAACACAGGATGATCTGAATAAATGTGGACTATAATCATTGCAGAAATTGCTTTAATTCTTTAACTGGTAGTAAAGTCTTCTTGTTCTGTGCTGTGACGTCATACATACATTTCATTGTGAGAGTTTGGTTCAAAATACAGCATGTTTATTGTCATATGTTCACTGTTACGGTACAGCCATAACGGAATATGTTTGTATGTGATATGTTTTCGGCACACTCTGTCACAAGCTTTCTCAAACTTTACTGCTCCCCCCTCCCTTTCTCGGAACTTTTTCATCCCCGAGGAACTTTTGGAATATTTTTTCATCCCTGAGGAACTTTTGGAATATTTTTTCATCCCTGAGGAACTTTTGGAATATTTTTTCATCCCTGAGGAATCTTTATCATGTTCGCTTCATATATTCCTCCCCCTCCCCTTCACAAATGCTTGCAATTATAATTCCCATTGCACCTCCCTCTCCCCTTCACAAATGTTTGCAACTATCATTGCCGTTGCACCTCCCCCTCCTCTTCACAAATGCTTGCAACTATTATTGCCATTGCAATTCCCCCTCCCCTAAGTACACCTACTAAGAAAGTCGCTAGTTCAGGCAGAAACTAGTTTTTCCTCTTAGTATGTCAAGTGAAAGAAGAAAACGAAATATACAGCATACAAAACGTTAATCAGGTGTGACTTGTGGTATAAAAGAATAATAAATATATACCATACAAAACCTTACTTAAGAACCGCTTCAGTGTCCTACAAGACGAAGCAGAAATGTCCATACTAGAGTTTAGTAAAACACTACAGGAAACAGCAAAAGAGGTGCTGGGATATCGGAAACGGAGAAAAGAGGAATGGATAAGCAAAACCACATGGGAAAAGATAGAGCAAAGAAAAGAAATCAAGAAAAAATTACTCAACACCAAATCACAACGGCTTAAAGAACAAGTTTTAAGTAATTATGCGCAAAAAGACAAAGAAGTGAAGGAATCATACCGTCAAGATAAACGTCAATACTATGATAACTTAGCAGAAGCAGCAGAGAAAGTAGCATATGCAAATGATATGAAAACCATATATAAAACCACAAAGCAGATGACAGGTAACTTCAACACAAGATGTGAAAGTGCAGTAAGGACACAAAATGGACAGCTGGTCAGTGGAGAAAGAGAAAAAAATTGAAAGATGGAGGGAACACTTTAACACCCTACTAAACAGAACACAAGCAGCACAAACAATAGACATACCTGAAGCAAAAACGGAACTAAACATAAATACAGGACCAATAACAATAAGTGAAGTAAAGGAAGCGATAAAGAAGATAAAATCAGACAGGGCACCAGGTGAAGATGAAGTGACTGCTGAGATGTTGAAAGCAGAAGAAACAGAAACACCAAAACAACTTTGCCGGATATTACAACAAATTTGGGATCTAGAAAAAGCCACAGAAGAGTGGAAAACTGGGCTTATGGTAAAACTATCAAAAGAAGGGTGACCTCAGAGATTGTGGGAACTGGAGAGGCATTACCCTACTGCCACTCACCAGTAAAGTATTTTGCAGAATAATCATCAACAGAATTGTACCAACACTTGAGGAAAAACTTCGGAAAGAGCAGGCAGGATTTAGGAAAGGAAGATCATGCATAGACCACATATTTGTAATTAGACAAATATTAGAACAGACAAATGAGTGGCATAGCACAACATATGCATGTTCATAGATTTTGAGAAAGCCTTTGACAGTGTCAACAGAGATGCACTGTGGAAAATCCTAAGATGGCATGGCCTCCCCTATAAGATAGTAAATGTAATCAAAGCCCTATACGAGGGTTTTCAGTGCAAAGTGATCTGTGGAGAACATACCTCCAGCTGCATTAGGGTACAAACAGGAGTGAAACAGGGATGTGTACTATCACCAACATTATTTATCTTGGCAGTAGACTGGTTAATGAAGGAGGCAACATCAGACAAACGCAGAGGATTACAATGGACCCTTGACACAGTGCTGGAGGACCTTGACTTTGCGGACGACATTTGTCTATTATCAAGCAGTCACAAAGATATGCAAGATAAAATAAACAAGCTAACTCAAAATGCAAACAACATAGGACTAAAGATCAACGTAGGAAAGACAAAGTTAATGAAGCAAAATGTGAACAACAGAAATGTACTCAGAGTAGATAGCAAGTTAGTGGAGGAGGTCAACGAATTTGTATACCTTGGCAGTAGAGTAGTAGAAAATGGAGACAGCACAGAGGACATCAACAGCAGACTTACTAGAGCAAACTGACTTTTGCAGTGCTGCAGACTATATGGAAATAAAAAAAAAACTAAGCCCTGGGCACTTAAGGTTCAGAGAGAGAGAGAGAGAGATACAAAACCTTAATCAGGTGTGACTTGTGGTATAAAAGAATAATAAATATATACCATACAAAACATTAATCAGGTGTGACTTGTGGTATAAAAGAATACTAAATATATACCATACAAAACCTTAATCAAATTTTACTTGTGTTATGAAAGAAGAATACTAAATAAATAGCATACAAAACGTTAATCAAATGTGACTTGTGGTATAAAAGAAGAATACTAAATATATAGCATACAAAATATTAATCAGGTGTTACTTGTGGTATGAAAGAAGATTACTAAAGAAATAACATACAAATCGTTAATCAAATGTGACATGTGGTATAAAAGAAGAATAATAAATATATAGCATACAAAATGTTAATCATGTGTGACTTGTGATATCAAAGAAGAATACTAAATATATAGTATCTTATATCTTATATCCTTCCCGTGCCGTTAAATGTCACATAGTGCTCGCAAAGTAGTTCGCCAATTTTTCCTGCCTTCAGCGAGTCTTTCAACCTTATCAAGGGATTTTATGCCTGTTGTTCAGCAAAATGGTGCTAGGTGAAACCCACAAATATGTTATGTCTGCTGCAAAACCGCCTTCCACAAAGAAAAATATTACTGTCCGTAGAGAGTTGTTCAACTTTCTTAGAAAATGGAGTAGTGAATGTTCATTTTTTTTCCATATTGTCGATCTTATCGAAACTATTTATTAAAAAAACATTTATGTGGCGACACCTCGTCCACTTATACCTTCTTCCATACGTGTAACGTTATCTATCAATCTTGAACAGAGAAACTTCACAATTACCGACAGCATCAGAGATTACCAGCTGTCATACAAGTTCAAACTTATCTGCAACGAAAAGCCTGCATGTATGAGGGAAAAGATCGTAGCCCCAGGTTTGAAAATAAATATTTAAACTCATATTTTAATGATGATTCTTCTCTTAAAAACGAATAGAACACAGTGATAAAGTTTTGGCCTTGTTCACTGTACCAAGAGTTTAAAAATGTGAAACTCACTGACCTAATCCAGAAAAACTGGTCGCCCCATCTTGAACACGTGTCCAAAAAATAAGTTTAAAGAATCTAATAAGTGAATATATATTGTAAAGACGTTTTGTTGTAGCAATTTTGATGTAAGAGTTTTTTTTATAGTCTGTATTTTTAGTGACATAATGTAAAAACGTAAGTATAGCGTTTATTTTTTTCTAGTGACGTAACTTAAGAGTTTAGTTGTAGCCTTTATTTTTAGTGAGATAATGTAAACGTTTTTGTAGCCTGTTTTTTTTTCGTGACATAACGTAAAAGTGTATTGTAGCTTGTTTTTTAGGGACTTAATATAAGAGTTTAGTGTAGCATTTACATTAAAAGGCATTTATGTGTTTCTTAGCTGTTTGGTTAAATGTCCAGGTTTCACAGGCATATGTTGCGATGGGAAAGATGCATGCCCTTAAAAGTCTTATTTTTGTAGTTCTGTCTGTTCCTCTCCATATATTCTTTAGTTTTACATTCTGAAGAGCGATAGATGTCCTCCTTTTAATTTCCCTCATTGTATCTCCATTATTAGTCAGGAATGATCTAAAATATTAAAAACTCTCAACTTCTTCCAGTTTTTCCTCATTGAAACATATTTCAGCTGCCTTGTTTGTTTTGTCAGTTGTCATCAATTTATTTTTCTTCGCATTAAGATAGAGGTTTTGCTCTTCACTGTTCTTACGGACTCTATTGAAGTGAATGCTGGAAAATCAACACAACTATAGAAAACAATGTTAATTCTTTCCAGACTAAATGTTTACGAAGAATTAGAAGAATATTTTGGTCAAACACCGTAAGAAATAATATTTTGTTTGCAGAAATGCAGATGAAGCCAATGACAGCAGCTATTGAGGAAAGACGCTGGCGATGGTTGGGACATGTGCTCCTAATGATTGACAACTCACAACCAAAAATAGCTCTAAGATTGACACCACAGGGGAACAGAAGTAAGGGTAGACCAAAATAAACATGGAGAAGAGCAACAGAGAGGATGCTGAGCAATAGAGGGTTCACTTGGGCAGGGATGGAGAAAAAAGAAAAGGACAGCGGTTTGTGGAAAACCCTTGCGGAAGCCCCATGTGCACTGGGCACTTAAGATTGAGAAGAGAGAGATAGTGAGAAAGAGAGAGAGTGAGTGAGAAAGAGAGAGAGAGTGAGTTAGAAAGAGAGAGTGAGAAAGAGAGAGAGTGAGTGAGAAAGAGAGAGAGAGTGAGTGAGTGAGAAAGAGAGAGAGTGAGAGAGAAAGAGAGAGAGAGTGAGAGAGAGAGAGAGAGAGAAAGAGAGAAAGAGAGAGAGTGAGAGAAAGAGAGAGTGAGTGAGAAAGAGAGAGAGAGAGTGAGTGAGTGAGAAAGATAGAGAGAGAGTGAGTGAGTGAGAAAGAGAGAGAGAGAAGAGTTGGTCATAACGTTACTTATTCTACTTTCTTGTCTACCCTGTACTTAAGCTTTATGTTCTACCTCCTTGTTTAACCTGTTCTTACTCTCTATATTCTACCTCCTTGTTTAACCTGTTCTTACTCTCTATATTCTACCTCCTTGTTTAACCTGTTCTTACTCTCTATATTCTACCTCCTTGTCTAACCTGTTCTTACTCTCTATATTCTACCTCCTCGTCTAACCTGTTCTTACTCTCTATATTCTACCTCCTTGTTTAACCTGTTCTTACTCTCTATATTCTACCTCCTTGTTTAACCTGTTCTTACTCTCTATATTCTACCTCCTTGTCTAACCTGTTCTTACTCTCTATATTCTACCTCCTTGTTTAACCTGTTCTTACTCTCTATATTCTACCTCCTTGTTTAACCTGTTCTTACTCTCTATATTCTACCTCCTTGTCTAACCTGTTCTTACTCTCTATATTCTACCCCTTCGTCTAATCGTCTAACCTGTTCTTACTCTCTATATTCTACCTCCTCGTCTAACCTGTTCCTACTCTCTATATTCTACCCCTTCGTCTAATCGTCTAACCTGTTCTTACTCTCTATATTCTACCTCCTCGTCTAACCTGTTCTTACTCTCTATATTCTACCTCCTCGTCTAACCTGTTCTTACTCTCTATATTCTACCCCTTCGTCTAATCGTCTAACCTGTTCTTACTCTCTATATTCTACCTCCTCGTCTAACCTGTTCTTACTCTCTATATTCTACCTCCTTGTTTAACCTGTTCCTACTCTCTATATTCTACCCCTTCGTCTAATCGTCTAACCTGTTCTTACTCTCTATATTCTACCTCCTCGTCTAACCTGTTCTTACTCTCTATATTCTACCTCCTCGTCTAACCTGTTCTTACTCTCTATATTCTACCTCCTTGTTTAACCTGTTCCTACTCTCTATATTCTACCCCTTCGTCTAATCGTCTAACCTGTTCTTACTCTCTATATTCTACCTCCTCGTCTAACCTGTTCCTACTCTCTATATTCTACCCCCTCGTCTAACCTGTTCTTACTCTCTATATTCTACCTCCTCGTCTAACCTGTTCTTACTCTCTATATTCTACCCCCTCGTCTAACCTGTTCTTACTCTCTATATTCTACCTCCTCGTCTAATCTGTTCGAAGCAATCGTGGCCTGATACAGCACTTAAAGTAAACAAAGTCTAAACATGTCTGATATTCAAGATCAGCGTTGATTTTTCTGTTTCTTGTCCAACAAGACAGCCTCTGAATAAATTGATCTTGGATTTTCTAGATCTTCTAATCAGATCCGTCAGGTAAATCTAAAGTCTAGTAATCTTGTTACTCTGTCTGTACTTGGGACTCTTGTATCCACTTTGGGACCAACGTGTCCCAGATGTATCGTCTGTTGGCCAGGAAGTCTTCACCAACTGAGGGATAAAGCAAGAAGCTGAGATAACTCTTCTTGTCTGTATCAAAGGGAAGCCACACAATATTTGTCTTCTCCAGGCCGTAGTTCGGATTTCTGTTAGATACAAGTTCAGTGAACAAACATTCAGTATTTTACTGCATAGCGAAATCTATTTATGGTTTCATGAAATTCAAATTACAGTTTATATTCTCTTTTTAAAGTACAGCTGATATTTTATACTACAGCGGTAAGTTGGGTTTATATCTGATAATTTATGTTAGGACTGTGGCTTTATATCTAATAATTTATTCTAGGGTCGTGGCTTTATGTGTAATAATTTATATTAGGGTCGTGGCTTTATATGTAATAATTTATATTAGGGTCGTGGCTTTATGTCTGATAATTTATTCTAGAGTCGTGGCTTTATGTCTGATAACTTTTACTAGGGTCTTTGTTTTATGTCTGATAATTTATACTAGGGTCGTTGTTTTATGTCTGATAATTTATACTAGGGTCGTTGTTTTATGTCTGATAATTTATACTAGGGTCGTTGTTTTATGTCTGATAATTTATACTAGGGTCGTGGCTTTAAATGTGATATTTTATATTAGGACTGTGGCTTTATGCTGCTAATTTATACTAGGGTTGTGGCTTTATGTCTGATAAGTTATATTAGGACATTGGGTTTATGTCTAATAATTTATGCTAGGACCTTGGCTTTATGTGTGATAATTTAAATTGGGACATTGGCTTTATGTCTAATAATTTATACTAGGATCGTGGCTTTATGTGTGATAATTTAAATTGGGACATTGGGTTTATGTCTAATAATTTATACTAGGATCGTGGCTTTATGTGTGATAATTTAAATTGGGACATTGGCTTTATGTCTAATAATTTATACTAGGATCGTGGTTTTATGTGTGATAATTTAAATTGGGACATTGGCTTTATGTCTAATAATTTATACTAGGATCGTGGCTTTATGTGTGATAATTTAAATTGGGACATTGGCTTTATGTCTAATAATTTATGCCAGGACCTTGGCTTTATGTGTGATAATTTAAATTGGGACATTGGGTTTATGTCTAATAATTTATGCTAGGATCGTGGCTTTATGTGTGATAATTTATTCTGAGGCCGTGACTTTATGTCTGATATTTTATACCATGGCTGTGGATTGACTTTATGTCTTATAATTGACTAGGGCCTTGACTTTATGTTTGATTATTTCTACTAATACAGTAGTTGACTTTATGTCTGAAAATGTATACTAGAACAGAGGCTTCACTTTATGTCTTTATGTATTAGGACCCTGACTTATTATGTGAATTTATATTAGGACTTGGCTTAATTTATGTCTCATAATGAGATGCTAATGCTACTTTGTATGTTAAATCGCTAAACCAATCAAGGAATCAGATCCTGAAAGAAAGATGAAGAGAGGCTCGTCGATGATAGTATGACCAAAGCCTTTAGAAACAAGAGATGGATAACCTACAACACAGCTGGGATGGCTACATGCGGTGAGAAGTGAAAAGAATGTGTATCTTTTGAAAACACCATACGGGGCTCTGCAAGTCTGCACAAAAATCATTGGAAGCAGCAGAAATGTGGTTTATTAGAAGAATGTTGCGAATCCCCTGGACAGCAAAAATAACTAATGAAGAATGTAGGAGAAGAGCTGGAGAGACAAAAAACCTTGTCAAAAAGATAAGAGAGAGACAATGTACTTTCATAGGACATGCAATGAGAAGAGGGGGCTTTGAAAATATTATAACAACAGGAAAAATAGAAGGAAGAAGATCAAGAGGAAGACCAAGAGAAATGATACTGGACAGTCTGGCGGGATGGTGTGAGAGGAGATCACCAACTGAGATGATAGCCTGCATGAAGGATCGTGTACTCTGGAGAAGCATAATAGCCAACGCCAGTCGGCACGGCACATGATGATGATGATGATACGGGGCGCTGAGCGTTGTCTGCTATGTTTATAACAGGATAATATATGCTCTCAGGATAAAAATAATTTTAATATATAAAGTTCTCATGATAATAATAAAATAACATATAATGTTCTCAGGATAATAATGGACTAAAAAATCGTCTAGCAACCAAATGGTCGAGGGTTCGAATCCCCAGCTGAGCGGGATTTTTTTTCCGACCAATACGGCCCTGAGGTCGACCCAGCCTCGTAAAATGGGTACCAGAGAAAATCTGGGAAGTAAAGGCAGCGAGGAAAGGAACTGGTCACCCTACCTCATACGCTGATGACCCAGCATAATGAGGTCTCTAACGCTTCACCCCCTACGGCATTTGAAATGCTATGGGACTATCTTTACTTTACTTAGTGGCTAAAATCTCACCCTGTCTTTATGAAACTTGAAACCAGGTCGATGTAGTCAGATTTCAGCTGAATGTCTTCATCGTCGAAATCTTGATCTACCTGAAAGAAATAGAAGCTCTCTGCGATTTGTTGAGGATGTGTGTCAAACAGGTAAGGAAGATCGAAGGCGTGTATCATGTAATTGTTGGGGAGGTACCTAGGCTCGTGATCAAAGGACATGAAGTAGGCATTTCTTAAAGTCCCTTGGTCTGGTTTCTTTTGGTACGTCTCTAAGAGTTTGTAATTTGGTTGGTAGAAGAATACATCAGTGGCGAGTAAAATGACAGATTTTTCTAGTCCTTCATAAAGTTTTACATACTTGGTTAGAACTAACCGAACCAGGTCCTCAGGCAATTGAAAAATCGTAGAAAAATTGTGAACACTTGAATCAAATGAAGATGTGTCTTTCATTCCAAATATGGAGTCAACTAACACATAACCACCATCTTTGTTAGTGCTTATAACATAATAGCGATCGAAGAACCCAACTTGGGAGAGATATTCAGGATCGTCCAGCAGCTGGGAGATAGATCTGGGTAAAATATCATCCCCTGAAGATGTGAGTTCATTTAATCTGCTGACTGTGAAAGGAAAATAAAAATTCTCAGCGGGTTGTTGCTTCAGACACGTGACCACTTCTTCTTCATGTCCAGCAACCTGGTTCCCGCTGCAGCCAACCTGTTGAGATATTATCTCCAGGAGAGAATTTGACCTACGATCTGGGCTTGGGAAGAGAAAGGCGGTCCCACTCATGAGTATTGCCTGAAATTAAAACATATTTCAGGAAAACACTCAAATAATTAAATATTATTGCAGCTGGTACATTGGAAATAGAAAGTGTTTCAAAAAAGAATTTATCTTAAATTTGCAGGTGAATTATGTTAGAGTGAAATATTCTAAAATATAGTAGGTTTCTGAGCTGACTTTCATGTGCCGAAGGTCATGGAAAATACGCGCCTAACACAGTATTCCTCAATATGCCTTAATGGCATGGAAAAGGGAATTTTACCTTTTACCTTTTAAATCTGATATGGTCAGTATTACACCTGGCCGCTTTATCTTCGCAGATTTCTCTGATACCCATTTTACCTTAATGATTTGGAAACGGGGAATTTTATCTGGCCTATTATTATTATTATTATTATTTGTATCATCATTATTTCATTATTGCTAGGATTATGACTGAATAAACAGAATTTAGATAGAAAATGAAGCTGACGAGGTAGAGAACTTGAGAACCACTGGGAAAGGAACTCCCACGGTAGTACAACGTTGTAGCTGGTAAGGTCACGACAAGACAGAACTGACATTTGCAAAATACTTTTGATACAACTGATATTAAGGTTACTCCTCTCCAATTGTTACAGTCACTAAAGTTGTCTTTTTTTTTTTTGGTATTTTAACAATGATTCCTTTTTTCCAATTAGATGGGACCTTTTCTTCTTTCCAAATCTTGTTAAAAATTCTCTGTAGTTGTCTCATGTCGTCACTATTGATAGCTTTTAGCATTTCGGGTGTTATTTCATCTTCACCTGCAGCTTTGTTGTTAGCCATTAAATTCACTACTGTTTCAATTTCATGCAATTTAATTTCATCTAGGTTGACATTTAGTTGTGGGGCTGGTAAGTCAGTTTCAAGGTTTAACAATTCTTTTGGGTGTGGTCAATTAAGTATTTCTTGGAAGTGTTCAGCCCATCTTTGCTTTTGGTCTTTATTTGATGTTAATAGGGTTTCAGTTTTGCTAAAGATTGGTCTTTCTTTTGATGTAATAGTACCTCTTAGCCTCTTTTGTATGTTATATAAAGTTTTGCTGTCTCCTGTTTTTGCTGCCTTTTCTGCCTCATTCGCCATATTGTCTATGTATTCTCTTTTATCCCTTCTAGCTGAACTTTTTACTTTCTTGTCTATTTCTTTGTATGTTGTTTTCGCCAGATCTTTTCCAAGATCTGTTTTTGCATTCAACATGTCTAATTTGACTGCTCGTCTTTCATGTACATACTTCCATGTTTTATCGGATATCTATGCTTTTCTATTTGTTTTTTTCAGTCCAGCGCTTGCTTTTGCTGCTGTGATTATGGCTGTGCTGTAAGAATTCTATAATTCATCTATACCTAGCTCCTCTACTTCACTGGGTGTTTTGGAATGATTGGCAAGTTCCTGATTGAAATTAATGTTAGTATTTTCTTCTTGTAGGCTGTGGCTGTTTATCTTTCTGTGTACTGATTTCTTGTGTTGGCTTTTCAATTTTAGTTTTATTTTCCCTATGCACAGGTTGTAATCATGGTTGACATCTGCACCCCTATAAGCCCTTACATCTACGAGAGATGTTCTGTATTGCTTTCTAATACAAAAATGATCTATCTGGTTTCTAGTTCTATCATCTGGAGGTATCCATGTTGTTTTATGTATCTCTTTGTATGGGAATATTGTGCCTCCAATGACCATGCCCTCTGTGAGACATATTTCAATTAATCTTTCTCCATTCTGATTAACCATGTCAATTCCTTCTTTCCTCATCACTTTTTCAACGTCGGTATTATCCTTCCCTACCTTAGCGTTGAAGTCCCCCATAGCAATTAGGATGTTGTGTTTAGGGACTTTGTTGATGATTTGTTGTAGTTGGTGATAGAAGTCGTCTTTCACATCATCATCTGCATCATTCGTGGATGCTTAACACTGTATTATTGTCACTCTTCCATGTCTGAATAAGCTGAATAATTATATGACCTTAATTGCTAGTGCTATGGCACACAAAGCTGTGGTCGCTGCAACAACCTAAACTAAAAATAGAGGAATAACTAAACAAGTGAAGAGTGGAAGGTTTAAGTGAACTTTATAAAAGTACTTTAAACGAACATTAAATATTACCGTACACACAAACACATTAAAAAGATAACAGTAAATTAACAACAGAAGATTCTCTAAAAATGGGTACCATGATCTGGGAAGCTAAAGCGGCCACAATTATCTAAGTAAATTTTATAATTTATGGAGTTTTTCACATGTTAATGGAGAGTCACGTTGATGTGAACTTTTAAATAAAACAAAAAATGTGTCCTTCATTTAAATAGTTTAATTCTTCATTTCTTTGAATGTTCACTTTGCTGGAGTTGAAGAGATTTACTATGACTTTATGGTGAAAAAATATGCGCTTGTTTGGTCTGATGTTCTGCAGCAAGCAGCAGTTTTCATTGAAGTCAGGGAGAGGATATTTCACTATGTATGTGTGATATAACTTGCTCCGTATTTTCCAACTGTTGATCATTCAAACTGTTTTCATGTATTAGATGGAGAGAGAGAGAGAGAGAGGGAGATGAGGAGGAGGTGAGAGAGAGAGATAGAGGAAGAAAGGGAGAGAAAGACAGATGAGAGAGAGAGAGAGTACGAGAAAGACAGTGAGTAAGAGAGAAAGCAAGAGAGCGATGATAGGAGGGAGTTGAGAGAGAGATAGAAAGAGAGTGTGAGTGAGAGAAAGAAAGAAAGGGAGAGAGAGAGAGAGAGAGAGACAATGACTAGACAGAAGCATAAAATTAAAAAAAAATAATAATAAGAGAACTTCCTTGCTGTTTTTTTGGTAACTTTTATATACTCAGTTATCTCCCTTACTGGAGAAAGTGTCTATGTAGAAGAGACCTTTGTTCGGTGTACATTTTGTCTGTCTAGACATTTTTGTCTGACTCTTGTTTCTTCAGTCTGACGTAGGATTTTGTTTTCCCTCATTCCCAGTTCATGTTTTCTGTGCCTGAGTGGCGTCAAACCAGGTCAGTAGTTCAAGTCCGGATACAGAACCCCATACGTCTTATCTGTTTAAAAATGTCAGCTCAGAAACCTATTATATTTTAGAATATTTCACTCTAACATAATTCACCTGCAAATTTAAGATAACTTCTTTTTTGAAATACTTTCTATTTCCAATGTACCAGCTGCAATAATATTTCATTATTTGAGTGTTTTCCTGAAACATGTTTTAATTTCAGGCAATTCTCATGAGTGGCACCGCCTTTCTCTTCCCAAGCCCAGATCGTAGGTCAAATTCTCTCCTGGAGATAATATCTCAACAGGTTGGCTGCAGCGGGAACCAGGTTGCTGGACATGAAGAAGAAGTGGTCACGTGTCTGAAGCAACAACCCGTTGAGAATTTTTATTTTCCTTTCACAATCAGCAAATTAAATGAACTGACATCTTCAGGGGATGATATTTTACCCAGATCTATCTCCCAGCTGCTGGACGATCCTGAATATCTCTCCCAAGTTGGATTCTTCGATCGCTATTACGTTATAAGCACTAACAAAGATGGTGGTTGTGTGTTAGTTGACTCCATATTTGGAATGATAGACACATCTTCATTTGATTCAAGTGTTCACAATTTTTCTACGATTTTTCAATTGCCCGAGAACCTGGTTCGGTTACTTCTAACCGAGTATGTAAAACTTTATGAAGAACTAGAAAAATCTGTCATTTTACTCGCCACTGATGTATTCTTCTACCAACCAAATTACAAACTCTTAGAGACGTACCAAAAGAAACCAGACCAAGGGACTTTAAGAAATGCCTACTTCATGTCCTTTGATCACGAGCCTAGGTACCTCCCCAACAATTACATGATACACGCCTTCGATCTTCCTTACCTGTTTGACACACATCCTCAACAAATCGCAGAGAGCTTCTATTTCTTTCAAGTAGATCAAGATTTCCACGATGATGACATTCAGCTGAAATCTGACTACATCGACCTGGTTTCAAGTTTCATAAAGACATAAAGTGAAGCCTCTGTTCTAGTATACATTTTCAGACATAAAGTCAACTACTGTATTAGTAGAAATAATCAAACATAAAGTCAAGGCCCTAGTATCAATTATAAGACATAAAGTCAATCCACAGCCATGGCACAAAATATCAGACATAAAGTCACGGCCTCAGAATAAATTATCACACATAAAGCCACGATCCTAGCATAAATTATTAGACATAAACCCAATGTCCTAATATAAATTATCACACATAAAGCCACGGTCCTAGCATAAATTATTAGACATAAACCCAATGTCCTAATATAAATTATCACACTAAAGCCACGATCCTAGCATAAATTATTAGACATAAACCCAATGTCCTAATATAAATTATCACACATAAAGCCACGATCCTAGCATAAATTATTAGACATAAACCCAATGTCCTAATATAAATTATCACACATAAAGCCACGATCCTAGCATAAATTATTAGACATAAACCCAATGTCCTAATATAAATTATCACACATAAAGCCACGGTCCTAGCATAAATTATTAGACATAAACCCAATGTCCTAATATAACTTATCAGACATAAAGCCACAACCCTAGTATAAATTATCAGCATAAAGCCACAGTCCTAATATAAAATATCACATTTAAAGCCACGACCCTAGTATAAATTATCAGACATAAAACCACGACCCTAGTATAAGTTATCAGACATAAAACCACGACCCTAGTATAAATTATCAGACATAAAGCCACGACCCTAATATAAATTATTACATATAAAGCCACGACCCTAATATAAATTATTACACATAAAGCCACGACCCTAGAATAAATTATGAGACTTAAAGCCACGACCCTAGAATAAATTATTAGATATAAAGCCACAGTCCTAACATAAATTATCAGATATAAACCCAACTTACCGCTGTAGTATAAAATATCAGCTGTACTTTAAAAGGAGAATATAAACTGTAATTTGAATTTCATGAAACCATAAATAGATTTCGCTATGCAGTAAAATACTGAATGTTTGTTCACTGAACTTGTATCTAACAGAAATCCGAACTACGGCCTGGAGAAGACAAATATTGTGTGGCCTCCCTTCGATACAGACAAGAAGAGTTATCTCAGCTTCTCGCTTTATCCCTCAGTTGGTGAAGACTTCCTGGCCAACAGACGATACATCTGGGACACGTTGGTCCCAAAGTGGATACAAGAGTCCCAAGTACAGACAGAGTAACAAGATTACTAGACTTTAGATTTACCTGACGGATCTGATTAGAGGATCTAGAAAATCCAAGATCAATTTATTCAGAGGCTGTCTTGTTGGACAAGAAACAGAAAAATCAACGCTGATCTTGAATATCAGACATGTGTAGACTTTGTTTACTTTAAGTGCTGTATGAGGCCACGATTGCTTCAAAATTTACGTACATGAAACGTTCTCATTAAAACACAGAATGATCTGAATAAATATGGAATATAATCATTGCAGAAATTGCTTTAAGTCTTTAACTGGTATTAAAGTCTTCTTGTTCTTTGCTGTGACGTCATACATACATTTAATATTGAGAGTTGTTTCAAAATACTGCATGTTTATTGTCATATGTAAACACGTTGCGTATATATGTAAATCAGAAGGGAAGGTACAGGTATGTCATTAGAAACGGAACACTATGACAAGCTTTCTCAATTTTGACTGCCACCTCAGAACTTTTGGAATATATTTTCACCTCCCAGGAACCCCCCCCCCCCAGCCTTGAGAATACTTCATTTGCTTATTTTCCTTTTATGTGTTTCACACTGGGACCCCCCTCTCCCCCCATGAGAATACTTCAGCTGCTTATTTTCCTTTTATTTGTTTCACACTGAGACCCCCTTCTATGAGAATACTTCAGCTGCTTATTTTACTTTTATGTGTTTCACACTGAGACCCCTCTTCTATGAGAATACTTCAGCTGCTTATTTTACTTTTATGTGTTTCACACTGAGACACCCCTCCCATGAGAATACTTCAGCTGCTTATTTTCCTTTTATGTATTTCACCCTGGACCACCCCCCCCCCATGAGAATACTTCAGCTGCTTATTTTCTTTTACGTGTTTCACCCTGGTACCCTCCCCGCCATCGATGAGAATACTTCAGCTGCTTATTTTCCTTTTATGTTTTTCACCCTTAGACACACTCCTTGAGAATACTTCAGCTGCTTATTTTCCTTTTATGTTTTTCACTTTGGACACCCCTTCCCCTATTCCCTCATGAGAATACACAGGCGCTTATTTTCCTTTTATGTTTTTCACCCTCTGACCCCCTCAATGAGAATACTTCAGCTGCTTATTTTCCTTCTTTATTTTTCACTCTGAGATTCCCCCCCCCCCCCCCCACAAATGAGAATACTTCAGTTGCTTATTTTCCTTTTATATGTTTCAACCTGGGACCCCCCCCCCCCGCCCTCACACATGAGAATACTTCAGCTGCTTATCTTCCTTTTATGTGTTTCACACTGCGACTCCTCACTCTCCCCGGTGAGAATACTTCAGCTGCTTATTTTCCTTTTATGTGTTTCACTCTAGGACCCCCTTTCTCCTCCTACATGTGAATACTTCAGCTGCTTATTTTCCTTTTATGTGTTTCACAGTGGAACCCCCCTCCTCCTGCATGAGAATACTTCAGCTGCTTATTTACCTTTTATGTGTTTCACCCTGGGATCCCTCCTCCTGCATGAGAATACTGCAGCTGCTTATTTTTTCTATGTCTTTCACCCTGGAATCCCTTTCTCTCTCCCTCCATGAGAATACTTCAGCTGCTTATTTTTTTATGTGTTTCACCCTGCGACCCCCCCCCCCCACCATGAGAATACTTCAGCTGCTTAAATCCTGTTACGTGTTCACCCTGGGACCCCGCCCCCATGAGAATACTTCAGCTGCTTATTTTCCTTTTATGTGTTTCACTTTGGACAACCCCTCCCCTATTCCCTCATGAGTATATTTCAGCTGTTTATTTCCTTTTATGTTTTTCACCCTGTGACCCCCTCCATGAGAATACTTCAGCTACTTTTTTCCCTTTATGTGTTTCATCTTGGAACGGCCCCCCCCCCCCCCCGAAATGAGAATACCTCAGCTGCTTATTTTACTTTTATATTTCACCATAGGTGCCCCGTCACCACACATGAGAATACTTCAGCTGCTTATTTTCCTTTTATGTGTTTCACTCTAGGACCCCCTTTCCCCTCCTGCATGAGAATACTTCAGCTGCTTATTTTACTTTTATGTGTTTCACTCTAGGACCCCCTTTCTCTTCCTGCATGAGAATACTTCAGCTGCTTATTTTCCTTTTATGTATTTCACCCTGGACCCCCCCCCCCCATGAGAATACTTCAGCTGCTTATTTTCCTTTTATGCGTTTCACCTTGGCCCCCCCTCCCATGTGAATACTTCAGCTGCTTATTTTCCTTTTATGTATTTCACCCTGGGACCCACCCCCCCCCCCCATGAGAATACTTCAGCTGCTTATTTTCCTTTTATGTGTTTCACCCTGGAACCCCCCCCCCCCATGAGAATACTTCAGCTGCTTATTTTCCTTTTATGTGTTTCACAGTGGAACCCCCCCTCCTCCTGCATGAGAATACTGCAGCTGCTTATTTTTTCTATGTCTTTCACCCTGGAATCCCTCTCTCTCTCCCTCCATGAGAATACTTCAGCTGCTTATTTTTTTATGTGTTTCACCCTGGGACCCCCCCCCCCCACTCCATGAGAATACTTCAGCTGCTTAAATCCTGTTACGTGTTTCACCCTGGGACCCCCCCCCCCCCATGAGAATACTTCAGCTGCTTATTTTCCTTTTATGTGTTTCACCTTGGACCCCCCCCCCCCCCCCCCCCATGAGAATACTTCAGCTGCTTATTTTCCTTTTATGTTTTTCACCTTGGCCCCCCCCCCCCCCGCAAGAATACTTCAGTTGCTTATTTTCCTTTTATGTATTTCACCCTGAACCCCCCCCCCCCCCCCCCCCGATGAGAATACTTCAGCTGCTTATTTTCCTTTTATGTGTTGCACCCTGGGACCCCCACCCCACTAACTCCCCCATTCCATAAACATAAAATATACAAATTCCAATACAATTCCTGTTGCAGAAGGGACAAAAATTCCTTCAGTTTACCCAGCAGAGATTAGCGCTGCGAAAAGAATAATAATAAATATGTAGCATACAAATGATAAATTAGCTATAACTTGTGGTATATGGCCTGTGGTATATGGCCTGTGGTATATGGCCTGAGGTATATGGCCTGTGGTATATGGCCTGTGGTATATGGCCTGAGGTATACGGCACGTACAAGAGTAAATTTTTTTCTTCACTTTTGTAGAGTGGGTAATGGGGAAATGAGAGAATAATACGATGGCTGTCAAGATAAGAAAGGTGATGTAGAACAGGTGAATATACCGTAGTGAAGGTTTTAGATGTAGGTGAGGAAAGAGCGGATTAAAAAAGAGGAGATTAAGAAAGATTAGATGAGGAAAGAGGAGATTAGAAAAGAGGAGATTAAGAAAGATTAGATGAAGAAAGAGTAGATTAGAAAAGAGGAGATTAAGAAAGATTAAATGAGGAAAGAGTAGATTAGAAAAGGGTAGAATAGGAAAGAGTAGAAAGTGTAGATTAGGAAAGAGTAGATGAGGAAAGAGTAGATTAGAAAAAATTAGATTAGGAAAGAGTAGATTAGAAAAGAGTAGATTAGGAAAGAGTAGATGAGAAAAGAATAGATCAGAACTTAGCAGGGAGGAAATATGATAGTGGGAAGAGGCAACATACTGCTTGATATTCTTATTATCCAATGATTTCAACAGGCTCTAACCATCTTAAACCGTGCTCCTGGCTTTTGCTATCATGAAAAGAAGGAATGAAAGAACGAAGGAAAGAAAGAACGAAGGAAAGGAGGAAGAAGGGAAAGGAGGAACGAAGGAAACAAAGAATGAAGGAAAGGAGGAAGAAAGGAAAGGAGGAAAGAAGGAAAGAAAGAACGAAGGAAAGGAGGAACGAAGGAAAGAAAGAATGAAGGAGTAAAGGAACGAAGAATAGGAGAAATGAAAGAAAGGAGGAACGAAGAAAAGGAGGAAGGAAGGAAGGAAAGAAAGAATGAAGGAAAAAAAGAAAGAATGAAGGAATAGAGGAACGAAGGAAAGGAGAAATGAGGAAAAGAAGGAACGAATGAAAGGAGGAATGAAGGAAAGGAAGAACGAAGGAAAGGAGGAAAGCAGGAAAGAAAGAAAGAACAAAGGAAAGGAAGAACGAAGGAAAGAAAGAATGAAAGAAAAGAGGAACGAAGGAAAGAAGGAAAGAAAGGACGAAGGAAAGAAAGAACGTCTTTCTGTCTCTCTGTCTATTTCTGTCTTTCTCTCTGTCTCTCTCTGTCTCTCTATCTCTCTATGTCTATCTCTGTCTCTTTGTCTCTCTGTCTCTCTCTGTCTCTCTCTGTCTCTCTGTCTCTTTCTGTCTCTCTGTCTCTTTCAGTCTCTTTGTCTCTCTCTGTATCTCTCTGTCTTTCTCAGTGTATTTCTCTCTGTCTCTCTCTTTCTTTCTATCTGTCTCTCTGTCTCTCTGTCTCCCTCTGTCTTTCTGTCTCTCTCTGTCTTTCTGTCTCTCTCTGTCTTTCTCTCTGTCTCTGTCTCTGTCCTTCTCTCTTTCTTTCTCTCTGTCTCTCTCTGTCTCTCTCTGTCTGTGTCTTTCTCTCCGTCTCTCTGTCTTTCTCTCTGTCTGTCTGTCTGTCTCTCTCTCTCTGTCTGCACATGTGAAGATTTACCCATCACTGACACAGCACATTTATTGTTACGGTTTCATTAACAATTTCTTTTTGTTTACAGTAACTTTTCCAGGTTTTACTTCAGTAAATAGAAAAAAAAATGCGCGTTCTTTAGTCTCAGAGTTTTGTAGCTGAAAGTGTAGGTCATGATAACATAACCAGGCAGCTTCTCCTGTCTATGACATGTCTACATGCTAACTGTTCAGAATGCAGAGACTCTCACATTTCGTTTCATTTTGTTCTGACCCCCACTCAAAATGTTTCTGATCTAATTCTCTCGTCTGAGGTGTCTCAACCTGACCTTCTGTATCTTCTGTTAGGTAACAGTTACTCACTACCTTTACTTAGCACAACATCTCTGACGTTCCCGACACTACATCTCTATATTGTTGCGTGCAATTTGTAGTCAGATCCTGGCATTCACATATGTGTTCCGCCTTCAGTTCCACCAGCCACTGAAATGTGGCCTGATAGTGGAGCCAGTCACGCACTGGTTGTTTACTGAAAGGCAGGTAAATCACTTCTTTAGAAACAAAAGTCCACTTTCTCTGTCCTCCCCCAGCTTGGTCGTCCTCCTGATTTGACTGTCGTCCTTCAACCCGTCCTCCATACGCAGCCTCTCTAAGGTGGCTCTGGCAGTCTCCTCTTTGTCCATTCTTAGGGTACCCATGAATTGATGACGTCCTTGCCAGCTTGTCAGCTTTCTCACTGACTTGAATCCCACATGACCTGGACAGTAAATCCAGTTCAAACTAGATAACAGAAAGCCGTAGTAGAAGTAATATAAGATTAATAATAGAGAAATGCGGAGAGTTTAATGTGAATCTATATTTATCTTTTATAGACTACTCAAAGGCATTTGATTGTCTACAACGCCATAAACCTTTGGGAAATAACGGAAGAAATGGGATTTCGAACACATTTGATACAATTAACATCACTGCTGTATCTAGACCAACAAGACAGCAGTAAGAATAAATAGTGAAACAATAACTTGGTTTGACATAAAACAAGGGGTACGTCAGGAGTGCATATTCTATTTAACTTGCATAATGAAAATATAATGAGGAATGTTAGAGAAGATGTAGACAAAGAATATTACGATGCCATAACAATTGGAGGTTATGAAATACCAGAGATTAGATATGCTGATGACACAGTATTACTGTCCACAACACAAAAAGGAATGGAAAAACTAATTATGTCAGTCCGAAAGAACAGCGAAGAGCAACACCCCTATCTTAATGCGAAGAAAACTAAATTGATGGTAACTGACAAAATAAATAAGGCAGCTGAAATATATACCGATGAGGAAAAAGCTGGAAGAGGTGGAGAGTTTTCAATATCTTGGATCATTACTAACTAATAATAAAGATGCAGTGAAGGAAATTAAAAGGACATATATCGCTCTTAAAAAAAATAAAAGAAGCTGTGGAGAGGAACAGACAAAATCACAAAAATAAGCTTTTAAGAGCATGCATCTTTCCTATCGCAACATATGCCTGTGAGACCTGGACACTTAACAAAACAGCTGAGAAACATATAAATTCCTTTGAATGTAAATGCTACAGAAGAGTTCTCCAAATATCATGGACACAAAAAAGAACAAATATATCTATAGTACAAGAGCTTAATATTGAAGAAGGCTGGCTAGTAAAGAGGATTAAAGAGAGAAAACTTAAATATTTTGGACACATTAAACGTCATGATAATTTAGAGAAGACCGTATTGGAAGGATACATAATGGGAAAAAGAAAAAGAGGAAGACCAAAACGAAGATGGCTGCAAGACATCGTTGACGATCTGCAAATGGATGCCGCAGCAGCAGGCCATCTTGCTCACAACCGAGAGGCCTACATGAGTGCTGTTAGGGAGGCAAAGTTCCGCAAGGGACATGAGGTAACACAAAAGTTGTACACTTGGGACTGAGGACTGGAGATACAACGATGTGCATGTGTGGAAAAGAAAAAAAATAAAAAAAATAGTTAATAGTGAACTTATCTTAGTGCTTCGTAGAAGAAGACATAGAGAAGCTGAAGATTCTTGCAACTAAGTGTCCCTGGTGGCACTGCAGAAGATGATGACCGTGATGACTGTTGGTCGAGATCAATATTTTCATCAGCCTGACCAAGTGGGTCAAGTTCTGAAAATGTTCTCAGTGATGCTGGAGTATGTTGTTTTCCTCAGCCACCTCCATAAATTAAAACAAGATATCTCAGCACACTCCCCATCCGACTTCATGCCCGTGTATCAAGGTTTCGCTTGTATGTTCTGCTGATAATAAACAGACATATTTACAGTTAAAGAAGCACCAACAAACACCCAACACTGAACTTCCTGATTCTGCGCCTGAAAACCTGACTGTGACCGCCAAGAAAGTCAGGATAATTTAATGAGACCTCGCCACGTGATCGTATTTCTGTTACCTTGGTAACCAGGTCTCCAGGCAGGTAAATGTTGGAAGAGCTCGCGATATAACCACCTCCATGGATGAAAACCAGCACACTCTGATGCTGTCTCCTGCAGCACGGGGAGACGATGGTTGTCTGGTTGTCAAATGTTTCAGTTTCTGCTACCAGAATAAATTATACCAGACACTTTAGCTCTGAACATGCTGATTGTTATAAGAGACACTTTAGCTCTGAACATGATTTTTGTAAGAGATACTTTAGCTCTGAACATGATGATTATCATAAGAGATACTTTAGCTCCGAATATAACGATTATTGTAAGAGATACTTTAGCTCTCATCATGATGATTATCATAAGAGATACTTTAGTTCTGAACATAATGATTATTGTAAGAGATACTTTAGCTCTGAACATGATGATTATCATAAGAGATACTTTAGCTCTGAACATGATGATTATTATAAGAGATAGGATTCTGGTCTCACTACACAGGAGGTCAAGAAAAGCACGACGCACTGAAAAGACAAGCTTTCATGTTAATTTTTAAACAATTATCTTTCCTAAATAGTCGACATATTAACCTGTGTGCAAGTCCAGATAATCTACTGACAGGATGATGTGAAAGACAGATACTTCCAGACATACAAACGACAAAGCAGACAGCGAGTTAGTTTATGGACTTAGATTAACCTGTAGAAGTTATGCTGGTGAAAGTACAAGGTTTATCAATGTTTGATAACAACTTGTAGTACAGAAAATAACGATTTATTTATTTCTGCTCACGTTTGTTTGATGGTGTGTAATAGAATAGGATAGGTAATTAGTCGGATAAAATAGTAGTAATAGAATAGGATAGGTAATTAGTCGGATAAAATAGTAGTCTCCCATGTAAAGAGTTAAATTTGGATACTTATAGGCGTGCGCTATACTTCGGACGTGGTGTTGTCCGGGCTTGTCTCTCGTGAAATGTTTCCACCAGGAGTTGCCTTGAACTGTGATAGCAGCAGGCAAGAAACTGTTTTGTTGAAGACATCACCAGCTGGGACATTTCTTAAAGTATAAGAAGAAATCCGTTTTATCTATCAGTACAGTGTGTCTAGAGGAATTCGGTTAATTGAAAACTTTGTTACGCAGTGATTACATTTAGTTTAGGATCAGGTAATCAGAAAGATAAAATTCTACCTACCTGAACAAAGTTTTATTGTTTAGAGAGCAGGCAAATAACCGTAAGGTCGTACTCTGACGATGTCTGTGACAGCAGTCAAATGTCACAGTACCGACTCACTTCCAGCAAACTGCTACAGGTCGCTAGCAGAGTCACGTGTTATCTACTAGGTCATATGTTAATTACCCCTTTCTCTTCTCCCCTGGTTATTGCTGCTTTAAAAACTTCAAGTAAAACTTTTAAGAAATAAGTCCCTGTTTTACGTGAGACGCGGTCACGTGACCAGAAGGTTCTGTTTTCTTTTCTCTTAGATACTCTCAACTGAAATATTTTTTGAAATATACGAACATAAAGTATTATCTTGAACTTTGATTTTGTAAACTTCAAAGAGAAGATGATCTGTAGTCTCAGTTACTACCTAGTTTCTACCTGGGGCCACCTGAACATGAAGCATAAATTATCTGCCTGTACAGGTGATGAAAGGAGCTGCAGGCAACGTTGCAGTGTTAACTGCTTGAGTCAGGGTTGGAGATTAAGTCGAAACTCTACTTGGAATTTTAAATGTTGATGTTACTTCGGTAAAAAGAAGGTAGAAAGTAAAATTCCCGTTTCTATACCAATAAGGTGTACTTGGGGTGAGGTGTTAAGCTCATATTTCCACGACCTTCGTCACGTGGAAGTGGAAGTGTGATTTTGGTAGTATCTAAATCTTCTGACTATGTCTAAGGTAGGCGAGGTTAATGTAAGTGTTCTAACTAAGTCTAAGGTAGGCGAGGTTTATGTAAGTGTTCCGAGCAAGTCTTAAGTAGACTGGGTTAATGTATGTTTTGTAAGTCTAAGGTAGGCTAGTTTAATGTAAATGTTCTGAGTAACTCTAGTGTTGGCTTTGTTAATGCACGTGTTCTGAGGAAATCTAAGGTAGGCTAGGGTAACGTAAGTGTTTGGGTAAGTCGCAGGTAGTTCCAGGCCCCGGGTACCACACGGGGGCTAAGGATTGCTAGGTTCTTCTTCTTCTTCTTCGTTCGCTTCTACCACCAAAATCGCCCTGTGATCCGACTGAATTTACTCCTATGGTTCTCGCGATAGTCTCATTTAGGATGGAGGCTCAAGGCATAGTGGGGCTTGGGCCTATATTCTCGGTGGGTCACAGAAGCGGCATTGCGTGACGCTGTGGTTTTCGTTGCACCAGTTTAGTCTAGAGTTGGACTTTCTCACCGGAAAACCTCGACGTGGTTTGGATATGAATATATCTCCGCCGGGTGAGAGGTGGTTGCCCATCCAGTCTAGAGTTGGACTTTCTCACTGGAAAAGCTCGACGTCTTTTGGATGTAATAAATCCCGTCGGGTGAGAGGTGGTTGCCTATCTAGACTGCACTGTTCCAGTGTCTCCGACTTCAGCATTTTGTGGTCGTGACCAGGAAGGAGCTTTTGTCCAGGAGAACGAATCATCGCAACTATTAAGTTTCACCCATGGGTTAAGTCGGGTTAGGCGCATTATCCCAGTATTGGTGTATATAGGACATGACCGGCCTCTAGAGCGGAGTCACTGTGATATGCGTAGCCATCGAGTTTCACCCCTGAGTTAAGTCAGTTTAGGCATATTTCACCAGTATGGGTGTATATAAGGACGTGGCCGGCCTCTAGAGCAGAGGTGCCGTGGTATGAGTAGCTCTTGCCTCGAGACTACTGGACATATGAATTAAACTTCGCTTTATCTTTTCCATCACCTTTTTCACAGTGGCGTCGCTCGGCAACCCTAATAGCATTTTTCTTCATTGGCCGGTATGAGTTTCACCCCCCCCCCCCTTACGGCTGCCGAAGAATCTCGCCATCAGCGGATTTTAAATCAGAGTTTTCCTTCTTCTAGATGAGCTACCAAACAAGACTCTCATCTATCCGAAGCGTCTGGTTTTCAGGCGCCAGATATTCGCTTTTCGCCCCTTCTCCTGTCAGTTTAATGACAAGAGCTGGACTTGGACTGCCAGAGGCTATTTGAGGCGACCGCCTTGGAGACATTTAATTGGAGTGGTGAGCGTATCCCCCACCCCACCTCCGGCTATAACAGTCCTTAGAACCGTTGCTAGGTTAATGTAATTGTTTCAGGTAAATGTAAGGTAGGCTAGGCTAATTTAAGCGTTCTGGGTACGCGTAATTAAGTTTAGGCTAATGTAAGTGTTCTGAGTATGTGTAAGAATGTTTAGGCTAATGTAAGTGTTCTGGATACGTGGAAGGAAGTTTAGAATAATGTAAAAGTGTTCTGAAAACGTTTAAAGACGTTTTGGTTAATATAAGTGTTCTGAATACGTGTAAGGAAGTTTTGGGCTAATGTAAGTGTTCCTAATACGTGTAAGGAAGCTTTGGGCTAATGTAAGTGTTCCTAATACGTGTAAGGAAGTTTTGGGCTAATGTAAGTGTTCCTAGTACGTGTAAGGAAGCTTTGGGCTAATGTAAGTGTTCCTAATACGTGTAAGGAAGTTTTGGGCTAATGTAAGTGTTCCTAGTACGTGTAAGGAAGTTGTGGGCTAATGTAAGTGTTCCTAATACGTGTAAGGAAGCTTTGGGCTAATGTAAGTGTTCCTAATACGTGTAAGGAAGTTGTGGGCTAATGTAAGTGTTCCTAGTACGTGTAAGGAAGCTTTGGGCTAATGTAAGTGTTCCTAATACGTGTAAGGAAGCTTTGGGCTAATGTAAGTGTTCCTAATACGTGTAAGGAAGTTTTTAAGTAATAATAGTGTTCTTAGTATGTGTAAGGAAATTTTGGGGCAAATGTAAGTGTTGTGAGTACGGGTAAGGACATGTAGGCTAATGTAAGTGTTCTGACTACGTGTATGGAATTTAGGCTAATGTAAGTATTCTGACTACGTGTACAGAATTTAGGCTAATGTAAGTGTTCTGACTACGTGTACAGAATTTAGGCTAATGTAAGTGTTCTGACTACATGTATAGAATTTAGGCTAATGTAAGTGTTCTGACTACGTGTATAGAATTTAGGCTAATGTAAATGTTCTGACTTCGTGTAAGGAAGTCTAGGTAAAACTGTGATGTTTACACTGTCAATTGTATTAAATGCATTTTCGATGTGAGATATTTATGACTTAAGATGGTCTCATGGGAACGTAACTCAGCTAATGTTGAGAAGAACGCGTTCTAAGTATTTTACAGTATTCAGTTCCTGAAGTTGCACTGTTTTGCTGTTTTTTCTTCACAGAGGAGACATGGTTGTAGGAAACAACATATCTGACAATGAAAACTTTGGGTCACAATAACTACTGTTATAATGTTTTGTTCTGTTTTTTTTTCACAACTGCCTTCCTATTTTTGTCTTTTCACTTTTGTTTTCTGTTGTTTTTTTTACATCTGTTTTTCTCTTCTGTCTTTTCACATCCGTTTTTTTTTTCTGTTTTTCTGTTCTCTCTTATCACATCTGTTTTTCTATTTTGTCTTTTTATTTTCCTTTTACTGTTCTGTCTTTTCGCAACTGTTTATTTTTTCCTGTCTTTTCATATCTGTGTTTCTGGTATGTCTTTTCATATCTGTGTTTCTATTCTGTCTTTTCATATCTGTTTTTGTGGTATGTTTATTCGTATATGTTATTCTGTTCTGCCTTTTCACATCTGTTTTTCTGTTATGTTTTCACGTCTGTTTTTCTGTTTTGTCTTTTAACATTCTTTTCTCTATCATGTCTTTTCATATTTGTTTTTCTATTCTGTTTTTCACATCTGTTTTTCTGTTGTGTATTTCACATCTGTTTTCTCATTTCACATCTGTTTTTCTTGTTATTTCATTTCATATCTCTTTTACTGTTCTATTTTTTCATTTTTTTATTTTGATCTGTCTTTCCACTTCTGTCTTTTTGTGTCTTTTTTCATATCTGTTTATCCGTTCTGTCTTTTTGTGTCTTTTTTCTTCACATGTACTTTTCTGTTCTTTTCATGTTTCTTTTTCTCTTCTGCTTTTTCACATCATTTTCTTCTGTTCTGTCTTTTCATATCTGTTTTTCTGTTCAATTTTTTCACATCATTTTTTTTCTGTTCTGCAGTTTCATAGCTGATTTTTTTCACATCTGCTTTTCTGTTTTGTCTTTTCACATCTGTGTTTCTAGTATGTCTTTTCATATATGTTATTCTGTTCTGTCTTTTCACATCTGTTTTTCTATTATATATTTTTACATCTGTTTTTCTGTTATATATTTTCACATCTGTTTTTCTGTTATATATTTTCACATCTGTTTTTCTGTTATATATTTTCACATCTATTTTTCTGTCGTGTCTTTTCACATCCGTTTTCTCATTTCACATCTGTTTTTCTTGTTTTGTCATTTCATATCTCTTTTACTGTTCTGTTTTTTCACATCTGTTTATTTTGATCTGTCCTTTCACTTCTGTTTTTCTGTTCTGTTTTTCATATCTGTTTTTTCTGTTCTGTCTTTTCGTGTCTTTTGTTCTTAACATCTGTTTTTTTTTCTTTTCTTTTCGTGTCTCTTTTTCTCTTCTGCTTTTTTTTTTTTTGGTTCTGTCCTTTCATATCTGTTTGTCTGTCTTCCTATCCTTGTATTTCAGTCTGAGTTTCAGAAATTGTCTTCATACACCCGGCATGGTTCTGTCTGACCCACAATAAAACAGTGGAAGCCGTTTCTATGACACACCCACAGCTTCCTGTCTGACTGTACGTATGTTTACACAACAAAATAAGTACCCAAGATTTCGACACACAAGCAGGAAATACGTAGCATGGAATTTATATATATACATAAATACAACAAAAATAGAACAATTTTCACAACAGATAAAAATACATAAAGCAATTACCACAATAACTATATTCTGTATTTAATGAGACCATGAGAAATTAGAAAAGTCTGTAAATTTTCAAGAAACCATGTTCTGATACTGGACTGAAAGGAAACGACGTCTAAACATGTCTGATATACAAGATTAGTATGACCCCTTTTTTTCTATTTCATATCGAACAAGAAAAGCTAAAGAAAAAAATCTTGGGTGTCATAGATTGTTTCTCGTAAATCTGAAATCTAGTAATCTTGTTTCTCCTGCTGTATTTGGGACTCTTCTATCCACTTTGGGACCAACGTGTCCCAGATGTATCGTCTGCTGGCCAGGAAGTCTTCACGAACTGAGGGATAAAGCGAGAAGCTGAGATAACTCTTCTTGTCTGTATCAAAGGGAGGCCACACAATATTTGTCGTCTCTTCCAGGCCGTAGTTCGGATTTCTGTTAAATAAAAGTTCACTGAATCAGATATTACAGATTTTTATATGTATAATAAAATCTATTCTTGGTTTTATTAATTTAAAAAAGGTGTTAATGTGTCTTATGTTTAAGGCAAATCTGATAAATTCTAAAAAAAAAAGAACACAACCATTGTAAATATAGTGAAGTATCTTCTTACATCTTACATCCTTCCCTTGCTTTAAACGTCACATAGAGCTCGCTTGATAGTTCGCCAAGATTTCCTGTTTTCGGCGAGTTTTTAACCTCTTCAAGGGATTTTATGCTTACTAATTTGGCCTCTCTGTCCTCTTTAGAGTTTCACGTGGTCGACCTCTTTTTCTTCATGTTGTGTTTCACTTGATAGCCTGTTTTGGATTCTCTGGCTCTTTCCTCTCATCACGTGACTGACATATGTCCATCTTATTTTTCTGATCACTCATGAGACAGGTTGTTGTTCATTAAGCTGCTTTATCTCTGCGTTGTCCTTGAATTCGATCCACTTTATACTGAATATTCTCCTTATGGTAGCATTAGCCAAAAGAATGGCTTTGTGTAAAGAGAACTCATTTTTGTCAGTCATACTTGACTGCCAGGTAATGAAAGGAACATTCAGTTACGGGAACTGGGTAAAGCTGGGCCGACCATCCCCAACCCAGGGCGTTACATGTGGCGGATGGTGAAAGTCCTCCAGATATGGAGGATCCCTGTGAATAAGGATTTACCCAAATAATCAGACGCAGAAGAACTGGCGGTAGTCTCAGAGAGCGAAGTGGGGTAGTAGGTGGCTCTACTACTCCTATAAAGAGCCTAGTGTGCTCAGTGAAGGGAATACCAGGCGGGTCAGAGGCGCCTTAAAACCTCTCGCTCCCTCTGCCTTGCGGGTAGGACATGGATTACAAAGGCTAGCGGAGAGTCCGTACACAAACCGACAGAAGGCAACGGGAAACCACTGTTGTAGCTCCCAAGAACAATTATGCTTATTCAGAGTCATAGATTTGTCATGAACGACGTTAATGGATGTTCCTCTGGAACAGCCTCGTCCGTTAGGGCAGCTCACGAGCCACAGGTGAGGCCAGATCGTCATCAAGCTAGTGGTGGCAAAACTAACAAGTTTAAAATAAAAACATGGAATGTTAGAACTTTATTCCAGGTTGGAAAATTAGAAAATGCAAAGAGGGAAATGGAAAGGATGAAGATCAACATATTAAGAATGAGTGAAGTTAGATGGATAGGTGCAGGGAAGATAAACTTAGATAAATATACAATAATATATTCAGGAGGTGAGAAACATGAACGAGGAGTAGGAATAGTATTTGACGAACAAACAGCAAGGATAATTGTAGGATATTTGAACATCTCGGACCGAGTCCTGCTAGCCCAACTGAAAGGACGATCAATAAACATAAATATTATACAAGTGTACGCTCCAACATCTGAAAGTTCTGAAGAAGATGTACAGATATTTTATAATGACATAGAGACAGCACTAAAACACACAAAGTCACATGAAGTTACCATAGTCATGGGAGATTTTAATGCCAAAGTTGGTAAAGGAAGAACTTCAGACATCGTTGGTGACTATGGACTGGGGGAGAAGAATAACAGAGGTTATAAATTAATTGAATGGGCAAGAATACACAGCATGGTTGTAGGAAACACCTGGTTTAAACAACATCCTCGAAGACTGGCAACGTGGTGCAGCCCAGACAAAAAGACTTTTAACCAGATAGACTACAAACGATTCTGCAATGCATTACTGACAACAAAAACCATGCCAGGAGCTGACTGCAATAGTGACCATGACCCACTCTGTAGAAAAAATTAGAATAAAGCTAAAGGAAACATGCAGAAAAGTGAGAAACATCAAACTGAATACAGAAATCCTTAAAAATGACCAACAACTGCGAGAACAATACAAAGTTATTATAACAAATAGATACAATGCAACAGCAAAGATAAATAGTATCGATGAACAATGGGAAATGTTAAGAGATTCTATCCACCAAACTGTTAAGGAGATAATACCACCAAAAAAAGAAGCCTCTAAAAATAAATGCATGACAGACGACATCTTAGGACTGATGGACAAGAGGAGGAGGAGTTAAAATAACCAAGAAAAATATAACAAGATAAATAAAGAAATAAGACGCAAATGCAGAGAAGCAAAAGAAGTGTGGTTAAATGAGCAGTGCAGACAGATAGAGGAATCTCATATTAAAGACAGCAAAAACATGCACAAAAGAATTAATGAACTCACAGGCAAGAAAACAAAATATACCACAGGATGCCTGAAATCAAAAGAAGGTAAGTGTTAATGGGAAAAGAAGACATTGTGGACAGGTGGACAGAGTACATCGCTGAGATATATGGAGAAGAAAGACCAGAATTAACACCAGATACTGAAAACTGTGAGGGACCACCAATACTTGAAGATGAAATCATAGATGCCATCGAACACATAAAGAAAGGAAAATCGACTGGGCCTGATAATATAACAATAGAAAAAATAGAGGCGCTAGAGGAGACAGGAATAAAAATAATAACCAAGTTACTGAATGACATTTACAACAGTGGTTTTATGCCCAATGACTTGCTTAAATCCACGTTTACAATACTACCACAGAAACCGGGTGCAAAGGAATGTGATGACCACTGGACTATCAGCCTCTCATGTCACATAACGAAGCTACTTCTGAGAATTATTTTGAGAAGAACAAAGACAAAGATAAAAATGGAAATAGCAGATGAACAGTTTGGATTTGTTGAAGGAAAGGGAACACACAATGCCATTTATACTTTACGAACACTAACAGAAAGAGCTTTAGAAGTACAGAAAGATCTCTACTTATGCTTCATTAATTACACCAAGGTATTCGATAAGGTGAAAGATAATGAAATTATTAAAATGCTTGAAGACATCAATATAGACAGCAAAGACCTGAGGATTGTAAAACATCTATACTGGCAGCAAGAAGCAGCAATTCGAGTTGAAAATAGAACTGGAAAATATCAACCTATAAAACAAGGGATGCGACAAGGATGTGTACTATCTCCAGACCTTTATTCTCTGTATAGCGAGAATATCCTAAGAGCAATCATCACAGAACCAGACATAAAAATTGGAGGATACAATATTAACAACGTTCGGTATGCTGACGACACAGTACTGATAGCTGAGAACCAACAATACCTGCAAAATCTCTTGGATAAAGTCGCCAAAGAAAGTGAACAGAAAGGCCTTACTTTGAACATCAAAAAAACAGAGACTATGGTTATATCTAAGAAACAGAATCCACCAGCATGCAGTATTAAATTAAACGGAACTATTCTAAAACAGGTGCAGAAATTCAAATACCTTAGAGCAGTAATAACTTCAGACGGGAAATGCAAAACAGAAATTAGGAACAGAATAGGCCAAGCAAAGACTGCATTTCAGAGAATGAGAAACATATTAGCTAACACATCTTTATCAATGAATGCACGAAAACAAGTCCTAAAATGCTATATTGAACCTATCTTGTTATATGGAAGTGAATCATGGACAATAGGCAAGTCTGCACAAAAATCATTGGAAGCAGCAGAAATATGGTTTATTAGAAGAATGTTGCGAATCCCCTGGACAGCAAAAATAACTAATGAAGAATGTAGGAGAAGAGCTGGAGAGACAAAAAACCTTGTCAAAAAGATAAGAGAGAGACAATGTACTTTCATAGGACATGCAATGAGAAGAGGGGGCATTGAAAATATTATAACAACAGGAAAAATAGAAGGAAGAAGATCACGAGGAAGACCAAGAGAAATGATATTGGACAGTCTGACGGGATGGTGTGAGAGGAGATCACAAACTGAACTGATGGCCTGCATGAAGGATCGGATACTCTGGAGAAGCATAATAGCCAACGCCAGTCGGCACGGGAAACATGATGATGATGATGATGATGATGATGATGATGATGAACTGAACAAGCAGTACTGAAAGAAAGAATCTTAAGTTAGGTCTCTGCACATCTCACGTCCTGGCAGCTGATAGTCAGACATGTGTAGGAACACAATTGTGAACCAGTTTAAAATGAAAATTTGGATCAGGATTATTGCTACAGTCAGTCGACCTAGAGAGACACGACATTCAGCACTGAAGCTGAACAGCAGTAGTCGACCTAGAGAGACACGACATTCAGCACTGAAGCTGAACAGCAGTAGTCGACCTAGAGAGACACGACATTCAGCACTGAAGCTGAGTAGCAGTAGTCGACCTAGAGAGACACGACATTCAGCACTGAAGCTGAGTAGCAGTAGTCGACCTAGAGAGACACGACATTCAGCACTGAAGCTGAACAGCAGTAGTCGACCTAGAGAGACACGACATTCAGCACTGAAGCTGAGTAGCAGTAGTCGACCTAGAGAGACACGACATTCAGCACTGAAGCTGAGTAGCAGTAGTCGACCTAGAGAGACACGACATTCAGCACTGAAGCTAAACAGCATTAGATATCCGCATCATACTTAAGCGTGCTGGTTAAACTTGATCAAGTCTCGCTTCGGCTAGACTTTAATATATCAATATCATATATGTCATATATATATCACATATATATCCTATATCATGTATATCATAAATATATCTTAAATATATCAATAGCATATATCTTGTAAATAAGATTTTTAAGAGCATATATCTTTCCCATCGCAACATATGCCTGTGAGACCTGGACACTTAACAAAACAGCTGAGAAACACATAAATGCCTTTGAATGTAAATGCTACAGAAGAGTTCTTCAAATATCGTGGACACAAAAAAGAACAAATATATCCATACTACAAGAACTTAATATTGAAGATGGCTGTCTAGTAAAGAGGATTAAACATAGAAAACTGAAATATTTTGGACATATTAAACATCATAATAATCTAGAGAAGACCGTCTTGGAAGGGTGCATAATGGGAAAAAGAAAAAGAGGAAGACCAAGGCGAAAATGGCTGCAAGACGTCGTTGATAATCTGCAGATGGATGCATCAGCAGCAGGCCATCTTGCTCACAACCGAGAAGCCTATAGCAGTGCTGTTAGGGAGGCAAAGTTCCGCAAGTGACATGCAAATGACTGACTGACAAGCTTTGTTCCAAAGGTTCCAACACAAACAGAATATCTTGACTTATGTAATTCTTATATTTACCCAGTGCTAGCCGGTTGCACCTTGATATTCCATGACACACCAGTCTTAGCGACATAAGTGCATGTGACCTTCTCTAGACGGTAACGCGCGGGGGCGGGGGGAGGGGGGAGCGAACCCGTGTCACGTGTCAGTAGCGCCTTAAGCTGTAAGAAGAATGTACATGCAACTTCAATAGGTTTGAGTTTTCCTTTGCACAAGTCTTCCTATAGAATCAGGTAGCAGGCTCACTTTCTGATATTCAGGGAATCAGCCAACATGGCCTCTGTAATTGCTTGGTCTTCTCGTGCCACGTCTCTGATGCCAACCAGCGTTTTCTTCGTTTCATGAACTCGAGGGTTGGAAGAGATAACAGCTGAGCAAATTCCGGTAAGTGTAGTGGAGGATGAGCAACAAGCCTGGACTACAAGGAAATACCAACATAAGGGATGAGGAAGGTATTGTGCTGAGATCTGACTAGCAGAAGGGACAGCAAGTTTCCAAAGACACCTCACACAATCAGATCAGGGTAACCTTGAAGAACAATAATAATGAGAAACATAATATCGAGTTTTGTACAAACAGAAATATTGTAAAGCCCAATATAAGTAGAGGAGGTAAGACAGACAATTAAATCTGCCAAAAACTGGTACACCCGGTCCTGGTGGAGTCGGGTACGGACATCTCACAGAGGCTGACGACAAGGTACTAAAGCAGATAACAGAAGATTACAACCAGAGTTTGAAGACCATTGTAGTACCTGAAGAGTGTCTGCACAGTTCCTTGATTCCTTTGCCAAAAATAGGTAAAGACAATACAAAACTGAGTGGTTATCACATTATAACATTACAAAATGTTTATGGCAAAGTGACTGAGATGATTATAGCTGGGCAACTATCAGCCTTTCTAGAGACCAGCGGGCTGCTACTAAATACATTAGGAATAGATACAGTCAGCAACGCTACGATCCTGGCCTATGATGTATGCAAGGGATTCCAGAGGAAAAGAGTAGACCTTAGTTGTGGCACTTGATCTTGAAGATGCATACAGCAGAGTGGAATATACAACGCTGTTGACACTTCTGATGGAGTTTGGGGTGGATGCGAGATGTTCTATGGATAACTTCAATGCTGTTTAGGCGATCAGTTACCTTGAGATACAGATCATGCATCTCAGAGCCCAGAACAACAGTGCTGTCTCAGGGGTCTCCTTTGTCTCCTGTGCTGTTCAATCTACATTCTACTGGCCTTGTCCTGTTATTTTGGAACGTTGGGGGACGAACACTGGCAATATATTAACACATGAGCATGGGAGAGAAACTAGATACAAGGGTGCGGAACAGGGTGAATCAGATAACAAGCTGGTGTGAGGATAACACGCTGGTGTGAGGATAACAGGCTGGTGTGAGGATAACAGGCTGGTGTGAAGATAACAAGCTGGTGTGAGAATAACAGGCTGGTGTGAAGATAACAGGCTGGTGTGAGGATAACAAGCTGGTGTGAGGATAACAAGCTGGTGTGAGGATAACAAGCTGATGTGAGGATAACAAGCTGGTGTGAGGATAACAGGCTGGTGTGAAGATAACAGGCTGGTGTGAGGATAACAGGCTGGTGTGAAGATAACAGGCTGGTGTGAGGATAACAAGCTGGTGTGAGGATAACAGGCTGGTGTGAGGATAACAAGCTGGTGTGAGGATAACAAGCTGATGTGAGGATAACAAGCTGGTGTGAGGATAACAAGCTGGTGTGAGGATAACAAGCTGGTGTGAGGATAACAAGCTGGTGTGAGGATAACAAGCTGATGTGAGGATAACAAGCTGGTGTGAGGATAACAAGCTGGTGTGAGGATAACAAGCTGATGTGAGGATAACAAGCTGGTGTGAGGATAACAATGCCGCGATAAACCCAGAAAATTCTAGAATTCTGCGGTGCTCATTAAATAACAGAATTGTAGGATGTGAAGTTCAGAGCGCGGTGAAGTGCCGGGGACAAGACATTAAGAAAACGCATTTTCTGCCGTATCTGAGGATCGCATTTGATAGGTCCTTGTCCTTTTCACAACATGTGGACAATGTAACACAAAAAGTCAGGAAAGTGTTGGGGGAGAGTTAAGCTAATGGCTGCAGCAAACTTTCCACAGCGCACTCTAGTCTTGCTGACGCAGGCACTGGTGATATCATCATTGGAGTATGGTCTTGGCCTGCTCACCCTGTCACATGCACAGCTGAATAAACTAGAGCGTGTGCAGAAAGAGGCAGTGAGAGAGGTCGTGGGTTGCACCAGGGATACTCCGGTGGCGGCCGTGAGCTGTCTGCTTGATACGCTGAGTGTTAGGTCTAAACACAGGTAAGCTCAGGTAAAAGCATACATCAGGGTTGCTGGTACACATCGGGGTTGCTGGCATACATCAGGGTTGCTGGTACACATCAGGGTTGCTGGCATACATCAGGGTTGCTGGTACACATCAGGGTTGCTGGCATACATCAGGGTTGCTGGCATACATCAGGGTTGCTGGCATACATCAGGGTTGCTGGCATACATCATGGTTGCTGGTACACATCAGGGTTGCTGGTACACATCAGGGTTGCTAGCATACATCAAGGTTGCTGGCATACATCAGGGTTGCTGGCATACATCAGGGTTGCTAGCATACATCAAGGTTGCTAGCATACATCAGGGTTGCTAGCATACATCAGGGTTGCTAGCATACATCAAGGTTGCTAGCATACATCAAGGTTGCTAGCATACATCAAGGTTGCTAGCATACATCAGGGTTGCTAGCATATATCAGGGTTGCTAGCATACATCAAGGTTGCTGGCATGAAAGACAATCCTCGCCGTAAGGAACTGGGGTTGATAAAAGAGAAGAGGCATCAAACAAGGCAGATCCTGGATACAGTAATGTGAGTGTACAATCTAAATGAGGTGCCTAAAGCTGATGATTGGTTATGGGTACAGGATCGACCTCAGCTTACAAAGGTTATTATACAGAAGGGTCGTGAATGTAGAGATCGGACACAGGGAGCAGTTGAACTTTGGGTTCAAGATCTCATTCTGCATCACTGTGGATCTTCAGACACGGTTATGGTTACAGATGGCTCAGTGACAGGGAACAGCAGAAGTGGTTGGGTTCCTGGTTACAGATGGCTCAGTGACAGGGAACAGCAGAAGTGGTTGGGTTCCTGTTGTCTACCGCAATGCAAGAGTAGTGGCACAGGGTTCAGAGCCTTTGAAATGACCACATCAAGCGTGCAAATGAGAACTGAGGCGTGTCGGCGGCCGTGGAGTGCCAGTTCACGGCGTTACTGTGACAGACTCATAGAGTAAGCTTCTTTAGATAGAGAAAAAAATAACTTCGAAGAGACTGGCTTCATCTGTTAAGTCAGTCAACTGTGATGAGCCTAACGTGGCTTTAGTGTCCAGGGTATGCGGGAGTACATGGCATTGAAGTGGCAGACAGACTTGCTGGACACGGCTAAAATAAATGGCAGGATGAGAATGGACAAGGGTGACATTGCTAAAGCAGTGTAGGAAAGACTGCGGGAAAATGACCAGCGGCAATGGAGAAAAAAAATGTAATTCTGAAGCGATTGCTTGAGTTAGGACAAATTAAGGATAGTGGTAGGAAGTCCGAACTGTGTGACAGAAAACGCGTCGTAAAGAAAAACACTTGATGGGAACTATCAGCAGACATACTCTTGGATGGATGCTGCGGCATGCGGTGGAGCATATAAGGGGCTGTCCTGAATGCGATGACGACAGAGTCTGATTTTGAACCTTTGAACCTCCGAAGACCGGCTTGGCCTTATGTAATCCTCCACCGACTCTCTACTGAACACGGATCGCCTGTGGCACTCAAACACTCGTGTCCGAGATAACGCGTCAGAGCCGTAGACACAGAAGCTGCGATGTCTACGTGGCCGTCTTGCTCAGCTTCACACAGAGTTTGATGTTTACTCTGTTCCAGGTGTACGTCCATTCTTCTTACAGCTTGACGCGCCACTGACAAGTGACAAGGGTCTTCCCGCTCCGTGCTGCCGCCAAGTGGAGGCCATGGCCAAGTCTTCTTATGTCAAGGTGTACCCGCATAACAACCGGTAAAACGTAGCACTTACGTAAGTCGAGATAACCTTTTCGTCTCGCAACTTTCGGGACAAAGGTTTATATAGTTGTTTCCTGTGTTGAAAGTGTGGATGAGAGTGAAAGTTGTATGATGAAGGGCAGACACACATTTTCATAAATAGGAGACAACACGACTTTCTCACAGTAAAATTAGAGAGCACAGAAAAGTAAGAGAGCACAGAAAAGTAAGAGAGCTCAGAAAAGTTAGAGAGCACAGTAAATGAAGAGAGCAGAGTAAAGTAATAGAGCACAGTAAAGTTAGAGAGCACAGTAAATGAAGAGATCAGATTGAATTTAGAGAGCAGAGTAAAGTAAGAGAGCAGAGTAAAGTAAGAGAGCAGAGTAAAGTAAGAGAGCAGAGTAAAGTAAGAGAGCAGAGTAAAGTAAGAGAGCAGAGTAAAGTAAGAGAGCAGAGTAAATGAAGAGATCAGAGTGAATTTAGAGAGAAGAGTAAAGTAAAAGAGCAGAGTAAAGTAAGAGAGCAGAGTAAAGTAAGAGAGCAGAGTAAAGTAAGAGAGCAAAGTAAAGTGAAGAGATCAGAGTGAATTAAGAGAGCAGAGTAAAGTAAGAGATCAGAGTAAAGTAAGAGAGGAGAGTAAAGTAAGAGAGCAGAGTAAAGTAAGAGAGCAGAGTAAATTAAGAGAGTAGAGTAAAGTAAGAGAGCAGAGTAAAGTAAGACAGCAGAGTAAAGTAAGAGATCAGAGTAAAGTAAGAGAGCAGAGTAAATGAATAGATCAGAGTGAATTAAAAAAGCAGAGTAAAGTAAGAGAACAGAGTAAAGTAAGAGAGCAGAGTAAAGTAAGAGAGCACAATAAATGAAGAGAGCAAAGTAAAGTAAGAGAGCACAGTAAAGTTAGAGAGCACAGTATAGTTAGAGATCAGAGTAAAGTAAGAGAGCAGAGTAAAGTAAGAGATCAGAGTAAAGTAAGAGAGCAGAGTAAAGTAAGAGAGCAGAGTAAAGTAAGAGAGCACAGTAAATGAAGATATCACAGTAAAGTAAGAGAACAGAGTAAAGTAAGGGAGCTGAGTAAAGTAAGGGAGGACAATAAATGAAGAGAGCAGAGTAAAGTAAGAGAGCACAGTAAATGAAAAAATCAGAATGAATTAAGAGAGCACAATAAAATAAGAGAGCACAGTAAATGAAGAGAGCAGAGTAAAGTAAGAGAACACAGTAATATTAGAGAGCATAGTAAAGTTAGAGAGCACAGTAATGTTAGAGAGCACAGTAATGTTAGAAGGCACAGTAATGTTAGAGAGCACAGTAATGTTAGAGAGCAGAGTAAAGTTAGAGAGCACAGTAAAGTTAGAGAGCACAGTAAAGTTAGAGAGCAGAGTAAAGTTAGAGAGCACAGTAAAGTTAGAGAGCACAGTAATGTTAGAGAGCAGAGTAAAGTTAGAGAGCACAGTAAAGTTAGAGGGCAGAGTAAAGTTAGAGGACACAGTACTGTAAAGTTAGACTGAGAAAATCATAAACAAAGCACTTTTTGACGTGAGAGAAAGAAAATGAACCCCGTGCCTTGGTAGGACAAGCAACCGTCTAGGCACGAGAGAACAGCACCTTAATCAACTTAGCCATCCAGCACTTAAACAACAAATTGACGGGCGCTGATGACGTACCTTTCAAACACTTTTTTGGGGGGTGCTAGATGGCTCAGTTATTAGTGCGCTATTCTCTCGTGGCCAGACGGTTTCTCGTCCTACGAGATTATGGGATTAGAGACCCAGGTAGCTCTTGTGTCATTCTTTTTTCCCATGTTTAAAGTGCTTTGTTTATGGTTTTCTCAAGATGTTACTATACAATGCTGTGCTATCTTACTTTACTGTGCTCTCTTACTTTACTGTGCTCTCTTACTTTACTGTGCTCTCTTACTTTACTGTGGGAAAGTCTTGTTGTTTTCTTTTTTGTGAAAATGTGTATCTGCCCTTCAGGGCAGAACATCAGACAGGCCAAAGTACCCAAAACAACACTCTGCAAATAAAAGTTCAATTAAACAATCTCTCAATCTGTCTTTCCTTCACTCCTTCTCTTTCTCTCGCCTCTCTCTCTTTCTCTCTCTCTCTCTCTCTCTGTGTCTCCCTCTCTAACACCCTTTGGATAATTTATCAAGTCATTTAGGCAAGAAATTATTCTACTGCTAATTCTCATTTAAGGATCTGAACAAAAATCTTCCAGATGTTCCTCCCAGCAATACCTGTGTACACTCAGACCACTTGTATCTGTCAATCATATTTACCTCTGGAAAAAGGTCATTCTCACCTTCATTGTTTATATGGCTGTTATTTTAAAGATAAATTTTGTTATTTGTTATTATTATTATTTTAAATTGTAAAAAACATTTTTACGTATACAGTTTTCTCCTTCTCGTCTGTGTGTCATTATTTGATGGTGCTTGATAAAGGCTATAGCCGAAATATTGTTTTGTGTAGCTACGCTGTGAATCTTGCCTATATTAGTGAGTCATCAGATCGTAGCCAGTCAAACTGAGAGAAATCTTCTCTGAGCTGCGTCCACAAACAATATCCAATATGGCGTATGTCACGTGTTTCTTGTAGTTGAAAATGTTTACAAGTTTTATGTTTAGTTTTATATTTATATCATGGAAGAGTGCGGCCAGATCATTTTATATATGTTCTTCTATCATCATCATCATCATCATAATCATCATCATCACTAGTTAACTGTAATAGCAATTTTCACTAATGAATTACGTTTGGGGAAGATGAATTTGTGTTAAGAAACTTAGTAAAACCTGAAATCTCACCCTGTTTTGATGAAACTTGAAACCAGGTCGATGTAGTCATATTTCAGCTGAATGTCTTCATCGTGGAAATCTTGATCTACGTGAAAGAAATAGAAGCTCTCTGCCATTTGTTGAGGATGTGTGTCAAACAGGTAAGGAAGATCGAAGGTGTGTATCATGTAATTGTTGGGGAGGTACCTAGGCTCGTGATCAAAGGACATGAAGTAGGCATTTCTGGTGGTTTTCCCATGGTCTGGTTTCTTCTCGTACGTCTCTAAAACTTTGTAACTTGCTTGGTAGAAGAGCACATCAATGATGAGGGAAATTACAGATTTTTCTAGTCCTTCATAAAGTTTTACATACTCGGTTAGAATTAACCGAACCAGGTCCTCGGGCATTTGAAACATCGCAGAAAAATTGTGAACACTTGAATCAAGTGAAGATGTGTCTGTCACTCCGAAAATGGAGTCAACTAACAGGTAACCGTCATCTTTGGTAATGCTTATAATGTAATCGCGACCGAAGAATCCAACTTGGGAGAGATATTCAGGATCGTCCAGCAGCTGGGAGATAGATCTGGGTAAAATATCATCCCCTGAAGATGTCAGTTCATTAAATTTGCTGAGTGTGAAAGGAAAATAAAAATTCTCAGCGGGTTGTTGCTTCAGACACGTGACCACTTCTTCTTCATGTCCAGCAACCTGGTTCCCGCTGCAGCCAACCTGTTGAGATATTATCTCCAGGAGAGAATTTGACCTACGATCTGGGCTTGGGAAGAGAAAGCCAGTCCCACTCATGAGTATTGCCTGAAATTAAAACATGTTTCAGGAAAACACTCAAATAATGAAATATTATCGCGGTTCTTAGGTTAGAAATAGAAAGTATTTTAAAAAAAATTATCTTAAATTTGCAGGTGAATTATGTTAGAGTGAAATATTCTAAACTATAGTAGGTTTCTCAGCTGACATTTTTAAACAGACATAGGGTTCTGTGTCCGGACTTGAATCACTGACCTAGTTTGACAAACCATCTCCTGGTTAAGTGGTTTGACAAACCAGATACGACGCCACTCAGGCACAGAAAACATGAACTGAGAAAGAGGGAAAACAAAATCCTGCGTCAGACAGAAGAAACAAGAGTCAGACAAAAATGTCTTGACAGACAAAATGTACACCGAACGAAGGTATCTTGCTACAGAGACACTTTCTCCAATAAGAGAGATAACTGAATATATACAATTTAGTAGAAACAGCAGGGAAGTTCCTTTCATTTCTATGATTAAGTGCTGAATAAAACAAAATATTATTCTCAGTGCTTTATTTCAGTAATCTCTGAGCGTGCATTCTTTTTTTTGGTTCTCTATTTTAGTCTCCCGTAAAAAAATGAGAAATTTTGTACTGAAAAATTTAGAAAGTTTTTTATGCTGAAAGTTTATAGAACAAGTACTTGAGAAGATACCAGAGAAAGATAATAGTAAGATAATAGTAAGATAATAGTAATATAACAGTAAGATAATAACTGGAAATGAAACCCCCAACTATAGCAGGACATGCAAAGGCCTGACACAACTTTAAGAGTGACATCTGCCTTGGTCTACAATGTCTGGGGATAGCCAGTTCTTATCTATACCAACAGTCCCATACTTAAATACAATTAGATACAATGACATTAAAACTTCTTTTACCAAAATTTTCATCATGGCATTATAAACCTCACAACAGCTCACATCTATCTTCATGACAAGCTTTTGATGGTAATTGTGTATATTTTCCTGTGTGAAACCACGTCATGTAATGATTTCTGTCACTGAAACCATGTCATGTAATGATTTCTCTCAGTGAAATCGTGTCATTTAACGATTTTTGTCAATGAAACCATGTCAAGTAAGGATTTCTGTCAATAAAGTTCATTTAAAAATAACAAGGAGCACTCACTTAGTAACAAGAGTCTAAGAGGTATGTGGGTTGTCTTCTCCTGGTTAAGTGGTTGTTTGTCTGGAGCATTTGTTTATGTTACCAGTTATTTTCTTGTTATCTTTTGTTTCACTTTTCTGTCTTGTCGATCTCTCTCTCTTACTTCCCTTCTCTATTTCTCGCTCTGTCTTTTCTCTTTTCTGTCTATCCCTCTCTTTCTTTCTTACACTATCAAAATCTAAATTAATCTAAAGTATGACTTGATGGTTGTATCTTTTATGTTGCTTTTCCAAAAACGTGTTAGTTGTGATGAATGGGAAAATGCAATAAAATTTATTTCATGTAGTTACATAAAGCAGAATGTGAAGTGTATGGAAGGGGTTTATTAATTATTTACTTATTATTTTTGTTTTTGTTTTTTCATGCATATTGTGTTCAATAACAAATGCTAAGTATCTGTGACTGAATGAAGTTGTATGATGAAGGGCAGAATGGTAGACGGGCCTGCGTGCCCAATTCTTAACTCTTGGAAAATAAAATCTGTTCCTTCGTTCTTTTCCCCTCCCCCTCTTTCTCTCTCTCTCTCTCTCTCTCTCTTTTCTCCCCTTCACGTTTTTTCCTTTCCTTTCTTCTCTTTCTTCATCTCTCTTTCTCTCTTCTTCTGTCTTTCTCTCTTCTTTCTTCATCTCTGTTATGTTTCATCCTCTTTTGTCTCTCTTCCTCGTTTTGCCTCTCTCTCTCTTCCTCTCTCTCACATCTCTCGTTTCCTTACTCTCTCTTTTAGTTGTCTCCATCTCTCTCTCCCTCTCTCTCTCTCTCTCTCTCGTGTCTTTCCTCTTTTCTCTCTCTTGTCTTTCTTCCTATTTCTATCTCTTGCCTGTCTTACTTGTCTTTCTTTTCCTCTCTGTTTGCCTCTCGTCCTCTCTCTCTCTCAAGTGTGTGGGAAGAATGAAAGATGGAGTGATGAAGGGCAGAATGTAAGACGGGCCTGCGTGCCCAATTCTTTACCCTTGAAAAATAAAGATTATTCATTCATTCATTCATTCATTCTCTCTCTCTCTCTCGTGGGAAGAATGAAAGATGGAGTGATGAAGGGCAGAATGTAAGACGGGCCTGCGTGCCCTATTCTTTACCCTTTAAAAATAAAGATTATTCATTCATTCTCTTTCTTTCTTCCTCTTTCTGTCTCTGTCTCTCTCTTTAAAATATGAAGTCAGTTAAAGTGAGTAACAGACAGCAAGAAAATAGAGAGCCGAACAAGTCACGTCAATCACTGACTCACTGACTGACTCATTCACTCACTCACTCACTCACTGGCTCCTTCACTCATTCATTCACTCACTCGCTCATTCACTCATTCACTCACTCACTCACACAGTGACGTGACGACAGAAAAAAAAACTGCTGATTGCTATGGAAGGTCAGATGAGACAAATTCATATTTTTCAGCACATAATTCTAATAAATCTCTTCACCTTCAGCAAAATCAACATTCACACAAATAAACAGTCACAATATTTAAACGAAAGACACATTTTTTCTATTTAACACAACACGTGTAAGTGAATCCCCGCTTAACACTTTAAAAACTTCATATATTATAAAATTTACTTATATAAACAAAGGATCTTTCTAATTTTGTTTCTATTTTATTAATGACTAGCTGATTTCCCGGCGTTGTCCGGATATTTATTTATCCTAATCTTCCATTAGACAGAAAAAGGAATGAATTCTATCTATAGTGTAATATCGAAGTAATTTTATTTACAGGTATTTTAAAGTATAAGTACAGTATACAAATTATAAAGTAAAGTCTTTTGCAGATTCTTTATAATATTAATTTAACTCAAAACTTGATTATAAACAACATTTTTAGTTTCACCTCCAGGAGCAAGAAAAAATAAATTCTTGAGTGAACCCACCCTTGAGCAAGCAACATAAGGCTGTCCGTGAGAGAAACATAGCGATCTCATATCTATCTCTCTCCCTCACTCTCTCACTGTGCCTCTATATCTCTCCCTCTCTAGCTCTCTCAACCTCTCTCTCTCACTCTCTCTCCCTGTCTCAATCTCTCTCCCCCTCTCTCCCTGTCTCTATCTCTCTCCCTCTCTCTCTCTCTCTCCTTCTCTTTCCCTCAACAAAAACAATACTTCGGTTCAGCACGGAAACACCATAAACAGAAAACGTTAGCGAGCACAAAACATTAGGTCTTATTATTGACTAACATCTGATCTGGAACTCTCGTGTGCAAGGTCTAACAAAACTCATAGCACAAAAAGTATACCAGTTAGCTAAAATTAAGCACTTTACCGATGAAGACACAAGGAAGACATACTACATATCACATATACAAACACATTTAGACTATTGCTCAACAGTCTGGAATGTTTCCTCAGTGTCAAATACAAAGAGGCTTTGCTCAGTCCAAAAACGAGCAGTAAAGCATATTAGTGACAAAGATCAAGCACAAACGACTAACCAACACAAACATATCATAATACGGCCTCTTAAGAACAGGTTCCTCTTCAACAAAGTCAAGTCAGTACATCAAATTCTTTCATGGCATGCCCCGCCTTATCTATGGACACTGTTTAAATTTAGCCCAAAGTGCAGCCAACGCTTGAACAGCATATGGCTTCCAAAACCTAGACTTGATCTTTACAAGAAGAGCTTTCATTATTCTGCTGCTTATCTTTGGAATACCCTCCCATCCTGTATAAAAAAATATAAATTATACTCCTTCCTACAACTACAAACTTTCCCAATATCTATTTGATGTCGACTACATGCCTCCATGAATCATAAAACTTAAAAGTCATCTTAGATTGCTCTTACAAACACCGAATACAGTTAATTGTTTATTCTGAATAGTCTCGAAATTTTTGTTTAGTAGATAGTCATAATATATATATATAATATATATATATATATATAATATATATATATATATATATATATATATATATATAGTTACTTCTGTACTGAATGAATGGATAAGAGTAAAACGTAAATGTTATATTTTATTCTATGTCTCTCAGCTTCAATGTTAGTTATGTTTGTTACATGAACAGCATATTTGTAGAATGTCTAGAATAAGGTGAAAGATGTATGGTAAAGGGCAGAATGTCAGACGGGCCTTAGTGTCCAATTCTTAACCCTTCTGAAGTAAAGATCAATCAATCTCCCTCTCTCTCTCAGTTTCCTTCCCTCTCTTTCCCTCTCCCTCTCAATTCCCCTCTCTCCCCCTCTCCTTCTCTCTCTCTCTTTCTCTCTCTCCCTAAATTGAAAAGCTAATTTGAAAAAAAATAAGAAAACGTCACACTGACACTGAGCAATGAAATCTACTATAGAAAACAATAAAAAGCTAATATAAACATAAGATAAAAGAAAAGTTAAAATTTATGTTTACAAACTTAATTAAAACAAAAAGACCATCAAAATTATTTGGACTTATCATGGGAGGCCAGAAATGCTGTTCTTAGACCATCACCGCTCTGATTCACGATTATCTCCTTTAGACCATTCTTTTGTTCTCCTTCAATTTAGTGAAACGTATGTCAGCCCCCTCGTACCCCGACCCCTAGGGAGATTTACCATCACAGTATACATTCCCAGATTGTGAATCACATGTGTACCAAGTTTTGTTGAAATTACTCCAGGCGTTCCAGAGATATGTTGGAACATACACACATAGACATACATCCAGTTTTATTTAAATAAAGTTAATATGTATCGCTTTACTACAAGAGAAAAAGGCACAGATTTTGTGTTGAAATAAATGGCTTTATCCTGCTGCAGACTTCTTTTTCCCATCGAAAATTTCTCTTACTTTAATGAAAAGTTCTTTTCCTATCGAAAATTTCCCTTACCTTATTGAAAAGCTCTTTTCCTAAAGGGGAGATACTCAACACAGAAGTACTGAAGGATCCCGCCGACTCTCCAGAAAGTGTGACGTCACCAGGGTCACCACCAAACGCTCGGATATTGTCCTTGACCCAGCGGAGAGCCAACACATGGTCCCAATATGCCTGGTTTCCAGGCAGAGAATCAGAATTTCCGCGCAGGAACCCCAACCAACCAAGTCTGTAGTTCATCGTGACAACCACAATATCGGCCTGGAATTTAGAACAGAGAAATTGTAAACAAAACAATTGTAAACTACAAACGGTTGTATAGTTTGTTCTAATATCATATTTATCAAAATTAGATTCTTCATGAAAGTGGTTTTCAAACAAATTGTTAAAAGTGCCTAATACATCTAATTCTTTTGTTTAACATTCATGTAGACACCAATGTGAATATATTTTAGATGGTAGAAAATATACTGGAGTCAAGTGTGAACATGTTTCTATTCTTGCGGGCACCGGTACTAGAAGAAACGGAACAAGTTTCGGTTAAAGGTTTTGAGCTGTTAGTTTGGAATTAAGATTTATTAAACTGGCCAGGTCTCGTAGGGAGTATGTGATCAAGTGTAGAGAGTATATGGCCAGACGTCTTAAGGAGCACGTGGTCAGGCGTCTTAGGGAGGATGTGGTAAGGCCTCTTAGGGAGGACGTGGCAGGTGTAGGGAGCACTAGGTCAGGCGTCTTAGGGAGCACGTGGTCAGGCGTCTTAGGGAGCACGTGGTCAGGCGTCTTAGGGAGGACGTGGCAGGTGTAGGGAGCACGTGGCCAGGCGTTTTAGGGAGGACATGGCCAGGCGTGTTATGGAGGACGTGGCCAGGCGTAGTAGCGAGCACGTGATCAGGCGTATTAGCGAGGACTTGACCTGGCGTATTAGCGAAAACGTGATCAGGCGTCTTAAGAAGGACGTGGCCAGGCGTCTTACGGAGGACGTGGCTAGGCGTCTTCGGGAGGCCGAGGCCAGGTGTCGTTGGGTAGGACGTGACCAGGCGTATTATGGAGGACGTGGCCAGGGGTCTAACGGAGGACATGGCCTGGCGTTTTAGGGAGAACGTGGCCAAATGTCTTACGGAGGAAGTTAGTAGACGTCTAACGGAGGACATAGCAAGGCGTCTGATGGAGGACGAGGCCAGGCGTCTTAGGGTGGACGTGGCCGGCGTCTTAAGGAGAACATTGCTATATGTCTTACGGAGGACGTCGTCAGGTGTAGGGAGCACATAACCAGGCGTCTTAGGGAGGACGTGGCCAGGTGTAGTGAGCACGTGGGCAGGAGCCTTAGGGAGGACGTGACAAGGAGTAGATAGCACGCGGCAGGTGTCTTACGGTGGACGTGATAAGGCGTCAAAGAGAGCACGTGGCCAGGCGTCTTAAAGAGCACGTGGCTAGGCGTCTTAGAGAGCACGTGGCCAGGCGTCTTAGAGAGCACGTGGCCAGGCGTCTGAGGGAGGAGGCAGCCAGGCGTCTTAGCTAGGACGCAGCCAGGCGTCATAGGGAGGACGCGGCCACAGGTCTTAGGTAAGACGCGGCCAGGCGTCTTAGGACGCAGCCACAGGTTTTAGGGAGGACGAGGTCAGGCGTCTTAGCTAGGACGTTGCCAGGCCTCTTAGAGAGGACGCAGCCTAATCTCTTAGGGAGGACGCAGCCTAATCTCTTAGGCAGGAAGCAGCCAGGTCTCTTAGAGAGGACGCTGCCAGGTCTCTTAAGTAGGACGCAGCCAGGTCTCTTAGAGAGGACGCTGCCAGGTCTCTTAAGCAGGACGCAGCCAGGTCTCTTAGAGAGGATGCTGCCAGGTCTCTTAAGTAGGACGCAGCCTAATCTCTTAGGGAGGACGCAGCCAGGTCTCTTAAGTAGGACGCAGCCTAATCTCTTAGGGAGGACGCAGCCAGGTCTCTTAGAGAGGACGCTGCCAGGTCTCTTAAGTAGGACGCAGCCAGGTCTCTTAGGGAGGACGCAGCCATGTCTCTTAGGGAGGACGCAGCCAGGTCTCTTAAGGAGGACGCAGCCATGTCTCTTAAGGAGGACGCAGCCATGTCTCTTAAGGAGGACGCAGCCAGGTCTCTTAAGGAGGACGCAGCCATGTCTCTTAGGGAGGACGCAGCCATGTCTCTTAGGGAGGACGCAGCCAGGTCTCTTAAGGAGGACGCAGCCATGTCTCTTAGGGAGGACGCAGCCAGGTCTCTTAAGGAGGACGCAGCCAGGTCTCTTAGGGAGGACGCAGCCAGGTCTCTTAGAGAGGACGCAGCCAGGTCTCTTAAGGAGGACGCAGCCAGGTCTCTTAGGGAGGACGCAGCCAGGTCTCTTAGGGAGGACGCAGCCATGTCTCTTAAGGAGGACGCAGCCAGGTCTCTTAGGGAGGACGCAGCCAGGTCTCTTAGGGAGGACGCAGCCAGGTCTCTTAGGGAGGACGTGGACAGGTCTCTTAGGGAGGACGTTGCCAGATCTCTTAGGGAGGACGTTGCCAGGTCTCTTAGGGAGGACGTTGACAGGTCTCTTAGGGAGGACGTTGCCAGGTCTCTTAGGGAGGACGTTGCCAGATCTCTTAGGGAGGACGTTGCCAGGTCTCTTAGGGAGGACGCTGCCAGGTCTCTTAGGGAGGACGTGGACAGGTCTCTTAGGGAGGACGTTGCCAGGTCTCTTAGGGAGGACGTTTCCAGGTCTCTTAGGGAGGACGCTGCCAGGTCTCTTAGGGAGGACGTGGACAGATCTCTTAGGGAGGACGTTTCCAGGTCTCTTAGGGAGGACGCTGCCAGGTCTCTTAGGGAGGACGTTGCCAGGTCTCTTAGGGAGGACGTTGCCAGATCTCTTAGGGAGGACGTTGCCAGGTCTCTTAGGGAGGACGTTGCCAGGTCTCTTAGGGAGGACGTTGCCAGGTCTCTTAGGGAGGACGTGGACAGGTCTCTTAGGGAGGACGTGGACAGGTCTCTTAGGGAGGACGTTGCCAGATCTCTTAGGGAGGACGTTGCCAGGTCTCTTAGGGAGGACGTTGCCAGGTCTCTTAGAGAGGACGCAGCCAAGTCTCTTAGGGAGGATGTTGCCATGTGTCCTAAGGGGCTGATTATTATTTTCTCGTGTTTTCAGAAGCTCGGCATTGCGGAAGTAAAGATCATTAAGCAACCCTCTCCATCTAATCTCCCTCAGTTTATGTAAGTTGTGTTACATTATGTCAAAAATATAAGTTGTTTAAAAATATGTGTAGGAAGAATTAAACATTAAAATTAAAAATGCAACATTTATATTACAGATTGTGTTAATTCACGTCAATGTTTGTTTTTTTAACTCATGACAGTGTTGGCTGTGTTAATTCATGTCTGTGTTGGCTGTGTTAATTAATATCATTGTTGGCTGTCTGAAAATAGTGTCAGCGTTGGCACTGTTAATTTAGGTCAGTGTCGGTTGTGTTAATTCATGTCATTGTTTATTTCGTTGACTCATATCAGTGTTGGCTGTGTTAATTCATGTCAGTGTTGGCTGTGCTAATTCATGTCAGTGTTGGCTATGTTAATTCATGTCCATGATGGCTGTGTTAATTTATGTCTGTGATTGCTGTGTTAATTCATGTCAATGTTGGCTGTGTTAATTCAGATCTGTGTTAATTCATGTCTACGATTGCTGTGTTAATTCGTGTCAGTAGTGTCTGTGTTAATTCTGATCTGTGTTAATTCATGTGAGTGTTGGCTGCGTTAATTCATATCTGTGTTGGTTGTATCAAAAGAATGTCCATGTTGGCTCTGTTAACTTATGTCATTGTCGGTTGTGTTAATTCATGTCAGTGTTGGCTGTGTTAATTCATGTCCATGATTGCTCTGTTAATCAATATCAGAGTTGGGTGTGTTCATTAATATCAATGTTGGTTGTGTTAATGCAAGTCAGTAGTGACTGTGTTAATTCATGTCAGTATTGTCTTTGTTAAATTACGTGAATGATGGATGTGTTAATTCATGTCTGTGATTGCTGTGTTAATTCATATCAGTGTTCGGTTTGTTAATCCGTGTCAGCAGTGGCTATATTAATTCAGATCTGTGTTAATTCATGTGAGTGTTGGCTGTGTTAATTTATATCAGTGTTGGCCGTCTCAAAAGAATGTCCGTGTTGACTCTGTTAATTTATGTCAGTGTCGATTGTGTTAATTCATGTCAGTAATGGCTGTGTTAATTCATGACAGTGGTGGCTGTGTTAATTAATATCAGTGTTGGCTGAATCAAAATAATGTCTGTTTTGGCTCTGTTAATTTATATCAGTGTCGGTTGTTTTAATTCATTACAGTGTTTGTTTTGTTAACTCAGTCAGTGTTGGTGTTTTAATTCATGCCATTGTTTCTTTGTTAACTCATGTCACTCTTGGTTGTGTTAATTCATAACACTGTTTCCTTTGTTAACACATGTCAATGTAGGCTGTGTTAATTCATGTCAGTAGTGGTCGTGTTAATTCATTTCGGTAGTGGTTGTGTTAATTCACGCCAGCGTGAGTTTTGTTAACTCATGTCAGTGTTGGCTGTTTAATTCATGTCAGTGTTTGTTTTTAAGTCATGACAGTATTGGTTGTGTTAATTCATGTCAGTTTTGATTGTGTTAAATCTTGTCAGTGTTGGCTGTGTTAAGTCTTGTCAGTGTTGGCTGTGTTAATTCATGTCAGTGTTGGCTGTGTTAAGTCTTGTCAGTGTTGGCTGTGTTAATTCATGTCAGTGTTGGCTGTGTTAAGTCTTGTCAGTGTTGGCTGTGTTAATTCATGTCAGTGTTGGCAGTGTCAATTCATGTCAGTGTTTGCTGTGTAAGTTCATATCAGTGTTGGCTGTGTTAATTCATGTCAGTGTAGGCTCTGTTAATTCATGTGTGTGAGGGCTGTGTAAGTTCATATCAGTGTTGATTGTGTTAATTCATATCTGTGATGGCTGTGTAAGCTCATATCAATGTGGGCTGTGTTAATTCATTTCTGTGATGGCTGTGTAAGTTCATATCAGTGTGGGCTGTGTTAATTCATATCTGTGATGGCTGTGTAAGCTCATATCAGTGTGGGCTGTGTTAATTCATTTCTGTGATGGCTGTGTAAGTTCATGTCAGTGTTGGCTGTGTTAACTCATGTCAGTTTTGGCTGTGTTAATTCATGTCAGTGTTGGCTGTGTTAACTCATGTCAGTGTTGGCCGTGTTTTTCAGTTCAAGGAAGATTTACTTTTAGTAACAACCACAGTGAACCATGAAAGTCAGGCGGGGGGGGGGGGGGGGGGTCGGGGTGAAAGGGGCAAAATATTGATGAAGTAGACGATAAAAGAAAGTGCTATGATCAGATGACAGATAAAAAAGCTAAACACAAAAAGTGGTCCTGATCAGTACAACGATACATAAAATAATGGAATCTCTCACTTCCATCGTTACAGATTGTACTTTACAACATGGAGAAGCAATATATCACAAAATAAATTACAGTAAGTCTATAAATAAGACGCATAAAAGAATAACCTCTAAACATAATAAATAAATGTTCTACACTGAACTTCTTGTTTTCTAATATTACAGTGTCATGGAAAGTCACTGCAGGGAAGGTAGATCAACAAGGACCGGCTGGCAAAGACTACATCCTCACCCGACTCCTCGCCCTGTCCAAGTACCAATATCATTGTTACTTTACATGGCAGGTAAAACTTTCATCACGTGGCGGTTAATTCTTTCATAACATGGCAGGTAAATCTTTCATCACGTGGCAGTTAAAACTTTCATCACGTGGCAGTTAAAACTTTCATCACGTGGCAGTTAAAACTTTCATCACGTGGATTATAAATCTTTCATCTGATACCAGTTAAATCTTTCATCACATGGCAGTTAAAACTTTCATAAAACTTTCATTAAAACTTTACATAAATTTAAAACATTCAGGATTGTTATACTAGACAAAATCCTACGGGTGAAATACATCATTTTGGAAATAATTGGGAAAAAATGGGATTTTCAACACATGTTATACAATTAATATCATTGCTATATCTAGACCAGCAGGCAGCAGTAAGAATAAATGGTGAAACAACAACTTGGTTTGACATAAAACAAGGGGTCCGTCAGGGGTGCATATTGTCACCTTACTTATTTAACTTGTATACTGAAAATATAATGAGGAATGTTAGAGAAGATGTAGACAAAGAATAGTATGATGTCATAACAATTAGAGCGTATGAAATACCAGAGATTAGATATGCTGATGACTCTGTATTACTGTCCACAACACAAGAAGGAACGGAAAAACTAAATGTGTCAGTCCGTAAGAACAGCGAAGAGCAGAACCTCTATATTAATGTGAAGAAAACTAAATTGATGACAACTGACAAAACAAATAAGGCACTGAAATATGTATCAATGAGAAACAATTGGAAGAGGTGGAGAGTTTGGAATATCTTGGATTATTACTAATTAATAATGGAGATACAATGAGGGAGATTAAAAATGGGACATCTGTCACTCTTCAGAAAGTAAAACAACTAAAGAATCTGTGGAGAGGAACAGACAGAACTACAAAAATAAGATTTTTAAGGGCATGCGTCTTTCCCATCGCAACATATGCCTGTGAGACCTGGACACTTAACAAAACAGCTGAGAAACATATAAATGGCTTTGAATGTAAATAGTAGAGAAAAGTTCTTCAAATGTCATGGACACAGAAAAGAACAAATATATCCATACTTTAATTTATTCATTTGAATGTCCCTTGCGGAACTTTGCCTCCTTAATACCACTCCTGTAGGCCTCTCGGTTGTGAGCAAGATGGCCTGCTGCTGATGCATCCATTTGCAGTTCATCAACGATATCTTGCAGCCATCTTCCCCTTGGTCTTCCTCTCTTTCTTTTTTCCAATTATATACCGTTCCCCTTCCAACACGGTCTTCTCTAAATTATCATGGCGTTTAATGTGTCCAAAATATTTAAGTTTTCTCTCTTTAATCCTCTTTACCAGCCAGCCTTCTTCAATATTAAGTTTTTGTAGTGTGGATATATTTGTTCTTTTTTGTGTCCATGATATTTGAAGAACTCTTCTGTAGCTTTATATCCATACTACAAGAATTTAATATTGAAGAAGGTTGGCTAGTAAAGAGGATAAAACATAGAAAACTTAAACATTTTAGACACATTAAACATCATGAGAATTTGGAGAAGACTATCTTGGAAGGATACATAATAGGAAAAAAAAGAGAGGATGACCAAGGCAAAGATTGCTACAAGACATTGTTGAAAATCTGCAGATGGATGCATCAGTAGAAGGACATCTTACTTATAACCGAGAGTCCTACAGTAGTGCTGTTAGGGAGGCAAAGTTCCGCAACGGACATGCAAATGACTGAACTGAAACTACATCACAGACTAATATATTCCATTACCTTGGTAACGAGATCTCCTGGTAAATATATATTAGACAAACCAACAATAAAACCGCCACCATGAATGAAAACCAACACATTCTTCAGACAACTGTCAGCTGTTGTTTCCTGTGAGAAGAGAAAGAAAGATTAATAATTCTTTTGATGGTTGGGATGAACAGCCAAAGTATTTCTGTGAGCGTCTGTTGGTGAAGTTAAAATACACGACACGTAGCAACCATTGCTTCTAAACCCCATATGGAGAAATCGTCTTGAATACATTTTCTTAAACTGTTTGTCCCGTTATCTCTGCGATAGCTTCCATGTTTTTTTTTAAATCTTCAACTGATTTCACGATGTCCACGCTAAACTATTAATGTATTGTTTTGCCATTTTAAATTACCAAAAATATTTGGGTTCGTGCACCTACAAGAGCTGGTTGTAGGGAGATATGACTGATTCAGGGATAAGCGATAGAAAATAACTTGAACAAACATTGGTATTCTGTGAATTCTCTGCAATCAAAGTTTGGTTAAATGACTTTCCACTTTATTATATCTTCATCTTTCACCCTGCCCTTGTCTTAGAAGACAGAATTTCAGCTTACATGAAAGGAACAAACACTGGGTTCTAATTGTTTGTGAGATTCAGGAATATCTGAGATTAAGCACAAAAACTAATCTTTCGGGCATGTGACTTTCACAAGAACATGAGAAACATAAACAGCGGAAAGGTAGCCACTTGTTCAGCGGCTTGTCCCAGTTACTGTATGCACGTCCTTCTCCTTCAACAGGCACATACCTTAATCACTGACACGAAAATACCTAACAAAGTTATGACAGGCACATACCTTAATCACTGACACGAAAATAACTAACAAGGTTATGACAGGCACATACCTTAATCACTGACACGAAAATACCTAACAAAGTTATGACAGGCACATACCTTAATCACTGACACGAAAATAACTAACAAGGTTATGACAGGCACATACCTTAATCACTGACACGAAAATAACTAACAAGGTTATGACAGGCACATACCTTAATCACTGACACGAAAATACCTAACAAAGTTATGACAGGCACATACCTTAATCACTGACACGAAAATAACTAACAAGGTTATGACAGGCACATACCTTAATCACTGACACGAAAATAACTAACAAGGTTATGACAGGCACATACCTTAATCACTGACACGAAAATAACTAACAAGGTTATGACAGGCACATACCTTAATCACTGACACGAAAATACCTAACAAAGTTATGACAGGCACATACTTTAATCACTGACACGAAAATAACTAACAAAGTTATGACAGGCACATACCTTAATCACTGACACGAAAATAACTAACAAGGTTATGACAGGCACATACCTTAATCACTGACACGAAAATACCTAACAAAGTTATGACAGGCACATACTTTAATCACGGACACGAAAATAACTAACAAAATTATGACAGGCACATACCTTAATCACTGACACGAAAATAACTAACAAGGTTATGACAGGCACATACCTTAATCACTGACACGAAAATACCTAACAAAGTTATGACAGGCACATACCTTAATCACTGACACGAAAATAACTAACAAGGTTATGACAGGCACATACCTTAATCACTGACACGAAAATAACTAACAAGGTTATGACAGGCACATACCTTAATCACTGACACGAAAATAACTAACAAGGTTATGACAGGACCAAAGATAAGCGACTGAAATATTAGAGAAAAGAAGCTACAATAAAATTGTTGAAATTAGAATTGTGAAAGTGAATGTTACCTGAAAAGTTACAATGTAGAATACTTTGTAGTATGATAAATCAATATCAACTGAACTGACAGAAAAATGTCAAGAATAAAGATCTGCGATGCCTTCATGATCATTTGAGTCTGCTGGCTGTGCGCGTAGGAAATTATTATAATCACAGAAAATGTTTCTATTCACTAAAAGCTTTGGCAAACTTCTCAGAGAAGGTGCTTGAGAGAAAAAAAAACCCAAATTATTGTAGAGTATACGAAAATAAAAATAACATGGCGTTCTCTTTGTAGATAAGGAAGACATGTTTTGTTTTTTTTTAGCTAACAAGGAAACCATGTTACTTTCTTAGGAAAAAAGAAGCCATGCTACTTTCTTAGCAAAAAAATAAACCATATTACTTTCTCAGCAAACAAAGAAACAATGCTACTTTCTTACCAAACAATGAAACCATGTTACTTTCTTAGCAAAAAGTAACCATGTTTATTTTTTAGCAAACAAAGAAACCGTGCTACTTTCTTGGCAAAAAAGGCAACCATATTTATTTCTCAGCAAAAATAAGGGGTTGAAGATGCATGTCCATTGAGGCAATCAGCGATCTATAGCTGATATGCTAGCGTGGGGGTTAGCTAACCATAGCTGATATGCTAGCGTGGATGTTAGCTAAAAATAGCTGATATGCTAGCGTTGGGGTTAGCGACCCATAGCTGATATGCTAGCGTGGATGTTAGCTAAAAATAGCTGATATGCTAGCGTTGGGGTTAGCGACCCATAGCTGATATGCTAGCGTGGGGGTTAGCGACCCATAGCTGATATGCCAGCGTCAGGGTTAGCGACCCATAGCTGATATGCTAGCGTGGGGGTTAGCTACCCATAGCTGATATGCCAGCGTCAGGGTTAGCGACCCATAGCTGATATGCCAGAGTCAGGGTTAGCGACCCATAGCTGATTTGCCAGCGTCAGGTTTAGCGACCCATAGCTGATATGCTAGCATCAGGGTTAGCTAACCATAGCTGATATGCTAGCATTAGGGTTAGCTAACCATAGCTGATATGCTAGCATTAGGGTTAGCTAACCATAGCTGATATGCCAGCGTTAGGGTTAGATAACCATAGCTGATATGCCAGCGTCAGGGTTAGCTAACCATAGCTGATATGCCAGCGTCAGGGTTAGCTAACCATAGCTGATATGCCAGCGTCAGGGTTAGCTAACCATAGCTGATATGCCAGCATCATGGTTAGCTATCCATAGCTAATATGCTAGCATCAGGGTTAGCTAACCATAGCTGATATGCTAGCATCAGGGTTAGTTAACCATAGCTGATATGCTAGCATCAGAGTTATCGACCCATAGCTGATATGCTAGCTTCAGGGTTAGCTAACCATAGCTGATATGCCAGAGTCAGGGTTAGCTAACCATAGCTGATATGCTAGCATCAGCGTTAGATAACCATAGCTGATATGCTAGAATCAGGGTTAGTTAACCATAGCTGATATGCTAGCATCAGGGTTAGCGACCCATAGCTGATATGCTAGCATCAGAGTTAGCGACCCATAGCTGATATGCTAGCGTCAGGGTTAGCTAACCATAGCTGATATGCCAGCGTGAGAGTTAGCGAACCCTGTCACACCTCTCGGTGGTGTAAACTTAGCTGGCGCCAAATCTACATTTTGTGGATAGATTTGGAAAAAATAGATCAACCAAGCTGTTTCAGGCATTCCCTTGACATGTACTACCGTACTGCGTGGCCAAGATCTCACGACCCCTTTGACTGCCAACCCAGATTCTCCCGTCCAAGGATACTGTAAGCCAGTTAATTCTGCGTTTTGTACACATTCATACATCACATGAACATGAAATATATATATATTACCAAGTCAGCAAACCAATTTACATTTATTTATTAACACTCTCTACATATATCATAGTGACGCCACCACAAACATTACATACACAGGACATCCGCATGTATCATCATGGTAACAACAAGTCATGACGTAAATATAATGTATCATCAATGCAACACATTCAAGTATGACATGTATCATCAATGTAACATATTGCAACATGACATGTATCACTAACGTAACATATTGCAACATGACATATATCATCAATGTAACATATTGCAAAATGACATATGTCATCAATGTAATATATTAACTCTCTAAGGATAACCAAAATATATGATGCTGGCCTGGGCTCTCCTAGCCCTCATAAGCAAAGTCACACACATTCCACCAGTTATGTCATACATGATCTCTTCATCCTCTTCCTTGCCTGAAACCAGCTTGGACCATATTGACTTCTTCCTCTTATTTCTTTCGAAGTCTACCCATTATAATTTTTAACAGAATTTTACTGGCATAACTAATCAGGGCAACAGTTCTGTAGTTTGTGCATAATTTCAGGTTAATCTTTTTTGGCAGTGGTATGAATACAGTAACAATCTATCATGCACTATGTAAAAAGATATGGCATTCAGGTAATTGGCCAAAAGAATGGAAAAGAACTGTATTCATACCACTGCCAAAAAAGGGTAACCTGAAATTATGCTCTCTGATCTAAGAAGGAAAAACATGTTATTCTAACATTAAAAAAGGAAAAACATGTTATTCTAATAGGAAACAGGAAAAATATGTCATTCTAATAGGAAACAGTAAAAACATGTTATTCTAATAGGAAACAGGAAAAACATGTTATTCTAATAGGAAACAGGAAAAACATGTTACCCTAATAGGAAATAGGAAAAGCATGTTATTCTAATAGGAAACAGGAAAAACATGTTATTCTAATAGGAAACAGGAAAAACATGTTACCCTAATAGGAAAAAGGAAAAACATGTTATTCTAATAGGAAAAAGGAAAACATGTTATTGTCTATAGAAACAGGAGTAACAATATTACCTTGACATTTATGGGAGTGAAGACATTCAGAAACAAGCAGTCCTCCTGTCCCATTACTGTACCTTTCAGATGCTGCAAGCAGACAGGGCCAAACTCTGTCCCATCGTAGACACCCTGGAGGGAAAGGTGTGGAAAGTAAAGTGTAAACAAAATAAAGAGATAAATTATAGCTGGACTAACAGTTGTTGGTTTTATAGCTGGGACTAACAGTTCCTGGTTTTATAGCTGGGACTAACAGTTGCTGGTTTTATAACTGGGACTAACAGTTGCTGGTTTTATAGCTGGGACTAACAGTTGTTGGTTTTATAGCTGGTACTAACAGTTGCTGGTTTTATAGCTGGGACTAACAGTTGTTGGTTTTATAGCTGGGACTAACAGTTGTTGGTTTTATAGCTGGGACTAACAGTTGTTGGTTTTATAGCTGGTACTAACAGTTGCTGGTTTTATAGCTGGGACTAACAGTTGTTGGTTTTATAGCTGGGACTAACAGTTGCTGGTTTTATAGCTGGGACTAACAGTTGTTGGTTTTATAGCTGGGACTAACAGTTGCTGGTTTTATAGCTGGGACTAACAGTTGTTGGTTTTATAGCTGGTACTAACAGTTGCTGGTTTTATAGCTGGGACTAACAGTTGTTGGTTTTATAGCTGGGACTAACAGTTGCTGGTTTTATAGCTGGGACTAACAGTTGTTGGTTTATAGCTTGTACTAACAGTTGCTGGGTTAATATCTGTGGCTACCAGTTGCTGGTTTAACAGCTGCGACAGCAGATCAACATTTACAGGTTAATTTACACATCTAACAGTGGCAGGCTGGTATTCAGATCTAACAGTACCGAGCTTGTGTACAGTTCTATCAATGGCAGGGTGGTGTACTGATCAAAGAGCCACAGATTGGTCTACAGATCTAATAACGGTAGGTTAGTGTACAAATCTAAGAACGGCAGGTTGGTGTACAGATCTAATAACGGCAGGTTGGTGTACAGATCTAATAACGGCATGTTGGTGTACAGATCTAATAACGGCAGGTTGATGTACCAATTTAATAGCGACAGGTTGGTGTACAGATCTAATAACGGCAGGTTGATGTACCGATTTAATAGCGACAGGTTGGTGTACAGATCTAAGAACGGCAGGTTGGTGTACAAATCTAATAACGAAATGTTGGTGTACAGATCTAAGAACGGAAGGTTGGTGTACAGATCTACGAACGGAAGGTTGGTGTACAGATGTAAGAACGGTAGGTTGGTGTGCAGATGTAAGAACGGCAGATTGGTCTACAGATCTAATAACGGTAGGTTAGTGTACAAATCTAAGAACGGCAGGTTGGTGTACAGATCTAATAACGGCAGGTTGGTGTACAGATCTAATAACGGCATGTTGGTGTACAGATCTAATAACGGCAGGTTGATGTACCAATTTAATAGCGACAGGTTGGTGTACAGATCTAATAACGGCAGGTTGATGTACCGATTTAATAGCGACAGGTTGGTGTACAGATCTAAGAACGGCAGGTTGGTGTACAAATCTAATAACGAAATGTTGGTGTACAGATCTAAGAACGGAAGGTTGGTGTACAGATCTACGAACGGAAGGTTGGTGTACAGATGTAAGAACGGTAGGTTGGTGTGCAGATGTAAGAACGGCAGGTTGGTGTGCAGATGTAAGAACGGCAGGTTGGTGTACAGATGTAAGAACGGCAGGTTGGTGTACAGATGTAAGAACGGCAGGTTGTTGTACAGATCTAATAACGGCAGGTTGTTGTACAGATCTAATAACGGCAGGTTGGTGTACAGATCTAATAGCTTGGTGTACAGATCTAAGAACGACAGACTGATACACAGATGTAAAAACGGCAGGTTGGTGTATAGATCTAATAACGGCATGTTGGTGTACACATCGATGAACGGCAGGTTGGTGTACAGATCTAAAAACGGCAGGTTGGTGTACAGGTCTAAGAACCTCAGATTGGTGTACAGATCTAAGAATTGACGGTTGGTGTACAGATCTAATAACGACAGATTTGTGCACAGATCTAAGAACGGCAGGTTGGTGTACCGATCTAATAACGGCAGGTAGGTGTACAGATCTAATAACGACATATTGATGCACCGATCTATGAACAGCAGGTTGGTATACAGATCTAATTACGGCAAGTTGGTGTACAGATCTAAGAACGACAGATTGGTGCACAAATCTGAGAACAGCAGGTTGGTATACACATCTAAATACGGCAGTCTGGTGTACAGATCTAAGAACGGCAGCTTGGTATACTGAATATAACAGACATTTTATTTGACATTTAGGAAAAAAAAACAAGGCAATCAGATTTTTGTTATCAAGTAAATCGTAAACCAGGAATGGAAAAAGTGCGTATATACCATCATGATGGAAGGAACAGCTCTGTAAGAACATTGATGAGTCAGTGAACTGAGAGTGCTAGCAGCTCTGTAAGAACATTGATGAGTCAGTGAACTGAGAGTGCTAGCAGCTCTGTAAGAACATTGATGACTCAGTGAACTGAGAGTGCTAGCAGCTCTGTAAGAACATTGACGAGACTGTATCTAATGGAGGCGTCAGTTGTGAAACCTGGCTGAACAGATGACAGAGTGGATGATAGAATAGGAGGTATGCTAGTTATAAAGTAATGTCATGGCTTAGAGGCACATAGGGATTGTTATAGGCTAACCTTTTTCTTTATGTCTGTGGCAAAGTGGTTAATGTTTATCAGTTTGTTATCACAGGTTGTCTGGTGTTCGTATATGTTTGACAAGGTGTCTAGTGTTTATATGTATTTGATATTGTGTCTTGTGTTATATGTGCGAATGTGTACATACTTTGTGATGTGTAAAATCATATGCCAAGGTCAAAGCAAAGAAATATGTGAACGCTAAAGCTGAAAGTGAAGACAGCCATAGAGCAGTTAACCCCCGGCCTTGTTTCAAGTATATGGCCCTGATCTCCATCATAGAGAAGAGGATACAGTATTACCTCAATCACAGGGTACGGCTCCGGTACTCCAAATCTTCTTTCTCCTGTGGGTGGCAGCGCATAGGGAATCCCTCTGTAAGACTCGTATCTGGCACCGCTTGGAGCAGTCAGAACTTTACCACGGAACGTCCCAGCTGGTGACCTGACCTGGGGGTCTTGACCTGCGCTGATGTTGACGCTGCTAAGAAGCAGAGTGACCAGAAGGAGAACCATGCAACGTCCAGGCATCATTTCTCTTTGAACATTTACTATCACAGACCTTGCCTGAAACTTCAGTCACATTTTAGAAAATGGTTATTAGGTAACATACCTCAATTATTAGGTTTCCTCCCAACTATTATTAGGTTTCTTCCCTACTATTATTAGGTTTCGTCCCTACTATTATTAGGTTTCTTCCCTACTATTATTAGGTTTCTTCCCTACTATTATTAAGTTTCCTCCCTACCATTATTAAGTTTCCTACATACTATTATTAAGCTTCCTCCCTACCATTATTAGGTTTCCTCCCTACCATTATTAGGGTTCCTCCATACAATTATTAAATTTCCTCCCTACCATTATTAGGTTTCCTATCTACCATTATTAGGTTTCCTCCCTACTATTATTAGGTTTCCTGCTTACCATTATTAGATGTCATCTCCACTATTATTAGATCTCCTCCCTACCATTATTAGCTTTCCTCCTTACCATTATTAGTTTTCCTCCTTACCATTATTAGGTTTCCTCCTTACCATTATTAGGTTTCCTCCCTACTATTAAAAGGTTTCCTCCTTACCATTATTAGATGTCATCTCTACCATTATTAGATCTCCTCCCTAACATTATTAGCTTTCCTCCCCACCTTTATTAGGTGTCCTCACTACCATTATTAAGTTTCCTCCCTATCATTATTAAGTTTCCTCCTTACCATTATTAAGTTTCCTACTTACCATTATTAAGTTTCTTTCCTCATCATCATCATGTGCCGTGCCGACTGGCGTTGGCTATTATGCTTCTCCAGGGTACGCGATCCTTCATGCAGGCCATCAGTTCAGTTGGTGATCTCCTCTCACACCATCCCGTCAGACTGGCCAGTATCATTTCTCTTGGTCTTCCTCTTGATCTTCTTGCTTCTATTTTTTCTGTTGTTATAATATTTTCAATGCCCCCTCTTCTCATTGCATGTCCTATGAAAGTTCATTGTCTCTCTCTTATCTTTTTGACAAGGTTTTTTGTCTCTCCAGCTCTTCTCATACATTCTTCATTAGTTATTTTTGCTGTCCAGGGGATTCGCAACATTCTTCTAATAAACCACATTTCTGCTGCTTCCAATGATTTTTGTGCAGACTTGCCTATTGTCCATGATTCACTTCCATATAACAAGATAGGTTCAATATAGCATTTTAGGACTCGTTTTCTAACATTCGTTGATAAGGATGTGTTGGTTAATATGTTTCTCATTCTCTGAAATGCAGTCTTTGCTTGGCCTATTCTGTTCCTAATTTCTGTTCTGCAGTTCCCATCTGAAGTTATTACTGCTCCAAGGTATTTGAATTTCTGCACCTGCTTTAGAACAGTTCCGTTTAATTTAATACTGCATGCTGGTGGATTCTGTTTCTTAGATATAACCATAGTCTCTGTCTTTTTGATGTTCAAAGTAAGGCCTTTCTGTTCACTTTCTTTGGCTACTTTATCCAAGAGATTTTGCAGGTGTTGTTGGTTCTCTGCTATCAGTACTGTGTCGTCAGCATACTGAAGGTTGTTAATATTGTATCCTCCAATTTTTATGCCTGGTTCTGTGATGATTGTTCTTAGAATATTCTCGCTATACAGAGAAAAAAGGTCTGGAGATAGTACACATCCTTGTCGCACCCCTTGTTTTATAGGTTGCTATTTTCCAATTCTGTTTTCAACTCGAACTGCTGCTTCTTGCTGCCAGTATAGATGTTTTACAATCCTCAGGTCTATGCCGTCTATTTTGATGTCTTCAAGCATTTTAATAATTTCATTATGTTTCACCTTGTCAAATGCCTTGGTGTAATCAATGAAGCATAAGTAGAGATCTTTCTGTACTTCTAAAGCTCTTTCTGTTAGTGTTCTTAAAGCATAAATGGCATTGTGTGTTCCCTTTCCTTCAACAAATCCAAACTGTTAATCTGCTATTTCCATTTTTATCTTTTTCCTTCTTCTTCTTCTTCTTCGTTGGCTTCTACCACCAAGACCCGCCCTGTGATCCTACTGACTTTACGCTTGTGGTCCTCATTAGGTCCGTGGTCCCCTGTGTGGTCCCTGAAAAGACCACACGAGATCCACGAGAGGGCCACAAGGGGTTCAGAGTATCACAGGGCTTTAGCCTATATTCTTGGTGGGTCTCTGAAGCGGGATTGCGTGACACCGTGGTTTTCATTGCACCAGTTTAGTCTAGGGTTGGACTTTCTCACCGGAAGACCTCGGCGTGTTTAGGATATCAGTGCATCCCCGCTGGGTGAGAGGCGGTAGCCTACCCAGGCCAGAGTTGGACCTTCTCACCGGAAAACCTCGACGTGTTTTGAGATACCCGTGTATCACTGCCGGGTGAGAGGTGGTTGCCCATCCAGTCCAGATTTGGACTTTCTCACCGGAAAACCTCAGCGTGATTAGGATACACAAACATCCCCGCCGGGTGAGAGGTGGTTGCCTATCTAGACTTCCCTGGTCCAGTGTCTCCGACTTCAGCATTTTGCGGTCGTGGCCGCTACCTTTCCTAGTTGTGACCAGGATGGAGCTTTTGTCCAGGAGGACGAATGCTCGCCACTAGTGACTTCAACCCTTGGTTGAGCCGGTTTAGGCATTATCCCAGTATGGGCGTGTTTGGGACGTGACCGACCTCTAGAGCAGAGGTACTGTGACATGCATAGCCTTCAAGATTCACCCCTGGTATGAGCCAGTTTAGGCAAAATTCACCAGTATGGGTGTATATCAGGCGTTACCGACCTCTAGAGCGGAGGTGGCATGACATGTCTAGCCATCAAGTTCCACCCCTGGTGTGTGCCGGTTTAGGCATATTTCACCAGTGTAGGTGTATTTCGGACGTGGCCGGCCTCTAGAGCAGAGGTGCCGTGGTATAGCTCTCCAAGCGATACTACTGGACATATCAGTTAAACTTCACTTTCCACCACCTTTTCCATCGGCGCCGCACAGCAACCTTTATTTCTTTTCCGCATTTCTTCCTTGACCGGGAGGAGCTTCACTCCACGCGCTTCATTTGAAGAGTCTCGCCAGCAGTGACCTCTGGGACAAGCCGGTTCATGCATTTCACCCGATATGACTGCACTCAGGACGTGGCCGACCTCCAGACCAGAGGTGCCGTGATTTGACTGTTTGCTTCGCTTTATCCTTTCTACCACCTTTTCCGCAGTGATGCTGCGCGGCAACCTCATTTGCACCTTTCTTCATTGGCCGGGAGGAGCACCGCTCCACGCACGGCAGCTGAAAAATCTCGCCAACAGCGGCAGATGAGCTACCAAACGTGCCACTCATCTACCCTAAGTAAATGGTTTTCAGGCGCCAGATATTCGCCCTCGCCCCTTCTCCTGTCAGTTTAAACAGTTCTGCCACGGGAAGGCCAGGAGCTGGACTTGACTGCCAGAGGCTGTTTGAGGCGCATTTGCAGTCCTTAGAATCATCTTTTTCCTTGTTCTTCTCATAATTATTCTCAGAAGTAGCTTCGTTATGTGATATGAGAGGCTGATAGTCCGGTGGTCGTCACATTCCTTTGCACCTGGTTTCTTTGGTAGTGCTATAAACGTGGATTTAATCAGGTCACTGGGAATATAACCACTGTTGTAAATGTCATTCAATAACTTGGTTATTATTTTTATTCCTGTCTCCTCTAGTGCCTCTATTTCTTCTATTGTTATATTATCAGGCCCAGTCGCTTTTCCTTTCTTCATGTGTTTGATGGCATCTATGATTTCATCTTCAAGTATTGGCAGTCCATCACAGTTTTCAGTATCTGGTGTTAATTCTGGTCTTTCTCCTCCATATAGTTCACCGATGTACTCTGTCCACCTGTCCACAATGTCTTATTTTCCCATTAACATTTTACCTTCTTTCGATTTCAGGCATCCTGTGGTATATTTTGTTTTCCTGTCTGTGAGTTCATTAATTCGTGTGTGCATGTTTTTGCTGTCTTTAATATGAGAGTCCTCTATCTGTCTGCACTGCTCATTTAACCACACTTCTTTTGCTTCTCTGCATTTGCGTCTTATTTCTTTATTTATCTTGTTATATTTTTTAAGAAGTTCTGTATTCAGTTTGATGTTTCTCGCTTTTCTGCCTGCTTTCTTTAGTTTTATTCTAACTTTTCCACAGAGTGGATCATGGTCACTATTGCAGTCAGCTCCTGGCATGGTTCTTGTTGTCAGTAACGCATCGCGGAATCGTTTGTTGATTAATATGTAGTCTATCTGGTTAAAAGTCTTTTTGTCTGGACTTCACCACGTTGCCAGTCTTCGAGGATGTTGTTTAAACCAGGTGTTTCCTACAACCATGCTGTGTATTCTTGCCCATTCAATTAATTTATAACCTCTGTCATTCCTCTCCCCCAGTCCATAGTCACCAACGGTGTCTGAAGTTCTTCCTTTACCAACTTTGGCATTAAAATCTCCCATGACTATGGTAACTTCATGTGACTTTGTGTGTTTTAGTGCTGTCTCTATGTCATTATAAAATAGCTATACATCTTCTTCAGAACTTTCAGATGTTGGAGTGTACACTTGTATAATATTTATGTTTATTGGTTGTCCTTTCAGTTGGGCTAGCAGGACTCTGTCCGAGATGTTCAAATATCCTACAAGTGGTCCTTGCCATTTGTTCATCAAATATAATTCCTACTCCTCGTTCATGTTTCTCACTTCCTGAATATATTATTGTATATTTATCTGAGTTTATCTTCCCTGCACCTGTCCATCTAATTTCACTCATTCCTAATATGTTGATCTTCATCCTTTCCATTTCCATCTTTACATTTTCTAATTTTCCAGCCTGGAATAAAGTTCTAACATTCCATGTTGCTATTTTGAACTTGTTAGTTTTGCCACCAGTAGCTTGATGACGATCTGGCCTCACCTGTGGCTCGTGAGCTGCCCTACTGGACGAGGCTGTTCCAGAGAAACATCCATTAACGTCGTTTATGATGAATCGATTATTCTGTTTAAGCATAACTGTTCTTGGGAATTACAACACTGGTTCCCGTTGCCTTCTGTCGGTTTGTGTACGGACTCTCCGCTAGCCTTTGGACTCCCTGTCCTATCCGCAAGGCAGGGTAGGACATGGATTACATTTCCTCCCTACCATTATTAAGTTTCCTCCCTACCATTATTAGATCTCCTCCCTGCCATTATTAGGTTTCCTCACTACCATTATTAGGTTTCCTCACTACCATTATTAGATCTCCTCCCTGCCATTACTAGGTTTCCTCACTACCATTATTAGGTTTCCTCGCTACCATTATTAGATCTCCTCCCTACCATTATTAGGTTTCTTCACTACCATTATTAGATCTCCTCCCTACCATTATTAGGTTTCCTCACTACCATTATTAGATCTCCTCCCTACCATTATTAGGTTTCCTCACTACCATTATTAGGTTTCCTCACTATAATTTTTAGATCTCCTCCCCACCATTATTAGGTTTGCTCACTACCATTATTAGATCTCCTCCCTACCATTGTTAGTTCTCCTCCCTACCATTATTAGGTTTCCTCACTAACATTATTAGATCTCCTCCCTACCATTTTTAGGTTTGCTCACTACCATTATTAGATCTCCTCCCTACCATTATTAGGTTTGCTCACTACCATTATTAGATCTCCTCCCTACCATTGTTAGTTCTCCTCCCTACCATTATTATGTTTGCTCACTACCATTATTAGATCTCCTCCCTACCATTACTAGATCTCCTCCCTACCATTATTAGGTTAGCTCACTACCATTATTAGTTCTCCTCCCTACCATTATTAGATCTCCTCCCTACCATTATTAGGTTTGCTCACTACCATTATTAGTTCTCCTCCCTACCATTGTTAGATCTCCTCCCTACCATTATTAGATCTCCTCCCTACCATTACTACATCTCCTCCCTACCATTATCAGGTCTCTTCCCTGCCATTATTAAGTTTCCTCCCTACCATTATTAGGTTTGCTCACTACCATTATTAGTTCTCCTCCCTACCATTACTAGATCTCCTCCCTACCATTATTAAGTTTCCTCCCTACCATTATTAGTTCTCCTCCCTACCATTATTAGGTTTGCTCACTACCATTATTAGTTCTCCTCCCTACCATTGTTAGTTCTCCTCCCTACCATTATTAGATCTCCTCCCTACCATTACTACATCTCCTCCCTACCAGTATCAGATCTCTTCCCTGCCATTATTAAGTTTCCTCCCTACCATTATTAGGTTTCCATACCCCCAAAATTACCCCCCCCCTCCCTGGTTAAAGGATTCTGATCTTGATTATACCCTCTACTACAAAGATTGAAATAATTACCTAACTTCTTGATGGCTGGAAGAAATAGAAGAGATTTCGTGTCAATTTGTTGACCTGTAAAACAGACAAGAGACCTGATCCGTTGCTTAGATTAGACAACCTGTCATCTCCCGTGTCTACAAAACTTGATGGATATTTGGCACAATAACAAACCAAAACACCGATGTCAAAACACTTGGCATAACACCATAAGACGATGTCAGTGTCAGATTCAGTGGAGTCTTCTCCAGATCTCGAATAACGAGAGGATGTTTAATTTCATAACTGAGAGTTACATAAATTTACATTAGTAATTTTAAGGTTAGAATAGTTATATTAAGGTTAGAATATAAATTTTAAGGTTAGAATAGTTATATTAAAGTTAGAATAGTTATATTAAAGTTAGAATAGTTATATTAAGGTTAGAATAGTTATATTAAGGTTAGAATAGTTATATTAAAGTTAGAATAGTTATATTAAGGTTAGAATAGTTATATTAAGGTTAGAATAGTTATATTAAGGTTAGAATAGTTATATTAAGGTTAGAATAGTTATATTAAAGTTAGAATAGTTATACTAAGGTTAGAATAGTTATATTAAAGTTAGAATAGTTATATTAAGGTTAGAATAGTTATGTTAAGGTTAGAATAGTTATGTTAAGGTTAGAATAGTTATGTTAAGGTTATAATAGTTATGTTAAGGTTAGAATAGTTATATTAAGGTTAGAATAGCTATATTAAAGTTAGAATAGTTGTATTAAGGTTAGAATAGTTGTATTAAGGTTAGAATAGTTATATTAAGGTTAGAATAGTTATGTTAAGGTTAGAATAGTTATATTAAGGTTAGAATAGTTATATTAAGGTTAGAATAGTTATGTTAAGGTTAGAATAGTTATATTAAGGTTAGAATAGTTATATTAATGTTAGAATAGTTATATTAAGGTTAGAATAGTTATATTAAAATTAGAATAGTTATATTAGGGTGAGAATAGTTATGTTAAGGTTAGAATAGTTATATTAAGGTTAGAATAGTTATATTAAGGTTAGAATAGTTATGTTAAGGTTAGAATAGTTATGTTAAGGTTAGAATAGTTATGTTAAGGTTAGAATAGTTATGTTAAGGTTAGAATAGTTATGTTAAGGTTAGAATAGTTATGTTAAGGTTAGAATAGTTATGTTAAGGTTAGAATAGTTATGTTAAGGTTAGAATAGTTATATTAAGGTTAGAATAGTTATGTTAAGGTTAGAATAGTTATGTTAAGGTTAGAATAGTTATATTAAAGTTAGAATAGTTATGTTAAGGTTAGAATAGTTATGTTAAGGTTAGAATAGTTATATTAAAGTTAGAATAGTTATGTTAAGGTTAGAATAGTTATGTTAAGGTTAGAATAGTTATGTTAAGGTTCAGAATAGTTATGTTAAGGTTCAGAATAGTTATGTTAAGGTTAGAATAGTTATGTTAAGGTTCAGAATAGTTATGTTAAGGTTAGAATAGTTATATTAAGGTTAGAATAGTTATGTTAAGGTTAGAATAGTTATGTTAAGGTTCAGAATAGTTATGTTAAGGTTCAGAATAGTTATGTTAAGGTTAGAATAGTTATGTTAAGGTTCAGAATAGGTATGTTAAGGTTCAGAATAGTTATGTTAAGGTTAGAATAGTTATATTAAGGTTCATTCATTCATTCATTCCTTTGCATATCCCTTGCGGAACTTTGCCTCCCAAACAGCACTCCTGTAGGCCTCTCGGTTGTGAGCAAGATGGCCTGCTGCTGTTGCATCCATTTCCAGATCGTCAACGATGTCTTGCAGCCATCTTCGTTTCAGTCTTCCTCTTTTTCTTTTTCCCATTATGCATCCTTCCAATACGGTCTTCTCTAAATTATCATGACGTTTAATGTGGCCAAAATATTTAAGTTTTCTCTCTTTAATCCTCTTTACTTGCCGGCCTTCTTCAATATTAAGCTCTTGTAGTATAGATATATTTGTTCTTTTTTGTGTCCATGATATTTGGAGAACTCTCTGTAGCATTTACATTCAAAGGTATTTATGTGCTTCTCAGTTGTTTTGTTAAGTGTCCAGGTCTCACAGGCATATGTTGCAATGGGAAAGATGCATGCCCTTAAAAATCTTATTTCTGTGGTTCTGTCTGCTCCTCTCCACAGATTCTTTATTTGTTTTACTTTCTGAAGAGCAATAGATGTCCTCCTTTTAATTTCCCTCATTGCATCTCCATTATTAGTTAGTAGTGATCCAAGATATTCAAAACTCTCCACTTCTTCCAGTTTTTCCTCACTGATACACATTTCAGTTGCCTTGTTTGTTTTGTCAGTTGTCATCACTTTAGTTTTCTTTGCATTAAGATAGAGGTTCTGCTCTTCGCTGTTCTTGCGGAAGGACATAATTAGTTTTTCCATTCCTTCTCGTGTTGTGGACAGCAATACTGTGTCATCAGCATATCTAATCTCTTATTAAGGTTAGAATAGTAATATTAAGGTTGGAAGTTATATTAAGATTATAATAGTTATGTTAATGTTAGAATAGTTATGTTACGGTTCGTATATATCTTATATCCTTCCCGTGCCGTTAGACGTCACATAGGGCTCGCAAAGTAGTTCGCCAATTTTTCCTGTCTTCGGCGAGTCTTTCAACCTCATCAAAGGATTTTATGCCTGTTAATTTGGCCTCTCTTAATAATGTCCTCTTCAGAGTTTCATGCGGTCTGCCTCTTTTTCTTCGTCCTGTTGTGTTCCACTTGATAGCTTGTTTTGGGATTCCCTGATAATTTCTTCTTATAAAGTGACCAACATATGTCCATCTCCTTTTCCTGATCACCCATGATACCGGTTGTTGTTCAGTCATCTGTCTTATCTCTGCATTAAGGTTAGAATAGTTATGTTAATGTTAGAATAGTTATGTTAATGTTAGAATAGTTATATTAAGGTTAGAATAGTTATGTTAAGGTTAGAATAGTTATGTTAAGGTTAGAATAGTTATGTTAAGGTTAGAATAGTTATGTTAAGGTTAGAATAGTTATATTAAGGTTAGAATAGTTATGTTAAGGTTAGAATAGTTATGTTAAGGTTAGAATAGTTATATTAAGGTTAGAATAGTTATGTTAAGGTTAGAATAGTTATATTAAGGTTAGAATAGCTATATTAAGGTTAGAATAGTTATATTAAGGTTAGAATAGTTATGTTAAGGTTAGATTAGTTATGTTAAGGTTAGAATAGTTATATTAAGATTAGAATAGTTATGTTAAGGTTAGAATAGTTATGTTAAGGTTAGATTAGTTATATTAAGATTAGAATAGTTATATTAAGATTAGAATAGTTATGTTAAGGTTAGAATAGTTATGTTAAGGTTAGAATAGTTATGTTAAGGTTAGAATAGTTATATTAAGGTTAGAATAGTTATATTAAGGTTAGAATAGTTATGTTAAGGTTAGAATAGTTATATCCGGTTGAACACGATTTTTCAAGATGTCTCTCACTTTTTTTTGAGGAAGCTATTCTACTGTACATTTGAAATCTGTCTTGCTACAGACATAACAGAAACATTAGAGACGACAAGATACTTTTCTCTTCTAGTTCTGTTAGATAAGATACATTTTTCTCCTAGATCTGTTAGATAAGATACTTTTTTCTCATAGATCTGTAAGGTAAGATACTTTTCTCTCCTAGATCTGTTAGGTAAGATACTTTTCTCTTCTAGTTCTGTTAGATAAGATACATTTTTCTCCTAGATCTGTTAGATAAGATACTTTTTTCTCCTAGATCTGTAAGGTAAGATACTTTTCTCTCCTAGATCTGCTAGATAAAATATATTTCTCTCCTCGATCTGTTAGATAAGATACACTTCTCGCCTATATCTGTTTGATAAGATACTTTTCTCTCCTATATATGTTAAATAAGATACTTTTCTCTCCTGTATATGTTAGATAAGATACTTTTCTCTCCTATAATTGCTAAATAAGACACTTTTCTCTCCTATATATTTTAGATAAGATACTTTTCTCTCCTATATATGTTAGTTAAGATACTTTTCTCTTCTATATATGTTAAATAAGATATTCATCTCTCCTATCATTGTTAGATAAGACACTTTTCTCTCCTATATATATTAGATAAGATACTTTTCTCTCCTATATATGTTAGATAAGATACTTTTCTCTCCTATATATGTTAGATAAGATACTTTTCTCTCCTATATATGTTAGATAAGACACTTTTCTCTCCTAGATGAATGTTAGAATATGGGGAATTATGTTACACTGACATATTACCTTGACCCACAAAGATTTGCTGTACTTGTAGAAATAACCTGAACTTAACTAGTCATATTCACAGGAAAAAAAAACAGCCGTTTTAATAACATAATAATTCAGTATACACACTATATATGAATCTTTTAGATATACATAAACTCTCAATTTCACATAAATCTGAAAGTCATCGAATCACGTTCTTGCTTTTCTTTTCCTGAATCCTGTCTGAAGTTTGTCTACGACAAACCTTAGTGAAAGTAAACCTTTCTACGTCAATGACAGCAAAATGCTGTCTACTCACGGACATCGTCTGAATCACATTTACCTGCAACTTGTTCCTACTCTCATTCGAGCACAATCAATGATCATATATGATGCACAACAAGGACTTTCCATCGGACAAATGTAACCTGTTAACAGATGGAACAATTTTTTATAAATACGAAACTACGAGGTTTTGGTACAGTAAAGTAAGAGAACAAATATTGTAGGATTAAACCTCGAAAAAATCGTAGACAAAGCACTTTAGTGAGACGTGAGAGAAAGAAAAATCACAAGAGAATTACGTGGGATTCGAACACGGACTCCGGTAGGACGAGCAGCCGTCTAGCCACGAGAGAACAGCGTACTATCGACTAAGCCAACTAGCACCCCAAAAAAAGGTGTTTTGTTGACATAGTCTTTAGTAACTGCTCAGCAGACATGAGAGATCGTGACACCCGGAAAGAAACGAGGTCGTGACACACAGAAATTCCGTAGCTTAGATTCATTCTCTCTAGCAGGTACCAAAACCTCGTAGTTTCCTATTTATAAAAAATTGTTCCTTAAAACTATACCTGAAACTAACTTCATGTAATAAGTATTCGTTCGTTTGTTATTGTTGTTCAAGTTTGCACCAGACATGGCAGGAGACCGTGTGTATGTTTGTCTAGTTGGTACCTGCTAGAGAGAATGAATCTAAGCTACGGAATTTCTGTGTGTCACGACCTCGTTTCTTTCCGGGTGTCACGATCTCTCATGTCTGCTGAGCAGTTACTAAAGACTATGTCAACAAAACACCCTTTTTGGGGTGCTAGATGGCTAAGTCGATAGTACGCTGTTCTCTCGTGGCTAGACGGCTGCTCGTCCTACCGGAGTCCGTGTTCGAATCCCAGGTAATTCTCCTGTTAACAGATGTCCAGCTGAGTTAAGAGAGTACTTGGCTTATTCTAGACCTGGGGGAGGAAAGAGGCCAGGCGTGATACTGACCACATCACTCTATCATGTGTACCGACAGGTCAAGGAAAATAGGACGCTAATACCAAAACCTCTAGATGTCTCCATGGCAACAAGGTCACCTAAAATATTGTTAACACAATTTTATAAACAAAGACGTGTTCGCTGAAATATTTACAACTTGAGAGTCTTTGATTTACGGTAACTAACAAGGTCTCCAGGACTGAACAATACTTAGATACAATACTCCCTCACATTGTGATACCTGTGAAAACCAGAAACTATTCAGCTTGAAACGACGAGTTCACTCGCAATCTTGTAAGACAAACAGGTGAGAACTGTCCTTAGTACTTATATACCACTGCACAAAGGTTAAAGATCAATGTAAGACAAACAGGTGAGAACTGTTCTTAGTACTTATATATCACTGCACAAAAGTTAAAGATCAATGTAAGACAAACAGGTGAGAACTGTCCTAGTACTTATATACCACTGCACAAAGGTTAAAGACCACTTGCTAACACCCTTGTCTAAAAAGTAATGTGAAGGCAATATCAGATGAATTAATATCAGAATTAACTGACTTTAAAATGCAACAAATTCATTCAACTCTTATGCAGATGTGATAATTCATACACAATTTATAAGTCTGAGAAGTAGGTCACCCATCATCAGAAAAGTCACACAATAAGTATTGAACATTTGATCTATCAAATTCTTGTATAACCACCATTGTAGGCCAGACATTCGATACATCTTTGTCTCGTGAAGTCTACAGGGGCTCTAAGAACAACCTGCAGAATGGTCTGCAAATCTTTATGAATAAACGGAAACAGATGTGCAACATCAACTAGAGGGGAGTGATTAGTTGATATCTCCGCCTAGAATCGCGCCAGAGTTGTACAGTTCAAGCAAGATCAAGTGAACTATCGGGCCACTCCATCCTGATTCTGAATGACGTCATTAACGATACGAGCTGGAAGAGATCAAGCATTGTCATCCTGCAAGACTGCATCACTAACCATAGGCGCCAGAGCAGGCTGAATTAGAGGTCACAACATCTCATCCTGGTACCTAGGCCGGTCAGCGTGCCTTGGATGAAATTAATAGAGCTCTTGCCTTGTGGACTGAAGCTCATGACAGAACCTCCTCTATAGCGATTCACTTCTAGAATTGTGTCATCAATGTCATTTTACTGATGACACTCTCATTGCCTTCTCTAAACACGAGCCTCTCATAATTAAATGACAGAACGAAGCGGGTCATAGTTCATTTGCCTGTCCCTTGCGAGACTCTGCCTCCCTAACAGCTCTCCTGTAGGCCTCCCTAACAGCTCTCCTGTAGGCCTCCCTAACAGCTCTCCTGTAGGCCTCCCTAACAGCTGTCCTGTAGGCCTCCCTAACAGCTCTCCTGTAGGCCTCCCTAACAGCTCTCCTGTAGGCCTCCCGGTTCTAAGCAAGATGCCCTGCTGCTGATGAATCCATTTATCAACGAAGTTTTGCAGCCATCTTCGGGTTGGACAGCCTCTCTTTCGTTTTCTCATTATGTGCCCTTCCAAGACGGTCTTCTCTAAATTATCATGACGTTTAATGTGTCCAAAATATTTAAGTTTTCTCTCTTTAATTTTCTTTACTAGCCAGACTTCTTCAATATTACGCGTAAGTTCTTGTAGTATGGATATATTTGTTCTTCTTTTTGTATGATATTTGAAGAACTCTTCTGTAGAATTTACATTGAAAGGCATTTACGTGTTTCTGTTTTGTTAAGTGTCCAGGTCTCACAGGCATATGTTGCGATGGGAAAGATGTATGCCCTTAGAAATCTTATTTTTGTAGTTCTGTCTGTTCCTCTCCCCAGATTCTTTAATTGTTTTATTTTTTTTTAAGTTCTCATCAGTAAATAGGAGTTGACTCCACTGGCGGCTTGTCCACCTGATGTGCCCACGATGCCAGGCAAAGCTGGATCTACTGTGAACTGAAGTGAGGGGGAATCTGACTTCTGGTCTTCGTCATGCAAGTCTGAACTCGTGCAAGGGTCTGCAAACTGTCACACTGCTGCTTCCAGTATTCATCAGCTGACGTCGTAGAATGGTACAGGTGACCAAGGGCAGACAACAAGAGATATCTGTCATCCTGCTGGCTCCTACAACGTGGACGCCCTTAGCGGTTTCAGTCTTCTACTTCTCTGGTGCCTCTAAATCTCTCCAAAAGTCTTTATATCAGTGGTTCTCAACCTATGGGCCGCGGCAGGGAGTATTGTGGGCCGCGATGAAGTCTCAAAGCAAAAGTAGATAAAATTTAAAAAATATTCAACATTTTTCACACAATGCATATGGGCAGACTGCACGGATGCAAGCCGCAGAATTGTAGGTCACTTTATTAGTATGTCCGCAGTGCGACTATTGGAGAAAGGATGGTTCAGACAGCGTTTCTTCCAGCATCAAACAGAAATGTGACGTACATAAAACGACGGTATAGCTTCTCAACTGCAACACCGGCGTCTTTCTAATCGTGTTGCTGAAACGTGCAGTTTTACATTGTAATTTTAGAGAACAGTTGGCGTAGATTCTGCAAAAGAGCAGAAGTGAAATATAATTCTTAGCAATTGTTTTAATTTAAAAATCATATTTCGTTGGCATGAGAGCCGCTATTTGGTCTTGATGCTGTGAGTAATTCGTATTTAATTAATCGACAGATTCCAGTAACTAGCCTAGTGATTGTGGAGACTTTTCGGATAGCTTTTTTCTAATTTTTAAACTTTAAAACTTTAGGCACTAAAATGGGTCGATTTGTGAAACGTAAACCTTCGACTTCACGTAAAAAAAAAACGCGATAGTAGTGGCAGCGAAAGTCAATGTGATCGAGACGAAGTTAACGTTGATAATTGTAAGAAAACTAAATACGCTGGAAAATATTATGTGGAGTATATTAAGCTCGCTTTAGTTCCATCAGCAAATGACCAAAATCTGCCAGAGTGTTTTATTTGTTTGCAATTCCTCTCTAATGAGGCAATGTAGCCGACGAAATTGCGTCATCATCTAACTACAAGACATCCGGATAAAAATAATAAAACCAAAGAATTTTTACACCGTAAAGCCGAAGAATATAGTAAACAGAAGACAGTGTTAAAAACAAGAGCCACTCTCAACAAAAAACTCCTTGAAGTATCGTACCTGATTGTACAGAGAAACGAAAAATCAAAGAAACTGCACACGATTGGAGAATATCTTATCATGCCAGCCGCTGTTGAGGTTTGTGACATATTTTTCGGGTCAGAATACGCAACATCAACTGAAAAGCATTCCCATCTCGAACGATACTGTCCGCAGAAGAATATTTGAAATGTCCGGGGACATTGTCGCGCAGCTAACTTGAACGATTACAATCTACTAAGTTTGCTATCCAGTTAGATGAGTCAACTGACATCGCCTGAGAGTCACAGCTGCTTGTTTATGTTCGCTATTGTTGGCAAAATAGTATGCAAAAGGAATTTTTTTGCAAGTCACTGCCAGTGAAAACAACGGCCGATGAAATATTTCGTGTTTTAAATGGTTTTTTCACAACTTTTTGACTGCAGTGGAGGAATTTCATCGATGTTTGCATCGACGGTGCTGCCACAATGACTGGCCGCGACAGTGGTGTTGTCACTCGCATAAAGAAAGTGTCACCAGAGATTGTAGGCACACGTGGCATGATCCATCCCGAGACACTCGCTTCAAAGAAGTTGAATGAAACTCTGGGATCTGTACTCGAAGAGTTTCTTCGGATTGTAAACTTCATAAAAACTAGAACAGTGAACAATCAATGTAACGAGTGAGATGCGAAACACAAGTATCTCCTATTGCACTCAGCTTTGCGTTGGCTGCCCAGAGGAAAAGTTCTTGCAATGGTGTTTGAGCTTCGTTTAGAACTGTTGCAGTTTTTGACAGAACACAATCTCCACCTGGCAGGTAAGCTCGCTGATACTGAGTGGCTTGCCATGCTGGCATACCTTGCTGACATTTTTAGCCTTTTGAACAGTTTGAACATATCACTGCCGGGTAAAGATGCCAGTATACTCAAGACATACGACAAAGTTGCAGCCTTTAAGAAGAAACTATGACTTTGGCGCACGCGACTCGAGAACAAATCACAAGACATGTTTCACTTGTTCTGTGAACTTATAGAGAGCAATGAAGTTAATGGCGAGATTCTGGAAGGAGTCACCGGTGTAATAAAAGCACATCTCACATCTCTTGCTGAATATTTTGACAAATACCTTTTGCCCGAGACATTAAAGCGTACACCTCGATTAGTATTCCTTTTCATTGTGCATTCTCTGAATTAACCGGTTGTGCACAAGAAGAATTAGCGGGACTGTCTAGCGATCACACATTACAGATAAAATTTAACGACCCCGCTGTGGATATCTCTTCCTTTTGGTGCACTGTTTCGCTGGAATATTCATTTTTGTCAGTCCTGGCGATGAAAGTTTTTCTACCTTTTTCAACAACTTATTTATGTAAAATTTCATTTTCTGCATTGCCTGCCATGAAAACCAAATATCATTCAAGAATGAGCGTGGACGATGATCTTCGAGTGTGTTTGTCACAAATTCCAGCCAGAATAGACATGCTATCCAACCGGAAACAGTGCCATCTTTAAGGTAAATGAAAAGAACTTTTGTGTAGCAGTGAATGTGCAGTTAAACATGTAGAGAAAATATGACATAATACTTTATAAAATTAGATTTATACCTTGCAAATATAAATAAATTTATTTGTGGCCCGCAAAAATGTTTGACTTTTAAATGTGGGCCGTGCGGCTAAAGGGTCTGAGAACCGCTGCTTTAGGTGGTAGACTGCAACATTCCCAAACTTCTTACACCCTGACGAGCCTGTTCGCCCTTCTCAGCCCACACAATAGCCTGAACGTCTTCTATGGTGCTACGACTTATTCTCCAGTGCATGTTGTTGCAGCTGGCAAAACGTCCTTATATCAGCAATTTTAACATGAATGAAAAGTGACATCGTGAATCAGCACTGTTTGTTTACCTGCGTTGGTCGGCGGAACGCGTGAATCATATCCTAATTTAGGTTTCAACGAAGTTATTGTTTATCGTCTCATTATATCAGCTGATATAAAAATGTTGAAAACAAAAGTGTAGGGCTCAACTTGTGAGAAGTAGTAAATAAACAAGCTATCAAGTGGAACACAACAGGCCAAAGAAAAAGAGGAAGACCGCGTGAAATTCTAAAGAGGACATTGTTAAGAGAGGCCAAATTAACAGGGATAAAATCCTTTGATGAGGTTGAAAGACTCGCCGAAGACAGGAAAAATTGGCGAACTACCTTGCGAGCCCTATGTGACGTTTAACGGCACGGGAAGGATATAAGATAAGATATAAACATACATACCAGCAAACATTTGTCGACTACGTCTAAGCTGAACATTTCAATCTGAACTTTTAAACAAAGTTTTCCATAAAAAAGAATTATCATAAGTCGAGATACGCGGTCTTAAGCCAGATCTTGTATACTGTACGTGGTGAAGGTAAAGCTTTCTCTGATTTCAAACATTTATTATACAAAACATGAGATAGCTACAAACGCATTGTTCTCTTATTGGAAATTTTATCTGAAATCAAAATTTTAAAGCTTTTTTGTGCGTATGTCTCCGTTTATTGTCCGGAGAATATCTAAGCCAATGGTTCTCACCCTTCTTTTCCTTGCGAACCCCTTGACAGACTGTTTCCATACATTGTACCCCTTCATATGGCAAACTGTTTGTTACACTTATAGTTGCTGTTTTTTAAATCGGTTTCCCCCCATTAGTCAAGTTCTTCTCGCATACATCCTAAAGGTCGTGCAACGTCACCCAGGGGTACATGTACCCCAGGTAGGGGACCACTGATCTAAGCGATACTCTATTTCTTGGCAGTGTTCCCCAAAATCTCCTTAGTCATTGTCGCCAAACCTACTGCTCTGCTTAACTTCAAAGTTTTAGTCATTGTCACCAAACCTACTGTTGTGCTTAACTTCACAGTTTTAGTCATTGTCACCAAACCTACTGTTGTGCTTACCTTCAAAGTTTTAGTCATTGTCACCAAACCTACTGCTCTGCTTACCTTCAAAGTTTTAGTCAGTGTCACCAAACCTACTATTCTGTTTACCTTCAAAGTTTTAGTCATTGTCAACATACCTACTATTCTGCTTACCTTCAAAGTTTTAGTCATTATTACCAAACCTACTATTCTGTTTACCTTCAAAGTTTTAGTCAGTGTCACCAAACCTACTATTCTGTTTACCTTCACAGTTTTAGTCATTGTTACCAAACCTACTATTCTGTTTACCTTCAAAGTTTTAGTCAGTGTCACCAAACCTACTATTCTGTTTACCTTCAAAGTTTTAGTCATTGTCAACAAACCTACTGCTCTGTTTCCTTTCAAAGTTTCAGTCATTGTCACTAAACCTACTGTTCTGTTTACCTTCAAAGTTTTAGTCATTGTCACTAAACCTACTGTTCTGTTTGCCTTCAAATTTTTATTCATCGTTACCAAACCTACTATTCTGTGTAAATTTAATGTTTTAGTCATTGTAACCAAACCTACTGCTCTGCTTAACTTCAAAGTTTTAGTCATTGTCACAAAACCTACTATTCTGCTAACCTTCAAAGTTTTAGTCATTGTCAATAAACCTACTATTCTGCTAACCTTCAAAGTTTTAGTCATTGTCAACAAACCTACTATTCTCCTTAACTCCAAAGTTTTAGTCATTGTCACTAAACCTACTATTCTGCTTACCTTCGAAGTTTCAGTATGAAAAACTGGTGAATTCATACTTTTTACAAAGTTATATCAGGAACTGTACTGAGAAGTTGATGACCTTGGTGAATTGTTACTTCCGCGTACTCAGTTTATCCCTGTCAGAGTTGAGCACTCAGACCCGCGAGTATGGGAAGCCGTTCGAGTCACAACATGATGTACTAGTAGCAAATATCGGTTTTTTTTCCAACCAAATTTCTGAGGTCTCATTAAAAACCAAGATTCTTCTCATTATGCTGTAACAATTCATATCTCCCTGTAGAATAAAACAAACCGTGGAGAGAGCTTAAATCTTCTCAACTTAAATTTTAAATATGTCGCATTTCTAATATTTAGGTCACAAGATTGAAAAGATATTTATTTTATGTTCGTTTATCTCTTTTAAACATCTTTTAACAGTAATCTCAAGGGTCATAATTTTGTAGCGACTTCTCGTCTCCTAACAGTCTTATTTTTTTATTTCTGCAAATTAATAATAATAATAACCGATACAAGAGCTTGATTTACAGTGCACAAAGATTAGACAAAACGGACGAGCGAACTTTAAGGTTTGAAGAACGTTTGATATTCTACCCTCCATCACCAACTTTCAGTCGTCTTGCAAATATTGAGTTTAGCACAAGGAGTAATAAATAGATAAGGAATACGAAGAAGATTAGATGATAAAACTTTTACATTCAGACTCTGATCTACACCTTCAGTAATATGTGAAACATACTAAAGCATCACTATCATGTGCTATGAAGCTAGGCATTGACGTTTATCCTTCTCCAATGATCTCGGTTCTTGATATTTTCCACCAGCTTTTAATTGCACCATCAGTTTAGGGGGTCTGTGATATTTTTCTCTTGGTCTTCCACTGCCTCTCTTTCCATTTATCTTTCCGTTGTTATGATGTTCTCAAGCTCTTCCTTTCTCATTATACATGCAGTAAATGAAGACTGCCATTTACTTTTTGATTTATGTGGGTTTCTTTCTACGTTTGCTTTTCATAAGACATTCTTTGTTTGTCATCTTAATTGTCCATACCATTCTTTATATTGCTCTAAGAAACCACATCTCTATTGTGTCTAGTTGGCTCAGTTTGTTAGTTCTCTCGTGGCTAGATGGCTGCTCGTCGTACCGGAGTCCGTGTTCGAATCTCAGGTAATTCTCTTGTGATTTTTCTTTATCTCACGTCTCACTAAAGTGCTTTCTCTACGATTTTTTCCAGGTCTAAACCTACAAAACTAGGTTCTCTTACTTTACCGTACGAAAGCCTCGTTGTTTCCTATTGTAAAAAAAAAATGGTTGCCTCTAATGATCTTTCATTGAATATGTTGGTTGTCCATGCCTCACTTCTATAAAGTAGGATGGGCTCTTTTTCTAAACTTCGGTGACAAAGATGCACTGCACTTAATGTTTCTAATTTGCTGGAATGCTGCTTTTGCTTTCTTGGATGGAGGCTGCGGCATGCGGCGGGGCATATATGGGGTTGTCCTGAATGTAGTGAAGCCGGAGTCTGAACTTTGAACTTTGAACCCTGCTTTTGCTTGGCATATTCCATGCTTGGTTTGAGAACTGTATTTCTCATCACATGTAACTAGCGTGACTTGATATGTAAATGTAAGCACTTGTTTCAAATTTGCTCCATTTAATTTAACGTTTTATTTATATGGGTTCTTCTGTCGTGATGTAAACCTTGTTTCTTCTTTCTTGGTCTTTAATCTTTCTTCTAGTTTTCTTTTACTACTTTAGCTAAGTTCTTCCTAATTTTGACAATTAGTGATAGTGGCATCCTTCGTCCGTGGGTTGTTCAAGCCGCATCTACCAACTAAAATTCCTGGTTTACTTCTTTATTTCTCTCATATTCTCATTGTACAGTGGGAACAAATCTGGTGATAGGACACAAGCTTTCTCCTTGATTTATTAGTTGATATTTGCCTGTTATATTTTCTACCCTGATGGCGCCTATTGATTCTCTGCCTTTTTTTAAATACTTATCTTTTAGATTAATTCGTGGTCAACGAGCCCAAGAGGGTCGGCGTAACCTGACCTGGTGAAAAAATTCAAGGTCCTTGTTTTTACATGTTCCCTGTGAATTGTTAACATCCCGTTACTCTTGTCTGGAAGAAAGAACTTTTCTCCCACCTGTTTCTGATGAGCGCGGTTTTGTAGCCTCTGTGCATTCTGTTGTGTAGAAGGAGGGATGCCTCAAAGCAAAGTTCTTCATTTTCATCAGTTTTCTTCTTTTATGGTGTTTTTTTTCATTAATGTTATCCTTGAAAAAGGCTGAGGCCGAAATATTGGATGTTGTATGTTTTTCATTTTTTGTGGGTGTGTTTTTCCTCGCTTTTCTCATTCCCTCTATCGCTTTGTAAAACTGCACCATACAACTCTGTCTACCTGTAGTATCGAGGAAGAACCTATGTTGTTGATGCCTGAAAGAAATTAAAGTTCTTAAAAGATGTGTTCAAAGCAAAATTCCTCTAACCATTGACTTTGTTGTACTTTAGTTTTGATAGAGTGAGAATTGAGAGAGTAGTTCTGTCCCAGTAGAGTATTCAGTGTATGAAACATTGAACCAGGAAACTTGAGGAAGGAGCTGGGTCAACGGTCATAATTAAAGAGAATAATGTTCAGTCAAGTTTAGTCATAAATCCAATAGCGACTTTATTACTTTTTTTACAGAACCCTTTTCAAACAACACCGCGAGACGAAGAATATGTGATATGTCAGATGATATGAAACATGTTCTATATTGGAGGGCTTCAGACGTGCTACTTCTTTCCATTCAGACTTGCTACTTCTTTGCACTGCAACTTGATGAAACACTGATACTACAAACAAAGCTGACATGCTAGTCTTTGCACTCTATGTATGGGAAGAACATGTTCTGGGGACTTGTCTGTTTTTATGTGAATTCGCATACGCCAAAGCAGAATCCATTTTTTAAATCTTTGAATGAAATTTTGAATGAGAACCATATTTCTTGATAGTAATGTAGGCCGGACAACAGATAGTACTGGTACAATGAAGGAGAAATGTAGGCCTGACAACAGATGTGCTTGTGCTAGGAAGGAGAAATGTAGGCCGGACAATAGATGTGATTGTGCTATGAAGGAGAAATGTAGGCCTGACAACAGATAGTACTGGTACAATGAAGGAGAAATGTAGGCCTGACAACAGATGTGCTTGTGCTAGGAAGGAGAAATGTAGGCCGGACAATAGATGTGATTGTGCTATGAAGGAGAAATGTAGGCCTGACAACAGATGTGCTTGTGCTAGGAAGGAGAAATGTAGGCCGGACAATAGATGTGATTGTGCTATGAAGGAGAAATGTAGGCCTGACAACAGATGTGCTTGTGCTAGGAAGGAGAAATGTAGGCCTGACAACAGATGTGCTTGTGCTAGGAAGGAGAAATGTAGGCCGGACAATAGATGTGATTGTGCTATGAAGGAGAAATGTAGGCCTGACAACAGATGTGCTTGTGCTAGGAAGGAGAAATGTAGGCCTGACAACAGATGTGATTGTGCTATGAAGGAGAAATGCAGGCCTGACAACAGATGTGCTTGTGCTATGAAGGAGAAATGTAGGCCTGACAACAGATGTGATTGTGCTATGAAGGAGAAATGTAGGCCTGACAACAGATGTGATTGTGCTATGAAGGAGAAATGTAGGCCTGACAACAGATGTGATTGTGCTATGAAGGAGAAATGTAGGCCTGACAACAGATGTGCTTGTGCTATGAAGGAGAAATGTAGGCCTGACAACAGATGTGATTGTGCTATGAAGGAGAAATGTAGGCCTGACAACAGATGTGATTGTGCTATGAAGGAGAAATGTAGGCCTGACAACAGATGTGATTGTGCTATGAAGGAGAAATGTAGGCCTGACAACAGATGTGCTTGTGCTATGAAGGAGAAATGTAGGCCGGACAATAGATGTGATTGTGCTATGAAGGAGAAATGTAGGCCTGACAACAGATGTGCTTGTGCTAGGAAGGAGAAATGTAGGCCTGACAACAGATGTGCTTGTGCTAGGAAGGAGAAATGTAGGCCGGACAATAGATGTGATTGTGCTATGAGGAGAAATGTAGGCCTGACAACAGATGTGCTTGTGCTAGGAAGGAGAAATGTAGGCCTGACAACAGATGTGATTGTGCTATGAAGGAGAAATGCAGGCCTGACAACAGATGTGCTTGTGCTATGAAGGAGAAATGTAGGCCTGACAACAGATGTGATTGTGCTATGAAGGAGAAATGTAGGCCTGACAACAGATGTGATTGTGCTATGAAGGAGAAATGTAGGCCTGACAACAGATGTGATTGTGCTATGAAGGAGAAATGTAGGCCTGACAACAGATGTGCTTGTGCTATGAAGGAGAAATGTAGGCCTGACAACAGATGTGATTGTGCTATGAAGAGAAATGTAGGCCTGACAACAGATGTGATTGTGCTATGAAGGAGAAATGTAGGCCTGACAACAGATGTGATTGTGCTATGAAGGAGAAATGTAGGCCTGACAACAGATGTGCTTGTGCTATGAAGGAGAATGTAGGCCTGACAACAGATGTGATTGTGCTATGAAGGAGAAATGTAGGCCTGACAATAGATGTGATTGTGCTATGAAGGAGAAATGTAGGCCTGACAACAGATGTGATTGTGCTATGAAGGAGAAATGTAGGCCTGACAACAGATGTGCTTGTGCTATGAAGGAGAAATGTAGGCCTGACAACAGATGTGTTTGTGCTATGAAGGAGAAATGTAGGCCTGACCATAGATGGTACTGGTGCTATGAAAGAGAAATGTAGGCCTGACCATAGATGGTTCTGGTGCTATGAAGGAGAAATGTAGGCCTGACAACAGATGGTTCTGGTGCTATGAAGGAGAAATGTAGGCCGGACAGCAGATGGTGCTTGTGCTAAGAAGGTGAAATTTAGGTCGGACAACAGATGGTACTGGTGCTATGAAGGAGAAATGTAGGCCTGACAATAGATGTTTCTGGTGCTATGAAGGAGAAATGTAGGCCTGACAATAGATGTTTCTGGTGCTATAAAGGAGATATTTAGGCCTGACAATAGATGGTGCTCGTGACATAACACAGAAATATGTAGGCCTGACAACAGATGGTTCTCGTGCTATCACGGAGAAATATGTAAACCTGACAACAGATGGTTCTGGTGCTATGAAGGAGAAATATGTAGGCCTGACAACAGATGGTTCTCGTGTTATGACGGAGAAATATGTAGGTCTGACAACAGATGGTTCTCGTGTTATGAAGGAGAAATATGTAGGCCTGACAACAGATGGTTCTCGTGTTATGAAGGAGAAATATGTAAGCCTGACAACAGATGGTTCTGGTGCTATGAAGGAGAAATATGTAAGCCTGACAACAGATGGTTCTCGTGTTATGAAGGAGAAATATGTAGGCTGACAACAGATGGTTCTCGTGTTATGAAGGAGAAATGTAGGCCGGACAGCAGATGGTACTGGTGCTATGAAAGAGAAATGTAGGCCTGACCATAGATGGTTCTGGTGCTATGAAGGAGAAATGTAGGCCTGACAACAGATGGTTCTGGTGCTATGAAGGAGAAATGTAGGCCGGACAGCAGATGGTGCTTGTGCTAAGAAGGTGAAATTTAGGTCGGACAACAGATGGTACTGGTGCTATGAAGGAGAAATGTAGGCCTGACAATAGATGTTTCTGGTGCTATGAAGGAGAAATGTAGGCCTGACAATAGATGTTTCTGGTGCTATAAAGGAGATATTTAGGCCTGACAATAGATGGTGCTCGTGACATAACACAGAAATATGTAGGCCTGACAACAGATGGTTCTCGTGCTATCACGGAGAAATATGTAAACCTGACAACAGATGGTTCTCGTGTTATGAAGGAGAAATATGTAGGCCTGACAACAGATGGTTCTCGTGTTATGACGGAGAAATATGTAGGTCTGACAACAGATGGTTCTCGTGTTATGAAGGAGAAATATGTAGGCCTGACAACAGATGGTTCTCGTGTTATGAAGGAGAAATATGTAAGCCTGACAACAGATGGTTCTCGTGCTATGAAGGAGAAATATGTAAGCCTGACAACAGATGGTTCTCGTGTTATGAAGGAGAAATATGTAGGCCTGACAACAGATGGTTCTCGTGTTATGACGGAGAAATATGTAGGCCTGACAACAGATGGTTCTCGTGCTATGAAGGAGAAATGTAGGCCGAACTACAGATAGTACTGGTGTTATAAAGGAGAAATGTAGGCCTGACAACAGATGGTACTGGTGATATGAAGAAGAAATGTAGGCCTGACAACAGATGGTACTGGTGATATGTAAGAGAATTGTAGGCCTGACAACAGATGGTACTGGTGCTATGAAGGAGAAATGTAGACCTGACAACAGATGGTACTGGTGATATGTAAGAGAATTGTAGGCCTGACAACAGATGGTACTGGTGATATGTAAGAGAATTGTAGGCCTGACAACAGATGGTACTGGTGCTATGAAGGAGAAATGTAGGCCTGACAACAGATGGTACTGGTGATATGTAAGAGAATTGTAGGCCTGACAACAGATGGTACTGGTGCTATGAAGGAGAAATGTAGACCTGACAACAGATGGTACTGGTTCTATGAAGGAGAAATGTAGGCCTGACAACAGATGGTACTGGTGCTATGAAGGAGAAACGTAGGCCTGACAACAGATGGTACTGGTGCTATGAAGGAGAAATGTAGGCCTGACAACAGATGGTACTGGTGCTATGAAGGAGAAATGTAGGCCTGACAACAGATGGTACTGGTGCTCATTCATTCATTCATTCCTTTGCATGTCCCTTGCGGAACTTTGCTTCCCAAACAGCACTCCTGTAGGCCTCTCGGTTGTGAGCAAGATGGCCTGCTGCTGCTGCATCCATTTCCAGATCATCAACGATGTCTTGCAGCCATCTTCGTTTCGGTCTTCCTCTTTTTCTTTTTCCCATTATGTATCCTTCCAATACGGTCTTCTCTAAATTATCATGACGTTTAATGTGGCCAAAATATTTAAGTACTGGTGCTATGAAGGAGAAATGTAGGCCTGACAACAGATGGTACTGGTGATATGAAGGAGAAATGTAGGCCTGACAACAGATGGTGCTCGTACAATGGCGGAGAAATATTTAGGCCTGACAACAGATGGTGCTCGTACAATGACGGAGAATTATGTAGGCCTGACAACAGATGGTGGTTGTGAGATGGCAGGGAAATTTCTGAATTTGCTGTTCGGGTCTCAGGATATACCACATTTAATGAAATGGAGCCACTGTTGCAGTCATTGAGAAAAAAAAAACAAGATGCTAAATCAATTAAAGAAAGTACTTTATAAAGTGGTTAAGATTATTAATTGTTTTGTATCTCAAGGTCTGAACTCGCGAATTTTATCAGAATTCTATGAAGACATGGGAAGGCAGCATACACAGTTACTTCTACGTACTGAAGTGCCTTGGCTGTCAAAGTGGAAGATAGATTCTCTGAGTTAATTGATGAAATACACCTGTTTCTGATAGATTCAAATTTTCCTTTCGATCAGTTTTATATTTTCTCCTGGCTTTGTATGGGGGCTTATTAAGGACATATTTTCACTTGTCTGAGACCTCCCAACACAGGACTCCAAGCTGCTGACCTTAGCTTATTTGTTGTTTAAGAAAATATTGAGGCAGTGATTATAAACAAACTACACTACTTGGCAACCCGACTTAAAGGTGACATATTCAGTAAAGGTCGCATATTCAGTAAATGTGGCATATTCAGTAAATGTGGCATATTCAGTAAATGTGGCATATTCAGTAAATGTGGCACATTCAGTAAATATGGCATATTCCGTAAAGGTGGCATATTCAGTAAACATTTCAACAACACTGCAGACATTTCTGGAGTCTAAGGAAGAAGATCTGCAGTCACAAGTTCAACATCACAAAATATCGGCGTGAGTTAGCCACTACCTTCAGTGATCACTTCCCTCACGAAAATTAAAACCTCATGGATAAGGAATCTTCTTTCACGTGCTGATGATGTACAGGTAACGAGTCTGTCCGTGGAAGAGCAAGGTGACGTTGCTGTTGCATCTTGTTATGGTTCATTGAAAAAAAAACTTTTCAAATAACGCAGACTGGAGCAATTCTGGGTGAAGTTTCTTTTGTTGAGAAGCATCTAGTTCCCTCGTGTTCCACATATCTTTATAAAAAGAGTAAAAAGAGGCAAGATCTCTCTCACCATATTTAGGTTGATTAGCTGTCACACATTTCATATTCTGTTCATTTGTCAGAATAAGTAGGATTGTTAATTCCTGTCTGTTTAAATTATTTTTACATTTCACCACGTTTTTACTATGTTTGTACTATATTTGTACTACGTTTTGAGCGTCGTACGGCGTTTACATATTAATGGTTACTCATGTTTTCTGACAAAAAAGAATTCTTTAGCATTTAAGGAACATATATGCCACACATATACATAGAAGGAAGCGCTGGGAAGAAGTATAACAGTTTGCATACCTCGGCTGCTACATAGAACAGGGTGATGACACTAGGAAAGAAGTTCGAATTAGAATTCCAAAAGCAGCACTGACCTTCAAGAACCTTGAGAACATATGGCACTCAAAAGTTATAAGCACAAAAGGAGTTATGATTATTCAATTCAAATGTAATATCCACCCTCATTTATGTATGCGAAAGCTGGAAAACAACTAAGGAAATAAACAACACATTAGACTCTTTTGAAAACAAATACCCAAGGAAAATACTCGGTATCAAGTGGAACGAATTCAAGAACAACGCAGGGATAAAGCAGATTGATGAACAACAATCTGTCTCATGAGTGATCAGAAAACAGAGATGGACATATGTCGGTCACGTGATAAGAGGAAACAGTTAGGTAATCCCCAAACAAGCTATCAAGTGGAACACAACAGGCCAACGAAAAAGAGGTCGAACACGTGAAGCTCTAAAGAGGACATTGTTAAGAGAGGCCAAATTAGTAGACATAAAATCCCTTGATGAGGGTGAAAAACTCGCCGGATTAAGGAAAACTTGGCGAACTAGCAAGCGAGCCCTATATGATGCTTAACGGCACGGGAAGGATGTAAGAAGTAAGATATGTTGTAAGTTGCAAGTTTCCCCTCAAAGTTATATAGGAAAGTAAAGGCTGCATATGAAAAAATTTGCAGGAGATGAAAACTCTGTATCATCTTATCAACTGGGTCCCTCAAATAATGATGATGATAATATCCACTTTTTGTGTGAGAATTAAGTAACTACTGTCATTATCATATCAGTATTACTTTTAATTAAATTCGCATTTTCCTTGTGTACCTTATTTTCTAAAAGTAAATTATTTCCTAGATAAATTGAGGGAAGAAAAGACAGGAAGACAGAGAGAGAGAGAGAGAGAGAGAGAGAGAGAGAGAGAGACAGGCTGTCAGTGTGGCTAGAAAGAAAGTCATACTCAAGATCTCATAATCAAGTCTAAAGATGGGGAATTGTAGAGAGAAATGATCGCCTACGCCACGCGGCACGACATTGGATTGATTGACTGATTGATTGATTGATACTAGGATGTACGTTATGGTTATCATTAGTACTATCTGCTATGTTTGTTCAATGTATTAATGTAACAAAATACTAATAGAACAATACAACAGGTAATCACAACAGTAGGAGAACCGCTGACACTCAAATTTAGCGAGATCAAACAAATACATATTTATTATGAAGAGAATGGATGATGATCAGTGAAGATGTAAAAAATAGTGAGTATAACAACTGAACACTTCACTCCTTTCCATGGCGAGAACTAGTTCGCCATATAAGGAAGAGAGATGGTAACACTCGCTCTCACATAAGATGGCAGTCATACATCATGAAAGAAAAATTACACCAACTTACAAGCTCTATAAAACGTTCTCCATGAAGCAACAATGACGCACTACATACATTGTAAGTATCGGACTATTCAAGCCCCACATTATTCTCAAGAAAAGTGAAACAATTTTTACATTCTTCAGGTTAAATCAGCACTAGGTGGATCCATGGCAGAAGCAAGAAACTAAGCTCACGTTGACCTTACTCTAAATACTACACGCTTCAGTGAGCACGGTTCTGTCAAATACTACACGCTTCAGTGAGCACAGTTCTGTCACAGTTTTTACATTCATATTCTATCATCAACTATTTATATTTATATAATCTATTCTCATATCTTAGTACCCCAATCAAATTTAAACAAAAATCTTATATAATATCCGTATTCTTTCTTTCCAATCCTTAAATATCCCCAAACATTTCTATCCTAAATCTTCCAGAAGTTTCTGTCTCGTGCAAGGCCAAAAAGCGTGAATCTACATTTCTGCGTGTCTATTTGAGAATCTTCTGTTCACTCAAAGTCTAAACTCCGTGAAAATTAGCTGTCTGCTACCTTGAACCAGTTCTAAGAAAAAAAAACAATCTCATATTATAGTTTTCCTGTAGTTAAATTTGATAAATGTGTCCTAAATAACACTATTACTAGTTCAATTTCTCGGGGACTGGACATATCAAAAATAACCTTGACTCGTATCAAAACTGAATTCTCGTTGACCTATTCTATGACAATATTATAAGGGCGTTAACCAACAACTAAATTTAACTGTGATTATATCCCCTATATTGTTTATAAAGTATAGAATTAAAGAAATCTGTTACAAGTGCTCGTTTTGTTTCAGTAAAGGTGTAATCTGTCCAATAACCTGATTTTCTTTTAAAGCTTATGTTCTCAGTCTCGGCGTCAACTATCATGAGAATGGTACTGTGAACGTAGATATCTGAAACATTTCAGGTCAACTATCATGAGAATGGTACTGTGAACTTAGATATTTGAAACATTTCAGGTCAACTATCATGAGAATGGTACTGTGAACGTAGATATCTGAAACATTTCAGGTCAACTATCATGAGAATGGTACTGTGAACTTAGATATCTGAAACATTTCAGGTCAACTATCATGAGAATGGTACTGTGAACTTAGATATTTGAAACCATTCTGGGCCTGTTTGTCCTAGCAGATCTTTGTTGCGATTTCTTCTCTCTCTGTGGTCATTACTTCCATTTTTCCAGCACTGATCTTCATGTTGTGGCTTTTGCATGCCACAGGTGAGCAGCTGTCCATGTTCTAGAGCAGGTTTTTCTCTTACGTGGCGTGACATGCTTAGTCGTCGGAAGAAAAGGACAACATTTGTGGTCCACATATTGTGGTGTGTTTTCTGAAGGCTTATGTGAGTTTATTCGGCATTATGTCTAGAGTTGGGCTGTCTGGCTGTTTTAAGCTGAGAATGTTACTACTTGTATTATTAGTGATAATCTAATCATGAAAGGCAAGCGGTCATAACGAGAATGAGGAAACAAATTAGAAAGATCTTTTGTCTTGAGTTTGAACTTTGTGATTGTGGTGTGCTGCGCCCAACAATGGCCTAGATCTCAAGGTCACGACCATTCCGGAGTAACACAGTCATAGGCGAGCATATATAGCTTTCGTGACAATATTCCAACTTTTTACTGCCAAAAAAGCTAGTAATGCTCCAAAATATATACAGAAATATCTATATGTCAAATACTACACGCGTCAGTGAACACAGTTCTGTAAAATACTACACGATTCAGTGAGCACAGTTCTGTAAAATACTACACGATTCAGGGAACACAACTCTGTCACATACTTTACTTTCATATTTTATCATCAACTATTTATATGTCTTTTTTTTCTCGATGACTGCAACAGTGCATCCATTTCATTAATTGTGGTATATCCTGGACCCGAACAGCAAATCCAGCAACTTTCCCCGTCATCTCACGAGTACAATCTGTTGTCGGGCCTACATTTCTCCTTCATAGCACGAGAACCATCTGTTATCAGGCCTACATTACTCTCAAGAAATATGGTTCTCATTCACAAATTCATTCAACGATTTAAAAAATGGACTCTGCTTTGGTGTATGCGAGTTCACATAAAAACAGATAGGTCTCCAGAACTTGTTCTTCCCATACATAGTGTGCAAAGACTAGTATGTCAGCTTTGTTTGTAGTATCAGTGCTTTCATCAAGTTGCAGTGCAAAGAAGTAGCAAGTCTGAATACAAAGAAATAGCAAGTCTGAATGCAAAGAAGTAGCAAGTCTTAATGCAAAGAAGTAGCAAGTCGTAATGCAAAGAAGTAGCAAGTCTTAATGCAAAGAAGTAGCAAGTCTTAATGCAAAGAAGTAACACGTCTTAATGCAAAGAATTAGCAAGTCTTAATGCAAAGAAGTAGCACGTCTGAAGCCCTGCAATATAGAGCATGGTTCATATCATCTGACATATCACATATTCTTCGTCTCGCGGTGTTGTTTGAAAAGGGTTCTGTAAAAAAAAGTAATAAAGTCGCTGTTGGGTTTATGACTAAACTTGACTGAACATTATTCTCTTTAATTATGACCGTTGACCCAGCTCCTTCCTCAAGTTTCCTGGTTCAATGTTTCATACAATGAATACTCTACTGGGACAGAACTACTCTCTCAATTCTCACTCTATCAAAACTAAAGTACAACAAAGTCAATAGTTGGAGGAATTTTGCTTTGAACACATCTTTTAAGAACTTTAATTTCTTTCAGGCATCAACAACATAGGTTCTTCCTCGATACTACAGGTAGACAGAGTTGTATGGTGCAGTTTTACAAAGCGATAGAGGGAATGAGAGAAGCGAGGAAAAACACCCACAAAAAAAAGAAAAGAACATACAACGTTCAATATTTCGGCCTCAGCCCTTTTCAAGGATTACATAAAAAACCATAAAAGAAAAAAGTGATGAAAATGAAGAACTTAGCTTTGAGGCATCCCTCCCTCTACACAACAGAATGCACAGGGGCTACAAAACCGCGCGCATCAGAAACAGGTGGGGGAAAAGTTCTTTCTTCCAGACAAGAGTAACGGGATGTTAACATTTCACAGGGAACATGTAAAAACAAGGACCTTGAATTTTGTCACCAGGTCAGGTTACGCTGACACTCTGGGACTCGTTGACCACGAATTAATTTAAGAGATAAGTATTTTAAAAAAGGCAGAGAATCAATAGGCAGCCATCAGGGTAGAAAATATAGCAGGCAAACATCAACTAATAAATCAAGGAGCAAGCTTGTGTCCTATCACCAAATTTGTTCCCACTGTACAATGAGAATATGATAGAAATAAAGAAGTAAACCAGGAATTTTAGTTGGTAGATGAAACTTGAACAACCCACGGACGAAGGATGCCACTATCACTAATTGTCAAAATTAGGAAGAGCTTAGCTAAAGTAGTAAAAGAAAACTAGAAGAAAGATTAAAGACCATGAAAGAAGAAACAAGGTTTACATCACGACAGAAGAACCCATATAAATAAAACGTTAAAAGAAATGGAACAACTTTGAAACAAGTGCTTACATTTACATATCAGGTCACGCTAGTTACATGTGATGAGAAATACACTTCTCAAATCAAGCATGGAATATGCCAAGCAAAAGAAGGGTTCAAAGTTCAAAATTCAGACTCCGGCTTCACTGCATTCGGGACAACCCCATATATGGCCCGTCGCATGCCGCAGCTTCCATCCAAGAAAGCAAAAGCAGCGTTACAGCAAATTAGAAACAAGAGCAATGCATCTTTGTCACTGAAGTTTAGAAATAGAGCCCATCCTACTTTATAGAAGTGAGGCATGGACAACCAACATATTCAATGAAAGATCATTAGAGGCAACCATTTTTTTTTATATAAATAGGAAACAACGAGGCTTTCGTACGGTAAAGTAAGAGAACACAGTTTTGTAGGTTTAGACCTCGAAAAAATCGTAGACAAAGCACTTTAATGAGACAGGAGAGAAAGAAAAATCAGAAGATTCGAACACGGACTCCGGTAGGACGAGCAGCCGTCTAGCCACGAGAGAACAGCGTACTAACGAAATGAGCCAGCTAGAGGCAACAGAGATGTGGTTTCTTAGAGCAATATAAAGAATGCTATGGACAGGAAAGATAAATGGAAAGAGAGGCAGTGGAAGACCAAGAGAAAAATATCACAGACAGCCTAAACTGATGGTACAATTAAAATCTGATGGAAAATATCAAGAATCGAGATCATTGGAGAAAGATAAACGTCAATGTCTAGCTTTATGGCACATGATAGTGATGCTTTAGTATGTTTCACATATTATTGAAGGTGTAGACCAGAGGCTGAATGTAAATGTTTATCATTTTAATCTTCTTCGTATTCCTTATCTATTTATTACTTCTTGTGTTAAACTAAATGTTTGGAAGATGACCGAAAGTTGGTGATGGAAGGTAGAATATCAAACGCTCTTCAACACTTAAAGTTTGCTCTTCCGTTTTGTCTAATTTTTTGTACACTGTAAATCAAGCTTGCGTATCGGTTATTATTATTATTATTATTATTAATTTGCAGAAAAAAAAAGAAAAATAAGACCGTTAGGAGACGAGAAGTCGCTACAAAATTATGACCCTTGAGATTACTGTTAAAAGATGTTTAAAATAATTATCTTTTCAATCTTGTGACCTAAATATTAGAAATGCGACACATTTAAAATTTAAGTTAGGAGGATTTAAGCTCTCTTCACGGTTTGTTTTATTCTACATGGAGATATGGATTGTTACAGCATAATGAGAAGAATCTTAGTTTAGAAATAAGACCTCAGAAATTTGGTTGGACAAAAAAACGATGATTTGCTACTCGGACACATGTCATGACTCAAACGGCTTCCCATACTCGAGGGACAGGGTGCTCAACTCTGACAGGGAAAACTGAGTATGCAGCAGTTACAGTTCACCAAGGTCCTGATACATTTTTAAAAAATTATGAGTTCACCAGTTTTTGAAACTAAAACTTTGAAGGTAAGCAGTGCAGTACTGTTGGTGACAATGACTAAGGAGATATTGGGGAACACTGCCAAGAAATAAAGTATAGCTTAGATAGTGGTCCCCCACCTGGTGTAGGTGTACCCCTGGGTGACGTTGCATGACGTTTAAGATGTATGCGAGAAGAACTTGACTAATGGCGAAATAATGATTAAAAAAACAACAACTATAAGTGTAACAAGTGGTTTTGCTAATATGAAGGGGTACAATGTATGGAAACAGGCTGTCAATGGGTTCGCAAGCGGAAGAAGGCTGAGAACCACTGGCTTAGATGTTCTCCTGACAATAAACGGAGACATACGCACAAAAAAGCTTTAATATTTTTATTTCAAATAAAATTTCCAATAAGAGAACAACACGTTTGTAGCTATGTCATTTTTTGTATAATAAATGTTTGAAATCAGAGAAAGCTCTACCCTCACAACGTACAGTAAACAATATCAGGCTTAAGACGGTCTATGTCGAGTTATGACAATCCTTTTTTATGGACAACTTTGTTTAAAAGTTCAGATTGAAATGTTCAGCTCAGACGTGGTCGGCAAATGTTTGCTGGTATGTATGTTTATATCTTATCTTATATCCTTTCCGTGTCATTAAACGTCACATAGGGCTCGCAAGGTAGTTCGCCAATTTTTCCTGTCTTCGGCGAGTTTTTCAACCTCATCAAAGGATTTATTGCCTGTTAATTTGGCCTCTCTTAACAATGTCCTCTTCAGAGTTTCACGCGGTCTGCCTCTTTTTCTTCGACCTCTTGTGTTCCACTTTGATAGCTTGTTTTGGGATTCTCTGATTATTTCTTCTCATCAAGTGACCAACATATGTCCATCTCATTTTCCTGATCACCCATGAGACTGGTTGTTGTTCAGTCATCTGTCTTATCTCTGCATTGTTCTTGAATTCGTTCCGCTTGATGCTTACTATTTTTCTTAGGCATTTGTTATCAAAAGAGTCTAATTTCTTGTCTATTTCTTTAGTTGTTTTCCAGCTTTCGCAAGAATAAATGAGGTGGATATTACATTTTAATTGAATAGTCTTAACTTGTCTTAACTTGTTTATATATTACTCCTCAAAAGTTGTGCCTTACATTTTTGTTTTCAACAACTTGTTTATATACTACTCCTCAAAAGTTAAGTCCTACACTTTTGTTTTCAACATTTTTATATGAGCTGATATAATGAGACGATAAACAATAATTTCGTTGAAACCAAAATTAAGATATGATTCAGGCGTTCTGCCGACCAACGCAGGTAAACAAACAGTGCTGATTCCCGATGTCACTTTTCATTCATTTTAAAATTGCTGATATAAGGACGCTTTTGCCAGTTGCAACAACCATGCACTGGAGAATAAGTCGTAGCACCATAGAAGGCGTTCAGGCTATTGTGTGTGTTGAGTAAGGCGAACAGGCTTGTCAGGGTGTAAGAAGTTTGGGAGTATTGCAGTCTACCATCTAAAGCAGAGGTTCTCAGACTCTTTTGCTTCACGGCCCTCATTTAAAAGTCAAACATTTTTGCGGGCCACAAATAAAGTGCTTTATATTTGCAAGCTATAAATCTAATTTTATAAAGTATTATGTCATATTTTCTCTACATGTATAACTGCATATTCATTGCTACACAAAAGTTTTTTCATTTACCTTAAAGATGGCACTGTTTCTGGTTGGATAGCATGTCTATTCTGGCTGGAATTTGTGATGAACACACTCGAAGATCATCGTCCACGTTCATTCTTGAACGATATTTGTTTTTATGGCAGTCAATGCAGAAAATGAAACTTCGTATAAATAAGTTGTTGAAAAGGTAGAAGAACTTACATCCCCCGGGCTGGCAAAAATGGGTATTCCAGCGAAACAGTGTACCAAAAGGAAGAAATAACCACAGCGGGATCGTTAAATTTGATTTGTAATGTGCGATCGCTAGACAGTTCCACTAATTCTTCTTGTGCACGACCGGTTATATCAGAGAATGCACACTGAAAAGGAATACTAATCCAGTTGTACGCTTTAATGTCTCGGACGTGAACTATTTGTTCAAATATTCAGCAAGAGATGTCAGATGCGCTTTTATTACACCTGTGACCCCTTCCAGAATCTCGCCATTTACTCATTGCTCTCTATAAATTCACAGAACAAGTGAAACATGTCTTGTGATTTGTTCTCGAGTCGCGTGCGCCAAAGTCGCAGTTTCTTCTTAAAGGCTGCAACTTTGTCGTATATCTTGAGTATACTGGCATCTTTACCCTGCAGTGATATGTTCAAACTGTTCAAAGGCTGCAACTTTGTCGTATGTCTTGAGTATACTGGCATCTTTACCCGGCAGTGATATGTTCAAACTGTTCAAAGGCTGCAACTTTGTCGTATGTCTTGAGTATACTGGCATCTTTACCCTGCAGTGATATGTTCAAACTGTTCAAAGGCTGCAACTTTGTCGTATGTCTTGAGTATACTGGCATCTTTACCCGGCAGTGATATGTTCAAACTGTTCAAAGGCTGCAACTTTGTCGTATGTCTTGAGTATACTGGCATCTTTACCCGGCAGTGATATGTTCAAACTGTTCAAAGGCTGCAACTTTGTCGTATGTCTTGAGTATACTGGCGTCTTTACCCGGCAGTGATATGTTTAAAAAGGCTAAAAATATCAGCAAGGTATGCCAGCATGGCAAGCCACTCAATATCATCGACCTTACCTGCCAGGTCGAGATTGTGTTCTGTCAAAAACTGCAACAATTCTGAACGAAGCTAAAACACCCTTGCAAGAAATTTTCCTCTAGAGTTTGCCGAGTGCAATAGGAGATACGTGTGTTCCGCATCTCAATCAATACAAAGTTGAGCAAATAATCGACTCTTCACTGTTATAGTTTTTATGAAGTTTACAATTCGAACACAGTCTTCGAGTACAGATCCCAGAGTTTCATTCAACTTCTTTGAAGCGAGTACCTCACGATGGATCATGCAATGGATGCCTACAATCTCGGGTGACACTTGCTTTAAGAGAGTTACAACACCAGTGTTATGGCCAGTCATTGTGGCAGGACCGTCGGTGGAAACACCTAAGCAATTCGTCTATTGCAGTCCAAAAGTTGTGAAAAAGATCGTTTAAAACGCGAAATATTTCATCGGCCGTCTTTGTCGCTGGCAGTGACTTCCAAAAAAAAAAAAAAAATTTCCTCTTGCGTACTGTTTTGCCAACAATATCGAACATAAACAAGCAGCTGTGACTCACTGGCGATCTCAGTTGTTTTATTTGACTGAATGCACACTTAGCGATTGTAATCGTTCAAGTTAGCTGATCGACAATGACCTCGGACATTTCAGATATTCTTCTGCGGATAGTATCGTTCGAGATGGGAATGGTTTTCAGTTGATTTTGCGTATTCTAGCCGAACAATACGTCACAAATCTCAACAGCGGCTGGCATGATAAGATCTTTTCAAATCGTGTGCAGTTTCTTTGATTTTGCGATTCTCTGGGCAATTAGGTACCATGCTTTAAGGAGTTGTTTTGTTGAGAGTAGCTCTTCTTTTTAACACTGTCTTCTGTTTACTATATTCCTCGGCTTTACGTTGCAAAAATTATTTGGTTTTATTCTGTAGATCTGGATGTCTTGTAGTTAGATGACGACGCAATTTCGTCGGCTTCATTGCCTCATTAGTGAGGAATTGCAAACAAATAAAAGACTCTGGCAGATTTTGGCCATTTGTTGATGGAACGAAAGCGTACTTAATATACTTCACATAATATTTTCCAGCGTATTTAGTTTTCTTACAATTATCAACGTTAACTTCGTCTCAACCACACTGACCTTCGCTGCCACTACTATCGCGTTTTTTTACGTTTTTCACAAATCGACCCATTTTAGTGCCTAAAGTTTTAAAGTTTAAAAATTAGAAAAAGGCTATCTGAAAAGTCTCCACAATCACTACGTGGGTTACTGGAATCCGTTGATTAATTCAATACAAATTACTCACAGCATCAAGACCGAATAGCGGCTCTCAAGCCAACGACATATGATTTTTAAATTAAAACAATTGCTGAGAATTATATTTCACTTCTGCTCTCTCGCAGAATCTACGCCGACTGTTCTCTAAAATTACATTGTAAAACTGCACGTTTTAGCAACACGATTAGAAAGACGCCGGTGTTGCAGTTCAGAAGCGATGCCGTCTTTTTATGTAGGTCGCATTTCTGTTTGATGCTGGAATAAACACTATCTGGACCATCCTTTCTCAATAGCCGCACTGCAGATATACTTATAAAGTGACCTAGAATTCTACGGCTTGCATTCATGCAGTCTGCCCATATGCATTGTGTGAGAAATGTTGAATATTTTTTTTTATTTTATCAACTGTTTTTTTTTTTTTTTTGCTTTGAGACTTCATTGCGGCCCACAATACTCCTTGCCCCGGCCCATGGGTTGAGAACCACCGATATAAATACTTTTGGAGAGATTTAGAGCCACCAGAGAAGTAGAAAACTGAAACCATTCAAGGCGTCCACGTTGTAGGAGCCGGCAGGATGACAGATATCTCTTGTTGTCTGCCCTTGGTCACCTGTACCACTCTACGACGTCAGCTGATGAATACTGGAAGCAGCAGTGTGACAGTTTGCAGGCGCTTGCAAGAGTTCAGACTTGCATGACGAAGACCAGAAGTCAGATTCCCCCTCACTTCAGCTCACAGCAGATCCCGCTTTGCCTGGCATCGTGAGCACATCAGGTGGACAAGCCGCCACTGAAGTCAACTCCTATTTACTGATGAGCTCTTCAAAACATAAAACAACTAAAGAAGCTGTGGAGAGGAACAGACAGAACTACAAAAAATAAGATTTTTAAGGGCATGCATCTTTAGCATCTCAGCATATGCCTGTGAGACCTGGACACTTAACAAAACAGCTGAGAAACACATAAATGCCTTTGAATGTAAGTGCTACAGAAGAGTTCTTCAAATATCATACACAAAAAAGAACAAAAATATCCATACTACAAGAACTTGTGCGTAATAGTGAAGAAGGATGGCTAGTAAAGAAAATTAAACAGAGAAAACTTAAATATTTTGGAAATATTAAACGACATGATAATCTAGAGAAGACCATCTTGGAAGGGTACATAATTGAAAAAGAAAGAGAGGAAGTCCAAGGCGAAGATGGCTGCAAGACATCGTTGATAAATGGATTCATCTGAAACAGGGCATCTTGCTTACAACCGAGCGGCCTACAGCAGAGCTGTTAGGGAAGCCTACAGGAGAGCTGTTAGGGAGGCCTACAGCAGAGCTGTTAGGGAGGCCTACAGGAGAGCTGTTAGGGAGGCCTACAGCAGAGCTGTTAGGGAGGCCTACAGGAGAGCTGTTAGGGAGGCCTACAGGAGAGCTGTTAGGGAGGCAAAGTTTCGCAATGGACATGCAAATGACTTATGACCCGCTTCGTTCTGTCATTTAATTATGAGAGGCTCGTGTTTAGAGAAGGCAAGGAGAGTGTCATCAGTAAAATGACATTGATGACACAATTCTAGAAGTGAATCGCTATAGAGGAGGTTCTGTCATGAGCTTCAGTCCACAAGGCAAGAGCTCTCTTAATTTCATCCAAGCCACACTGACTGGCCTAGGTACCAGGATGAGATGTCGTGACCTCTAATTCAGCCTGCTCTGGCGCCTATGGTTAGTGATGCAGTCTTGCAGGATGACAATGCTTGACCTCTTCCAGCTCGTAGCGTTAATGACGTCATTCAGTATCAGGATGGAGTGGCCCGATAGTTCGCTTGATCTTGCTTGAACTGTACATCTCTGGAGCGATCCTAGGCGGAAATATCAACTAATCACTCCCCTCTAGTTGATGTTGCACATCTGTCTCCGATTCTTCATAAAGATTTACAGACCATTCTGCAGGATGTTCTTAGAGCCCCTGTAGACTTCACGAGACAAAGATGTATCGAATGTCTGGCCGACAATGGTGGTTATACAAGAATTTGATAGATCAAATGTTCAATACTTATTGTGTGACTTTTCTGATGATGGGTGACCTACTTCTCAGACTTATAAATTGTGTATGAATTATCACATCTACATAAGAGTTGAATGAATTTGTTGCATTTTAAAGTCAGTTAATTCTGATATTAATTTATCTGATATTGCCTTCACATTACGTTTTAGACAAGGGTGTTAGCAAGTGGTCTTTAACCTTTGTGCAGTGGTATATAAGTACTAGGACAGTTCTCACCTGTTATTCTTACATTGATCTTTAACTTTTGTGCAGTGATATATACGTACTAAGGACAGTTCTCACCTGTTATTCTTACATTGATCTTTAACTTTTGTGCAGTGATATATACGTACTAAGGACAGTTCTCACCTGTTATTCTTACATTGATCTTTAACTTTTGTGCAGTGATATATACGTACTAAGGACAGTTCTCACCTGTTATTCTTACATTGATCTTTAACATTTGTGCAGTGATATATAAGTACTAAGGACAGTTCTCACTTGTTTGTCTTACATTGGTCTTTAACTTTTGTGCAGTGATATATAAGTACTAAGGACAGTTCTCACCTGTTTGTCTTACAAGATTGTGAGTGAACTCGTCGTTTCAAGCTGAATAGTTTCTGGTTTTCACAGGTATCACAATGTGAGGGAGTACTGTATTTAAGTATTGTTCAGTGTTGGTCACCTTGTTAGTTACCCTAAATCAAAGACTCTCAAGTTGTAAATATTTCAGCGGAAACACTTTATTTAGAAAATTGTGTTAACAATACTTTAGGTGACCTTGTTGCCATGGAGACATCTAGAGGTTTTGGTGTTAGCGTCCTATTTTCCTTGACCTGTCGGTACACATGATAGAGTGATGTGGTCAGTATCATGCCGGGCCTCTTTCCTCCTCCAGACCTAGAATAAGCCAAGTACTCTCTTCACTCAGCTGGACATCTGTTTACAGGTTAAATTTGTCCGATGGAAAGTCCTTGTTGTGCATCATATATGATCATTGATTGTGCTCGAACGAGAGTAAGAAAAAGTTGCAGGTAAATGTGACTTAGACGAAGTCCGTGAGTAGACAGCATTTTGCTGTCATTGACGTAGAAAGGTTTGCCTTCTCTAAGGTTTGTCGTAAACAAAATTCAGACAGGAATCAGGAAAAGAAAAGCAAAAACATGATTCGATGACTTTCAGATTTATGTGGATGTTATGTGTTATTGTGAGATTATGTATATCTTAAAGATTCATGTACAGTGTGTATGTTGAATTATTATGTTATTAAAATGTCGGTTCTGTCCCATGAATATGACCAGTTAAGTTCAGGTTATTTCTACAAGTACAGCAGATCTTTGTCGGTCATGGTAATATGTCAGTGTAACATAATTCCCCATATTCTAACATTCATCTAGGAGAGAAGAGTATCTTATCTAACAATTATAGGAGAGAAAAGTATCTTAACTAACAGATCTAGAAGAGAAAAGTATCTTACCTAACAGATCTAGGAGAGAAAAGTATCTTACCTAACAGATCTAGGAGAGAAAAGTATCTTACCTAACAGATCTAGGAGAGAAAAGTATCTTATCTAATAGATCTAGGAGAGAAAAGTATCTTATCTAATAGATCTAGGAGAGAAAAGTATCTTAAATAATAGATCTAGGAGAGAAAAGTATCTCATCTAATAGATCCAGGAGAGAAAAGTATCTCATCTAATAGATCTAGGAGAGAAAAGTATCTTACCTAACAGATCTAGGAGAGAAAAGTATCTTACCTGAAAGATCTAGGAGAGAAAAGTATCTTACCTAACAGATCTAAGAAAGAAAAGTATCTTACCTAACAGATCTAGGAGAGAAAAATATCTTATCTAATAGATCTAGGAGAGAAAAGTATCTTATCTAATAGATCTAGGAGAGAATAGTATCTTAACTAATAGATCTAGGAGAGAAAAGTATCTTATCTAATAGATCTAGGAGAGAAAAGTATCTTACCTAACAGATCTAGGAGAGAAAAGTATCTTACCTAACAGATCTAGGAGAGAAAAGTATCTTACCTGAAAGATCTAGGAGAGAAAAGTATCTTACCTAACAGATCTAGGAAAGAAAAGTATCTTACCTAAAAGATCTAGGAGAGAAAAGTATCTTATCTAATAGATCTAGGAGAGAAAACTATCTTATCTAAAAGGTGTAGGAGAGAAAAGTATCTTAACTAATAGATCTAGGAGAGAAAAGTATCTTATCTAATAGATCTAGGAGAGAAAAGTATCTTAACTAACAGATCTAGGAGAGAAAATTATCTTATCTGATAGATCTAGGAGAGAAAAGTATCTTAACTAATAGATCTAGGAGAGAAAAGTATCTTATCTAATAGATCTAGGAGAGAAAAGTATCTTAACTAACAGATCTAGGAGAGAAAATTATCTTATCTAATAGATCTAGGAGAAAAAAGTATCTTGCCTAACAGATCTAGGAGAGAAAAGTATCCTATCTAACAGATCTAGGAGAGAAAAGTATCTTATCTAACAGATCTAGGAGAGAAAAGTATCCTATCTAACAGATCTAGGAGAGAAAAGTATCTTATCTAACAGATCTAGGAGAGAAATGTATCTTATCTAACAGGTCTAGGAGAGAAAAGTCATCTCTAATATTTCTGTTATGTCATGTCTGTACCAAGACAGACTTAAAATGTACAGTAGAACAACTTCGTCAAAACAAAGTGAGAGAGGTGGTGAAGAATCGTGTTCAATCGGACATAACTATTCTAAACATAAAGTAACTATTCTAACCTTAATATAACTATTCCAAACATAACTATTATAACCTTAATATAACTATTCTAACTTTAATATAGCCAATCTAACTTTTACATTACTTATTTAAATTGATGTAACTGTCAGTTATGAAAGTAAACATCCTCTCGTTAATCCAGATCTGGAGAAGAATCCACTGAATGTGACATTGATATTGTCTTATGGTGTTATGCCAAGTGTTTTGACATCGGTGTTTTGGTTTGTTATTGTGCCACATATCCATCAAGTTTTGTAAACAGCGGAGATGACAGGCTGTCTAATCTAGGCCACGGACCAGGTCTCTTGTCTGTTTTACAGGTTAAAAAATTGACATGAAATCCCTTCTATTTCTTCTAACCATCTAGAAGTTAGGTAATTATTTCAATCTTTGTACAAGAGGGTATAATCAAGACTAGAAGCCCTTAACCCTGGGGGGGAGGGGGGGAGGGGGAAATAGTTTTTGGGGTCTGTAAACCTAATAATGGTAGGGAGGAAACCTAATAATGGTAGGGATGAAACCTAATAATGGTAGGGAGGAAACCTAATAATGGTAGGGAGGAAACCTAATAATGTTACGGAGGAAACCTAATAATGGTAGGGAGGAAACCTAATAATGTTAGGGAGGAAACCTAATAATGGTAGGGAGGAAACCTAATAATGGTAGCGAAGAAACCTAATAATGATAGGGAGGAAACCTAATAATGGTAGGGAGGAAACCTAATAATGATAGGGAGGAAACCTAATAAAGTTAGGGAGGAAACCTAATAATGGTAGTGAAGAAACCTAATAATGGTAGGGAGGAAACCTAATAATGATAGGGAGGAAACCTAACAATGGTAGGGAGAAAACCTAATAATGGTATGGAGGAAACCTAATAATGGTAGGGAGGAAAACTAATAATGTTAGGGAGGAAACCTAATAATGATAGGGAGGAAACCTAATAATGGTAGGGAGGAAACCTAATAATGATAGGGAGGAAACCTAACAATGGTAGCGAGGAAACCTAATAATGGTAGGGAGAAAACTTAAAAATGGTAGGTAGGAAACCTAATTATAGTAGGGAGGAAACCTAATAATGGCAGGGAAGAAAGCTAATATTGGTAGGGAGGAAAGCTAATAATGGTAGGGAGGAAAGTTAATAATGGTAGGGAGAAAACGTATTAATGACAGGAAAACTGATAATGATAATGGGGAAACCTAATAATGACAGGAAACCTAATAATGATAGGGAGGTAACCTTATAATGGCAAGGAGGAAACCTAATAATGACAGGAAACCTAATAATGATAGGGAGCAAACCTAATAATGACATAAAACCTAATAATGATAGGGAGGAAACCTAATAATGAGAGGAAATCTAATAATGATAGGGAGGAAAGCTATTAATTGTAGGGATGAAACCTAATAATGACAGCAAACCTGATAATAGTATGAAGGAAACCTAATAATGACTGGGCAACTAATAATGGTAGGGAGGAATCCTAATAATGACATGAAACCTAATAATGATGTGGAGGAAACCTAATAATGATTGAGAGGAAACCTAATAATGGTAGCGAGGAAACCTAATAATGGTAGCGAGAAAAGCTAATAATGGTAGGGAGGAAACCTAATTATAGTTGGGAGAAAACCTAATAATGGTAGGGAGGAATACTAGTGGTTGTAGGGGGGAAAGCTAATAATGGTAAGGAGGAAAGTTAATAATGGTAGAAAGGAAACCTAATAATGATAGGCAGGAAACCTCATAATGGTAGGGAAGAAACCTAATAATGACAGGAAACCTAATAATCGTAGGGAAAAAACCTAATAATGACATGAAACCTAATAATGATAGTAAGGAAACCTAATAATGACAGGAAAATTATAATGATGAGAAGGAAACCTTATAATGGCAAGGAGGAAACCAAACAATGACAAGAAATCTAATAATGATAGTGAGTAAACCAAATAATGACAAGAAACCTATTAACGATAGGGAGGAAACCTAATAATATGAGGAAACCTAATAATGATATGGAGGAAACCTAATAATGGTAGGAAGGAAACCTAATAATGACAAGAAACCTGATAATGGCAGGAAGGAAAACTAATAATGACTGGAAATTTAATAATCGTAGGGAGGAAACCTAATAATGATAGGAAACCTAATAATGATATGGAGGAAATCTGATAATGGTAGGTAAGAAACCTAATAATGGTAGGGAGGAAACCTAATGATGGTACGGACGAAACCTAGAAATGGTAGGGAAGAAACCTAATAATGATAGGGAACACAATTAATAATGCCAGGAAACCTAATAATGACAAGAAACCTAATAATGATAGGGGGGAAAGCTAATAATGACAGGAAAACTAATAATGATGGGGAGGAAACCTAATGTTTATGTGGAGGAAACCTAATAATGATAGAGAGGAAATCTAATAATAATAGGAAAGAAACCTAATAATGATAGGGAGGAAAGCTAATAATGACAGAAAATCTAACAATGATAGGGAGAAAACCTAATAATGACAGGCAGGAAACATAATAATCATAAGGAGGAAATATAATAATGATAGGGACGAAACATTAATAATGATAGGAGGAAACCTAATAATAATAGGGAGAAAACATAGTAATGATAGGGAGGAAACATAATAATGATAGGGAGGAAACATAATAATGATAGGGAGGAAACCTAATAATGATAGGGAGAAAACATAATAATGATAGGGAGGAAACATAATAATGATAGGGAGAAAACTTAATAATGATAAGGAAGAAAAATAATAATGATATGAAGGAAAACGAATAATGGTAGGGAGGAAATTTAATAATGACAGGGAGGAGAACTAATAATCGTAATGGGAAACATAATAATGGTAGGGAGAAAACCTAATAATGATAGTTAGGAAACATAATAATGGTAGAGAGGAAACGTAATATTGGTAGGGAGGAAACTTAATAATGCTAGGGAGGAAACCTAATATTGGTAGGGATAAACCTAGTTATGGTAGGGAGCAAACCTAATAATGTTAAGGAGGAAACCTAACATTGGTAGGGAGGAAACTTAATAGTGGTAGTGAGGAAACCTAATAATGTGAAGGAGGACATCTACTAATGGTAGGGTGGAAACCTAGTATTGTTAGGGAGGAAACCTAATATTGATAAGGAGGAAACCTAATTATGGTAGGGAGGAAACATAATAATGTTAAGTAGGAAACCTAATTATGGAATGGAGGAAACTTAATAATGGTGGGGAGAAAACCTAATTATGATAGAGAGGAAACCTAATAATGTTAGGGAGGAAACCTAATATTGGTAAGGAGGAAATCTGATTATGGTAGGGAAGAAACCTAATAATTGAGGTATGTTACCTAATAATCGTTTTCTAAAATGTGACTGAAGTTTCAGGCAAAGTTCTGTGATAGTAAATGTTCGAACAGAAATGACGTCTGGACGTTGCCTGATTCTGCTTCTAGTCACTCTGCTTCTTAGCAGCATCATAATCAGCGCAGGTCAAGATCCTCAAGTCAGGTTATCAGCTGGGACGTTCCGGGGTAAAGTTCTGACTGCTCCAAGCGGCGCCAGATACGAGTCTTACAGAGGGATTCCCTATGCGCTGCCACCCACAGGAGAAAGAAGATTTGCTGTACCGGAGCCGTACCCTGTGATTGAGGTAATACTGTACCTTCTTCTCTATGATGGAGATCAGGGCCATATACTTGAAACAAGGCCGGGGGTTAACTGCTCTATGACTGTCTTCACTTTCAGCTTTAGCGTCCACATATTTCTTTGCTTTCACCTTGACATATGATTTTACACATCGCAAAGTATGTACACATTCGCACATATAAACTAAAGACACAGTATCAAATACATATAAACACTAGACACCTTGTCAGACAAATACGGACACTAGACAACCTGTCAAACTGATAAACACTAATCATTTTGCCACAGACATAAAGAAAAAAGTTAGCCTATAACGATCCCTATGTGTCTCTAAGGTATGACAGGTATTTACCTTTTTTACTTTATAACAAACGTACCTCCTAGTCTATCATACACTCTGTTATTTGTTCAGCCAGGTTTCACAACTGACGCCTCCATTAGATACAGTCTCATCAATGTTCTTACAGAGCTGCTAGAACTCTCAGTTCACTGACTCAGTTCACTGAATCATCAGTGTTCTTCAGAGCTGCTAGCACTCTCAGTTCACTGACTCATCAATGTTCTTACAGAGCTGCTAGCACTCACAGTTCACTGACTCATAAATGTTCTTACAGAGCTTCTAGCACTCTCAGTTCAGTGGCTCATCAATGTTCTTACATAGCTGCTAGCACTCTCAGTTCACTGTTTCATCAATGTTCTTACAGAGCTGCTAGCTCTCTCAGTTCACTGACTCATCAATGTTTTTACAGTGCTGCTAGCTCTCTCAGTTCACTGTCTCAGTTCACTGACTCATCAATGTTTTTACAGAGCTGCTAGCTCTCTCAGTTCACTGTCTCAGTTCACTGACTCATCAATGTTTTTACAGAGATGCTAGCTCTCCCAGTTCACTGACTCAGTTCACTGACTCATCAATGTTCTTACAGAGCTGCTAGCACTCTCAGTTCACTGACTCAGTTCACTGACTCATCAATGTTCTTACAGAGCTGCTAGCACCCTCAGTTCACTGACTCAGTACATGACTTTAATGTTTCAGATACGTCTTCTCGGTACTGATGATCATTCCATGGAGGTTCTGTAGAATGATTATCTCCTCCTTCCTTGCAGTTCCCTTCTCTATGACGGTAGAATGATTATCTCCTACTTCCTTGCAGTTTCTTTCTCTATGATGGTAGAATGATTATTTCCTCCTTCCATGCAGTTCATTTCTCTACGATGGTAGAATGATTATCTCCTTCTTCTTTGCAGTTCCTTTCTCTATGATGGTAGAATGATTGTCCCCCCTTTCTTGCTATTACTTTCACCACGATAATAGAATGATTGTCCCCCCCTTCTTGCTGTTCCTTCCAACATGATGATAGAATGATTGTCCTCCCTTTCTTGCTGTTACTTCCACCATGATGATAGAATGATTGTCCTCCCTTTCTTGATGTTCCATCCATCATGATGATATAATGATTATCCCCCCGTTCTTGATGTTCCTTCCACCATGAAAGTAGAATGATTGTCCTCCCTTTCTTGCTGTTCCTTACACCATGATGATAGAGGGATTGTTCTCAATTTCTTGATGTTCCTTTCACCATGATAGCAGAATGATTGCCCCCTTTCTTGCTGTTCCTTACACCATGATGATATAATTATTTTCTATCCCTTTCTTGATGTTTCCTCCACAATGATAATAGAATGATTGTCCGTTCCTTTCTTGATGCTACTTTCACCATTATAATAGAATGATTGTCCCACCCTTTCTTGATGTTCCTTCCACCATGATAATAGAATGTTTGTCCCCCCTTTCTTGCTGTTCTTTCCACCATATTGGTAGAATGATTTCCCCTCTTTCTTGCTGTTCTTTCCACCATATTGGTAGAATGATTTCCCCTCTTTCTTGCTGTTCTTTCCACCATATTGGTAGAATGATTGTCCTCCCTTTCTTGCTGTTACTTCCATCATGATGATATAATGAATGTCTCCTCTTTCTTGATATTCCTTCCACCATGATGATAGAATGATTGTCCCCTTTCTTGATGTTCCTTTCATCAAGATAATAGAATGATTGTCCCCACCTTTCTTGCTGTTCCTTCCAACATGACAGTAGAATGATTGTCCCCCTTTCTTGCTTTTACTTTCACCATTATAATAGAATGATTGTCCCCCTTTCTTGATGTTCCTTCCATCATGATGATAGAATGATTGTCCCCCCTCCTTTCTTTCTATTCCTTCTACCATGATAATAGAATGATTGTCTCCCCTTTCTTGATGTTCCTTCCACCATGATGATAGAATGATTGTCTCTTCTTCTTTCTGTTCATTCCACCATAATGATAGAATGATTGTCCTCCTTTCTTGATGTTCCTTCCATGATGATGATAGAATGATTGTCCTCCTTTCCTTGCTGTTCCTTCCATCATGATGCTAGAATGATTGTCCCCCTTTCTTGCTGCTTCTTCCATCATGATGGTATATACGCTCTTTTTCTCATTCCTGGTTTACGACATACTTGATAACAAAAATCTGACTGCCTTGTTTTTTTCCTAAATGCCAAATAAAATGTCTGGTACTCCCGTATACCAACCTTCCGTTGTTACATCTGTACATCAACCTTCCGTTCTTAGATCTGTACATCAACCTTCCGTTTCCTAGATCTGTACATCAACCTTTCGTTCTTAGATCTGTACATCAACCTTCCATTCTTAGATCTGTACATCAGCCTTCCATTCTTAGATCTGCACATAAACCTTCCGTTCTTAGATTTGTACATCAACTTCCTTTCTTAGATCTGTACACTAGCCTTCCGTTGTTAGATCTGTACATCAGCCCGCCATTGTTATATCTGCAGTCCCAGCTGTTAAACCAGCAACTGTTAGTCCCAGCTATAAAAACACCAACTGTTAGTCCCAGCTATAAAAACACCAACTGTTAGTTCCAGCTATAAAACCATCAACTGTTAGTCCCAGCTATAAAACCATCAAGTGTTAGTCCCAGCTATAAAAACAGCAACTGTTAGTCCCAGCTATAAAACCACCAACTGTTAGTCCCAGCTATAAAACCACCAACTGTTAGTCCCAGCTAATAAAACTAACAACTTTTATTCCCAGCTATAAAACTAACAACTTTTAGTCCCAGCTATAAAGCTAACAACTGTTAGTCCCAGCTATAAAACTAACAACTGTTAGTCCAAGCTATAAAAGTAACAACTGTTAGTCCCAGCTATAAAACTAACAATTGTTAGTCCCAGCTATAAAACTAACAACTGTTAGTCCCAGCTAATAAAACTAACAACTGTTAGTCACAGCTATAAAACTAACAACTGTTAGTCCCAGCTAATAAAACTAACAACTGTTAGTCACAGCTAATAAAACTAACATCTGTTAGTCCCAACTAATAAAACTAACAACTGTTAGTCACAGCTAATAAAACTAACATCTGTTAGTCCCAACTAATAAAACTAACAACTGTTAGTCACAGCTAATAAAACTAACATCTGTTAGTCCCAACTAATAAAACTAACATCTGTTAGTCCCAACTAATAAAACTAACAACTGTTAGTCCCAACTAATAAAACTAACAACTGTTAGTCCCAACTAATAAAACTAACAACTGTTAGTCCCAACTAATAAAACTAAAAACTGTTACACTGTGCCTAATCATCTGAAAAGAATATGTTTAATTTATCTCATTAATTTTGTTTACATTTTTCTTTCCAAACCTTTCCCTCCAGGGCGTCTACGATGGGACAGAGTTTGGACCTGTCTGCTTGCAGCATCTGAAAGGTACAGTAAAGGGGCAGGAGGACTGCTTGTTTCTGAATGTCTTCACTCCCATAAATGTCAAGGTAATATTGTTTCTCTTGTTTCTATAGACAATAACATGTTTTTCCTGTTTCCTATTAGAATAACATGTTTTTCATTCTTTGATCAGAGAGCAGCTTGTTTTTTTAAATCAGTTTTGCTAAGCTGAATTTGTACGAACTCCCTGTAGCCGCGAGCTGGTACTCTTTGCAACCGATGCTGTGAAGGTGTTGAGGTACACCATCGTATCGGCGTGAGACCGGGTTATGGCAACTATTTTTTTCAGTCCTGGAGTACAGCTAAAAAGACAGGGGTGTGCAATGCTTCTTTAACAGACTCCACCACCATGGGGACTATGGCGTTCCCTGTCCTTTTAGCCAGGCTAGGCCTATTACTGGGGGTGCCACTGTGAACGGCCATTGGTTGTATGTCGTGGGCGGAGCCTGGCCGTTCACGTAAATCCGGGGGTGGAAGGACCATATACATAGCGAGGAACAGCGTGCTAAAGAGAAGACAATCTACAGTCTATGGCAGGGCTGAATTCGTTTCGTATGGCCATGATTATCGTGATATACCTATGCCCCAGCCGACTCACACTGTTTTGATTTAATGTGTTGTGAAATCAATGTGCTGCAGATTGTCCTTCTCGTAGCATGAGGAGATTCTATCAGATTCATGGATTATCGTTACAATTGGATGGGCACATATCTAGGTCCATCAGTGCCTTTGTTCGCATGGCTGGTATATACATAGGTCGAGATGGTATTCTGGAGATACGTAACCTGGCTGCAGCATCGGCAAATCAATGATGTGATTAGCACATCAAATTTGTGAGGTTGGGAGATGGAGTGATTATTTCAGTGCGTTAGCACACACCAGGAGATTATGTGTAATGGTATTCAGTGCGTTAACACACACCATGAGATCATGTTTAGTATGGGAGAGAGGAGTGTCGCAGCAGTTTGCTGCACGTGCAGAAGTGCAGGAACACATCGTGATCCAGAGAGACGAGTATTTTATAAGAGCAGCAGTAGGAAAGGCTAGATAGTGAGATAGCAAAACTGGATGAATGTGTGTGAATTTGCTTATGGGGGGGCCAGAGTAGCCCAGGCCAGCATCAGGCACATATATACTTTGGTTATCCTTAGAGAGTTAGTATATTACATTGATGACACATGTTGCAATATGTTATATTGATGATACATGTCATACTTGAATGTGTTGCATCGATGATACATTATATTTACGTCATGTCTTGTTGTTATCATGATGATACATGTGGATGTTCTGTGTATGTAGTGTTTGTGGTGGCGTCACTGTGATAGATGTAGAGAGTGTTAATAAATGAATGTAAATTGGTTTGCGGACTTGGTAATATGTATTCCATGTTCATGTGATGTAAGAATGTTTGTAAGATGCAGAATTAACTGGCATGCAGTATCCTTGGAGGGGAGAATCTGGGTTGGTGGTCATGGGGGTCGCGAGATCTTGGCCACGCAGGACGGTAGTACATGCCAAGAGAATGCTTGAAACAGCTGGGTTGATCTATTTCTTCTAAATCTATCCACAAAATGTAGATTTGGCGCCAGTTAAGTTTACACCACGGAGAGGTGGGACAGGGTTCGCTAACCCTAACGCTTGCATATCAGCTATCGGTCGCTAACCCTGACGCTGGCATATCAGCTATAGGTCGCTGATTGCCTCAATGGACAAGCATCTTCACCCCCTTATTTTTGCTGAGAAATAAATATGGTTGCCTTTTTTGCCAAGAAAGTAGCACGGTTTCTTTGTTTGCTAAGAAATAAGCATGGTTTTCTTTTTCGCTAAGAAAGTAGCATGGATTATTTGTTTGCTAAGAAAGTAACATGATTTCATTTTTTGCTAAGAAAGTAGCATGCTTTCTTTGTTTGTTAAGAAAGTAACATGGTTTCCGCTTTAGCTAAGAAAGTAGCATGGTTGCTTTGTTTGCTAAGAAAGTAATATAGTTTCCTTTTTTTTTTTTTGCTAAGAAAGTAGCATGGCTTCTTTTTTTTCCTAAGAAAGTAACATGATTTCATTGTTTTCTAAGAACGTAACACGGTTTGTTTGTTTGCTAGAAAGTAACTTGGTTTCCTTATTGGCTAAAAAAGTAACATGTCTTCATTTTCTACAAAGAGAACGCCATGTTATTTTTATTTTCTTATCCTCTACAATAATCTGGGGTTTTTTTTTCCCTCTCAAGCACCTTCTCTGAAAAGTTGGCTAAAACTTTCTGTGAATAGAAACATTTTCTGTGATATAATAATTTCCTACGCGCTCAGCCAGCAGACGCAAACGATCATGAAGCCATCACAGATCTTTATTCCTGACATTTTTCTGTCAGTTCAGTTGATATTGATTTATCATACTACAAAGTATTCTACATTGTAACTTTTCAAGTAACATTCAGTTTCACAATTCTAATTTCAGAAATTTTATTGTGGCTTCTTTTCTCTAACATTTCAGTCGTTTATCTTTGGTCCTGACATAACTTTGTTAGTTATTTTTGTGCCAGTGATTAAAGTATGTGACTGTCATAACTTTGTTAGTTATTTTCGTGTCAGTGATTAAGGTATGTGATTGTCATAACTTTGTTAGTTATTTTCGTGTCAGTGATTAAGGTATGTGACTGTCATAACTTTGTTAGTTATTTTCGTGTCAGTGATTAAGGTACGTGCCTGTCATAACTTTGTTAGTTATTTTCGTGTCAGTCATTAAGGTACGTGCCTGTCATAACTTTGTTAGTTATTTTCGTGTCAGTCATTAAGGTACGTGCCTGTCATAACTTTGTTAGTTATTTTCATGTCAGTGATTAAGGTATGTGTCTGTTGAACGAGAACGACGTGCATACAGTAACTGGGACATGCCGCTGAACAAGTGACTACCTTTCCGCTGTTTGTTTCTCATGTTCTTGTGAAAGTCACCTGCCCGAACGAGTAGTTTTTGTGCATAATCTCATTAGACATTGCTGAATCTCAAACAATTAGAACCCAGTATTTGCTCCTTTCCTGTAAGCTGAAATTCTGTCTTCTAAAACAAGGCAGGGTGAAAGCAGAAGATATAGAAAAGTGGAAAGTCGTTTAACCAAACTTTGATTGCAGAGAATTCACAGAATACCAATGTTTGTTCAAGTTATTTTCTATCGCTTATCCCTGAATCAGTCATGTCTCCCTACAACCAGCTCTTGTAGGTGCACGGACCCAAATATTTTTGGTAATTTAAAATGGCAACACAATACAATAATATTTTAGCGTGGACATGGTGAAATCAGTTGAAGATTTAAAAAAAAATGGAATCTATCGCAGAGATAACGGGACAAACAGTTGTAGAAAATGTATTCAAGACGATTTCTCCATATAGGGTTTAGAAGCAATGGTTTCTCCGTGTCGTGTATTTTAACTTCACCAACAGACGCTCACAGAAATACTTTGGCTGTTCATCCTAACCATCATAACAACTATTAATCTTTCTTTCTCTTCTCACAGGAAACAGCAGCTGACAGTTGTCTGAAGAGTGTGTTGGTTTTCATACATCCTGGCGGTTTTATTGTTGGTTCGTCTAATATATATTTACCAGGAGATCTCGTTACTAAGGTAATGGATTCAGTTCAGTCATTTGCAAGTCACTTGCTAAACTTTGCCTCCCTAACAGCTCTCCTGTAGGACTCGGTTATAAGCAAGATGGCCTGCTGCTGATGCATCCATCTGCAGATTATCAACGATGTCTTGCAGCCATCTTTGCCTTGGTCATCTTCTCTTTCTTTTTCCCATTATGTATCCTTCCAAGATAGTCTTTTCAAATTTCTAATGACGTTTAATGTGTCCAAAATATTTAAGTTTTCTCTCTTTAATCCTCTTTACCAGCCAGCCATCTTCAGTATTAAGTTCTTGTAGTATACATGCTACAGATGAGTTCTTCAAATATCATGGACACAAAAAAAGAACAATTATATCCACACAACAAGAACTTAATATTGAAGAAGCCTGGCTAGTAAAGAAAATTAAAGAGAGAAAACTTAATTATTTTGGACACATTAAACGTCATGATAATTTAGAGAAGACCGTCTTGGAAGGGTACATAATGGGAAAAAGAAAGAGAGGAAGACCAAGGCGAAGACGGTTGCAAGACATCGTTGATGATCTGCAAATGGATGCATCAGCAGCAGGCCATCTTGTTCACAACAGAGAGGCCTACAGGACTGCTGTTAAGGAGGCAGAGTTCCGTAAGGGACATGCAAATGAATATATTAAAGTATGGATATATTTGTTCTTTTTTGTGTCCATGACATTTGAAGAACTCTTCTATACCATTTACATTCAAAGCCATTTATGTGTTTCTCAGCTGTTTTGTTAAGTGTCCAGGTCTCACAGGCATATGTTGTGATGAGAAAGATACATACCCTTAAAAATATTATTTTGTGGTTCTGTCTGTTCCTCTCCACAGATTCTATAGTTGTTTTACTTTCTCTCTCTCTCTCTCTCTCTGAACCTTAAGTGCCCAGGGCACATGGGGCTTCCGCAAGGGTTTTCCACAAATGCCTGTCCTTCGCCTTTTTTTCTGCTCTTGCCCAGGTGAGCCCTCTATTGCTCAACATCCTTTCTGTTGTTCTTCTCCATGTCTCTTTTGGTCTACCCTTACTTCTGTTCCCCTGTGGTGTCCATCTTAGTGCTATTTTTGGTAGTGAGTTATCAGTCACTACCAAAAATAGCACTAAGATGGACTTTAATATATTCATTTTACTTTCTAAAGAGCGATAAATGTCCCACTTTTAATTTCCCTCATTGTATCTCCATTATTATTTAGTAATAATCCAAGATATTCAAACTCTCCACCTCTTCCAAGTGTTCCTCATTTGATATATATTTCAGCTGCCTTATTTGTTTTGTCAGTTATCATCAATTTAGTTTTCTTCACATTAAGACAGAGGTTTTGCTCTTCGCTGTTCTTACGGACTGACATAATAAGTTTTTCCATTCATTTTTGTGTTGTGGACAGTAATACTGTGTCACCAGCATATCTAATCTCTGGAATGTCATAGCCTCCAAATGTTATGGCATCGTAATTTTCTTTGTGTACATCTTCTCTAACATTCCTCATTATATTTTTCACACAATAACGTGTACACGCGTTAAATAAGTGTGGCGACAGTATGCAACCCTGACGGATCCCTTTGTTTATGTCAAACCAGGTTGTTGTTTCACCTTAATCTTACTGCTGCCTCAAAGCAATGATATTAAGTGAATAACATGTGTTGGATATCCCATTTTTTTCTCATTTATTTCCCAGAATGATGTATGTTACCCGTAGGATTTTGTCCTGAATGTTTTTCATTTATGTAAAGTTTTATCAGACTCCATGAGTCCACATACATCGAACCATTTAAACAGTTTCTCTCAGATATAGCAAAAAAGATTTCTATCTTTCTGGTTTTGTTCCTTGTTTTGCTTAATGAAATTTGAAATGACTGGTATAAACTAAATATAAGTTTAAGGTCATTTATTGCTAAATATATGTCGGCGATAGTCATTAGCCACAAAAAAAAATTATGTTTGGTGATGACAGATTTAACCGCCATGTGATGAAAAATGTAACTGCCAAGTGATGAAAATTTAGCTGTCACGTGATGAAAGATTTAACTGCCAAGTGATGAAAGATTTAACTGCCAAGTGATGAAAGATTTAACCACCACGTAATGAAAGATTTAACTGCCACGTGATGAAAGATTTACCTGGCATGCGATGAAAGATTTAACTGCCAAGTGATGAAAAATTTAACCACCACGTGATGAAAGATTTAACTGCCAAGTGATGAAAAATTTAACCACCACGTGATGAAAGATTTAACTGCCATGTGATGAAAGATTTAACTGCCATGTAAAGTAACAATGATATTGGTACTTGGACAGGGCGAAGAGTCGGGTGAGGATGTAGTCTTTGGCAGCTGGTCCTTGTTGATCTCCCTTCCCTGCAGTGACTTTCCATGACACTGTAATATTAGAAAACAAGATGTTCAGTGTAGAATATTTATTTATTATATTTAAGGGTTATTGAACTGAACAATAGTGCTAAACTTCAGAAACAAGCCACTACTGACATGAATTAACACAGCCAACACTGACATGAATTAACACAGCCAACACTGACATGAATTAACACAGCCAACACTGACATGAATTAACACAGCCAACACTGACATGAATTAACACAGCCAACACTGACATGAATTAACACAGTCAACACTGACATGAATTAACACAGCCAACACTGACATGAATTAACACAGCCAACACTGACATGAATTAACACAGCCAACACTGACATGAATTAACACAGCCAACACTGACATGAATTAACACAGTCAACACTGACATGAATTAACACAGCCAACACTGACATGAATTAACACAGCCAACACTGACATGAATTAACACAGTCAACACTGACATGAATTAACACAGCCAACACTGACATGAATTAACACAGTCAACACTGACATGAACTAACACAGCCAACACTGACATGAATTAACACAGCCAACACTGACATGAATTAACACAGCCAACACTGACATGAATTAACACAGCCAACACTGACATGAATTAACACAGTCAACACTGACATGAATTAACACAGCCAACACTGACATGAATTAACACAGCCAACACTGATATGAATTAGCACAACGAACATTGGCTTGAATTAACACAGCCAACAATGACGTGAATTAACACAACCAAGGCTGACATCAACGTACACAGCCGTCACTGCCATTTATTAACACAGCCAACACTGACATGATTTAACGCAGCCGACACTGACATGAATTAACACACCACTACTGATGTGAATAAAGACAGTCAACACTGACATGAATTAAAACAACCAACAATGACATGAATTAACAGACACAACGCTGACATGAATTAAAACACAAAAAAGTAACATGATTTAATACAGCCAACACTGACTAAATTAACACAGCCAACAATGACGTGAATTAACACAGCCAAAATTGACTTGAATTAACACACCCAACACTGATATAAATGAACACAGCCAACAATGACATGAATTAACACAGCCAACACAGACATGAATTAAAGCAACCAACAATGAAATTAATTAACAGACCCAACGCTGACGTGAATTAATACACAAAAAATGACATGAATTAACACAGCCAACACTGACATAAATTAAAACAGCCAACACTGACATGAATTAAAGTGGCCATCACTGACATGAATTAACACCGCCAACATTTCAATGAATTGACATTGTTCTGATTTAACACATCCACTACTGACAAGAACTAAAAAACCAAACACTTACATGAATTAACACAGTCGTCATTGACGTTAATTAACACAGCCAATATTGATGTTAATTAACACACCCTACACTGTAAAGAATTAACAGAGCGATCATTGACATCAATTAACACAGCCAACACTGACATGAATTAATGCAATCAACACGGGCATGAATTAATGCAGCCAACACTGATATGAATTAACACAGCCAACACTGATATGAATTAACACAGCCAACACTGATATGAATTAACACAGCCAACACTGACATGAATTAACACAGCCAATACTGCCATAAATTCAATACTTGTAAAGCTCTAACCTCTAGACGTTTACATAAATGAAATTTTACTTACATTCACAAAAATAACAAACAGAACAATTTAGATATAACTTAGTATTACCGCAGATAATGTTAATGAAGCATAATGTTGACAACACGTGATACTGGACTAAAATAATGAATGGCATGTGAATGTATGTCACTTCAGATACATCAAAATTTCATGTCTCTTTAGCACTTGATGATGATCAGTAACATCGAAAATGTACCAGTATTCCAGGACTAAAACATATTACACCTGACTGAACATCACATACCATCACATCACTCATAAACAAATCACATCACTCATAGACAAATCACATTACTCATAGACAAATCACATCACTCATAGACAAATCACATCACTCATAGACAAATCACATTACTCATAGACAAATCACATCACTCATAGACAAATCACATTACTCATAGACAAATCACATCACTCATAGACAAATCACGTTACTCATAGACAAATCACATCACTCATAGACAAATCACATTACTCATAGACAAATCACATCACTCATAGACAAATCACATTACTCATAGACAAATCACATCACTCATAGACAAATCACATCACTCATAAACAAATCACATCACTCATAGACAAATCACATTTATTGATCGGACCAAAACCCATCTTCGGCCTGTAATATAAATGTTGCATTTTCAACTTTAATCTTCAATTCTTCCCACACAATTTTTAAACAATTTAACATAAACTGAGGGAGCTTACTTAATAATCTTTCCTTCCACAATGCGAAGATTCTGAACACAGGTGACGAACACTGTCCACGCAGAAAATAATAATAAACGCCTTACGACACCTGGCAACGTGATCCCTATGACGCCTGACAACATACTCCCTACACCTGGCAAAATACTCCCTACACCTGACAACATACTCCCTACACCTGACAACATACTCCCTACACCTGGCAAAATACTCCCTACACCTGGCAACATACTCCCTACACCTGACAACATACTCCCTACACCTGACAACATACTCCCTACACCTGGCAACATACTCCCTACACCTGACAACATACTCCCTACACCTGGCAACATACTCCCTACACCTGGCAACATACTCCCTACACCTGGCAACATACTCCCTACACCTGGCCACATACTCCCTACACCTGACAACATACTCCCTACACCTGACAACATACTCCCTACACCTGACAACATACTCCCTACACCTGGCAACTTACTCCCTACACCTGACAACATACTCCCTACACCTGACAACATACTCCCTACACCTGGCAACATACTCCCTACACCTGGCAACATACTCCCTACACCTGGCAACATACTCCCTACACCTGACAACATACTCCCTACACCTGACAACATACTCCCTACACCTGACAACATACTCCCTACACCTGACAACTTACTCCCTACACCTGGTAACGTGATCCCTATGACGCCTGACAACATACTCCCTACACTTGACAACATACTCCCTACACCTGGCAACATACTCCCTACACCTGGCAACATACTCCCTACACCTGACAACATACTCCCTACACCTGACAACATACTCCCTACACCTGACAACATACTCCCTACACCTGGCAAAATACTCCCTACACCTGGCAACATACTCCCTACACCTGACCAGATACTCCCTACACCTGCCAACATACTCACTAGACCTGGCCACATACTCCTTACACCTGGCCACATACTCACTATACCTGGCAACATAATCCCTACACCTGGCCACATACTCCGTACACCTGGCAACATACTCCCTACACCTGGCCACATACTCCCTAAACCTGGCCACATACTCCCTACACCTGGCCACATACTCCCTACACCTGTCAAAATACTCTCTACACCTGGCCACATACTCCCTAAGACGCCAGGCCACATACTCCCTACACCTGGCAATATACTCTCTACAAATGACAACATACTCCCTACACATAACCACATACTCACTAAGACGCCTGGGCACATACTCTCTACACTTCGCAACATACTCTTTAAGATGCATAGCCACACGCTCACTAAGACACCTGGCCATATACACCCTACACCTGGCCACATACTCCATACACCTGGCAACATACTCCCTAAGACGCCTGGCCATATACTCCCTAAGAGGCCTGGCCATATACTCCCTAAGAGGCCTGGCAATATACTCCCCACACCTGGCCACATACTCCCTACACCAGGCAACATACTCCCTAATACGCCTGGCCATATACTCCCTACACCTGACAACATACTCCCTAAGACACCTGGCCATATACTCCCTACACCTGGCAACATACTCCCTAAGACACCTGGCCATCTACTCCCTACACCTGACAACATACTCCCTAAGACGCCTGGCCATATACTCCCTACACCTGGCCAAAGATTCCTTAAGACCTCTGCGCATCTACTCCCTACACCTGACAACATACTCCCTAAGACACCTGGCCATATACGCCCTACACCTGGCAACATACTCCCTAACATGCTTGGCCACATACTCCCTATGACGCCTGGCTATATACTCACTACACCTGGCCACATGCTCCCTAAGAGACTGGATATATGCTCCCTACACCTGGCCATATACTCCCTACATCTGGACATATACTCCCTACACCTGGCCACATACTCCCTAAACCTGGCAACATACACTCTACACCTGGCCACATACTCCCTACACTTGGCAAAATACTCCCTACAACTGTCAAAATACTTTCTGCACCTGGCCACATACTCCCTAAGACGCCTGGCCACATACTCCCTACATCTGGCAACATACTCAGTACACACAACCACATACTCACTAAGACGCCTGGGCACATACTCCATACACCTGGCCACATACTCCCTACGACGCCTGGTCACATACTCCCTAAGACGCCTGACCATATACTCTCTAAGACGCCTGGCCACATACTCCCTACACCTGACCACAAACACCCGAAGACGTTTGGCCACATACTCTTTAAGATGCCTGGCCATATACTCCCTACACCTGGCCACATACTCCCTAAGACGCCTGGGCATAATCTCCCTACACTTGGCCACATACTCCCTACACCTGGCCACATAATCCCTTCGATGCCTAGGCCATTTACTCCCTACACCTGGCCACATACTCCCTACACCTGGACACATACTACCTAAGACGCCTGGTTACATAATTACTACACCTGACCACATACTCCCTACACCTGACAACATACTCCCTACACCTGGTAACATTCTCCCTACACCTGGCCACATACTCCCTAAGACGCCTAGCCACATACTCCCTAAGACGCCTAGCCACATGCTACCTAAGACGGCTGGCAATATATTCCCCACACCTGACAATATACTCTTTAAGTCGCCTGGTCATATACTCCCTACACCTGGCCAAATAAGACATCTGCGCATCTACTCCCTACACTGGCCACATACTCCCTAAGACACCTGGCCATATACGCCCTACACCTGGCAACATACTCCCTAACATGCTTGACCATATACTCCTTACACCTGGCCACATACTCCCTATGACGCCTGGTCATATACTCACTACACCTGGCCACATGCTCCCTAAGACGACTGGATATATACTCCCTACACCTGGCCATATACTCCCTACATCTGGCCATATACTCCCTACACCTGGCCATATACTCCCTACACCTGGCCACATACTCCGTTATACGCCTGGCCATATACTCCCTACACCTGGCCTCATACTCCCTAAGACACCTTGCCACATACTCCATAAGACATCTGGCCATATACTCCCTACGACGCCTGGCCATATACTCCCCACACATGGCTATATACTCCCTAAGAAACCTGGCCATATACTCCCTACACTTGGCCATAAACTCCCCAAGACACCTGGATACATACTCCCTAAGACACCTGGCCATATACTCCTTAAGACTCATGGCCATACACTCCCTAAGACGCCTGGCCATATACTCACTAAGGCACCTGGCCATATACTCCCTAAGACGACGTTCCATATACTCCCTAAGACACCTGGCCACATAGTACCTAAGACACCTGGCCACATGCTCCCTAAGACACCTGGCCATATACTCAGTAAGACGCCTGGCCATATACTCCCTACACCTGGCCATATACTCCCTACTTCTTTCCATATACTCCCTAAGACGCCTGACCATATACTCCCTACACCTGGCCATATACTCCCTGCACCTGGCCATATACTTCCTACACCTGGCCATATACTCCCTAAGACGCCTGGCCATATACTCCTTACACCTGGCCATATACTCCCTACACCTGGCCATATACTCCCTAACATGCCTGGCCAAATGCTCCCTACACCTGGTCATATAATCTCTAAGACACCTGGCTATGTACTCCCTAAGACGCTTGGCCACATGCTCTATAAAACACCTGGCCATATACTCCCTACGACGCCTGGCCATATACTCCCTACACCTTTCCATATACTCTCTACACCTTGCCATATATTCCCTACACTTGGCCATATATTCCCTGAGACACCTGGCCATATACTCGCTACACCTGGCCATATACTCCCTACATCTGTCCATATGCTACCTACACCTGGCCGTATACTCCCTACACCTGGCCGTATACTCCCTACATCTGGCCATATGCTACCTACACCTGGCCGTATACTCCCTACATCTGGCCGTATACTCCCTAAGACATCTGGCCATATACTCCCTACACCTGGCCATATACTCCCTAATACACCTGGCCATATTCTCCCTAAGACGCCTAGCCATATACTCCCTACACCTGTCCATATACTCCCTAATACACCTGGCCATATTCTCCCTAAGACGTCTTGCCATATACTCCCTAAGACACCTGGCCATATACTTCCTAAGACACCTAGCCATATACTCCCTAAGACATCTGGCCATATACTCGCTACACCTGGCCATATACTCCCTACACCTTCCCATATACTCCCTACACCTCGCGGTATACTCCCTACACCTGGTCGTATACTCCCTAAGACACCTAGCCATATACTCCGTAAGACGCCTGGCCGTATACTCCCTACACCTGGCCATATACTCCCTAATATACCTGGCCATATACTCCCTAAGACGCCTGGCCATTTAATCCCTATACCTGGTAATATACTCACTAAGACGCCTGGACATATACTCCTTAATACATCTCTCCATATACTCCCTAAGACTCCTGGCCATATACACCCTAAGACGCGTGGACATATACTCCCTAAAGCGCCTTGCCATATACTCCCTACACCTGGCCATATATTCGATAATACACCTGGCCATATACTCATTAATACACCTGGCCATATACTCCCTAAGACGCCTGGCTACATACTCCACAAGACGCCTGGCCATATACTCCCTACACCTGGCCATAAACTCTCTAAAACGCCTGGCCAAATACTCCCTAAGACGCCTGGCCATGTGCTCCCTAAGAAACCTGGCCACATACTCCTTAAGACGTCTAGCTACATACTCCATAAAACGCCTGCCAATATACTCCTTGATACGCCTGGCCACATACTCCCTAAGACACCTGGGCATATACTCCCTTAGACGCCTGGCCACATAATCCCTAAGACGCCTGGCCACATACTCCCTAAGACGCCTGGCCACATACTCCCTAAGACGACTGGCCACATATTATCTACATCTGGACACATATTCCCTAAACCTGGCCATATACTCCCTACACCTGGCCATATACTCCCTACACCTGGCCACATACTCCCTAAGACACTTGGCCACATACTCCCTAAGACATTTGGCCACATACTACCTACACCTGGCCATATACTCCATAAGACACTTGGCCACATACTCCCTACACCTGGCAACATATTCCCTACACCTGGCCACATACTCCCTACACCTGGCCACATATTCCTTAAGACGCCTGGCCACATACTACCTTCACCTGGTCACATACTCCCTAAGACGCTTGGCCACATACTCCCTAAGACGCTTGGCCACATACTCCCTACACCAGGCCACATAATCCCTACACTTCGCCACATGCTACGTAAGACGCCAGCCCACATACTCCATAAGACGCCTGGCTACATACTCCCTAAGACGCCTGGCTACATGCTCCCTAATACGCCTGGCTACATGCTCCCCAAGGCGCATAGCCACATGCTCCCCAAGACGCCTGGCTACATACTCCCTAAGGCGCCTAGACACATACTCCATAAGACGCCTAGCTACATGCTCCCCAAGACACCTAACCACATGCTCCCTAAGACGCCTGCCCACATACTCTCTGATACTCCTAGCCACATGCTCCCTACGACACCTAACCACATACTCCCTAAGACGCCTAGCCACATACTCCCTAAGACGCCTAGCCACATGCTCCCTAAGACGCCTGGCCACATGCTCCATAAGACGCCTAGCCACATGCTCCCTAAGACGCCTAGCCACATACTCCCTAAGACGCCTAGCCGCATGCTCCCTAAGACGCCTGGCCAGATGCTCCCTTCACCTGACCACATACTCCCTAAGACGCCTGGCCACGTGCTCTCTACACCTGGCCACATACTCCCTAAGACGCCTGGCCACGTTCTCTCTACACTTGACCAGATGCTCCTTAAGACGCCAGGCCACATACTCCCTAAGACGCCTGGCCACATGCTACCTAAGACGCCAGGCCACATACTCGCTAAGACGCCTGGCCACATACTCGCTAAGACGCCTGACCACTTGCTCCCTACACCTGGGCACATGCTCCCTACGAGACCTGGTCACTTTAAGGAAGGAAAATAAATTTTAATCCCAAACTAAAAGCTGAAAACCTTTTCCCGGAACTTGTTTTGTTTCTTCTGGTACCTGTGCCCGCACGAAGAGAAGCATGTTCACACCTGGCTCCAATATGTTTTCTACCATCTAAAATACATTCACATTGGGGTCTACAAGAATGTTAAACAAAAGAATTAGATGTATTTGGCACTTTTAACAATTTTTTTGAAAGCCATTTTCATGAATAATCTAATTTTGATAAATATGATATTAGGACAAACTATACACACGTTTGTAGTTTACAATTGTTTTGTTTACAATTTCTCTGTTCTAAATTCCAGGCTGATATTGTGGTTGTCACAATGAACTACAGACTTGGTTGGTTGGGGTTCTTGCGTGGAAATTCTGATTCTCTGCCTGGAAACCAAGCATACTGGGACCAGTTGTTGGCTCTCCGCTGGGTCAAGGACAATATTCGATCGTTTGGTGGTGACCCTGATGACGTCACACTTTCTGGCGAGTCGGCTGGATCCATAAGTACTTCTGTGTTGATTATTTCCCCTCTAGGAAAAGGTCTTTTTAATAAGGTAAGGGAAATTTTCGCTAGGAGAAGATCGTTTTCAATAAAGTAAGATAAATTTTCGCTAGGAAAAGATCTTTTCAATAAAGTAAGAGAAATTTTAGCTAAGAAAATGAAGTCTGGCGCAGGATAAAGCCATTTATTTCAATACAAAATATGTGCCTTTTTTTCTTGTAATAAAGTGATACATATTAACTTTATTTATATAAAAATGGATGTATATGTGTCTCTGTGTTCCAACATTACGCTGGAACGTCTGGAGTAATATCAACAAAACTTGCTACACATATGACTTACAATCTGGAAATCTATAATGTGGGCGCTAAAACTCCCCTATCTCCCCTAGGGATAGGGGTATGAAAGGGCTGACATACTTTCCACTAAATTGAAGGAGAATTTTTAAAATGTTCCAAGGGAGATAATCCTGAAATACAACTGTGACGGTCTAAGATCAGCATTTCTAGCCTCCCATCTTATCTTATATCCTTCCCTTGCCGTTAAACGTCACATAGTGCTCACAAGGTAATTCGCCAATTTTTCCTATCTTCGACGAGTCTTTCAACCTCATCAAGAGATTTTATGCCTGTTAATTTGACCTCTCTTAATAATGTCCTCTTCAGAGTTTCACGCGGTCTGCTTCTTTTTCTCTGGCCTGTTGTGTTTTATTTTATAGCATTTTGGGATTCTCTGATCGTTTCTTCTCATCACGTGACCAATATATGTCCATCTCCTTTTCCTGATCACTCATGAGACTGGTTGTTGTTCAGTCATCTGTCTTATCTCTGCATTATTCTTGAATTCGTTCCACCTGATGCCGAGGGTTTTCCTTATGCTTTTGTTTTCAAAAGAGTCTAATTTCTTGTCTATTTCTTTAGTTGTTTTCCAGCTTCCACATGCATAAATGAGGGTGGATAATACATTTGAATTGAATAGTCTTAACTTGGTTTTTGTGCTTATAACTTTTGAATTCCATATGTTCTCAAGATTCTTGAAGATTGATGCTGCTTTTGCAATTCTAATTCTAACTTCCTTTCTAGTGTCACCATCCTGGTCTATGTAGCTGCCAAGTTACGCAAATTGATTGGCTTCTTCAATATCTGTCCCTTCTATGTGTATTTTTACATTTTGATAACTGGGAATTTTCATTATTTTTGTGTTGTCCTTGTTAATTTCAAGTCCTATTTTACGAGCCAGTGAAGACAGGCTATCTGTTTTTTCTTGCATGGAATTCACATTATTACTGATAAGAGTTATGTCATCAGCAAAATCAAGATCTTCTAGTTGGGTCCCATGTACCCAGTAAATACTTGCGTTAACTGTGCAGATTTTTTACATTATGAAGTCTATTGCAATTCCAAAAAAACAAAGGAGACAGTATACATCCTTGTTTCACGCCTCTTTCAATCTGGAACCATTCACTCATCCCTTCTTCTGTTTTGACTGCACAAACATATGCATTGTAGAAGTCCTTAATGATGTTGACAGTTTTAGATGGTATTCCATACAGAGTTAAAATTATCCATAACGAATCTCTATGTATGCTATCAAATGCCTTTTTAAAGTCTATGAAGTTCAGTATTAATGGTTTCTACTTTTCAATATGTTCTTCAAGTATTATTTTTAGAGTAAAGATCTGGCCGAGACAGCTTCTCCCTTTTCGAAATCCTGCTTGTTCGTCTCTCATTGCAGTATCCACTATATCTTTAAGTCTATTAAAAATGACCTTGCAAAATACTTTTGACACAACTAATATTAACGTTACTCCTCTCCAATTGTTACAATCATTAAAGTTGCCAATTTTCTTTTCTTTTTTCCAAATCATTCTCTGTAGCTTTTTACTTTCTTGTCTGTTTCTTTGTTTGTTGCTTTTGCCATATCTTTTCGAAGATCTGTTTTTTGCATTCAACATGTCTAATTTGGCAGCTCGTCTTTCATGTATGTACTTCTATGTGTTTTCTGATATCCATGCTTTTCTGTTTGTTTTTTTTTTCAGTCCAGCGCTTGCTTTTGCTGCTGTGATTATGGCCGTGCTGTAAGAATTCTATAACTCATCTTTACCTATCTCCTCTACTTCACTGGGTGTTGTGGAATGATTGGCAAGTTCCTGATTGAAATTAATGTTAGTATTCTCTTCTTGTAGGCTGTGGCCGTTTATCTTTCTGTGTACTGATTCCTTGTGTTGGTGTTTCAATTTTAGTTTTATTTTCCCTATGCACAGGTTGTGATCACTGTTAACATCTTCACCCCTATAAGCCCTTACATCTATCAGAGATGTTCTGTATTGCTTTCTAATACAAAAATGATCTATCTGGTTTCTGGTTCTATCATCTGGAGATATCCACGTTGTTTCTTCGTGTGGAAATATTGTGCCTCCAATGACCATGCCCTCTGTTAGACAAATTTCAATTAATCTTTCTCCATTCTGATTAACCATGTCAATTCCTTCTTTCCTCATTACTTTTTCAATGTCGGTGTTATCTTTCCCTACCTTAGCGTTGAAGTCCCCATTAGCAATTAGGATGTGGTGTTTAGGGACTTTGTTGATGATTTGTTGTAGTTGGTGATAGAAGCCTCCCATGGTAAGTCCAAATAATCTTGATGGTCTAAATAATTGTGAAAGTCTCTTTATGTTTTAATTAAATTTTTAAAAATAAATTGTAACTTTCTTTTTTTTTTTGTTTTGTTTTATTGTATTCTATAGTAGTTTTCATTGTTCAGTGACAGCGTGTCGTTTTCTTATGTTTTTCAAATTATGGAGAGAGAGAAAGAGAGAAGGAGAGGGAGAGAGACGTAGAGAAAATGAGAGAGAGGGAGAGGGAAAGAGAGAGACAGGGAGAGAGAGGTAGAAAGAAGTAGAGTGAGAGATAGAGACAGGGAGAGAGAGGGGGAGGGAGAGAAAGAGATATAGGGACAGAGGGAGAGGGACAGAGATAGATATGAGATCACCATGTTTCTCCCACGGACAACCTTATGTTGATTGCTCAAAGGTGGGTTCACCCAAGAATTTATTTGTTCTTGCTCCTGGAGGTGAAACTAAAAATGTTATTTATAATCAAGTGTTGAGTTAAATAAATATTACAGTGAATTTGTAAAAGACTTTACTTTATAATTTGTATACTGTACTTATACTTTTAAAATACCTGTAAATAAAATTACTTCGATATTAAACTGTAGATAGAATTCATTCCTTTTTCTGTCTAATGGAAGATTAGGATAAATAAATATCCGGGCAACGCCGGGTAATCAGCTAGTCATTAATAAAATAGAAAAAGAAAAACTTAGAAAGATCCTTTGTTACTATAAGTAAATTTTATAATATATGAAGTTTTTCATGTGTTAAGCGGGGATTCACTTATATGTGTTGTGTTAAATAGAAAAAAAAAGTGTCCTTCGTTTAAATAGTTTGATTATTTATTTGTTCGAATGTTGATTTTGCTGAAAGTGAAGAGATTTACTAGGATTATGTGGTGAAAAATATAATATTGTCTCATCTGACCTTCCATAGTAATCAGCAGTTTTTTTTTCTGCCGTCACTCCACTGTGTGAGTGAATGAGTGAGTCAGTCCGTGAGTCAGTCAGTGAGTCAGTGAGTCAGCCAGTCAGTCAGTGAGTTAGTGAGTGAGTGAGTGAGTCAGTCAGTCATTGGTTCAGTGAGTGAGTCAGTGAGCGAGTGAGTCAGTTAGTTAGTGAGTCAGTCAGTCAGTCAGTCAGCGAGTCGGGAAGTCAGTGAGTGACTCAGTGAGTTAGTGAATGAGTGAATGAGTGAGTCATCAGTGAGTCATCAGTGAGTCAGTGAGTGAGTCAGTGAGTTAGTGAGTCAGTCAGTCAGTCAGCGAGTCGGTGAGTCAGTGAGTGACTCAGTGAGTTAGTGAATGAGTGAGTGAATGAGTCAGTCAGTGAGTCAGTCAATCAGTCAGTCAGTCAGTGAGTTAGGGAGTGGATGAGTCAGTCAGTCAGTCCGACAATCAGTCAGTCAGTAAGTCAGTGAGTGAGTCAGTGAGTCAGTGAGCAAGTGAGTCAGTGAGTGAGTGAGTCAGTCAGTCAGCGAGTCTGAGAGTCAGTGAGTGACTCAGTGAGTTAGTGAATGAGTGAGTGAGTCAGTCAGTCAGTGAGTCAGTGAGTCAGTCAGTGAGTCAGTGAGTTAATTAGTGAGTCAGTCAGTGATATGACTTGTTCGGCTCTCTACTTTCTTGCTGTCTGTCACTTTAACTGACTTCATGTTTTAAAGAAAGAGAGACAGAAAGAGGAAGAAAGAAAGAAAGAAAGAAAGAGAGAATGAATGAATGAATAATCTTTATTTTTAAAGTTTAAAGAATTGGTCTTACATTCTGCCCTTCAAGAGAGAGGACGAGAGAAAAACAGAGAGAAAAAAAGACGAGTAAGACAGACAAGGAAGAAAGACAAGAGATAGAAAATAGGAAAGATACGAGAGAGAGAGAGAGAGAGAGAGAGAGAGAGAGGAAGACAACCAAGAGAGAGAGAGAGAGGAAGACAACCAAGAGAGAGAGAGAGAGAGAGAGAGAGAGAGAGAGAGAGGAAGACAACCAAGAGAGAGAGAGAGAGGAAGACAACCAAGAGAGAGAGAGAGAGAGAAAGTGAGGAAGCGAGAGATTGGAGAGAGGAAGAGAGTAGGCAAAACGAGGAAGAAAGACAAAAGAGAATAAAACATAAAAGAGAGGAAGAAAGAAGAGAGAAAGACAGAAGGAGAGAGAAAGAGAGATGAAGAAAGAGAAGAAATGAAAGAAAAAACGTGAGGGGGAGAAAAAGAGACAGAGAGAAAGAGAAAGAGAAAGAGGGGGAAGGGAAATGAACGAACGAACAGACTTTATTTTCCAAGAGTTAAGAATTGGGCACGTAGGCCCGTCTACCATTCTGCCCTTCATCATACAACTTCATTCAGTCATAGATATTTAGCATTTGCTATTGAACACAATATGCATGAAAAAACAAAAACACAAAATAATAAGTAAATAATTAATAAACCCCTTCCATACACTTCACATTCTGCTTTATGTAACTACATGAAATAAACTTTATTGCATTCTCACATTCATCACATCTAACACGTTTTTGGAAAAACAACATAAAAGATACAACCATCAAGTCATACTTTAGATTAGATTAATTTAGACTTTGATAGTGCAAGAGAGAAAGAGAGGGATAGAGAGAAAAGAGAAGAGACAGAGCGAGAAAGAGAGAAGGGAAGAAAGAGAGAGAGAATGACAGGACAGAAATGTGAAATAGAAGATAACAAGAGAATAACTGGTAACATAAACATGTGCTCCAGTCAGACAACCACTTAACCAGGAGAAGACAACCCACATACCTCTTAGACTCTTGTGACTAAGAGAGTGCTCGTTCTTATTTTTAAATGAACTTTATTGACAGAAATCATTACATGACATGGTTTCATTGACAAAAATCGTTAAATGACGCGATTTCACTGAGAGAAATCATTACATGACATGGTTTCATTGACATAAATCATTACATGACAGGTTTCAGTGACAGAAATCATTACATGACAGGTTTCAGTGGCAGAAATCATTACATGACAGGTTTCAGTGACAGAAATCATTACATGACATGGTTTCAGTGACAGAAATAATTACATGACATGGTTTCAGTGACAGAAATCATTACATGACATGGTTTCAGTGACAGAAATCATTACATGACATGGTTTCAGTGACAGAAATAATTACATGACATGGTTTCACACAGGAAAATATACACAACTACTATCAAAAACTTGTCATGAAGATAGATGTTAGCTGTTGTGAAGTTTATAATGCCATGATGAAAATGTTGGAAAAAGAAGTTTTAATGCCATTGTATCTAATTGTAATTAAGTATGGGACTGTTGGTAAAGATAAGAACTGGCTATCCCCAGACATTGTAGACCAAGGTAGATGTCACTTTTAAAGCTGTGTCAGGCCCTTGCATGTCCTGCTAGGGTTGGGGGGTTCCGTTTCCAGTTATTATCTTACTATTATCTTTCTATTATCTTACTATTATCTTACTATTGTCTTTCTCTGGTATCTTCTCAACTACTTGTTCTATAAACTTTCAGTCTAAACATTTCAGTATAAAATTTCGTGAGACTAAAATAGAGAGAACAACAACAACAACAAAGAATGCACGCTCAGGGATTACTGGAATAAAGCACTGAGAATAATATTTTATTTTAGTCAGCACTTAATCATAGAAGTGAAGGGAACTTACCTGCTGTTTCTGCTAAATTTTATATATTCAGTTACCTCCCTTATTGGAGAAAGTGTCTGTGTAGCAAGATATCTTTGTTCGGTATACATTTTGTCTGTCCAGACATTTTTGTCTGACTTTTGTTTCTTCTGTCTGACTCAGGATTTTGTTTTCCCTCTTTCTCAGTTCATGTTTTCTGTGCCTGATTGGCGTCGTATCTGGTTTGTCAAACTACTTAACCAGGAGATGGTTTGTCGAACCAGGTCAGTGGTTCAAGTCCGAATACAGAACCCCAGTTGTCTATCTGTTTAAAAATCTCAGCTCAGAAACCTACTATATTTTAGAATATTTCACTCTAATAAAATTCACCTGCAAATTTAAAACAAATTCTTTTTTTAAATACTTTCTATTTCTAACCTAAGAACCGCGATAATATTTCATTATTTGAGTGTTTTCCTGAAATATGTTTTAATTTCAGGCAATACTCATGAGTGGCACCGCCTTTCTCTTCCCAAGCCCAGATCGTAGGTCAAATTCTCTCCTGGAGATAATATCTCAACAGGTTGGCTGCAGCGGGAACCAGGTTGCTGGACATGAAGAAGAAGTGGTCACGTGTCTGAAACAACAACCCGCTGAGAATTTTTCTTTTTCTTTCACAAACAGCAAATTTAATGAACTAACATCTTCAGGGGATGATATTTTACCCAGATCTATCTCCCAGCTGCTGGACGATCCTGAATATCTCTCCCAAGTTGGATTCTTCGATCGCTATTACGTTATAAGCATTACCAAAGATGATGGCTACGTATACATTGACTCCATTTTCGGAGTGACAAACACATCTTCATTTGATACAAGTGTTCAGGATCTTTCAATGCTTTTTCAAATGCCTGAAGACCTGGTTCGGTTAATTCTAACCGAGTATGTGAAACTTTATGAAGGACTAGAAAAATCTGTTATTTCCCTCATCAATGATGTGCTCTTCTACCAAAGAAGTTACACAATCTTAGAGACGTACCAAAAGAAACCAGACCAAGGGACTTTAAGAAATGCCTACTTCATGGCCTTTGATCACGAGCCTAGTTACCTCCCCAACAATTACATAATCCACGCCTTCGATCTTCCTTACCTGTTTGACACACATCCTCAACAAATCGCAGAGAGCTTCTATTTCTTTCACGTAGATCAAGATTTCGACGAAGAAGACATTCAGCTGAAATCTGACTACATCGACCTGATTTCAAGTTTTATCAAAACAGGGTGAGATTTCAGCTTTTACTGAGTTTATTAACACAAATTCATCTTGCCCAAACGTAATTCATTAGTGAATATTTCTATTACAGTTAACCAGTGATGATGATGATGATGATGATGATGATGATGATGATGATAGCAGAACATATATAAAATGACCTGGCCGCCCTCTTCCAAGATATAAATATAAAACTAAATATAAAACTTGTAAACATTTTCAACTACAAGAAACACGTGACATACGCCATGTTGGATATTGTTTGTGGACGCAGCTCAGAGAAGATTTCTCTCAGTTTGACTGGCTACGATCTGATGACTCACTAATATAGGCAAGATTCACAGAGTAGCTAGACAAAACAATATTTCGGCTATAGCCTTTATCAAGCACCATAAAATAATGACAGACAGAGGAGAAGGGAAAAACTGTATAAGTAAATATGGTTTTTACAATTTAAAATAACAATAATAATAACAAATAACAAAGTTTATCTTTAAAATAACAGCCGTATAAACAATGAAGGTGAGAGTGACCTTTTCCCAGAGGTAAATATGATTGACAGATACAAGTGGTCTGAGTGTACACAGGTATTTTTTGGAGGAACATCTGGAAGATTTTTGTTCAAATCGTTAAATAAGAATTGAAAGAAAGGTGTAAATATAGCAGTAGAATATTTTCTTGCTGAAAGACTAAGTAAATTCAGCAAAGGGTTTTAGAGACGGAGAGATAGAGAGAGAAAGAGAGATATAAATACAGCTGTAGAATATTTTCTTGCCAAAATGACTTGATAAATTATCCATAGGGTGTTAGAGAGGGAGACAGAGAGATAAAGAGAGAGAGAGAGAGTAAGAAAGAAAGAGAGAGAGGAGAGAGAAAGAGAAGGAGTGAGGAAAGAGAGATTGACAGATTGATTAATTGAAATTTATTTGCAGAGTGTTGTTTTGGGTACGTTGGCCTGTCTGACGTTCTGCCCTAAAGAGCAGATACATATTTTCACAAAAAATAAACAACAAGACTTTCTCACAGTAAAGTAAGAGAGCACAGTAAAGTAAGAGAGCACAGCATTGTATAGTAATATCTTGAGAAAATCTTAAACAAAGCACTTTTAAACATGGGAAAAAGAATGACAAAAGAGTTACCTGGGTCTCTAATCCCACAATTTCGTAGGACAAGCAACCGTCTGGCCACGAGAGAATAGCGCACTAATAACTAAGCCATCTAGCACCCCAAAAAAAGTGTTTGAAAGGTAAGTTATCAACGCCCGTCAATTTGTTGTTTAAGTGCTAGATGGCTAAGTTGATTAAGGTGGTGTTCTCTCGTGGCTAGACGGTTGCTCGGCCTACCGGGGCACGGGTTCCAAGTCTTTCTCTCACGTCTAAAAAGTGCTTTGTTTACGATTTTCTCAAAGTCTAACTTTATACTACTGTGCTCTCTAACTTTACTGTGCTCTCTAACTTTACTGTGCTCTCTTACTTTACTCTGCTCTCTTACTTTACTGTGCTCTCTAACTTTACTGTGCTCTCTTACTTTACTGTGCTCTATTACTTTGCTGTGCTCTATTACATTACTCTGCTCTCTTCATTTACTGTGCTCTCTAACTTTTCTGTGCTCTCTTACTTTTCTGTACTCTCTTACTCTAATTTTACTGTGAGAAAGTCTTGTTGTCTCCTATTTATGAAAATGTGTATCTGCCCTTCATCATACAACTTTCACTCTCATCTACACTTTCAACACAGGAAACAGCTATATAAACCTTTGTCCCGAAAGTTGCGAGACCGAAAAGGTTATCTCGACTTACGTAAGTGCTACGTTTTACCGGTTGTTATGCGGGTACACCTTGACATAAGAAGACTTGGCCGTGGCCTCCACTTGGCGGCAGCACGGAGCGAGAAACCTATGTCACTTGTCAGTGGCGCGTCAAGCTGTAAGAAGAATGGACGTACACCTGGAACAGAGTAAACATCAAACTCTGTGTGAAGCTGAGCAAGACGGCCACGTAGACATCGCAGCTTCTGTGTCTACGGCTCTGACGCGTTATCTCAGACACGAGTGGTTGAGTGCCACAGGCGATCCGTGTTCAGTAGAGAGTCGGTGGAGGATATAAGGCCAGGCTGGCCCTCAGAGGTTAAAAAGTTCAAAATCAGGCTTTGGCGTCTCTGCATTCAGGACACCCCCATATATGTTCCACCGCTTGCCGCAGCATCCATCCAAGAGTTTGTCTGCTGATAGTTCCCATCAAGTGTTGCTTCTTTACGATGCGTTTTCTATCACGCAGTTCGGACTTCCTACCACTACCCTTAATTTGTCCTAACTCAAGCAATCGCTTCAGAATTACATTTTTTTTTCCATTGCCGCTTGTCATTTTCCAGCAGTCTTTCCAATACGGCTTCAATTGCTCATACATTATTCTGTAGGCTAAGCCATGTGAACATCCGATTGCACGTGCTACACTGTCTATCGTTACTCGTCTATCAGCTCTGATAATCTCATTCACACGTTGCACAGTCGCTTCTGTTGCAATCTGAACAGGACGGCCAAGTCGGACTTTGTCAACAACTTCAGTGCGTACCTTATAAAATTCTTTTACCCAGTTATAGACCGCTTTACGTGATAAACACTTTTCAGCATATACTGTAATAATTTCCTTATGAATGTCCTCAACTGAATGTCCTTTAGCTCACAAAAAATCCCATTACACTTCTCTGTTCTTCTTCGTTTGGTACACACTAACAGTTAGGTAGCCATTTTGTTATTGCTTTGCGCATGCGCATGTAACTCCCAGCGCCCCTACATACAATTATTATAAAGTTGGATGAGGGTACTATCTTAGGATATATTTAAATGCTACCTGATAACTGCCACTGATAAAATATTTCAGTTTACGAGTAACTTAGTGAATTCTCCTCGTATTTTTGCTGTTCAGGGGATTCGCAACATTCTTCTAATAAACCACATTTCTGCTGCTTCCAATGATTTTTGTGCAGACTTGCCTATTGTCCATGATTCACTTCCATATAACAAGATAGGTTCAATATAGCATTTTAGGACTTGTTTTCTAACATTCATTGATAAAGGTGTCTTAGCTAATATGTTTCTCATTCTCTGAAATGCAGTCTTTGCTTGGCCTATTCTGTTCCTAATTTCTGTTCTGCATTTCCCATCTGTTTTTTTTTTTTTTGAGACAACGAAAACAACAGGCAGTGACCCGGTGGTACTGCAAACCGGGTCCACCCGTAACGAGATGCGGACCGTACCCCCGGCATTCAATGTGCAGGGCGGCCTCAAACACCTCGTTGGTTCCAAAATAACAAAGTGTACATTCTACAGAGCGCAGAGCTACACTTTGATCTTAGCCAAAAGGTCGAGAAGCATTTCCCATCTGAAGTTATAACTACTCCAAGGTATTTGAATTTCTGCACCTGCTTAGAATAATTCCGTTTAATTTAATACTGCATGCTGGTGGATTCTGTTTCTTAGATATAACCATAGTCTCTGTCTTTTTGATGTTCAAAGTAACGCCTTTCTTTTCACTTTCTTTGGAGACTTTATCCAAGAGATTTTGCAGGTCTTGTTTGTTCTCAGCTATCAGTACTGTGTCGTCAGCATACCGTAGGTTGTTAATATTGTATCCTACAATTGTTATGCCTGGTTCTTTGATGATCGTTCTTAGAATATTCTCGCTGTACAGAGAAAAAAAGGTCTGCAGATAGTACACATCCTTGTCGCACTCCTTGTTTTATAGGTTGATATTTTCCAATCCTATTTTCAACTCGAACTGCTGCTTCTTGCTGCCAGTATAGATGTTTTACAATCCTCAGGTCTTTGCCGTCTATATTGATGTCTTCAAGCATTTTAATAATTTCATTATGTTTCACCTTGTCAAATGCCTTGGTGTAATCAATGAAGCATAAGTAGAGATCTTTCTGTACTTCTAAAGCTCTTTCTGTTAGTGTTCGTAAAGCATAAATGGCATTGTGTGTTCCCTTTCCTTCAACAAATCCAAACTGTTCATCTGCTATTTCTATTTTTATCTTTTTCCTTGCTCTTCTCATAATAATTCTCAAAATTAGCTTCGTTGTGTGACATGAGAGGCTGATAGTCCGGTGGTCATTACATTCCTTTGCACCTGGTTTCTTTGGTAGTGCTATAAACGTGGATTTAATCAAGTCACTAGGCATATAACCACTGTTGTAAATGACATTCAGTAACTTGGTTATTATTTTTATTCCTGTCTCCTCTAGCGCCTCTATTTCTTCTATTGTTATATTATCAGGCCCAGTCGCTTTCCTTTCTTCATGTGTTTGATGGCATCTATGATTTCATCTTCAAGTATTAGTGGTCCATCACAGTTTTCAGTATCTGGTGTTAATTCTGGTCTTTCTCCTCCATATAGCTCACCGATGTACTCTGTCCACCTGTCCACAATGTCTTCCTTTCCTATTAACATTTTTCCTTCTTTCGATTTCAGGCATCCTGTGGTATATTTTGTTTTCCTGCCTGTGAGTTCATTAATTCGTTTATGCATGTTTTTGCTATCTTTAATATGAGAGTCCTCTATCTGTCTGCACTGCTCATTTAACCACACCTCCTTTGTTTCTCTGCATTTGCGTCTTATTTCCTTATTTATCTTGCTATATTTTTCCTCGTTATTTTTACTACTCCTCCTCTTGTTCATCAGTCCTAAGATGTCGTCTGTTATCCATTTATTTTTAGGGGCTTCTTTTTTTTTGGTGGTATTATTTCCTTAACAGTTTGGTGGACAGAATCTCTTAACACTGCCCATTGTTCATCTATAATATTTAACTTTGCTATTGCACTGTATGTATTTGTTATAATAAGTCTGCATTGTTTTCGCAGTTCTTGGTCATTTTTAAGGATTTCTGAATTCAGTTTGATGTTTCTCACTTTTCTGCCTGTTTTCTTTAGCTTTATTCTAACTTTTCCACAGAGTGGATCATGGTCACTATTGCAGTCAGCTCCTGGCATGGTTTTTGTTGTCAGTAATGCATTGCGGAATCGTTTGTTGGTTAATATGTAGTCTATCTGGTTAAAAGTCTTTTTGTCTGGGCTGCACCACGTTGCCGGTCTTCGGGGATGTTGTTTAAACCAGGTGTTTCCTACAACCATGCTGTGTATTCTTGCCCATTCAATTAATTTATAACCTGTGTCATTCCTCTCCCCCAGTCCATAGTCACCAACGATGTCTGAAGTTCTTCCTTTACCAACTTTGGCATTAAAATCTCCCATGACTATGGTAACTTCATGTGACTTTGTGTGTTTTAGGGCTGTCTCTATATCATTATAAAATAGCTGTACATCTTCTTCAGAACTTTCAGATGTTGGAGTGTACACTTGTATAATATTTATGTTTATTGGTTGTCCTTTCAGTTGGGCTAGCAGGACTCGGTCCGAGATGTTCAAATATCCTACAATTGTCCTTGTCGTTTGTTCGTCAAATATTATTCCTACTCCTTTGTACATGTTTCTCACTTCCTGAATATATTTATGTATATTTATCAGAGTTTATCTTCCCTGCACCTTTCTATCTAACTTCACTCATTCCTAATATGTTGATCTTCATCCTTTCCATTTCCCTCTTTGCATTTTCTAATTTTCCAGACTAGAATAAAGTTCTAACATTCCATGTTGCTATTTTGAACTTGTTAGTTTTGCCACCAGTAGTTTGATGACGATCTGACCTCACCTGTGGCTCGTGAGCTGCCCTACTGGACGAGGCTGTTCCAGAGAAACATCTACTAACGTCGTTCATGATAAATCTATTACTCTGAATAAGCATAATTATTCTTGGGAACTACAACAGTGGTTTCCCGTTGCCTTCTGTCGGTTTGTGTACGGACTCTCCGCTAGCCTTTGGACTCCATGTCCTACTAGCAAGGCAGTGGGAGCGAGAGGTTTAAAGGCGCCTCTTACCCGCCTGGTATTCCCTTCACTGAGCACATGAGGCACTTTATAGGAGTAGTAGAGCCACCTGCTTGGGTTTCTTGGTATGTTTCCAGAAGATAGTTTACCATCTTAGAGAAGACCGTATTTGAAGGATACATAATGGGAAAAAGAAAAAGAGGAAGACCAAGACGAATATGGCTGCAAGACATCGTTGACGATCTGGAAATGGATGCAACAGCAGCAGGCCATCTTGCTCACAACCGAGAGGCCTACAGGAGTGCTGTTTGGGAGGCAAAGTTCCGCAAGGGACATGCAAATGAATGAATGAAGAGCCACCTACTACCCCACCTCGCTCTCTGAGTCTACCGCCAGTTGGTCCGCGTCTGCTTATTTGGGTAACTCCTTATTCACAGGGATCCTCCATATCTGGAGGACTTTCACCATCCGCCACCTGTGACGCGCTGGGTTGGGGATGGTCGCCCCAGCTTTACCCAGTTGTTCAGTTCCCGTAACTGAATTTTCCTTTCATTACCTGACAGTCAAGTGTGACTGACAAAAATGGGCTCTCTTTACACAAAGCCATTCTTGTGGGTGATGCTGCCATAAAAGAAATATTGGGTATAAAGTGGAGCGAACTCAAGGACAACGCAGAGATAAAGCAGCTGAATGTACAGCAACCTGTCTCATGGGTGATCAGAAAAAGGAGATGGACATATCAGTCACGTGATGAGAGGAAAGAGCCAGAGAATCCAAAACAAGCTATCAAGTGGAACACAACAGGCCGAAGAAAAAGAGGTCGACCACGTGAAACTCTAAAGAGGACATTGTTAAGAGAGCCCAAATTAGTAAGCATAAAATCCCTTGATGAGGTTGAAAAACCCGGCAGAAAACAGGAAACCTTGGCGAACTAGCAAGCGAGCTCTATGTGATGTTTAACTTTCGGGAAGGATGTAAGATGTAAGAAGATACTTCCCTATATTTACAATTTTTTTTTCTTTTTTTCGGAATTTATCAGATTTGCCTGAAACATAAGACAAATTAACACCTTTTTTTAATTAATGAAACTATTAATATTTTTTATTATACAGATAATAATCTGTAATATCTGATTCAGTGAACTTGTATTTAACAGAAATCCGAACTACGGCCTGGAGAAGAGAAATATTGTGTGGCCTCCCTTTGATACAGACAAGAAGAGTTATCTCAGCTTCTCGCTTTATCCCTCAGTTCGTGAAGACTTCCTGGCCAACAGACGATACATCTGGGACACGTTGGTCTCAAAGTGGATACAAGAGTCCCAAGTACAGCAGAGGAAACAAGATTACTAGATTTCAGATTTACGAGAAACAATCTATGACCCCCAACATTTTTTTTCTTTAGCTTGTCTTGTTCGATATGAAGCAGAAGAAAGGGTCATACTAATCTTGTATATCAGACATGTTTAGACATCGTTTCCTTTCAGTCCAGTATCAGAAAATGGTTTCTTGAAAATTTACAGACTTTTCTAATGTCTCATGGTCTCAATAAATACAGAATATAATTATTGTGGTAACTGCTTTATGTATTTTTATCTGCTGTGGAAGGTCTTCTATCTTTGTGGTATTACTATATATATATATATATTAAATGCTACGTATTTCCTGCTTGTGTGTCTAAATCTTGGGTACTTATTTTGTTGTGTAAACATACGTACAGTCAGACAGGAAGCTGTGGGTGTGTCATAGAAACGGCTTCCACTGTTTTATTGTGGGTCAGACAGAACCGTGCCGGGTGTATGAAGACAATTTCTGAAACTCAGACTGAAATACAAGAATAAGCAGACAGACAAATAGATATGAAAGGACAGAACCAAAACAAAACAGATATGAAAAAAAAAACAGAACACAAAAAAAAACGGATGTGAAAGATCAGAACAGAAAAAGAGACATGAAAAGAAAAGAAAAACAGATGTGAATAAAAAAAGACACGAAAAGATCAGAACGGAAAAAAACAGATATGAAAAACAGAACAGAAAAACAGAAGTGAAATGACAGATCAAAATAAACAGATCAGAAAAGACAGAACAGTAAAACATATATGAAAAGACAGAACAGAATAACATATATGAAAAGACAGAACAGAAAAACAGATGTGAAAAAAATCGGCTATAAAAATACAGAGCAGAATAAATTATGTGAAAAAACTGAACAGAAAAACAGATGTGAAAAAAATCGGCTATAAAAATACAGAGCAGAATAAAATGATGTGAAAAAGCTGAACAGAAAAAGAGATATGAAAAGATCAGAAAAACAGATGTGAGAAAATCAGCTATGAAAATACAGAACAGGAAACAATGATGTGAAAAAGCTGAACAGAAAAACAGATATGAAAAGACAGAACAGAAAAACATATATGAAAAAACAGAACAGAAAAACATATATGAAAAGACAGAACAGAAAAACATATATGAAAAGACAGAACAGAAAAAACAGATATGAAAAGACAGAACAGAAAAACAGATATGAAAAAAAAAACAGAACAGAAAAAACATATATGAAAAGACAGAACAGAAAAACATATATGAAAAGACAGAACAGAAAAACATATATGAAAAGACAGAACAGAAAAACATATATGAAAAGACAGAACAGAAAAACATATATGAAAAGACAGAACAGAAAAACATATATGAAAAGACAGAACAAAATAAACAGATGAGAAAAGACAAAACAGAACCAGAAAAAGAACGGATGTGAAAAGACAAAACAGAAAAACAGATGTAAAAAAAACAGAACAGAAAACAAAAGTGAGAAGACAAAAATAGAAAGGCAGTTGTGAAATAAACAGAACAAAACTTTAATACTATAGTTACTGTAAGCAAAAGATTTCATTGGCAGATGAATATCTGTAAAGGAAAAACAGATAAACAATTCAGCTTCAGGAACTGAATACTATAAAATACTTAGAACATGTTCTTCTTAACATTAGTTGAGTTATGTTGCAATGAGACCATCTTAAGTTATAAATATCTCACATGGAAAACGCATTTAATACAACTGACTGTATAAACATCATAGTTTTACCTAGCCTTACTTACACATACTTACAACACTTACATTAGCCTAAATTGAGACACAGAGAGAGAGGTGTGAGAGAGAGGAAACAGAGAGAGAAGAGATAGAGAGAGGAGACAGAGAGAGGAGACAGAGAGAGAGGTGTGAGAGAGAGGAAACAGAGAGAGAAGAGATAGAGAGAGGAGACAGAGAGAGGAGACAGAGAGAGAGGTGTGAGAGAGAGGAAACAGAGAGAGAAGAGATAGAGAGAGGAGACAGAGAGAGGAGACAGAGAGAGAGGTGTGAGAGAGAGGAGACAGAGAGAGAGGTGTGAGAGAGAGGAGACAGAGAGAGAGATAGAGAGAGGAGACAGAGAGAGAGGTGTGAGAGAGAGGAGACAGAGAGAGAGGTGTGAGAGAGAGGAAACAGAGAGAGATAGAGAGAGGAGACAGAGAGAGAGGTGTGAGAGAGAGGAGACACAGAGAGAGGTGTAGAGAGAGGAGACAGAGAGAGAGGTGTGAGAGAGAGGAGACAGAGACAGAGGTGTGAGAGAGAGGAAACAGAGAGAGGTGTGAGAGAGAGGAGACAGAGAGAGAGAGGTGTGAGAGAGAGGAGAGATAGAGAAAGGAGACAGAGAGAAGAGACAAAGAGAGAGGTGTGAGAGAGAGGAAACAGAGAGAGAAGAGATAGAGAGAGGAGACAGAGAGAGAGGTGTGAGAGAAAGGAGACAGCGAGAGAGAGATAAGACAGAGAGGGGAGACAGAGAGAGAGAGAGAGAAAGGAGACAGAGAGAAGATAGCGATAGAGAGAGGAGAGAGGAGAGAGAGAGGAGACAGCGAGAGAGAAAGAGAGAAAGGAAACAAAGAGAAAGAGGAGACAGCGAGAGAGGGAGTGGAGACAGCAAGAGAGAGAGGAGAGACAGAGGAGATTGAGAGAGAGAGGAGAGAGAGCGAGACGGCGAGAGAGAGAGGAGACAGAGAGAGATCTGATCAAATAGCTGTCTCCTCTCTCTCTGTCTCCTATTTCTCTCTCTCGCTGTCTCCTCTCTCTCTCTCTGTTTCCTTTCTCTCTCTCCTTTCACTCTCTCTCTCTCTCTCCCCGGAAAAGTTTAGTTTTAATAGGTAAAGGTAATCCTGTCATACCTTAGAGGCACATAGGGATATGGTGTTAGTGCCTATATTTTCCTTGACCTGTCAGCACACTAGAGGCTGATATGGTCAGTATCACGCCTGGCTGCCTTTCCTTCCCCAACTCCAGAAGAAGTCGGGTACCCATTTCTACAGCTGGGTGACTGGGGCGCCTCCGGCCGGATTCGAACCCCCGGCCTTCGCCATGAGAGACCAGTGCACTAACCACTTCGCCACTCAGATGCCCTTAGTTTTAATGCAGCACCCTTATCAACTTAGTAACAATATCTCTGCTAGGATAACCCGGATGGAGAGCATCACAATAGACTACTTCAATGTGCACAGAGTGTAAGCAGGTTCGGAATTTGATCACATGGGTCTCACTTCTCTTTATATCGTAATGCTATATTTTGAAACAAGCTCTCAGTGGGCTGTGGTTTACCAGCCAGGATAATCCAACAAAGAAGTTTATTTTCATGCAAAAAAACGTACGTAAGTCAGAATGGAAGCTATGTGTATATGCCACAATAACGTACGTAAGTCAGAATGGAAGGAAGTGTATATGCCACAATAACGTACGTAAGTCAGAATGGAAGGAAGTGTATATGCCACAATAACGTACGTAAGTCAGAATGGAAGCTATGTGTATATGCCACAATAACGTACGTAAGTCAGAATGGAAGCTATGTGTATATGCCACAATAACGTACGTAAGTCAGAATGGAAGCTATGTGTATATGCCACAATAACGTACGTAAGTCAGAATGGAAGCTATGTGCATATGCCACAATAACGGCACACTCTTTAACAGCCTTTCTCAATATTTGTACAGTTCTGCAGAACTTCTGGAATACTTTTTTCACACCTGGGACATCCTGCATTAAAATATTGACCGTCACTCATTTTTCGCTTCACATGTACCTCCATCCCCCCATCTCAAATTCTTCCAGCTCCCCCACCCACTTAAAAAAAAATAGATCATTTCTAATAAAATCACTATTCTAGACAGAAAGTAATGTTTTCCTTTTTGTTTATGCAGAAAAAGAAGAATACTAAATATATAGCATTTATTCATTTGCATGTCCCTTGGATAAAGTCGCCAAAGAAAGTGAAAAGAAAGGCCTTACTTTGAACATCAAAAAGACAGAGACTATGGTTATATCTAAGAAACAGAATCCACCAGCATGCAGTATTAAATTAAACGGAACTATTCTAAAGCAGGTGCAGAAATTCAAATACCTTGGAGCAGTAATAACTTCAGATGGGAAATGTAGAACAGAAATTAGGAACAGAATAGGCCAAGCAAAGACTGCATTTCAGAGAATGAGAAACATATTAGCTAACACATCCTTATCAATAAATGTTAGAAAACGAGTCCTAAAATGCTATATTGAACCTATCTTGTTATATGGAAGTGAATCATGGACAATAGACAAGTCTGCACAAAAATCATTGGAAGCAGCAGAAATGTGATTTATTAGAAGAATGTTGCGAATCCCCTGGACAGCAAAAATAACTAATGAAGAATGTATGAGAAGAGCTAGAGAGACAAAAAACCTTGTCAAAAAGATAAGAGAGAGACAATGTACTTTCATAGGACATGCAATGAGAAGAGGGGGCATTGAAAATATTATAACAACAGGAAAAATAGAAGGAAGAAGATCAAGAAGAAGACCAAGAGAAATGATACTGGACAGTGTGACGGGATAGTGTGAGAGGAGATCACCAACTGAACTGATGGCCTGCATGAAGGATCGGGTACTCTGGAGAAGCATAATAGCCAACGCCAGTCGGCACGGCACATGATGATGATTATGATGATGTCCCTTGCGGAACTTTGCCTCCCTAACAGATAACCTGTAGGGCTCTCGGTTGTAAGCAAGATGCCCTGCTGTTGATGCATCCATTTGCAGATCATCAACTATGTCTTGCAGCCATCTTCGCCTTGGCATTCATTGCTTTCTTTTTCCCATTGTGTACCCTTCTAAGACGGTCTTCTCTAGATTATCATGACCTTTAATGTGTCCAAAATATTTAAGTTTTCTTTATTTAATCCTCTTTACTAGCCAGCCTTCTTCAACATTAAGTTCTTGTAGTATGGATATATTCGTTTTTGTTTGTTTTTTTTTTTTTATGTCCACGATATTTGAAGGACTCTTCTGTAACATTTACATTCAAAGGCATTTATGTGTTTCTCAGCTGTTTTGTTAAGTGTCCAGGTCTCACAGGCATATGTTGCGATGGGAAAGATGCTTGCCTTTAAAAATCTTATTTTTTTTATTTCTGTCTGTTCCTCTCCATTGCTTCTTTAGTTGTTTTAATTTCTGAAGAGCGATAGATGTCCTCCTTTTAATTTCCCTCATTGTATCTCTATTATTAGTTAGTAGTGATACAAGATAATCAAAACTCTCGACTTCTTCCAATATTTCCTCAATGATAAATATTTCAGCTGCCTTATTGGTTTTGTAAATTGCGTTAATCAGGTATAATTTGTGATATAAAAGAATACTACTAAATATATAACATACAAAACGTTAATCAGGTGTGACTTGTAGTAAATGACATGTCCAAAAGTATTTCTTTTCTTCCGTCTTGTGTAGAACTAAGAATGACATTTTAACCACTTGCCCTGGATAAAAATAAAATCCTGTAGCTAAGACCTGGGGTTCCGCTAGACGTGCCTAGGAAGGATTCTTCGGTCACCGTCTCTGTCGGAGCTCCTACAAATCTGTCCAGGTGTGAGAAGGGGGGAGATACAGGAACCGTCTTTCTGGCATGGCCGACTAGTGGGGCTGGTTCTAAACGCATCGCGTGTAGACAGAGAGGGCAAGCATAGATAAATAACAGGAGTGAACGAATTCATATTAGTGTTGTCTAGTATCCGTTGAGGGAAAGGCGCATTGTTTAAAATGTCGTTTCGGATATTAGTGTTTATATGTACCAAGTGTGTCGAGTGTAGTTGTGTTATGAATCAAAGTCATCGCGCCTCCTCTGTAATGTTGTTTTCATGAAGGATCTGTGTGTAGACGTAAGTTGTGTCATTATTATTATTAATATGAAAATAGGTAATCGAGAGCACATTGCTGGTTAGAATGTGTATACTTTTCATTGTAGGTATCGAGTGGACTTAGAGGGGCACTACATATTGCTCATGTGATTATATTAGTATCGCTTTTGGTTGTATTGATTATTGTGTGATTATGTTGATGAATATATGTATTTGTATGGAAGTTTGAAGCGTTGCACAAGGAAGGGCGCACGGAGAGCCACCAGCGCAGTAGGCGTAATGACGGGTGTCATAAGATAAAAGGAAGGAAGGAGTTAGGGAAAAATAGGAGGAAAGAGTTATAGAAGAAAGGAGACGGTTGCGCAGGCAACAGAATAGTATTGAATTAAGATAGGAGGCTACCAGGTGCAGAATGCACCGACGATCGAAGTTGTATGGTAGAGAGTGCGAAGGAAAAGTAGAGAAGGGAGAGATATAATGAGCTACCAGATGCAGAATTCACCGACGACCAAAGTTGTATGGTAGAGAGTGCGAAGGAAAAGTAGAGAAGGGAGAGATATAATGAGCTACCAGATGCAGAATTCACCGACGACCAAAGTTGTATGGTAGAGAGTGCGAAGGAAAAGTAGAGAAGGGAGAGATATAATGAGCTACCAGATGCAGAATTCACCGACGACCAAAGTTGTATGGTAGAGAGTGCGAAGGAAAAGTAGAGAAGGGAGAGATATAATGAGCTACCAGATGCAGAATTCACCGACGACCAAAGTTATATGGTAGAGAGTGCGAAGGAAAAGTAGAGAAGGGAGAGATATAATGAGCTACCAGGTGCAGAACGCACCGACGACCAAAGTCGTAAGGTAGAGAGTGCGGAGAAAAAGTAGAGAAGGGAGAGATATAATGAGCTACCAGGTGCAGAATGCACCGACGACCAAAGTCGTAAGGTAGAGGATAGAGAGGGAGCAGAGGTGGGACTAGATGAAAGGTAGGAACCCAAGAAACAGCTGATGTATATAGGGAACTAGTAGAAAAGGAACTTATGATTGAGACAATCAGACAATTGATATTAATGAACCATGCTATTATTAGTATTGATCATTGGCAGTTATGTTGTGTCATGTACTCTGTGTTGTAGTCCTGTTCTTTCATTCTCGTTTATTAAACAGCGGGAGCTGGAACTTGTTTTGTAACGTTTAGTTCTGGGTTCTCATTGATATATATTCGGATGTTTCTATGTGTGGTGTACGTGGATAATTAACATCTTAGATAATGACTGTCGTCGCAACATAAGTAAAGAGCAAAATATTATAATCATGGGGGACTTCAATGCAAGACTGGGAACTTGAAGAGCTGATGTAGCAGTCCACGTGGGTGTTTTCGGTGACCAGCAGCGCATTAGAAATGAAAATGGTATCAGACTCTTAGAGCTGTGCAGCCAGCATGATCTTTTTAAGATCATTTTTTCACAAACACATTCTTTAAACACAGAGAGTCCCAAATATTTGCCTGATAGAAATGGAATGATGTGACATGCAGAAGTTCAACTGATTTCATACTAGCAAGGAACAACAAGAAGAGGTCAGTTATACTAGCAAGGAACAACAAGAAGAGGTCAGTTATACTATCAAGGAACAACATGAAGAGGTCAGTTATACTAGCAAGGAACAACAAGAAGAGGTCAGTCATACTAGCAAGTAACAACAAGAAGAGGTCAGTCATACTAGCAAGGAACAACAATAAAAGGTCAGTCATACTAGCTAAGAACAACAAGAAAAGGTCAGTCATACTAACAAGGAACAACAAGAAAATGTCAGTCATACTAGCAAGTAACAACAAGAAAAGGTCAGTCATACTAGCAAATAACAACAAGAAGAGGTAAGTCATACTAGCACATAACAACAAGAAATTGTCAGTCATACTAGTAAGGAACAACAAGAAAATGTCACTCATACTAGCAAGGAACAACAAGAAATTGTCAGTCATACTAGCAAGGAACAACAAGAAAATGTCACTCATACTAGCAAGGAACAACAAGAAAATGTCACTCATACTAGCAAGGAACAACAAGAAATTGTCAGTCATACTAGCAAGGAACAACAAGAAAATGTCACTCCTACTAGCAAGGAACAACAAGAAAAGGTCAGTCATACTAGCAAGGAACAACAAGAAAAGGTCAGTCATACTAGCAAGGAATAACAAGAAATTGTCAGTCATACTAGCAAGGAACAACAAGAAAAGGTCAGTCATACTAGCAAGGAATAACAAGAAAAGAACAGTCATACCAGCAAGGAACAACAAGAAAAGGTCAGTCATACTAGCAAGGAACAACAAGAAGAGGTCAGTCATACTAGCAAGGAACAACAAGAAAAGAACAGTCATACCAGCAAGGAACAACAAGAAAAGGTCAGTCATACTAAGAAGGAACAACAAGAAAATGTCAGTCATACTAACAAGGAACAACAAGAAGAGGTCAGTCATACTAGCAAGGAACAACAAGAAGTGGTCAGTCATACTAACAAGGAACAACAAGAAGTGGTCAGTCATACTAACAAGGAACAACAAGAGAAGGTCCGTCATAGAAACAAGAGCAACACCCAACCTGAGTTCAGGCACAGACCACAAAGCTGTAGAAGCAGTCATCAGAACACACAGGGAAAGCCATAACAGAACTCCTTGAGAAGAAAAGTGAAACAATAAAAATAAGCAAGCTCAAGGAAGAGTGAGAAAGAAGAATATGAGAAGAAAATATGAGAATTGTTCATAAACTTACCAAGAGAAACAAAATCAGTGGAAGAGGAATGGGCCTTGTTCAAAACCAGCTTTCTGTGAGCAGCAGAGGAAACATGTGGTTCTATTTAAAAAAGGAGGTAGATAAAGAAAAATAACAACATGGTGGAATGATGAGGTGAAAGAGGCCGTAAAAGAACAGAAAAATAAATATTAAAAAAATGGATGAGAAGTAAAGAAGATCTAGAATATATTGAATATCGGATTGCAAGAAGACACTCTAAGCGTGCAATAAAAGTAGCAAAAGTAAAAATTATGGCTGGAGTACAGTGAAATAGTAAATAACAATCATAAAGAAGCTACGGAAATCTTTTCTATGGCCCTTGTAATCTTCCACGAAAAGCCTGTATGTATGGAAGACAATTAAATAGAGCCGAAAATAAATAACTGACAAATCAAAGGCGACTTTTTTCTTACAAACAAACAGAATACATTGGTAGATTTTTCTTGTTCGCTTTGCCAAGAGTTTAATAAAAGTAGACAGTCGCTTCTCTAAGACAGAACAACCTGGTAACTACATCATGAAAACTTGTCCATTTTGTGATTTCATTGACCAGAAAATAATAAGTGAAAAGAGATATGTGCAGTGAATATGTAAAGTAGTGAATTAATATGGTGGCGAGTCTGATATAAGAGTTTCATTGTAGCGTGTATTTTTTGTGATGATTTAGTGCATTTTCAAGTATTTTCTCCACGCGTGATGAGCCATATCTAGCAACAAACTTTTACTTTCAGTTAATAAAGATATAAACAGTGTCACATGAAGAACAACGATAGAGCAAACTATAAAAATTGTAACAGGTTATTGTAACCTTTTAGCAGAATGAAACATTTAGGAAACATAAAATAGCAGCTGAAGCTATGAGTTCTTAAATCCGTTGTGTACTCAACATTCTTCTGTGCTGTAGAAACTTCAACTGAAAGATAAACAAGAAAAGAAAGGCTGCGAAAGATCTACATACAGAGGAAGGAACAAACTTCCATAAACAGAACAGAAAAATGAACAAAGACGTGCTAAATGAACTGAAAGTGGAAATTAGAAATAATGAACAATCTAAGAACAGTACAAGTGAAATATTTCGGCGATACTATTGATACAGACAAGGTCAGAGCACAGATTTTGTGGATCCAGAGATTGTGAGCAAGGGTGAGTGTGCGAGGGTGAGCGTGCGAGGGTGAGTGTGCGAGGGTGAGTGTGCGAGGGTGAGCTGTAAGCTTTCTGCACGTTCAGTGTCGTCAAGTGATTCAGATATGCAGATCAGTTCAGCGGATAGTGAACTGAGTTCTCGTGGTAGAAAGAGCGGGTTTGTGTCCTACGTTATCGCTTTATCGTCGATCCAACAGCACAGAATGTGTATCTTATGCACGTTGTATTAAAAAACTGAAAAACTGAAGGTCATCTGTCTGAGAGACACAACACAGTGGAGCATAACCTACTCACTAGTGTCATTGTATTATTGTATTAAAGAAATATTGGATATTCTCGAAAAAACGTTGCTACACAAAAAATGTTTCACGTATACATTTTTACAAGAAGGAAATGAGGAGACTGACACAGTTACATAACAGAACACAGGATTGTATAATTATACCTCGATTGTATAATTATATCTATAATTCTTTTTCATACCCCCAGTACTTTTCTGCTTTTTGACATAGATAAAATATTTGGTCTACAGCTGATATATTCTTCCTAAAACCTGCTTGATAGTCTCCCAGTATATTCTCGCTGTGTGGTTTTAATCTATTTAAAAGTATAATTGATAGTATTTTGTAGCTTGTTTGTAGTAAGTAATTCCTGTGTAATTTTTATACTTGCTCTTATCGCCTTTTCTTTGGAAAACTGGGATCAGCAATGATTCTCTCCATTCTCTAGGGAGTTTTTCTCTCTCCATATTTGTTGTATGAGTGTGCATATCTGTTTATGTAGACGTAGACCTCCTTCTTTAAATCAGTTTTGCAACAACTCATGTTAAACATGCCTATTTATCTTCTTGATGACCAAAATTTCTTCAGTGAGAGATTTTTACATAAAATGAAAAAAAAAACATCTTTTTAAAATAACTTTCCTTCAGTAATTTCTTTGTCTGTGAAAAGCTCCAGAACATGGTATTACATCGTGCGACAGCACAGTCTCTGGGCGTATGTCTTCTTTCCTGCCGTCTTCTTGTCCGCACACGACACATTTTCTCAGTGAGTCTTTTTTCTTTGATGTTGACGAGTCCATTGTTAGGAAATGTCTCAGGCATCAGTGCCGTTGTCCGAGAAATGTCTTGTTCCCAAAAGCAATAAACAGCTGTCCACCAAACATAAGTCCACCAAACATAAGTCCACCAAACATAAGTCCAGCAAACATAAGTCCACCAAACATAAGTCGAGCAAACATAAGTCCACCAAACATAAGTCCACCAAACATAAGTCCACCAAACATATAAATCCACCAAACGTAAGTCCACCAAACATAAGTCCACCAAACATAAGTCCACCAAACATATAAATCCACCAAACATAAATCCACCAAACATAAGTCCACCAAACATAAGTCCACCAAACATAAGTCCACCAAACATAAGTCCACCAAACATAAGTCCACCAAACATAAATCCACCAAACATAAGTCCACCAAACATAAGTCCACCAAACATAAGTCCACCAAACATAAATCCACCAAACATAAATCCACCAAACATAAGTCCACCAAACATAAATCCACCAAACATAAGTCCACCAAACATAAGTCCACCAAACATAAGTCCACCAAACATAAATCCACCAAACATAAGTCCACCAAACATAAATCCACCAAACATAAATCCACCAAACATAAGTCCACCAAACATAAGTCCACCAAACATAAATCCACCAAACATAAGTCCACCAAACATAAGTCCACCAAACATAAGTCCACCAAACATAAGTCCACCAAACATAAATCCACCAAACATAAGTCCACCAAACATAAATCCACCAAACATAAGTCCACCAAACATAAGTCCACCAAACATAAATCCACCAAACATAAGTCCACCAAACATAAATCCACCAAACATAAATCCACCAAACATAAGTCCACCAAATAAATCCACCAAACATAAGTCCACCAAACATAAGTCCACCAAACATAAGTCCACCAAACATAAGTCCACCAAACATAAGTCCACCAAACATAAATCCACCAAACATAAGTCCACCAAACATAAGTCCACCAAACATAAGTCCACCAAACATAAATCCACCAAACATAAATCCACCAAACATAAGTCCACCAAACATAAATCCACCAAACATAAGTCCACCAAACATAAGTCCACCAAACATAAGTCCACCAAACATAAATCCACCAAACATAAGTCCACCAAACATAAATCCACCAAACATAAATCCACCAAACATAAGTCCACCAAACATAAGTCCACCAAACATAAATCCACCAAACATAAGTCCACCAAACATAAGTCCACCAAACATAAGTCCACCAAACATAAGTCCACCAAACATAAATCCACCAAACATAAGTCCACCAAACATAAATCCACCAAACATAAGTCCACCAAACATAAGTCCACCAAACATAAATCCACCAAACATAAGTCCACCAAACATAAATCCACCAAACATAAATCCACCAAACATAAGTCCACCAAACATAAATCCACCAAACATAAATCCACCAAACATAAGTCCACCAAACATAAGTCCACCAAACATAAATCCACCAAACATAAATCCACCAAACATAAGTCCACCAAACATAAGTCCACCAAACATAAGTCCACCAAACATAAATCCACCAAACATAAGTCCACCAAACATAAATCCACCAAACATAAGTCCACCAAACATAAATCCACCAAACATAAGTCAACCAAACATAAATCCACCAAACATAAGTCCACCAAACATAAGTCCACCAAACATAAATCCACCAAACATAAGTCCACCAAACATAAATCCACCAAACATAAATCCACCAAACATAAATCCACCAAACATAAATCCACCAAACATAAATCCACCAAACATACGTCCAAGCTTTTCCGTTCGTGCCATCCAGTCCATGTTCATGGCTGGGCTAACCCTACAAAAATGTCTATTTGTCTCTTCAACACAGAAACGTATACGAGGAAGAAGAAAGACAGGACAAGACAGGACAAGACAAGACAGGACAAGACAGGACAAGATAGGACAGGACGAGACAAGACAGGACAAGACAAGAAGGACAAGACAGGACAAGATAGGACAGGACAAGACAAGACAGGACAAGACAGGACAAGACAAGATAGGACAAGTTAGGACAAGACAGGACAAGACAGGACATGACAAGACAAGACAGGACATGACAAGACAAGACAGGACAAGACATGACAAGACAAGACAGGATTAAATGTACTGCTCCCTACAGTCATGACAGATTTCGTTCAGGGCACGTTTATCAGGACTTTATTACTCTTCTAATAGTGTCCTTCCTCAGAGTTCTATGTTTATACAATACAAAATAATAATTAGCTTTATATAAATTCTGTGTTTACACAATACAAACTAATAATTAGCTCTATATAAGTTCTGTGTTTACACAATACAAAATAATAATTACCTTTATATAAGTTCTGTGTTTACACAATACAAACTAATAATTAGCTTTATACAAGTTCTGCCAAGCAAAATCAGCTTTCCAGCAAATTGGAAACGTTATTAAGTGCACTGCATCTTTGTCACTGAGGTTTAGAAAGAGTTCTAAAGAACTACATTGAACCCATCCTACTTTATGGAAGTGCGTCGTGGACAACCAATATATTCAATGAAAGATCATTAGAGGCAACAGAGATGTGGTTTCTTAGAACAATATAAAGAATATCATGGGCAATGAAGGTAATAACAAGAAGTGTCTAACTAAAGCAAATGTAGAAAGAAACCTACATAAATCCAAAAGAAAACTACTGTCATCATTCACTGCGCATACAGCGAGACAGGAAGAGCTTACGAACATCATAACAACAGGAAAGATAAATGGAAAGAGAGGCAGGTAAAGACTAAGAGAAAAATATCACAGACAGCCTAACGTGATGCCGCAATAAGAAGTCACCAACTAAGCTGATGGAAAATATCAAGAACCGAGATCACTGGAGAAGGATAACCGTAAATGTCTAGCTTTATGGCACATGATAGTGATGTTTTAGTATGTTTCACGTATTACTGGAGGTGTAGATCAGAGTCTGAATGTAAAAATTTGTCATTTTAATCTTTTTCATATTCCTTATCTATTTATTATTCCTTGTAGTAAACTAAATGTTCGGAAGCTGACTGAAAGTTGTATGATGAAGGGCAGAATATGAAGCTTTCCCCACCCCTTGAAGTTCGTCCATTCTGTCTGCCTGTCTCTATTTTCTGGAACACTGTAGATCACATTCGTGTATTGCCTTTTATTGTCAGAAAAAAAAGCAAAGAAAAAAGGCTGTTAGATGTCGCTATAAAAATGTGGCCAATGAACGAAAAACTAATTATGTCAGTCCGTAAGAACAGCGAAGAGCAAAACCTCTGCCTTAATGCGAAGAAAACTAAATTGATGACAACTGACAAAACAAACAAGGCAGCTGATATATGTATCAATGAGGGAAAATTGGAAGAAGTGGAGAGTTTTGAATATCTTGGATCACTACTAACTAATAATGGAGATACAATGAAGGAAATTAAAAGGAGGTCATCTATCGCTCTTCAGAAATTAACAACTAAAGAAGCTGTGGAGAGGAACAGACAGAACCACAGAAATACGATTTTTAAGGGCGTGCATCTTTCCCATCGCAACATATGCCTGTGAGACCTGGACACTTAACAAAGCAGTTGAGAAGTACAAAAATGCCTTTGAATGTAAATGCTACAGAAGAGTTCTTCAAATATCATTGACAAAAAATGGAGCAAACATATTCATACTACAAGAACTTAATATTGAAGAAGGCTGGCTAGTAAACAGGATTAAATAAAGAAAACTTAAATATTTTGGACATATTAAAATTCATGGTAACCTAGAGAAGACCGTCTTGGAAGTATACATAATGGGAAATAGAAAGAGAGGAAGACCAAAGCGAAGATGGCTGCAAGACATCGTTGATGATCTGCAAATGGATGCATCAACAGCAGGGCATCTTGCTTACAACCGAGAGGCCTACATGAGTGCTATTAGGGAGGCAAAGTTCCGCAAGGGAAATATAAATAAATGAATGAGATCAAGGTTAAATGGTGTTTAAGTGAAAGATATTTACTGTGTTGAACATGTACATCTTTGCAGTCTGTGAATACTAGTGGTCTGAATATTAGAAATGTAACTGTTATAAAGTTTAAATTGGAGGTATCTAAGTTTCCTGAACAGATTTATTATGCCGGGAGATATGTATCGGTGCAGCATAATGAGAACTGTTTTTTTTACATAATTGTGAACTTTAGGAGTAAGACTTCAGAAATGTATTGTAATAAAATAACCACCGATGATTTGCTTTACCTGCACACGTCGTGACTCGAACGAGTTCCCTTATTCACGGGACTGTGTGCCCAACATTCACATGACTGAGTGCCCCATATTCACAGGACTATGTGCCCAACATTAACATGACTGAATGCCCCATATTCACAGGACTATGTGCCCAACATTAACATGACTGAGTGCCCCATATTCACAGGACTATGTGCCCAACATTAACATGACTGAGTGCCCCATATTCACAGGACTATGTGCCCAACATTCACATGACTGAGTGCCCCATATTCACAGGACTATGTGCCCAACATTAACATGACTGAATGCCCCATATTCACAGGACTATGTGCCCAACATTAACATGACTGAGTGCCCCATATTCACAGGACTATGTGCCCAACATTAACATGACTGATTGCCCCATATTCACAGGACTATGTGCCCAACATTAACATGACTGAATGCCCCATATTCACAGGACTATGTGCCCAACATTAACATGACTGAATGCCCCATATTCACAGGACTATGTGCCCAACATTAACATGACTGAGTGCCCCATATTCACAGGACTATGTGCCCAACATTAACATGACTGAATGCCCCATATTCACAGGACTATGTGCCCAACATTAACATGACTGAGTGCCCCATATTCACAGGACTATGTGCCCAACATTAACATGACTGAGTGCCCCATATTCACAGGACTATGTGCCCAACATTAACATGACTGAATGCCCCATATTCACAGGACTGTGTGCCCAACATTAACATGACTGAGTGCCCCATATTCACAGGACTGTGCGCCCAACATTAACATGACTGAGTGCCCCATATTCACAGGACTGTGCGCCCAAGATTCACAGAGCTGAGCCTCTCATATTCATGGAACTGAGAAAGTGGCAGCTATAGATCACCAGGACGTCAAAGAGTTCAGTTCCCCAGATCCTGGCATTGAAGCTTTGAAGGCAAGGATAACGAAATCTTTAGTGACGGTGAGAAAGAGTTGGAGACCACGTGACAAGAGACTGAAGATAGCTTACATGTCCTTGAGGCAGCAAAACAAGGTTTTAAAAATTGGAGTTGAGATCATATTTGCAAAATAAAAACGTGTCTGTAGCTAACATAGTTTTTTTTTGTGTAATAAATGTTTGAAATCATAGAAAGGCTTTACGCTGAGCACGTACAGCGTATAAGATCTCACATGACGCCTTGTATGTTGACTTATGAGAATATTTTTTTATGGACAACTTTGTTTAAAAGGTCAGACTGATATGTTCAGTTGAGACGTGGTCGGTCAGAGTCCGCTGGTATATATGTTTATATCGCTGGTATGTATGTTTATTTCGCTGGTATGTATGTTTATATCACTGGTATGTATGTTTATATACTACTACTCAAAAGTTACGGTCTGCCATGTATTTTTCAACACATTTTTATATCAGTTAATATAATGAGGCGATAAAGAATAGTTTCTTTGACACTAGTTTCAATACCATACATAAATAGTCCTCCATGTAGGTGAGGTATGAAATATACTCAATATTATCACGGTTATTGTAAAAATCGGGTGCAAAAATATTATCTTACATCCTTCCCGTGCCGTTAAACGTCACATAGGGCTTGCAAAGTAGTTCGCCAAGTTTTCCTATTTTCAGCGAGCTTTTCAACCTCATCAAGGGATTTTATGCCTACTAATTTAGCCTCTCTTAACAATGTCCTCTTTAGAGTTTCACGCGGTCGGCTTCTTTTTCTTCCGCCTGTTGTATTCCACGTGATAGCTTCTTTTTAGGATTCTCTGATGGTTTCTTCTCATCATGTGACGACATGTCCATCTCCTTTTCCTGATCACCCATGACTCTCTTTTTTGTTTGCTCATCTGCCTTATATGTGTGTCGTTCTTGAATTCGTTTCACTTTATATCGAGTATTTTCCTTAGGTATCTGTTTTCAAAAGAGTCTTAATTTTTTTTAATTTCTTTAGTTGTTTTCCAGCTTTCGCATGCATAAATGAGGGTGGATATTACATTTGAATTGAATAATCTTAGCTTGGTTTTTGTTCTTATAACTTTTGAATGCCATGTTCTCAGGACTCTTGAAGATCTATGCTGCTTTTGAAATTCTAATTCTAACTTCCTTTCTGGTGTCGCCATCCTGGTCTATGTAGCTGCCGTGGCATGCAAATTGACTGATGTCTTCAACATCTGTTCCTTCTACGTATATTTTCCTTCTTAGGAAGTTTCATTAATTTTTTTCCCAGTTAATTTCAGGTCATATTTTGCTAGCTAGTGAAGACAGATTACCTGTTGTTTTTTTTTTAATTGCATCGAATTTACATTGTCACTGATAAGAGTTATGTCAACTGCAAAATCAAAATCTTGTAGTTGGGTCCAATGTATCCAATGCCTGTTTTACCTATGCAGCATTTCCTTTTTCATTATGAAGTCTATGGCAATTCCAAATCGCAATGGAGATAATATACTTCCTTGTTTTAGTCTGGCCAAGAAGAGTCTGTAGGATGACAAGTACAGATGTGCCAACATGGCACCAGATGAAGACCGTCTTCTTCTCTTTCATTAGATATACTAGGCTCTCCTGGGGTGCATAAGACCTAACGGAGTGGAATGTTCTCCTTTGATAGTCAGAACTATAAAAGAAATTATTGGGTCTCTGCCGTGCTTGATATGATATCATTCATGTTGTTGTCTGCCTGACTAATTTTATTTTTCTACTTCTTGTTAATCAATAGGGAAAATGTGTTGCTACCGTATTCTCATAGCGACACAACAACCGTTTCCAGGCTAGCCACTAAAACGGCAATAACACCAGAGTCACAAAGGTCAAGAGCTGGACTTCCATTCCTTCAACTAGGCTGACGGGAGAAGGTCCAACAACTCAAGAACTCCAACTAAATTTAAACGTTGACAAGGTTTAATGATGAGAAAAATGAGCGTTGAACTGATGAGTGATGTGATGAGTGATATGATGAGTGACGTGATGAGTGATGTGATGAGTGATGTGATGAGTGATGTGATGAGTGATGTGATGAAGCCAATTGTCTTGAAAATTGCTGTTGTGCGGCAGAGAACAGAGAAAAAAACCTAAAAGAGAACTTCCCGGGCACGAAGTCTGAGATGAGGAAGTGAATCTGACACCAGTCCAGTGTGACTGTTACAATCATGTGTCTTACAAACAACTACTACTTACAATATTATAGAATTTCCCAGCAATGTGCACAACACATCTTCAAAAAGATGAATCACTGCATCACGTTTTCAGTCCTAACCAGGACAGTGCTGCCAAACTATCTACATTCTACACTAGGCAAAAGTTTGCCCTAAAAGGGACAAATGTTACAGCAACAAAGCAAAGGCATGCCTGAAACTCTCTGACAGATGCTACTCTAAAATGACTTCTTGATCTAATCTCATAGTAATCCCCCTGCTTGATCAGCACTGCGTCCTTTATATGACTGGGATTTTCCCAGCCCCGTCTAGAAACTTCTGCCTCGACAAGTCTAGACATTCATGTGAAAAACACTGTGTAGTTAACCTTCAGCTACTGGGAAAATCTTAGCTTCTAACAAATAATCTTTCTACCCACATTCGCAGTTTGTTTTCACTGTTTTTAACATTACTCCGAGCCAACAGTCACTTTTTCACGAGAATTCTGAGTTGTTGTTAGAACATGACCTATAACGTCCTAGTTTGCCATTTATTGATTTCTCTTCGCCCGTAGGTCATTGAAAGTTCAAACTACAAGGGGAATTAATTTATGAAATATTACAATACAGCAGAATTTTGTCCCTTTGACTGAGCAGTCTAGTGTTTTAATTCTACACTTGAAGAATTCTGTCTCAGTGGAACCATTCGCTCATTCCTTCTTCTAAGTTGACAGCACAGACATATCCGTTGTAAAGATTCCTAGCGATGTTGACAGTTATGTTAGATGTAACATTAATATTCACACTTTCCGCTTAACCGTGGGAGCAGAGAAATAGTGCTGATTCACGCTGCAGGTGAGGCAGCGACCCTTACTAAATGAGTGTCACCTTTCACTCGTTTTAAAAATGGTTATAAATGGACACTTTTGGCAGTTGTAAGAACCATGGAACGTAGAAGGAACGCTGGCACACTAGAACGTGCTCGAGTTATTGCGTGGCTTGAGAATGGCGAACCAGCCCGTCAGGTTGTACACGTTAGGGAGTATCACGTGCTGCCATCTCAAGTCACGTGAAGAGATTCAGAGCCACCGGAGGAGTAGAAGGCAGAAACCGTTCAGGACGTCCATTTTGTAGGAGATTGCAGGACGTCCACGTTGTAGGAGATTGCAGGACGTCCACGTTGTAGGAGATTGCAGGACGTCCACGTTGTAAGAGATTGCAGGACATCCACGTTGTAAGAGATGGCAGGACGTCCACGTTGTAGGAGATGGCAGGACGTCCACGTTGTAGGAGGTGGCAGGACGACAGTTATCTCTTGTTGTCTGCCTTCGTCACCAGACACCTGTGCCACTCTGCGAGTCAGCTCGTGAATACTGTAAACATTAACGTCAGCAGGATGACTGCTTACGTGAATCATGACTTGCTTCACAAAGACCAGAAGTCAGATTCCCTCCCCCCTCACTCCAGTTCACAGCAGAGTCCATGTTGCCTGGTGTTGTGTGCACATCAGATGGACAAGACGCCAGTGGGGTCAAGTCCTATTTACAGATCTTCTTCTTCTTCTTCGTTCGCACTGTCTGTCTATATCTGCAGTCCTGTCTCTTGGATAAATTTCACTGTTTTTTGTAACTCATGTATGGAACCGTAGAGCTTATCTTCTTTAGTGGTTTCACTGGGCCAGTAATTATTTCTCAGTGTCTCGTAGTTGATGCAGTTCTGGAGGATATGTTCCACGGTTTGGGGCACCTGGGCACATGTACATAGATTAGTAGTACCAACCTTAAACTTTGTATACATATGACTTCGGAGTCGGCTGTGTCCTGTTCGGAGACGGAAGATGGTGACTTGTTCCTTTCTGTTTAGCATGTGATAGTCATCATGTGGTGGTGTTTGTGGCTTCCTGTAGGTTTTTAATCATGCTTTTCTTCTGATTATAGGTGACTGGTATGTCTGGTTGCTCCATTTCAGTGCCCTCTTTGGCCAGATGGTCAGCTTTCTCATTGCCTGGTATCCCACAGTGGGAGGGAATCCACTGCAAAGTGACTCCATGTTGTAAGCCAATTTTTGACAAGGCATCCTTAAGGTCTGGTAGTTTGTTGCACTGAAGAGCCTCCAGTACTGATCTTGCATCTGTGAGAGTTACTACAGGACATGTATAAATTCTGGAGTCTGATAGTTTTTCAACTGCAGCAATAATTGCCCTAACTTCTGCATCATAGTTGTTGCAGTATTTACCAGTGGGTATGGAAATCTTGTCAATGGTGTTGTTTGGATATTCAATATATGCTCCTGCCCCACCATTTTTTATGGCATTATGTGCAGATCCGTCTGTATACACACGTATCCAGGTGTCACATGGATATTTGTCATCTAGAACACTAAGTGTGGCTACTGATCTTACAAGACTGCTCTGCATCTCACCATTCTGCACACCACACGACCAGATCATCTGCATACAGTGCCGCTTCGATTCCATAGGGAAGTTCCCTGACCAGGTCATTAATGAATACAAGGAATAGTGTAGGCGAAAGGACTCCTCCTTGTGGTACACCGTGTCGCAGAAGCACTTTCTGGCTTCTGTGTCCATCCATTACTACTCTAGTTCTTCTATTGTGTAAATAGGACTTTATCCAGTTGTACAGTCTTCCATTCACATTGCAGTTTCTTAGTTTCCACAACAGACCTTTTTTCCATACTTTATCAAAGGCTTTCTTCAGGTCTATCCACGCTGCTAGTACAAGGTTTTTCTCTTGGAATGCATCCTCAATCTCTTGAGAGAGATAGGTCACTTGATCTTCCGTACTGTAGTACTGCCTAAATCCTGCTTGTTGTGGAACGAGAAGGTTTTCACTTTCTAGGTACCATTTTAGGCTCAGGTCAATGATGCGTTCCATCGTTTTGCATAGGCAGCTAGTGAGACTGATTGGCCTGTAGCTGGAGGCAGTATCACTGTTTTTCCCTGGTTTTAGCAGTGGTACCATGCTTGCTTCCTTCCAGATTTGAGGTAACTTACCTGTGCTCCAGCACATATTGAAAATATCCAACAGCTTTCCCATTGCTGCCACTCCCAGGTTCTTGATCATTTCATTGGACACTCCATCTGGTCCTGGTGATTTCCTTGGTTTCAGTTTACTAACTGCTAGGTCTAACTCACTGCGTGTGATTGGTGCATCCATGACCTCCACTTTTCTGACTTGTTCCTCCTCTTTCTGTGGCTCGATGCGCACTGTACGCTCCTTCTCTGGATGGATATCAATGTTGCAGTCCTGTGCAAACATGCGAGCAAAGTGATCTGCTACCTGCTTACCTGTAAGAGTTTTCCCATCCTCTATTAGTGTAATCTTTGTACTTCTTCCAGTACTCTCATCATTTAACTGTTTGATTAGTTTCCACAGTTTCCTTCCATCCTTTTCAAAGTTTAGGGACTCTGTTTTCTCTCTCCAACTTTCCCGTCTGGCTTGCAGCTTTGCTCTCTGAAATTTGGCTTTAGAATGTTGGTAATTATTGTGGTGTTCTTGGCATGGTCTATTTTCTGCTTGCTTTCGAGCTGCTTCCACGTCATCATGGAGTTTTCCCAGCTCACTAGACCAGTATGGTTTATAGTCCCTGTGAGCTCCTCTGGGAATGGTTTCACGAGCGGCCTGAAGGATACAAGCATTGAACTCCTTCACTGTGCTGTTAATATCCTTACCTTCTATGGACAGCTGTCCCACCAGGATACCTGTACGATGTCTGTACATTGTCCAGTTTGCTTTTTTATAGTTCCATCTGGGGAGAGGGTTACTGGTGTTAAGGAGTTCATTTTCTATTGTCAGGAAGACTGGTCGATGGTCGCTACCTCCAAGTTGTTTTCCAACTTCACGTGTAATGTTCCACTTCAGATCTGGAGAGTGGAATGCCAGATCTGGTGTTGATTTTGTATGCCAAGCCCTTGAGTAAAATGTTGGGGCATCCATTGGCTGGTTGATCAGGAGAAGTCCATTATCATCCTGCCAGCTCTCAACTTCCTCTCCTCTCTTGTCTATGTGGTCATAGCCCCAGCTCTGGGAATGACTGTTAAAATCACCACAGACCATCAGTCTCTCTTTGTGTGGGATTGTTCCTAAAGCAAGTGGGTGGTCATTAGGACAGTAATAGTTAAGGAGGTGGAAATCTGTATTACTACTTTTTAGATGGATCATCTGGTATTCGGCTCCTTCCATGTACACTCCCACCTGACATGCGCTGATGTTATTCTTAACAAGTGTGAGTACTCCTCCTTTTCTTCTGTCCTGTCGGTCTGATCTAAAACACTGGTAGCCTCTGATTTTAAAGGCGGCATCTTTGGTTAGGTGTGTCTCCTGTATGCAGCATATACTTACCTGCTCTGCAAAAAGTATGTTCTCTAGTTCAACCTTTTTGCTATAGCCATCTCTAACACTGCTGACACCCTCAGCATTCCACTGCATTATTTTAAGTTCTTGCTTTTTGGCTGTTTTCTTCTGTTGTATTTTTTGGCCAGTAGCTCTACTCTCATGTCTCCTGACTCCACAAGACGAACTGAGAGGACCTCCAGTAGCATTGGGTGGACCCTTTCGAGGCAGGGGGCCCGGCACTGCACCTGCCTGGTTAGTCTTCACAGGGCGAGCACCATGTTTGAAAACTGTAGATATAGACATTTCATTAGCGATAATGCATGTTACCCTGATTTTTGCGATGCGCCTTTTGGCTGGGTAACTCCGACTTCAGCACCCTATTTACAGATGAGTCCTGCTTAATTCTACCATTTAATGATGAGAGGTTCGTGTTTGGAGAAGGCAAGGAGAGCGTGTTACTGATGGCACAGTTCGAGAAGTGGATGGCTGTGGAGGAGATTATGTCATGATCTGGGGTGGCTTCAGTCCACAAGGCAAGAGCTCTCTTAATTTCATCCAAGGCACACTGCCCGGCCCAAGGTACTAAGATTACATACTGCGACCTCTTATTCAACATGTACTGGAGGCCATGGCTGGTGATGCAGTCTTGTAAGATGACAATGCTTGATCTCTTCCAGCTCGTATCGTTAATGACATCATTCAACACCAGGGAATCATCAGGGTGGAGTGACCCGTTAGTTCACCTGATCTTGCTGCTACTGGTAAGAAATATCAACAAATCCTCCGTCAGTTGACGTCCCACATCTGAACCTGTTTCTTTATCAAGAGTTGCAGGCTATAACAGGAAGGACGATCATGTTTTTTTTTCTCTACAGAAGGGGCATTTCTCGTCTTATGCGGCTTTAATGTGAACGAGAAGATCACGTGGTTTGAGAATCACGTGACTGATAATTGTGGGAGAAAGCCTGAGTGATTTAGTCTTGGTCTGAATATGAACCGGTGTGGAGGCTTTGTATGACGTCTCCGTGGAGTATGTGGACGCTTTGTGCGATGTCTCCGTGGAGTATATTGACGTTATATCTATTCTGGACTTTTGTTTGTATGAATGGACTCGCCAAATGGCAGGAGTAACCTGCCGGCAGTCGGATTATTGTCATCTCCACCACCATTATCCTCGTTTCTATGAATAAAATCCTCATGTCAAGATTACTCATGACTTGCTTGATGTCTGGAACAGTTACCTGCTAATGTGAGATTTTGTACCAGCTTGGAAGTGAAGCATGGCTGGAGATAGTGTTTAGCTAATCCAGAAAAGTGAAGTTGGTGGCTAGAATTATATGCATAATAAATCCAGCAACACGGCTTCGAGATGAATGTACAACTTGGTATCCACGTGCACAAATGCAGCTCAACGTCACGACACGGCCCTAATAAAGAGTGCCCGACCAACCACAGAACATACACACACACGAGAGAGAGAGAGAGAGGGGAGAGAGGGAGAGAGAGACGGTTCACTTACGTCTTCAAATGTTACCTTCGGGAAGAGACCCACCTTAGCAACGTAAAACGTATGTCGGCGAATGTGTTGTAGTACAAGGTTGTCGACAAAGTCAGCTGGTGCTGAATCAAGCTGTCCGGCCCCTGGGGTAAGATCCACTCCAGCTGCTCAGTTTCCTGGCCATTCTTTTATTTCTGTTTCACCTGCAAGAACTGAGAACCGCTGTGAGCGGCACGGGTTGTGTTCCAGTTTATCATCGATTTTAAAAGACTGTTGCTGTGCCTGCTTCTCCCACCAATGTCAGATCTGGGTTAAGATTTGCTTGTCACGTTTCAAAATCAGTCACTACGGATTATCACAGGTGCCATGAGGGACACACCAATAGTAGAAATGCAGAAAATAGTTGGTGTTCAAGCGCTAAAGGTACGTAGAGACACATGGGAGAAAAATTCCTTAGCTCTGTAAGCCATCCCCTGAAGGAGAGATTCAATAACTTGGCACTAAGTCGGCTTAAAAGAAGCAGCTTCATTCACCAGGCCAAGCGTATGCGTAAGCTGATACCTGACCTTCCAACTGTAGTCGCTCCATTATCATCTGTACCAGAGCATACACCATGGAAAGAAACAGATTATACACAAATAACTATTCAGACTGAAGTGAAAGGTTTGCAGAATGGTGAGATGCAAAACAGGCTTGTAAGATCAACAGCCACACTCAGTGTTCTAGATGACAAATATCCATGTGACACCTGGATACGTGTGTATACAGATGGATCTGCACATAATGCCATAAAGAATGGAGGGGCAGGAGCATATATTGAATATCCAAACAACACCATTGACAAGATTTCCATACCCACTGGAAAATACTGCAACAACTTTGATGCAGAAGTTAGGGCAATTATTGCTGCAGTTGAAAAACTATCAGACTCCAGAATTGTTACATGTCCCGTGGTAATTCTCACAGATGCAAGATCAGTACTGGAAGCTCTTCAGTGCGACAAACTACCAGACCTTAAGGATGCCTTATCAAAAATTGGTTTACAACACAGAGTCACCTTGCAGTGGATTCCCTCCCACTGTGGGATACCAGGCAATGAGAAAGCTGACCGTCTGGCCAAAGAAGGCACTGAAATGGAGCAACCAGACATACCAATCACCTATAATCAGAAGAAAGCATGATAAAAACCTACAGGAAGCCACAAACACCGCCACATGATGACTATCACATGCTAAACAGAAAGGAACAAGTCACCATCTTCCGTCTCAGAACAGGACACAGCCGACTCCGAAGTCATATGTATACAAAGTTTAAGGTTGGTACTACTAATCTATGTACATGTGCCCAGGTGCCCCAAACTGTGGAACATATCCTCCAGAACTGCACCAACTATGAGACACTCAGAAATAATTACTGGCCCAGTGAAACCACTAAAGAAGATAAGCTCTATGGTTCCATACATGAATTACAAAAAAACAGTGAAATTTATCCAAGAGACAGGACTGCAGATATAGACAGACAATGCGAACGAAGAAGAAGAAGAAGAAGCTTGTCACATAATGTCACCCTGTGAGAGACATATCGTCGTATGATGTCAATTCGAGATAGAGCCTTGCTTGTCACACAATGTCACCCTGTGAGAGACATATCGTCGTATGATGTCAGTTCGAGATAGAGCTTTGCTTGTCACATAATGTCATTCGAGATAGAGCTTTGCTTGTCACATAATGTCACCCTGTGAGAGACATATCGTCGTATGACGTTAGTTCGAGATAGAGCCTTGCTTGTCACATAATGTCACCCTGTGAGAGACATATCGTCGTATGATGTTAGTTCGAGATAGAGCCTTGCTTGTCACTTAATGCAGCACAATGACACGATACTGCCCTAGTAAAGAGTGCTCGCTCCACCACAGAACACAGGAGGGAGAGTTAGACGGCCCACAATATGATGTCAACTATTCCGCAGGATGTTCTAGGGACCCTTGTTTGCTTCGCGAGTCACATTTATCTCGAATGCCTGGCCGCCATTGGTGGTTACAGCAGAATTTGACAGATCAAGCGTCCAATACTTCTTGCGTGATTTTTATGATGATGGGTGAGTGACATTTCAGACCTATAGCTTTTCTACGTTTTATCACACTTGCATAAGAGCTGTATGAATTTGTTGCATTTTTAATGGTCTTTAACTTTTGTGCAGTGGTATATAAGTACTAAGGAAAGTTCTCACTTGTTTGTCTTACAAGATTGCAAGTGAACTCATCGTTTCGAGCTGAATAGTTTCTGGTTGTCACTGGTATCACAATGTGAGGGAGTATTGTATTTAAGTATTGTTCAGTGCTGGCCACCTTGTTAGTTACCCTAAATCAAAGACTCTCTCTCAAGTTGTAAATATATCAGCGGAAACGTCTTTATTTATAAAATTGAATTAACAATATTTTAGGTGACCGTGTTGCCATGGAGACATCTAGTGGTTTTGGTGTTAGCGTCCTATTTTCCTTGACCTGTCGGTACACATGATAGAGTGATGTGGTCAGTATCATGTCTGGCCTCTTTCCTCCTCCAGACCTAGAATAAGCCAAGTACTCTCTTAACTCAGCTGGACATCTGTTTACAGGTTACATTTGTCGGATAGAAAGTCCTTGTTGTGCATCATATATGATCATTGATTGTGCTTGAACGAGAGTAGGAACAAGTTGCAGGTAAATGTGACTCAGACGAAGTCCGTGAGTAGACAGCATTTTGCTGTCAGTGACGTAGAAAGGTTTGCTTTCTCTAAGGTTTGTCGTAAACAGACTTCAGACAGGATTCAGGAAAAGAAAAGCAAGAACGTGATTCGATGACTTTCAGATTTATGTGAATGTTATGTGTTATTGTAAGTTTATGTGTATCTTAAAGATTCATATATAGTGTGTATGTTGGATTATTATGTTATTAAAACGTCTGGTTTTTTTTCCCGTGAATATGACCAGTTAAATTCAGGTTATTTCTACAAGTACAGTAAATACTTGTGTGTCATGGAATTATGTCAGTGTAACTTAATTCCCATATTCTAACATTCATCTAGGAGAGAAAAATATATCATATAGCAAATATAGGAGAGACAAATCTAACAAATATTGGAAAGAAAAATATCTTATCTAACAGATATAGGTGAGAAAAGTATCTTATCTAACAGATATAGGTGAGAAAAGTATCTTATCTAATAGATATAGGAGAGAAAATTATATTTTATAACAGAACTAAGAGAGAAAGGTATATTTTCTAACAGATCTAAGAGAGAAAATCCTTATCAAGTGTTTTTGTTATGTCATGTCTGCACCAATACAGACTTAAAACACTAAGTAGAGTAGACTCCTCGAAACTAAGTGCAAGAAGTAGCAGAAAAAAAGGCACTTTATGAATGGTTTTCAAGTGGACATAACTAATGTAAATTGATGTAACTGTCAGTTATGAAAGTAAACATCCTCTCGTTATTCGAGATCTGGAGAAGAATCCACTGAATTTGACACTGACATCGTCTTACGGTGTTATGCCAAGTGTTTTGACATCGGTGTTTTGGTTTGTTATTATGCCAAATATCCATCAAGTTTTGTAGACACAGGAGATGACAGGTTGTCTAATCTAAGCAACGGATCAGGTCTCCAGTCTGTTTTACGAGTTAAAAATTTGACATGGAATATTTTGTTAGTACTTTCTCGGAGGATCTAATGGGTTCATGTAGTTATTTCACTCTCTGTAGTAGTATCACCATCAGGAACCTTAACCTTGGGAGAGGGGGACAGGGTATTTTTTGGGTTATGGGAACCTAATAATGGTACAGATGGAATATAATAATTAGGATATGGGAAACTAATAATAAAGTAATGGGAATTTATAGCTACTTTTTCTTTTTTTTTTAAATTCGACTGAAATTTCATGCAAATTTCTGTGACAGTAAATGTTTGAAGAGAAATGATGCCTGGAAGTTGCCTAGTTCTCCTTCTGGTCACTCTGCTTCTTAGCAGCGTCAACATCAGCGCAGGTCAAGACCCCCAGGTCAGATCACCAGCTGGGACGTTCCGGGGTAAAGTTCTGACTGCTCCAAGCGGCGCCAGATACGAGTCTTACAGAGGGATTCCCTATGCGCTGCCACCCACAGGAGAAAGAAGATTTGCTGTATCGGAGCCGTACCCTGTGATTGAGGTAATACTGTACCCTCTTCTCTATGGTGGAGAGCAGGACCGTATACCTGAAACAAGACCGGGGGGTTAACTGCTCTTTGACTGTCTTCACTTTCAGCTTTAGCGTCCACATATTTCTTTGCTTTGAGTGCGCCATCTGTTTTTACGTAACATTTATAACTGTTTATATAGTTACGTCTTCGAACAAAGTATTACACTGTGCAAATATAAACAATATGCACCTTTTCAAACACTAAGAAACACCAATCACCTTGTCAAACACAATTAGACACCAATCACCTTGTCAAACACAAACAAACACCAGTCACCTTGCAAACACAAACAAACACTAGTCACCTTGTTAAGCATATACAAACACCAGTCACTTTGTCGTAGTTAAAATGTCCAAGGATCAAAACTCAGACTCCGGCTTCACTGCATCCACGACAACCTCATATATGCCCCACCGCATGCCGCAGCATCCATCCAAGGATATTTTTGCTGATAGTTCTATAACACTTTCAAGTTGTGAATTATATACTTATGATTTAAGATGAAGTAAAAAAGTTTTCTGAGTAATTCTGTCCTGTAATTCCGTCACATGAATCGATGAATGTTTGAAGGTGTTCTTTGATTATCACAATCTTCACATACGATCCAGATTTCTGTGGTCTACAATACGTTTCACAAATGTGACAACATTCACTTGGCGAAGTCTGTTGTAAAGTTCACTGAATCCATTTAATTCTGATAAATAAGTTCACACATGTATTGTTGACAACATCACTTGTAATGAGATGCAATAGGACTGGTAACATCGCTTGGACTTTAAAAAATGCATGTTCTTTGGACAGCAAAAATAACTAATGAAGAATGTATGAGAAGAGCTGGAGAGACAAAAAAAACTTGTCAAAAAAGATAAAAGAAAGACAATGTACTTTCCACCCAAAGTTCAGCTGCCCCCTGTGTGCAATCTCTACATTCACGACCCTTCTGTATAATAACCTTTGTTAACTGAAGTCGGCCTTGTACCTGCAACCAGTCATCACCTTTAGGCACCTCGTCTAGATCGCAAACTGACGTTATTGTATCCTTGACCTCAGCCATCCAGGATCTGCCTCATGTTTTTGCATCTTCACTTAATCATCCCCAGCTCCTTATGGAGAGGATGATCCTTCGTGCCAGCAACCCTGATGTATGCCAGCAACCCTGGTGTATGTCAGCAACCCTGATGTATGCCAGCAATCCTGGTGTATGCCAGCAACCCTGGTGTATGCCAGCAACCCTGATGTATGCCAGCAACCCTGGTGTATGCCAGCAACCCTGATGTATGTCAGCAACCCTGATGTATGCCAGCAACCCTGGTGTATGCCAGCAACCCTGATGTATGCCAGCAACCCTGATGTATGCCAGCAACCCTGGTGTATGCCAGCAACCCTGATGTATGCCAGCAACCCTGATGTATGCCAGCAACCCTGGTGTATGCCAGCAACCCTGGTGTATGCCAGCAATCCTGATGTATGCCAGCAATCCTGATGTATGCCAGCAACCCTGATGTATGCCAGCAATCCTGATGTATGCCAGCAACCCTGATGTATGCCAGCAATCCTGGTGTATGCCAGCAATCCTGGTGTATGCCAGCAATCCTGGTGTATGCCTTTACCTGAGCTTACCTGTGTTTAGACCTCACACTCAGCGTATCAAGCAGAAAGCGCATGGCCGTCTTCGAAGTATCCCTGGTGCAAATCAAGACCACTCTCATTGTCTCTTTCAGTACACGCTTTAATGTGTTCAGCTGTCTAACAGCTGTTCGCCTTGTACAACAAAAGTTAGCTAATAACAAACTTACTTCATATTCTGTCATCCACTCTGTCATCTGTTTAGCCAGGTTTCACAACTGACGCCTCCATTAGAAATGTTCTTACAGGGCTGCTAGCACTCTCAGTTCACTGACTCATAAATGTTCTTACAGGGCTGTTAGCACTCTCAGTTCACTGACTCATCAATGTTCTTACAGGGCTGCTAGCACTCTCAGTTCACTGTCTCAGTTCACTGACTCAGCGCATAACTTTGCCTCTTTCCAAATGGGCCTTCTAACAAATGATGATCTTTAGATCTAGCTTCGTTTCAATGACTAACCTCCCATTCCTTGCGTGTTCAAGAAAGGGGTATAAACTTCCTAAACACAATCACACCAGTATGAAATTTAGAAGCTTCAGAAAATTTAACTTAGAAGTATTCCTTAATGGTTTACAAGCATCTTCAGTTATACACGTGTACCAACTAACTGACCCTGATGAGGCAATAGAACATTGGCTAGAGATTTTCAGAGATATATTAGACAAACATGTCCCCATGAAAGAGATGAGAGTAAAACACCAGACGAAGTCACCGTGGATAACACCTGAAATATTACATGCCATGAGAGAACGTGACCGGGCGCACAAAATCAAGGACTTTATGACCTACCGTTCACTCAGAAACAAAGTTCATTACTTAATAAGACAAGAGGAAAAAAATTACTTCAGGAATCTAGTACATAATAAATCAGACAGTAAATCAATTTGGAAAGCTATAAATGCCATATCAAATAAAAGAAAAGAATTTGATTTTCAAGCCATCAATCGTGCATACACTAGCGCACGTCAGTATACATTTCAGAGAAGAAATTAATGTTCTTAAATCATCAATACCTACTCCTGTATGCGACTTACATGAACTACAAACATTCCTGGACAGCAGATGTACTGATTTTAAACAGTTACACATTCCATCCTTAACAGTCAGTGAAGTTCACAGTTATCTCTTAACCTTAAAAAACAACAATACAGCTGGGCTTGATGATATTAGTAATAAGATCTTACGTTATGCTGCACCTGTCATTTCACATACACTAACATATATTTACAACCAGTGCATTGCAAAATGTTATTTCCCTGAGGCTCTTAAAACTGCTAAGGTGTATCCTCGCTTTAAATCTGGCTCATCCACCAATCTTACCAACTATAGACCAATATCCATATTATCGTCATTATCAAAACCACTCAAAAACACATACACAAAATAACTCTACGACACATGCAAGAGAACAATTTACTCATAGACAGTCAGTCAGGCTTTAGACCCAATCATTCCTGCCACACAGCTCTTACCAAAATGACAGAAAACTGGTTAGTAAACATAAATGATGACAGACTATATGGTGTCATCTTTGTCGACTTTAAAAAGGCATTTGATATGACTGACCACGATATTCTTGTAAGAAAAATAAAGACTGCACCCTGACCTAATAAAATTAATTGCATCGTTTCTTTCAGACAGACAACAGGTAGTATTCTTCAACAATTCTCTATCAAATTCTGCTCAAGTTGACACTGGTGTTCCGCAAGGTTCTATTCTAGGCCCGTTGATCTTTGCTATTTGTATCAATGATCTTCCATTTCATCTTAAACACTCTTCTTGTGACATTTTTGCCGATGATTGCACAGTCTACACCAGTGACTACGATTGTGTTAATCTAAAATCAACTCTTCAGGTCGAGTTATACAATTTAATTAGATGGAGCAAAAATAATGGCATGATTATAAACACCGATAAAACAAAATCAATGCTCATAACAACAAGACAGAAACTACAAAACGGAACAAAAACAACACTTCGGCTCTGTACAGAAAAATCACAGATAGAAAACGTTAGCGAGCACAAAACACTAGGTCTTATTATTGACCAACATCTGACCTGGAACTCTCATATGCAAGGTCTAACAAAACTCATCGCAAAAAAGTATACCAGTTAGCCAAAATCAAGCACTTCGTCCATCAAGACACAAGGAAGATATACTACAGATCACATATACAAACACATTTAGACTATTGCTCAACAGTTTGGGATGGTTGCTCAGTGTCAAATACAAAGTGGCTTTGCTCTCTCCAAAAACGAGCAGTAAAGCTTATTAGTGACAAAGATTAAGCACAAACAACTAAACAGCACAAACGTATCAAAATACTGCCTCTTAAGAACAGATTCCTCTTCAACAAAGCCAAGTTAGTACATCAAATTCTTTCACGGCATGCCCCACCTTATCTACGGAACCTGTTTAAATTTAGCCCAAAGTGCAGCCAATGCTTGAACAACATATGTCTTCCAAAACCTAGACTTCATCTTTACAAGAAAAGCTTTAGTTATTCTGCTGCTCATCTTTGGAATACCCTCCCATCCTGTATTTAAAAAAATATAAATTATACTCCTTCCTACAACTACAAACTTTCCCAATATCTATTTGATGTCGACTACATGCCTCCATGAATCATAAAACAAAAGTTATTTTACACTGCTCTTACAGACACCGAATACAGTTAATTGTTTATTATGAATAGTCCTGAAATGTTTGGTCAGTAAATAGTTATTTATATATGTATTTAGTTACTTCTGTACTGTGTGAATGGATAAGAGCGAAACGTAAATGTTATATTTTATTTTATGTCTCTCAGCTTCAATGTTAATTATGTTTGTTATATGAACAGCATATTTGTAGAATGTCTGGAATAGAGTGTATGATAAAGGGCAGAATATCAGACGGGCCTGCGTACCTAATTCTTAACCCTTTGGAAATAAAAATCAGTCAGTCAATCAATCAGTCAATCAATTCTTCAACAATTCTCTATCAAATTCTGCTCAAGTTGACACTGGTGTTCCGCAAGGTTCTATTCTAGGCCCGTTGATCTTTGCTATTTGTATCAATGATCTTCCATTTCATCTTAAACACTCTTCTTGTGACATTTTTGCCGATGATTGCACAGTCTACACCAGTGACTACGATTGTGTTAATCTAAAATCAACTCTTCAGGTCGAGTTATACAATTTAATTAGATGGAGCAAAAATAATGGCATGATTATAAACACCGATAAAACAAAATCAATGCTCATAACAACAAGACAGAAACTACAAAACGGAACAAAAACAACACTTCGGCTCTGTACAGAAAAATCACAGATAGAAAACGTTAGCGAGCACAAAACACTAGGTCTTATTATTGACCAACATCTGACCTGGAACTCTCATATGCAAGGTCTAACAAAACTCATCGCAAAAAAGTATACCAGTTAGCCAAAATCAAGCACTTCGTCCATCAAGACACAAGGAAGATATACTACAGATCACATATACAAACACATTTAGACTATTGCTCAACAGTTTGGGATGGTTGCTCAGTGTCAAATACAAAGTGGCTTTGCTCTCTCCAAAAACGAGCAGTAAAGCTTATTAGTGACAAAGATTAAGCACAAACAACTAAACAGCACAAACGTATCAAAATACTGCCTCTTAAGAACAGATTCCTCTTCAACAAAGCCAAGTTAGTACATCAAATTCTTTCACGGCATGCCCCACCTTATCTACGGAACCTGTTTAAATTTAGCCCAAAGTGCAGCCAATGCTTGAACAACATATGTCTTCCAAAACCTAGACTTCATCTTTACAAGAAAAGCTTTAGTTATTCTGCTGCTCATCTTTGGAATACCCTCCCATCCTGTATTTAAAAAAATATAAATTATACTCCTTCCTACAACTACAAACTTTCCCAATATCTATTTGATGTCGACTACATGCCTCCATGAATCATAAAACAAAAGTTATTTTACACTGCTCTTACAGACACCGAATACAGTTAATTGTTTATTATGAATAGTCCTGAAATGTTTGGTCAGTAAATAGTTATTTATATATGTATTTAGTTACTTCTGTACTGTGTGAATGGATAAGAGCGAAACGTAAATGTTATATTTTATTTTATGTCTCTCAGCTTCAATGTTAATTATGTTTGTTATATGAACAGCATATTTGTAGAATGTCTGGAATAGAGTGTATGATAAAGGGCAGAATATCAGACGGGCCTGCGTACCTAATTCTTAACCCTTTGGAAATAAAAATCAGTCAGTCAATCAATCAGTCAATCAATCCTTCCCCCACGACGGTATATAAGCTCTTTCTCTCAGTTACTCTGTGTTATATTCTAACATTAGCCTGTGTTATATCTTAACATTACCCTGTGTTATATCCTAACATTGCACTATGTTATATCCTAACATTATCATGTGTTATATTCCAACATTCCCATGTGTTATAAACCTAACATGGGATCTGAAAATCTCATTGTGTTTGTTAGTTTTGTTTTTAAATCAAAATAGAAATGTCTGCTCTACATGTACACTAGCCTGCCATGTTAGATCTGTACACCAGCCTGCCATGTTAGATCTGTACACCAGCCTGCCATTGTTAGATCTGTACACCAGCCTGCCATTATTAGATCTGTACACCAGCCTGCCATTGTTAGATCTCTTCACTAGCCTGCCGTTGTTAGATCTGTACGTCAGCCTGCCATTATTATATCTGTACACCAGCCTGCCATTGTTAGATCTCTTCACTAGCCTGTCGTTGTTAGATCTGTACACCAGCCTGCCATTATTAGATCTGTACACCAGCCTGCCATTGTTAGATCTCTTCACTAGCCTGCCGTTGTTAGATCTGTACACCAGTCTGCCATTATTGGATCTGTACACCAGCCTGCCATTGTTAGATCTCTTCACTAGCCTGCCGTTGTTAGATCTGTACACCAGCCTGCCATTGTTAGATCTCTTCATTAGCCTGCCGTTGTTAGATCTGTACACCAGCCTGCCATTCTTAGATCTGTACACCAGCCTGCCATTGTTAGATCTCTTCACTAGCCTGCCGTTGTTAGATCTGCATTGTTAGATCTCTTCACTAGCCTGCCGTTGTTAGATCTGTACACCAGCCTGCCATTATTAGATCTGTACACCAGCCTGCCATTGTTAGATCTCTTCACTAGCCTGCCGTTGTTAGATCTCTTCACTAGCCTGCCGTTGTTAGATCTCTTCACTAGCCTGCCATTGTTAGATCTCTTCACTAGCCTGCCATTGTTAGATCTCTTCACTAGCCTGCCATTGTTAGATCTCTTCACTAGCCTGCCATTGTTAGATCTCTTCACTAGCCTGCCATTGTTAGATCTCTTCACTAGCCTGCCATTGTTAGATCTCTTCACTAGCCTGCCATTGTTAGATCTCTTCACTAGCCTGCCATTGTTAGATCTCTTCACTAGCCTACCGTTGTTAGATCTCTTCACTAGCCTGCCATTGTTAGATCTCTTCACTAGCCTGCCATTGTTAGATCTCTTCACTAGCCTGCCATTGTTAGATCTCTTCACTAGCCTGCCATTGTTAGATCTCTTCACTAGCCTGCCGTTGTTAGATCTCTTCACTAGCCTGCCATTGTTAGATCTCTTCACTAGCCTGCCATTATTATATCTGTACACCAGCCTGCCATTGTTAGATCTCTTCACTAGCCTGTCGTTGTTAGATCTGTACACCAGCCTGCCATTATTAGATCTGTACACCAGCCTGCCATTGTTAGATCTCTTCACTAGCCTGCCGTTGTTAGATCTGTACACCAGTCTGCCATTATTGGATCTGTACACCAGCCTGCCATTGTTAGATCTCTTCACTAGCCTGCCGTTGTTAGATCTGTACACCAGCCTGCCATTGTTAGATCTCTTCATTAGCCTGCCGTTGTTAGATCTGTACACCAGCCTGCCATTCTTAGATCTGTACACCAGCCTGCCATTGTTAGATCTCTTCACTAGCCTGCCGTTGTTAGATCTGCATTGTTAGATCTCTTCACTAGCCTGCCGTTGTTAGATCTGTACACCAGCCTGCCATTATTAGATCTGTACACCAGCCTGCCATTGTTAGATCTCTTCACTAGCCTGCCGTTGTTAGATCTCTTCACTAGCCTGCCGTTGTTAGATCTCTTCACTAGCCTGCCATTGTTAGATCTCTTCACTAGCCTGCCATTGTTAGATCTCTTCACTAGCCTGCCATTGTTAGATCTCTTCACTAGCCTGCCATTGTTAGATCTCTTCACTAGCCTGCCATTGTTAGATCTCTTCACTAGCCTGCCATTGTTAGATCTCTTCACTAGCCTGCCATTGTTAGATCTCTTCACTAGCCTGCCATTGTTAGATCTCTTCACTAGCCTACCGTTGTTAGATCTCTTCACTAGCCTGCCATTGTTAGATCTCTTCACTAGCCTGCCATTGTTAGATCTCTTCACTAGCCTGCCATTGTTAGATCTCTTCACTAGCCTGCCATTGTTAGATCTCTTCACTAGCCTGCCGTTGTTAGATCTCTTCACTAGCCTGCCATTGTTAGATCTCTTCACTAGCCTGCCGTTGTTAGATCTGTACACCAGCCTGCCATTATTAGATCTCTTCACTAGCCTGCCGTTGTTAGATCTGTACACCAGCCTGCCATTGTTAGATCTCTTCACTAGCCTGCCGTTGTTAGATCTCTTCACTAGCCTGCCGTTGTTAGATCTCTTCACTAGCCTGCCGTTGTTAGATCTGTACACCAGCCTGCCATTCTTAGATCTCTTCACTAGCCTGCCGTTGTTAGATCTGCTGTCCCAGCTATAAAACAAGCAACTGTTATTCCCAGCTATAAAACCAGTAACTTGTTAGTCCCAGCTATAAAACCAGCAGCTGTTAGTCCCAGCTATAAAACCAGTAACTTGTTAGTCCCAGCTATAAAACCAGCAGCTGTTAGTCCCAGCTATAAACCAGCAGCTGTTAGTCCCAGCTATAAAACCAGCAGCTGTTAGTCCCAGCTATAAACCAGCAGCTGTTAGTCCCAGCTATAAAACCAGAAGCTGTTAGTCCCAGCTATAAACCAGCAGCTGTTAGTCCCAGCTATAAAACCAGCAGCTGTTAGTCCCAGCTATAAACCAGCAGCTGTTAGTACCAGCTATAAAACCAGCAGCTGTTACACTGTGACTCATCATCTGAACAGAATAAGCTTAATTTATCTCTTTATTTTTTGTTTACACTTTACTTTCCAAACCTTTCCCTCCAGGGCGTCTACGATGCGACAGAGTTTGGCCCTGTCTGCTTTCAGCAACTGAAAGGTACATCAAAGGGACAGGAGGACTGCTTGTTTCTGAATGTCTTCACTCCCATAAATGTCAAGGTAAAGTTGCTTCCCTTCTTTGCTAAGAGAGTAATATTTATTTATCTGTACACTTGTTTTGTAGACTACTCCAACGCTTCTGACTGTGTACAACATCCACAGTTATGGTCTATTATGAACAGCATGGGTTTCCCCAATCATCCGGCAACCTCATCGCCAAACTGTACCAAGATGAGAAAGCAACAGTGAGAGCAGATGGTGAAGCACCGGGTTAGTGTGACGTACAAAACGGAGTACGACAGGGATGTATCTTTTCTCCGCACTTGTATAACATCTAGGCCGATAAACATCATGAGGAATGTAAGAGATAAACATCATGAGGAATGTAAGAGATAAACATCATGAGGAATGTAAGAGATAAACATCATGAGGAATGTAAGAGATAAACACCATGAGGAATGTAAGAGATAAACATCATGAGGAATGTAAGAGATAAACATCATGAGGAATGTAAGAGATAAACATCATGAGGAATGTAAGAGATAAACACCATGAGGAATGTAAGAGATAAACAAGGAAACAGCTACGTCTGATTCTTTCCTTATCGGTGGCTACCTGATTCCAGATTCAGAGTCTGTTTTGTTTTTTTAACACCAACAAATCGAAGATAATAATAACTGACAAATCGAACAGCAAACCAAAAACCATATTCGAACCAAGATATTTTAAATAAATTTAAATATCTTGGTTCAGTCGTCACCACCAGTGATGACAAACTTAGGCAGTGGAAATCAAAAGAAGACTGGCGGTTAGTTCACAGAAACTAGCACAAACGAAGAGTATGTAGCAAGGCATCAACAAGAAAGCAAAGTCATGTTTATTGAGAGCTTACATATTCCCAGTGGCAACGTACCGACGCAAAACATGGACACTAAAGAAATCACTAGAAAAAGAGAATAACCGCATTTAAAATGAAATGTTACAGCAAAGGGTACTCAGAGCAGAATGGATAAAACGAAAATCAAATAGAGAGATACTAATGGGGCCAGGTGTCGCAGAAAAAATGGCTGACTAACACCATAACTAAAGCAGAATTGCTGTGTGCCTTCAAATGCAGCTGTGTCCTGAAAATAGTTTCCTGATAAACTAATCACAAACAGCAAAACTGAATGAAGTTAACTGAAATGGTATCCACATGACAGCAGCTAATCTCAAACTGATGTTAAATCTCATCTCAAATTATTCTGAACTTCTTCCAGTCTTCCATCTGAAAGTTAACTTGAAGTGTATAAATCATTTTCTTCAGCTCTGAGACATGACCCAAACTCTACGGCAACAACCAGCTGGCACAACACACCTTGCAACAGTTCAACAACTAGCTGGCACAACACACCTTGCAACAGTTCAACAACTAGCTGGCACAACACACCTTGCAACAGTTCAACAACTAGCTGGCACAACACACCTTGCAACAGTTCAACAACTAGCTGGCACAACACACCTTGCAACAGTTCAACAACTAGCTGGCACAACACACCTTGCAACAGTTCAACAACTAGCTGGCACAACACACCTTGCAACAGTTCAACAACTAGCTGGCACAACACACCTTGCAACAGTTCAACAACTAGCTGGCACAACACACCTTGCAACAGTTCAACAACTAGCTGGCACAACACACCTTGCAACAGTTCAACAACTAGCTGGCACAACACACCTTGCAACAGTTCAACAACTAGCTGGCACAACACACCTTGCAACAGTTCAACAACTAGCTGGCACAACACACCTTGCAACAGTTCAACAACCAGCTGGCACAACACACCTTGCAACAGTTCAACAACTAGCTGGCACAACACACCTTGCAACAGTTCAACAACTAGCTGGCACAACACACCTTGCAACAGTTCAACAACTAGCTGGCACAACACACCTTGCAACAGTTCAACAACTAGCTGGCACAACACACCTTGCAACAGTTCAACAACTAGCTGGCACAACACACCTTGCAACAGTTCAACAACTAGCTGGCACAACACACCTTGCAACAGTTCAACAACCAGCTGGCACAACACACCTTGCAACAGTTCAACAACTAGCTGGCACAACACACCTTGCAACAGCTCAACAACTTGGTGGCACAACACACCTTGCAACAGCTCAACAACTTGGTAGCACAACACACCTTGCAACAGTTCAACAACTAGCTGGCACAACACACCTTGCAATAGCTCAACAACTTGGTGGCACAACACACCTTGCAACGGCTCGACAACTAGCTGACACAACACACCTTGCAACAGCTCAACAACTAGCTAGCACAATACACCTTGCAACAGCTCAACAACTAGCTGGCACAACACACCTTGCAACAGTTCAACAACTATCTGGCACAGCACACCTTGCAACAGCTCAACAACTTGGCCTACACACTTCAGCAAGACGTTTAATGGATGGACTCGATGAATTTTTCTCACAGAAAAACAACGATGATATGCCGGTAGGTTACCCTGCCATATGGCATTCCAACATACAAACAAGTACCCAAACACAAAACCAACAAGACAATTTCTGCAGAAAAATACAAACCAGACTACATGTTGACGAAAATGACTACGCACTGGACCACACTGGACCACAGTGAGACCACACTGGACCACACTGGAGCACAGTGAGACGAACACTCACTCAAACCAAAAGCCGTCACGAGACCCCAAAGATCACGTGACTGTTCTCGAAACTTATGGAGACTGCTCCCTCAAATGCAACGACGCCTACAAACCCAGGGCGCTATTCCCCCGCCCCTCTTTCCAACAATATATACACGATTACCTCCCATACTGCAACATAACTCTGAAAATATATTTTTGTTTATGTAAATGCCTGCGTGTGTGCACGTGATATCGTGATAGATTAATTATCTCTTCATCTTTTGTGGATGTAATAGTTCAATTTCTGCACTCTTTTTTACATGTTTCCACCATGTAATTTGCATACCTTTAATGGTGCACCAGCTTTCGGGCATCTAACTTACAACCAATATTCCCCACAAAGCTTGTGGTCTGTGTGCAAAATTGCTCAGCTAATGAGCAAAAAAATATTGCGTGTCCAAATGTGCTTTGTAATTGCATATATATATATATATATATATATATATATATATATATATATATATATATATATTAATAGACACACACTGTAAAGGCCTGTACATTTAATGACAGGATAGACCTGCTTTACTTCTCAGCCGTGAAAATTCATCTGTCCTTTTATTCTGTGTGTGCCCACTTGCCTCATCACGATTCTGGTACCGAAACTACGAGATAAAAACCAGTTGAAATATTCGATCCGAAAGTCATGACTCAACAAGAAAGAAACAGTAAAGGAAAAACATGTACCATCATTGTAGTTTTCTTGATCTCAGTTACAGCTCGGGGTAACATCTGGAAACTGGAAAGTAAAAGTAGCAGTTTCTTGTGCGCGTGCTCCAAACCTTTTGTCTGCAGTATGATTTTTATAGAGGCAACAGTGCCTACAACCAAGAGGCTTACAGGAGAACAGTTAAGGAGGCAAAGTTCCGCAAGGGACATGCAAATTGACTTACTGACTGATATTGAAATCAATTGTGCGGGAAGAATGAAAGATGGAGTGATGAAGAGTTTACCCTTTTACCTTTTAAAAATAAAGATCATTCATTCATTCTTTCAATCACAAAAAATTAGACAGGTGAGATACTTCGACCACATCAAGAGACACAAAAGCTTGGAGAGGTTGGTAGTAGAATACATAGTGCCAGGCAAAAGAGAAAAGGGACGACCTCGCTGCAGGTGGAGTCTGGACATCACGGAAAGTCTGAATGTGTCAATGCCAGACGCTGGTCAACTTGCTCAAGACCCTACTGCACACAGGGAGGCTGTGAGAGGGTCAATCTTCTGGAAAGGACATGTCACATGAAGGAATGAATATCTTTGCAAAGAATGTAACATGATTTCTTTGTTTGCTAAAAAATAACAATGTTTATTTGTTTGACAATAAAGTAACACAATTTCCCTGAAAATTTCCTTTTTATCTAAGAAAGTAACATGAATTCTCCGGTTGGTAGAAAAGTAACATGTCTTCTTTATTTACGGAGAGAACGGCCATGTTCTTTTTATTTTCATATCCACTACTATGATCTAGGTTGTTTTGTTTTTCTCTCGAACTTCTCTGAACAGCTGGGAATCATTTTCTGTAATTATAATCATTTTCTGCGCTCAGAGCTAGCAGACTCAATGAAGCGATCACAGATCTCTGTTCTTGACATTTTTCTGTCAGTTCAAATTGATGTTGGTGTATCACAATGCCACGTATTCTACAATGTAACTTGTTTGTTAATATTCACTTTCACAATTCTAATTTCAACAATTGTATTGCCGCTCATTTTTGTGATATTTCAATCGTTTTATCTTTGGTCCTGTCATAACTTTGTCAGTTTTTTCGTTTCAGTGGTTCAGATATTCGCTTATTAGATGAAATTCCTTGACGCTGAGATATGTCACTGAACAAGTGGTTCCCATACCTTTGTTTTGTATTTCTAATTTTATCTTGTTCTTGTGAATGCAACGGGTCCGAAAGATTAGCTTTTATGATCAGTCTTATTCGATATTTCTGATTTTCACAGACGTTTAGGACCAATGTTTGTATCTTTTCAGTCGCCGCCAGAAAGCAGAAATTCTAGATCTTACAGGGCAATGATGCAGTGAAAAAAGTATGTCAGCGGGAAAGGTATTTAAGAAAACTTTACATGCGCTCAGTTTACGAATCCGGGGATACGTAGTTCAGTTCAGGCGGTTGGATTTTTTTTCTAGTACACACCATAAAGGCCCCAGGGTTGACCCAGCCTCTATAATTGGGTACCAGAGAAATCTGGGACGGTAAAGCGGCCAGGTGTAAGAATGACCACATCACACTTTCATGTGCCGAAGCTCCTGCAAAATACGGGCCTAACATCGTATCCCCAATATACCTTAATGGCATGGAGACGGGATTTTTTTTAGCATGCAAACAATGCATACAATAGAGATGTTTGTTCAAGTGTCCTACCATTGATCCATGAGTCAGTAATGTCTCCCTGCAACCAGCTCTTGAAGGTGCACGGACCCAAATATTCTTGGTAACTTTAACTGGCAACAAAATACAACACGAGTTTACCTTTCACGGGTGAAATCAATTGAAGATCCAAAAACATGGAATCTATCGCAGAGATAACGGGACAAACAATTTAAGAAAATGTATTCAAGACAATTTCTCCATATGGGGTTTAGAAGCAACGGTTGCTCCGTGTCGTGTATTTTAACTTCACCAACAGACGCTCACAGAAATACTTTGGCTGTTCATCCTCACCATCAAAACAACTATTAATCTTTCTTTCTCTTCTCACAGGAAACAGCAGCTGACAGTTGTCTGAAGAGTGTGTTGGTTTTCATACATCCTGGCGGTTTGTTTGTTGATTCGTCTAATGTATATTTACCAGGAGATCTCGTTACCAAGGTAATGGATACATTAATTTGTGACGTATATAACCTAGGATTTTGTCTGGTGTAACAATCTTGAGTGTTTCTCTTTATTTAAAGTTTTATCAGACTCCATGAGACCACATACGTCGAGTCATTTAAATGTTGTGTCTCAAACAAAGGAGAACAAGTTTCATGTCTCTGCTTTTGTTTCTTTCTTTGGTGACTGAAATTTGAAATTACCCTATAAACTAAATATAGGTCAACCGTTATTTCTAACTAAAAACATATCAGCAGTGTTCATTATCAACATTTTTTTTTCTATGATTTACAGAATTTGTTTTGTGATGAAAGGGTTTAACCGCTACGTAATTTGTTTCTTGACGAAAGAGTTTAACCGCTATGTAATTTTTTTTTCTGATGAAAGAGTTTGACCGCTATGTAATCTGCTTTTTTTTGTAATGAAATAGTTTAATTGTTATGTAATCTGGTTTTTTTTATGAAATAGTTTAACTGCCGTTTAATTTGTTTTCTTAAGAAAGAGTTTAATAGGCGTTTAGTTTGTTTTGTGACGAAAGAGTTTAGCTGCTGTGTGATTTGTTTTGTTATGAAGGAGTTTAACCACTGTGTAATTTGTTTTGTGGTGAAAGAGTTTAACCGCTGTGCAATTTGTTTTGTGATGAAAGACTTTAACCGCAATATAATCTGTTTTGTGATGAAAGAGTTTAAGCGCTATGTAATTTGTTTCGTGATGAAAGAGTTTACCACTACGTAATTTGTTTCGTTATGAAAGAGTTTACCACTACGTAATTTGTTTTGTGACTAAAGAGTTTAACCGCCGTTTAATTTGTTTTCTGATGAAACAGTTTAACCGCTGCTTAATTTGTTTTATGGTGAATGAGTTTAATCGCTGTTTAATTTGTTTTTTGATGAAAGAGTTTAAAAGCTGTGCAATTTGTTTCTTGATGAAAAAAAGTTAACTTTTTTTTGTGATGAAAGAGTTTAACTGATGTGTACTTTGTTTTGTGTTGAAAGAGTTTAATGACTGTGTAATTTATTTTGTGATGACAGAGTTTAATCGCTGTGTAATGTGTTTTCTAATGAAAGAGTTCTTAACTGTTATGCAGTTTGTTTTGTGATCAAAGAATTTAACCGCTGTATAATTTGTTTTGTGATAAAAGTTTAACCACTACGTAATTTGTTTTGATGTGAAAGAGTTTAACCGCTGTGTAATGTGTTTTATGGCGAAAGATTTTGACTGCGTTGAAAGTAACTGTGATATTAGTACTCTGTTAGGTCGCTTGGGGTGTCTGAGTGGCGACGTGGTTAGTGCACTGGTCTCTCATAGCGAAGGTCGGGGGTTCGAATCCTGCCGGCGGCACCCTAGTCACCCAGCTGTAGAACTGGGTACCCGACTTCTTCTGGAGTTGGGGAAGGAAAAGGCAGCCAGGCGTGATACTGACCACATCACCCTCTAGTGTGCTGACAGGTCAAGGAAAATATGAGCACTAACACCATATCCCTACTTGCCTCTAAGGCATGACAGGGTTACCTTTACTTTTTACTAGGTCGCTTGAGTGTAGGGTGGGCTGACCCGCTTCTTATAATACCTGAAGGAATCTGAGACTGAATTTCCAGTTCTTTGTCTCTTACTATGTGTTTTAATTTCACAGTTTCTTGTCTTTTAATATGTGTTTTAATTTCACAGTTTCTTGTCTCATACTACGTGTTTTAATTTCACAGTTTCTTGTCTCATACTACGTGTTTTAATTTCTCAGTATCTTGTCTCTTACTACGTGTTTCAATTTCCAGTTTCTTGTCTCTTACTACGTGTTTTAATTTCTCAGTATCTTGTCTCTTACTACGAGTTTTAATTTCCCAGTTCCTTGTCTCTTACTAGTGTTTTAATTTCACAGTTTCTTGTCTCTTAATACGTGTTTTAATTTCTCAGTATCTTGTCTCTTACAGCGTGTTTTAATTTCTCAGTTACTTGTCTCTTACTAGTGTTTTAATTTCACAGTTTCTTGTCTCTTACTATGTGTTTTAATTTCTCAGTATCTTGTCTCTTACTACGTGTTTTAATTTCTCAGCTCTTTATCTCTTACTACGTGTTTTAATTTCTCAGTATCTTGTCTCTTACTACGTGTTTTAATTTCTCATTGTCTCTTACTACGAGTTTTAATTTCCCAGTTTCTTGTCTCTTACTACCTGTTTTAATTTCTCAGTTTCTTGTCTCTTACTACGTGCTTTAATTTCCCAGTTTCTTGTCTCTTACAGCGTGTTTTAATTTCTCAGTTCTTTGTCTCTTACTACGTGTTTTAATTTCTCAGTTCTTTGTCTATTACTACGTGTTTTAATTTCCCAGTTCTTTGTCTCTTACTACGTGTTTTAATTTCCCAGTTCTTTATCTCTTACTATGTGTTTTAATTTCTCAGTATCTTGTCTCTTACTACGTGTTTTAATTTCTCAGCTCTTTATCTCTTACTACGTGTTTTAATTTCTCAGTTCTTTGTCTATTACTACGTGTTTTAATTTCTCAGATTCTTGTCTCTTACTACGTGTTTTAATTTCTCAGTTCTTTGTCTATTACTACGTGTTTTAATTTCTCAGACTCTTGTCTCTTACTACGTGTTTTAATTTCTCAGTTCTTTGTCTCTTACTACGTGTTTTAATTTCTCAGATTCTTGTCTCTTACTACGTGTTTTAATTTCTCAGTTCTTTGTCTCTTACTATGTGTTTTAATTTCTCAGTTTCTTGTCTTTTACTACGTGTTTTAATTTCTCAGTTTCTTGTCTCTTACTACGTGTTTTAATTTCTCAGATTCTTGTCTCTTACTACGTGTTTTAATTTCCCAGTTTCTTGTCTCTTACAGCGTGTTTTAATTTCCCAGTTCCTTGTCTCTTACTACGTGTTTTAATTTCCCAGTTTCTTGTCTCATACTACGTGTTTTAATTTCCCAGTTCCTTGTCTCTTACTACGAGTTTTAATTTCCCAGATCTTTGTCTCTTAATATGTGTTTTAATTTCCCAGCTTTTTGTCTCTTACAACGTGTTCTAATTACCCAGTTTTTTTGTCCATTCTTAAGCTGCCCTGAACTGATGCCCTGCCAGCTTGTCCATTCTTAAGCTGCCCTGAACTGATGCCCTGCCAGCTTGTCCATTCTTAAGCTGCCCTGAACTGATGCCCTGCCAGCTCGTCTGCTATCTCATTGCCTTTGACTCCCCCATGACCCAGGCAGTAGATCCTCGTTTAACTGGATAACCAGTAGGTCCTCTAGAGACTAAACCAACTCCCTACGGATGGAATGTCTCTGGTTTATCTGCAACATGTTTCTGGAAGTCTGTGACAATGACCCCATGCGAGTCCCCCTGCATCACTAGCCAGGAGATTGTTTCTGCTGCTGCCTCCACCTCCATTCTCATGGTAGAAGTGGTAGCTGCATTGTTTCCTGATTTCCTCGCAACCAGTTTGCCGTCACGGTAGACAACATAACCACGTCCACTTTTTAGGCCTCGTGCCGCTGACCCGTCTGTGTAGATCACGTGGTCACGTGGTCACGTGGTAGGGAGCGATGCTGAATCTGTTCTTGCACCTGGCTCCTGTAGCAAGCGAATAATAGATCTTATCTCCAGAGATTACCCTGATGACCAGGTCAGGTAGCACGACAGCCTGTTCTCGGATGTACCGGGGAGGAGGAGGGTCTTTGCTATCTCTTCTCTTTTGATCTATCTTTCCAGCAATGATCTTCGCTGGCACACACAATGTAGGATGGCAAAAGGTAAGTCAAGATTCCGATACAGCGTTCCTTCCGTCATTCATTATATTCATTGTGGACCCTAAATTAATGTTAAACCAACAAGCTCAGATGTACTAGGTACTTTTAAAAACAGTTTTTTGGAACGGCTTTCATGAAGATACTGATTTTGATAAATATGATCTTACGACAAGCTATACAAAAGTTTGTAGTGAAGAGAGTTAAAGTCTCGTTTATAATTTCTCTGTTCCAAATTCCAGGCTGATATTGTGGTTGTCACGATGAACTACAGACTTGGTTGGTTGGGGTTCTTGCACGGAAATTCTGATTCTCTGCCTGGAAACCAAGGTTACTGGGACCAGTTGTTGGCTCTCCGCTGGGTCAAGGACAATATCCGGGCGTTTGGTGGTGACCCTGATGACGTCACACTTTCTGGAGAGTCGGCGGGATCCATAAGTACTTCTGTGTTGAGTATCTCCCCGCTAGGAAAAGATCTTTTCAGTAAGGTAAGAGAAGTTTCTATAGGAAAATGTAATGAGTGACAGATGGAAGATGAAGATGAAGCAAATTATCTCCATTAAATCAAGAAAAAATCTCTGCCTTTTTTTTTTCCCTTGAAGTAAAGTGATGTACACTAAATCAGTGGTTCTCAACCTTCTGTGGTGATCCCTGACAAAAACTAAATGTTATTTTGTTTGTAATTTTCACTATGAAATATTTAACAACCGATGATTCCGTGCGGAGGAAAGAGTTTTTTTCACACTGAAAAATATGAAATAATCAGCCAGATGTGGAATCTTTTGTTCTGAATAAAAGAGGCACGATTTCTTCCACCGTATTTATGTTGATATTTTGTCACACATTTCATATTCTGTTCATATGTCAGAACAAGTAGGAATTTTAATTGCTGTCAATGTGTTTTTAACTACGTTATTGTCATTTTGAAATTTCACCAAGTTTGTGCTGTGTATTAGTGTATTGTTTACCAAGTTTGTGATGTGTATTAGTGTATTGTTTACCAAGTTTGTGATGTGTATTAGTTTCCTCATTACAGGTTACTCACATTTGGTGAAAAAAATTCTTTTTCGTTTAAAATACAAAGCTGCCAGGCAAATATGAAACGTTTCCAAAGTATGGGGGTCCGTGGCCTGGATTTTGAAATACCAGGGGGTCCACGGACTTTTGATATTTGGGAACCACTGTAATAAATCATTATTAAAACAGAAAAAAATTAAACTGACCTTTTGTTACTATAAGTAAATTTTATAATGTATGACGTTTTTTCATGTGTAAAGCGGGAATTCACTCATATGTGTTTTGTTAAATAGAAAAAAATATAAGTCCTTCGTTTAAATATTTTGATTATTTATTTGTCTGAATGGTAAAGTTGCTGAAGGTTAGTAGATTTAATATGATTATGTGCTGAAAAATGTAAATTTGTCTTATCTGATCTTCCATAGCAGTCAGCAGATTTTGTCTGCCGTCACTTCACTGTGTGTGTGTGTTTATGCGTTGGTATGTGTGTGAGAGAGATGACTTGTTCGGGTTTCTACCTTCATACTGTCTGTTAATCACTCCAAATGACTCCATGTTTGAGAGAGAGAGAGAGAGAAGAAAGGAAGACAGAGAGGCAAAGATCAGAGAAGAAGAGAAAGCGAGGAAGAAAGACAAGTGAGGAGGAAGCGTAAAAGAGAGGAAGAAAGACAAGTGAGGAGGAAGCGTAAAAGAGAGGAAGAAAGACAAGTGAGGAGGAAGCGCAAAAGAGAGGAAGAAAGACAAGTGAGGAGGAAGCGCAAAAGAGAGGAAGAAAGACAAGTGAGGAGGAAGCGCAAAAGAGAGGAAGAAAGACAAGAAAGAAAGACAGAGGGGAAGAGAGAGAGACAGAAGAAAGAAATGAATAAAGAGAAAAGAGAGAGGGAAAGAGAAATAACGATAATAAGCAAGAGAGCGAGAACAAGAGGGAGGGAGGAGGAGAGAGAGAGGAGGAGGAGGAGAGAGAGTGTTTTAATTTCCCAGTTTCTTGTCTCTTACTACGTGTTTTAATTTCCCAGTTTCTTTGTCTCTTACTACGTGTTTTAATTTCCCAGTTCTTTGTCTCTTACTACGTGTTTTAATTTCCCAGATCTTTGTCTCTTACTACGTGTTTTAATTTCCCAGTTTCTTGTCTCTTACTACGTGTTTTAATTTCCCAGTTTTTTTTGTTGTTGTCTCTTACTACGTGTTTTAATTTCCCAGTTCTTTGTCTCTTACTACGTGTTTTAATTTTCCAGTTCTTTGTCTTTTACTACGTGTTTTAATTTCACAGTTTCTTGTCTCTTACTACGTGTTTTAATTTCCCAGTTCCTTGTCTCTTACTACGTGTTTTAATTTCCCAGCTCCTTGTCTCTTACTACGTGTTTTAATTTCCCAGTTCTTTGTCTCTTACTACGTGTTTTAATTTCCCAGTTTCTTTTCTCTTACTACGTGTTTTAATTTCTCATTTTCTTGTCTCTTAATACGTGTTTTAATTTCCCAGTTTCTTGTCTCTTACTACGTTTTTCAATTTCCCAGATCTTTGTCTCTTACTACATGCTTTAATTTCTCAGTTCCTTGTATCTTACTACGTGTTTTAATTTCCCAGTTCCTTGTCTCTTACTACGTGCTTTAATTTCACAGTTCCTTGTCTCTTACTATGTGTTTTAATTTCTCATTGTCTCTTACTACGTGTTTTAATTTCTCAGTTCTTTGTCTCTTACTACGTGTTTTAATTTCCAGTTTCTCGTCTCTTACTACGTGTTTCAATTTCCAGTTTCTTGTCTCTTACTATGTGTTTTAATTTCTCATTTCTTTGTCTCTTACTACGTGTTTTAATTTCCAGTTTCTTGTCTCTTACTACGTGTTTTAATTTCCAGTTTCTTGTCTCTTACTACGTGTTTTAATTTCTCATTTCTTTGTCTCTTACTATGTGTTTTAATTTCTCATTTCTTTGTCTCTTACTACGTGTTTTAATTTCCAGTTTCTTGTCTCTTACTATGTGTTTTAATTTCACAGTTCCTTGTCTTTTAATATGTGTTTTAATTTCCCAATTCTTTGTCTCTTACTACGTGTTTTAATTTCTCAGTTTCTTGTCTTTTAATATGTGTTTTAATTTCCCAATTCTTTGTCTCTTACTACGTGTTTTAATTTCCCAGTTTTTTGTCTCTTACTACGTGTTTTAATTTCTCAGTTCCTTGTCTCTTACTACGTTTTCAATTTCCCAGTTCCTTGTCTCTTACTACGTGCTTTAATTTCCCAGTTCCTTGTCTCTTACTATGTGTTATAATTTCTCATTGTCTCTTACTACGTGTTTTAATTTCTCAGCTCTTTGTCTCTTACTACGTGTTTTAATTTCCAGTTTCTTGTCTCTTACTACGTGTTTCAATTTCCAGTTTCTTGTCTCTTACTATGTGTTTTAATTTCTCATTTCTTTGTCTCTTACTACGTGTTTTAATTTCCAGTTTCTTGTCTCTTACTACGTGTTTTAATTTCCAGTTTCTTGTCTCTTACTACGTGTTTTAATTTCTCATTTCTTTGTCTCTTACTATGTGTTTTAATTTCTCATTTCTTTGTCTCTTACTACGTGTTTTAATTTCCAGTTTCTTGTCTCTTACTATGTATTTTAATTTTACAGTTCCTTGTCTTTTAATATGTGTTTTAATTTCCCAATTCTTTGTCTCTTACTACGTGTTTTAATTTCTCAGTTTCTTGTCTTTTAATATGTGTTTTAATTTCCCAATTCTTTGTCTCTTACTACGTGTTTTAATTTCCCAGTTCTTTATCTCTTACTACGTGTTTTAATTTCTCAGTTTCTTGTCTTTTAATATGTGTTTTAATTTCCCAATTCTTTATCTCTTACCACGTGTTTTAATTTCCCAGTTTCTTGTCTCTTACTACGTGTTTTAATTTCCCAGTTTCTTGTCTCTTACTACGTGTTTTAATTTCCCAGTTCTTTGTCTCTTACTATGTGTTTTAATTTCCCAGTTCTTTATCTCTTACTATGTGTTTTAATTTCTCAGTATCTTGTCTCTTACTACGTGTTTTAATTTCTCAGCTCTTTATCTCTTACTACGTGTTTTAATTTCCCAGTTCTTTATCTCTTACTATGTGTTTTAATTTCTCAGTATCTTGTCTCTTACTACGTGTTTTAATTTCTCAGCTCTTTATCTCTTACTATGTGTTTTAATTTCTCAGTTTCTTGTCTTTTTCTACGTGTTTTAATTTCTCAGATTCTTTGTCTCTTACTACGTGTTTTAATTTCCCAGTTTCTTGTCTCTTACAGCGTGTTTTAATTTCCCAGTTTCTTGTCTCTTACTACGTGATTTAATTTCCCAGTTTCTTGTCTCATACTACGTGTTTTAATTTCCCAGTTCTTTGTCTCTTACTACGTGTTTCAACTTTCCAGTTCTTTGTCTTTTACTACGTGTTTTAATTTCCCAGTTTCTTGTCTCTTACAGCGTGTTTTAATTTCCAATTTCATTGTCTCTTACTACGTGTTTTAATTACCCAGTTTCTTTTCTCTTACTACGTGTTTTAATTTTCCAGTTCTTTGTCTCTTACTACGTGTTTTAATTTCTCATTTCTTTGTCTCTTACTACGTGTTTTAATTTGTCAGTTCTTTGTCTCTTACTATGTTTTAATTTCTCAGATTCTTGTCTCTTACTACGTGTTTTAATTTCTCAGTTCTTTGTCTCTTACTACGTGTTTTAATTTCTCAGATTCTTGTCTCTTACTACGTGTTTTAATTTCTCAGTTCTTTGTCTCTTACTACGTGTTTTAATTTCTCAGTTTCTTGTCTTTTACTACGTGTTCTAATTTCCCAGTTTCTTGACTCATACTACGTGTTTTAATTTCCCAGTTCCTTGTCTCTTACTACGAGTTTTAATTTCCCAGATCTTTGTCTCTTAATATGTGTTTTAATTTCCCAGTTTTTTGTCTCTTACAACGTGTTCTAATTACCCAGTTTTTTTTGTCTCTTACTACGTGTTTTAATTTCCCAGTTCTTTGTCTCTTACTACGTGTTTTAATTTCCCAGATCTTTGTCTCTTACTACGTGTTTTAATTTCCCAGATCTTTGTCTCTTACTACGTGTTTTAATTTCCCAGTTTCTTGTCTCTTACTACGTGTTTTAATTTCCCAGTTTTTTTTGTTGTTGTCTCTTACTACGTGTTTTAATTTCCCAGTTCTTTGTCTCTTACTACGTGTTTTAATTTCCCAATTCTTTGTCTCTTACTATGTGTTTTAATTTTACAGTTCCTTGTCTTTTAATATGTGTTTTAATTTCCCAATTCTTTGTCTCTTACTACGTGTTTTAATTTCTCAGTTTCTTGTCTTTTAATATGTGTTTTAATTTCCCAATTCTTTGTCTCTTACTACGTGTTTTAATTTCCCAGTTCTTTATCTCTTACTACGTGTTTTAATTTCTCAGTTTCTTGTCTTTTAATATGTGTTTTAATTTCCTAATTCTTTGTCTCTTACTACGTGTTTTAATTTCCCAGTTTCTTGTCTCTTACTACGTGTTTTAATTTCCCAGTTCTTTGTCTCTTACTACGTGTTTTAATTTCCCAGTTCTTTGTCTCTTACTGCGTGTTTTAATTTCCCAGTTCTTTATCTCTTACTATGTGTTTTAATTTCTCAGTATCTTGTCTCTTACTACGTGTTTTAATTTCTCAGCTCTTTATCTCTTACTACGTGTTTTAATTTCCCAGTTCTTTATCTCTTACTATGTGTTTTAATTTCTCAGTATCTTGTCTCTTACTACGTGTTTTAATTTCTCAGCTCTTTATCTCTTACTATGTGTTTTAATTTCTCAGTTTCTTGTCTTTTTCTACGTGTTTTAATTTCTCAGATTCTTTGTCTCTTACTACGTGTTTTAATTTCCCAGTTTCTTGTCTCTTACAGCGTGTTTTAATTTCCCAGTTTCTTGTCTCTTACTACGTGTTTTAATTTCCCAGTTTCTTGTCTCATACTACGTGTTTTAATTTCCCAGTTCTTTGTCTCTTACTACGTGTTTCAACTTTCCAGTTCTTTGTCTTTTACTACGTGTTTTAATTTCCCAGTTTCTTGTCTCTTACAGCGTGTTTTAATTTCCAGTTTCATTGTCTCTTACTACGTGTTTTAATTACCCAGTTTCTTTTCTCTTACTACGTGTTTTAATTTTCCAGTTCTTTGTCTCTTACTACGTGTTTTAATTTCTCATTTCTTTGTCTCTTACTACGTGTTTTAATTTGTCAGTTCTTTGTCTCTTACTACGTGTTTTAATTTCCAGATTCTTGTCTCTTACTACGTGTTTTAATTTCTCAGTTCTTTGTCTCTTACTACGTGTTTTAATTTCTCAGATTCTTGTCTCTTACTACGTGTTTTAATTTCTCAGTTCTTTGTCTCTTACTACGTGTTTTAATTTCTCATTTTCTTGTCTCTTAATACGTGTTTTAATTTCCCAGTTTCTTGTCTCTTACTACGTTTTTCAATTTCCCAGTTCTTTGTCTCTTACTACGTGTTTTAATTTCCCAGTTTCTTGTCTCTTACTATGTGTTTTAATTTCCCAGTTCTTTGTCTCTTACTATGTGTTTTAATTTCCCAGTTTCTTGTCTCTTACTACGTGTTTTAATTTCCCAGTTTCTTGTCTCTTACTACGTGTTTTAATTTCCCAGTTCTTTGTCTCTTACTATGTGTTTTAATTTCCCAGTTCTTTGTCTCTTACTATGTGTTTTAATTTCTCAGTATCTTGTCTCTTACTACGTGTTTTAATTTCTCAGCTCTTTATCTCTTACTACGTGTTTTAATTTCCCAGTTCTTTATCTCTTACTATGTGTTTTAATTTCTCAGTATCTTGTCTCTTACTACGTGTTTTAATTTCTCAGCTCTTTATCTCTTACTATGTGTTTTAATTTCTCAGTTTCTTGTCTTTTTCTACGTGTTTTAATTTCTCAGATTCTTTGTCTCTTACTACGTGTTTTAATTTCCCAGTTTCTTGTCTCTTACAGCGTGTTTTAATTTCCCAGTTTCTTGTCTCTTACTACGTGTTTTAATTTCCCAGTTTCTTGTCTCATACTACGTGTTTTAATTTCCCAGTTCTTTGTCTCTTACTACGTGTTTCAACTTTCCAGTTCTTTGTCTTTTACTACGTGTTTTAATTTCCCAGTTTCTTGTCTCTTACAGCGTGTTTTAATTTCCAATTTCATTGTCTCTTACTACGTGTTTTAATTACCCAGTTTCTTTTCTCTTACTACGTGTTTTAATTTTCCAGTTCTTTGTCTCTTACTACGTGTTTTAATTTCTCAGATTCTTGTCTCTTACTACGTGTTTTAATTTCTCAGTTCTTTGTCTCTTACTATGTGTTTTAATTTCTCAGTTTCTTGTCTTTTACTACGTGTTTTAATTTCCCAGTTTCTTGTCTCATACTACGTGTTTTAATTTCCCAGTTCCTTGTCTCTTACTACGTGTTTTAATTTCCCAGATCTTTGTCTCTTAATATGTGTTTTAATTTCCCAGTTTTTTGTCTCTTACTACGTGTTTTAATTTCCCAGTTTTTTGTCTCTTACTACGTGTTTTAATTTCCCAGTTCTTTGTCTCTTACTACGTGTTTTAATTTCCCAGATCTTTGTCTCTTACTACGTGTTTTAATTTCCCAGTTTCTTGTCTCTTACTACGTGTTTTAATTTCCCAGTTTTTTTTGTTGTTGTCTCTTACTACGTGTTTTAATTTCCCAGTTCTTTGTCTCTTACTACGTGTTTTAATTTTCCAGTTCTTTGTCTTTTACTACGTGTTTAATTTCCTAGTTTCTTGTCTCTTACTACGTGTTTTAATTTCCCAGTTCTTTGTCTCTTACTACGTGTTTTAATTTCCACTTTCTTGTCTCTTACTACGTGTTTTAATTTCCCAGTTCTTTGTCTCTTACTACACGTTTAATGTTTCCCAGTGTTTTTAGATATTGTTTGAAGGTATGTCATCTGTGAAAATTTGTATCAGTTGTCTCATGTGTTCTACAAACTCTGTGTTTTTGAAAAGTGTATTCTCTAATTTCCAGTGTGATGATCGTTTTAAAGGTGTACTTGTGGTTACTATGTTTACTGTTTATAACACATAATAGTGTTATAGTATTACTATATTGTAGAAATGTTCTTTGATTATTGCTATTCATTATAATGTTGACGACGAAGTGTTCTCCGTTGAATTTGCTGTAGCTTTTATTGTTCTTTTATACGATGGTCAGTTTCACTTTCTCTCACTTCTATTTTAGGCTGTAGCAGCGACAATATTTTGATATTCCTTCTCAGTTTTAACTTATTAAAACACATTATTACTTCTTCTCTTTTTGTTAACTTCAACATTTCTGAACGTCGCTACCCGTGGTACTATATGGACCACCAAAGACTGAAATCTTGACACACAAAATCACTAGGAAAATTCCGATGGTTGGTTCTTGACTCAAACTATAGTTCATTTTTTATGTTCAAAAGAATTTCACAAATATTAAAATAAGGCATCTCCAAAAGCATTTTACAAAATGTTTCAAATATATCAAATCTTCTCTTTTCCCTCACACAGTAATAATAATAACTTTCTAACTTGAAACACATCTTCTTCTTCTTCTTTCTGTCCTAAACTACTTCTGTGTCTAATCTGATCTCATGAATGTCTATTGGCTCCACATGCCCATCTGTTCTTTCTGTCGTCGTTCTCCTGTAGTATTGTTTTAATGGTGTAGTATTTTTATATTTTACTTTACTGACGTTTTTTATTTCTTCTTGCCGCCGTCGTACTGAGTGGTGGAAGGCTGACTACCCCAGACATTCACATCTTACGTATAAATAACGGGAAAACGAAACAACAATCCTTTTTTCTTAAAATCACCATCCTTGTATTTACAAAATTCTGATCCACAAGGCAATGCGAATCAAACGAATCCAATGCGCATGAAGTCCATATATTTATATATTTCCACACGCGTTATTGAATCATAAAAAAGAAAGGTTCCTTGAATAATATGATTTCAATCCGGATTACAAATGCACACAACTAAACCATACACGTCAGCCTCCATCTATGTTCACGTCTGCCGCTCGACTTCCACGTGCTCAACTTATCCCCCTTTTTTTCTCTTCTCGTCTTATATACCTGGTCAGCGCCGGACTCGAAGGCCTGGGGATTTCCATTCAAAACCGGGTCACTGCTTGCTTATTTTTCCACTCCTTACACTCCTATCTATCTTTCTGTCTTCTTTCTTTCTTCCATTTTCTCCTTCCTTTCTTATCCTGTCTTCTCTTTCCTACTCTTTTCTCTTCTTGCTGTTCTTGAGTTCTACCTCTCTTCCTAAAACTGCATGCCTGGCTATATATCTTAAGTCAGTTGTCCACCAGGACACACCTCTATTTCTTTCTATTGGTCAGCTGATTGACTATATACTGAATGGACTTTGGGATGAGTCGGTCCACTCTCTTTGATCTTCTTTATTGGTCCGTTGGACTACTCATGTGTGCAAATTGGGTCCTAAGATCAGCAAATATGCCTCACCTATCAGTAAGTCTGTTGCGTCAAATCTGTCTATTCAATTTTCTTGCATGGATAAACTTTTGTTATGAAATATCAGTTGTTTGCGGCACCTGACGGCGATTATCTGTTTACACAGTGTCTGTCTGTCTGTCTGTCTGCCTGTCTCCATACGTTCTATTGTTATCTGAGTAAATCCTCCTAGTTCGTACTCTGTGTGTGTTTCTTTAATCCGTCTTATATTATCGGCCACCATCCTGGCTAGTATTTCTAAGTATCTACTTAATTCTGTCGTAATAATACTAATACCGTGGGAGTGTTGCTCTCCCACCGGTTCTCAAATTTTCCATCATCTCTTACCTACATTTTATTTATTAATAATAATTATAACTATATTATAATGTTAATAGCAATAATAACATTAAGAAGAATAATACCATTAATAATAATAATAATATTAAGAACAATAATACCATTAATAATAATAATAATACTATCTTAATATACAATGCACTATGTCACGTGTTCTAATGGCTATTTTGTGGTCTGTAAAGTGTAGAGTACCCGAGAGATGTTTGGCTTGTGTTTGTGGTGAGCTGCCGATATGTAGATTCTGTATAGTCGAGCTGCTCTGTTATGTGCGCTACTTTTGTGAATGATGTCTCTGCCTTATGTGTGTGTGTCTGAATGTGTCTATTAAGTTTTGTGTGTCTATTATGTCCTGTAGATTGTCTAGTTGATGTTTTTCATCTGGACTGGTTCTGACTATATTGTTTCTAGCTTGACCTCCCACAGTGAAGAACTGAAGTCTCCTCCCAGAAAAGCCCTGCTCTTAGCTATCATCAGATTCGGAGAAAGAGAACTTTCACGTATAAGAAAAAATGCATGAACGTAACTTGGCCGCATTCACTATTACCATAAACAATTTTTTTGTTTTATAAACAGGAACGAACGAGGCTTTCGTTTAGTGACGTAAGATAGCACTGTTTTGTAGGATTAGACCTGGACAAAAAATCCTAGACAAAGTAATTTTAGATGTGAGATAAAGAAAAATCGCAAGAGAATTACCTGGGATTCGAACCACGGACGACCAGCCGCGAGGGAACAGCGTACCAACGAACTACACTAATTTAGCAGCCCCATAAGAAGGTGTTTGAAAGCGAGGTCATTAGTACCTGTCCAGTCGACACGAAGAGTCAAAGACTCCGTAGTTCGAATCCCAGTTAATTCGGTTGTGATTTTCCTTTCTCTCACGTCTAAAAGTGCTTTGTCTACGACTTTTCCGAGGTCTAGTCCTACAGAACTGTGTTCTGCTACTTCATGGAAACCTTAACCTAGTGAAATGTCTCCACTTTACTGTTCCGGCCATCTGCGTGGCGATTAAAAGATCAACAGCTGAAAACTTCCATTCCTGTACCACCTGTACCACCTGTGCCACCTGTACAATGGCAGGTTCCGATCACAGACAGTGATCACCTCCCCTTAGTTCGGGAAACATCAAAAAGGCCACAGGCCAGCGTCTCAGACACCAGTTACCTGCGAGAGTTGGACCGGCGGTTTACTTCCCACTTCAAAGAGCTGTCAAATAGTGGTTCACTCCGCCTCCGTCGAATCAGCAACAGGTGTTCGATTTATTAAGTCGTCGCTAGTGGTAACGTATAGTAACTTTTACGACAACCAAGGAAAAATTATTGCGGGCTTTCATGCAGGACGAGGAATAGAGTGAGAGAAGGTAAAATATAACTTCGCATGAAGTCTATGTAAAAAAAATAGGAATTGGAAAAGATAGAATAAATACGATAAATGGAGCACGTAACTGTTGCTTGTACGAGGCTGTGTCCAGAAGTGTGCATGGTGGAGTGTTGAGACTGCTTAAATGGAGAGTTGTGATGTGTGATAGGTGAGTTGTAAAGAGGAGAAGGGGGAACTACAGAAAGGGGAGAGAGTGGTATAATAGTAATCTAGCCGAGAGAAGGTGAAATATGTGATTGCAGATGGGGTAGAGGTGTTGAGAAAGGTATAAAACTTCCATGACACTAGAACAAGACGCGGACAAAAGTAAACAGTGGAAACAGTGAATAGAAAAAGACGAGACTCAGTGACGCTGACACATCAAAGGAAGGACGCCAGAAAGTAGGATGGTCCAGTCATAACAAAGCAGTGACTGGACGTTGACACGAGTAAACAAAATGGAAAAGACAAATAGAAAAGGTAGACACAATGGAAATCGAGGACACAATAAACCTTCGAAGTGAAATAGCAAGATAATGACTTAGGTAAATAAAAATTGTATAGACGGAGTTGACATTTTGATACTAGTTATGACGCGATTGCACACGGGTTTTAAATAAAGGAGTGACCAACTCGGCCAGCTGACCAATTAAATATTTAGAGGCGTGGCCTATTGGACAATTGACTTACGACATATAAGTAACGGGGCAGTTTGAATGACGGACAATCAGAACGCGCATGGGAACGAGGAAGAAGAAGTAGAGGAGAGGAGACAGAAGGCAGAGGAACAAGGACGGTCAGTGAACTGAGACCGGTCCAGACATGAGAAGAAAAGGACAGACACACTGGAGAAGACATGAAAGAGAAAGAAGACGTAGGTAATGACAGATGGAATAGATGGACAATTAAAGCAATAAATACTCAGGAAAAGCAGTTTTGCAGAAGTAGTTCTAGAACAGACTGAAGATTTGTGTCAAGTGATATGAATATTTGTTACTTTGAAACAAAGAGTACAGTAATTTTAGACGAGAAACTAGTTGACCACTTGTTGCAGATCGAATATAGTACGGAGTTTAGAATTGTCCTTCTATCAAGTGTGTAGAATATTGTAAAATAGAAGAACATTGAGAAATGCTGGATGTAGAATATGATAGTTTGATACTGATGTGCTTCAACGACGAAACTAACGAAGATTATGTCATATGCATCTTAGTACAAGTGATGTTGTTTCTAAGTCGAATATCTTATTTGTCAGAATTAAATGAATTCTGAAGAGAACATTTCATCAGAATTCTCCTGATTAGTGAAGTGGTAACTGTTTGTGAAACATCGATGTGTTATGATCAGAGAACCAAAGAACACTTCTACTATCAACCTCTCGGTTGTAAGCAAGATGGCCTGCTGCTGATGCATTCATTTGCAGATCATCCACGATGTCTTGCAGCCATCTTTGCCTTGGTCTTCCTCTCTTTCATGTTCCCATTATGTACCCTTCCCCTTCCAAGACGATCTTCTCTAGATTATCATGACGTTTAATGTGTCCAAAATGTTTAAGTTTTCTCTCTTTAATCTTCTTTACTAGCTAGCCTTCTTCAATATTATTCTTGTATTATGGATATATTTTTTTCATGTCCGTTAGTGAAGTTTATAATTATCTTTCATCTTTAAAGAACAACAACCCAGAAGGACTTGATGAAATTCTTATATATTTTATATCTTATATCCTTTCCGTGCCGTTAAACGTCACATAGAGCTCACAAGGTAGTTCGCCAATTTTTACTGTCTTCGGCGAGTCTTTCAAACTCATCAAAATGATGAAATTAGCAACAAGATATTACGCTACTCAGCCCAAGTAATTACAGAAACTCTAACATACATTTACAATTAGTGTATTGCACACTGTCATTTTCCTCTGGCTTTTAAAATTGCAAAAATATATCCTCTTTTTAATCTGGTTCAGGGATAAACCCCTCCAGCTATAAACCAATTTCCATTCTATCAACTTTGTCAAAACCCCTAGAAAAACACACACAAAAACAACCTTACAACACATGCAAGAAAATGATTTGATTGTTGACTGTCAGTCAGGTTTTAGGCCGAAACATTCCTGCCACACAGCTCCTTCAGAAATAACAGAATGTTGGTTATCTAATATAAACGACGATATATTATGTGTTGCTGTCTTTGTTGACTTTTAAAAAAGCATTTGACATGATTGATCATGAAATCCTAGTTAGAAAGAAGCTTGAGACTTATAAAGTACACACTGACTTGACAAAATTTATTACATCTTTTCTTTCCAACAGACAAACAGGTAGTTTGAATCAATAACTCTAAGTCAAGTTCATCTATGGTTGATAATGGTATTCCATAGGGATTTATTCTTGGTCCTCTCCTGTTTACCATCTACATCAATTATCTTCCACTTCAACTAAAAAAATCATCTTGTGACCTCTTTGCAGATAACTTCACTGTTTACACTAGTGACAGTGACTGTATTAACCTTGAATCAACTCTTGAAATTGAAATAAACAATCTAATTAACTGGAGCAATAACAACAGAATGCATATAAACATCAGCAAAACAAAATCCATGCTCATTAAAACAAGACAGAAATTAACAAATTCACCAACAACTCTACAGCTCCACGCTGGAACTTCACAGATAGAGAATGTTAGTGAACATAAAACTCTAGGTGTCATGATTGACCACCACCTCACAAGGAAAGGTTAATTCATAAAATTCTATCGCACAATGCTCCACCCTATCTGTGGCCGTTGTTCAAATCCAGCCCCAAAACACAGTCAACGCTTAAGCAATTGTATTCTCCCAAAACCAAGGCTTGACATGTTTAAAGAAAGCTTCTCTTACTCAGCTGCCCACCTTTGGAATGCTCTGCTAATTCACGTAAAACTTATAAGCAATATTCGTTCTTATTCCTTTAAACTTTGTCAGCATCTATTTGATATGGACTATATGCCTCCCTAAGCATAGTCTAAAGTACTTTAAAATATGGATTTATTATTGCAATTTTTTATACTGCTTTTCTATAAATTTGTTAGTTTTGAATGAATGTAAGAATGCAAGTTTATTTCATATTGTTGCATAAATCAGTGTGTAAAGTGTATGGACAAGAGCTAAGTTTATTATTTATTTATGTAATCATTTAATTGTGTCTTCATTATTATTATGCTCTTTAACAAATGCTGAATGACTGTGACTGAGTGAAAGCTGCATGATGACGGGCAGAATGTTAGATGGGCCTGCGTGCACAATTCTTAACCCTTTGAAAGTAAAGTATGTTCTTTCATTCGTTTGTTCGTTCATTCGTTCACAGCTTAAAAATAAAGTTCATTTGTTTAGTTTCCACATATGTCTGTTCGTCTGTTTGTCTGTCTGTTCGTCTGTCTGTCTGTCTGTTCGTCTGTTCGTATGTCTGTTCGTCTGTTTGTCTGTTTGTCTGTCTGTTCGTCTGTCTGTCTGTCTGTTCGTCTGTTTGTCTATCTGTCTGTCTGTCTATCTGTTCGTCTGTTTGTCTATCTGTCTGTCTGTCTATATGTCTGTTCGTCTGTTTGTCTATCTGTCTGTCTGTCTATATGTCTGTTCGTCTGTCTGAATGTATGTCTGTTCGTCTGTTTGTCTATCTGTCTGTCTGTCTATATGTCTGTTCGTCTGTTCATCTGTCTGTCTGTCTGTTCGTCTGTTTGTCTGTCTGTCTGTTCGTCTGTCTGTCTATCTGTTCGTCTGTTCGTATGTCTGTTCGTCTGTTTGTCTGTCTGTCTGTCTGTCTGTATGTCTGTTCGTCTGTCGGTATGTATGTTCGTCTGTTTGTCTGTCTGTCTGTCTGTTTGTCTGTTTGTCTGTCTGTATAAATTTTTTTCGTATATTGTAAACCACATTCCTGATATTTCTTTGCCAGAAAAACAAAGGAAAAAAACGCAGTTAGGAGAAGAGAAGTCGCTAGAAGAATGTTGAGATCATCATTAAAAGGTCTTAAAATGAGATAAAGTGAATTTCCACAATGTATCACACAAAAAAGTGGAAATTTTAATCAATTAAATGGAAAGAATGGAAATTATTATCCTAGGAATGAGTGAAGACAGACGGACAGCTGCGGGGCAGAGATGCTGATAGTCTGAATGATAGAAATGTCGCTAATTTAAAATTTAAATTGGGGGATTTAAGTTGTCTGAAGAGTTTTGTTCTAGCTGGAGATATGTATCGTTACAGCATAATGAGAAGAATCTCTTTTTTTTCACATAACCATAAAGTTTACAAATAAGGCCTCAGAATTTTGGTTGGAAAAAACAACAAGTTTGCTTTACCTGTACACGCCATGAATGGGACAGGCTCCCATTTTCACGGGACTGATTGTCCGGTATTCATGATGTGGGAAGATAGACATTAGATTGACGGGGAAACCGGGCAACTGCTTGCTTTGCTGTCTACCCCCTACAATGGGACTGACAGTCCCATATTCACGGGACTGAGTGCCCAACATTCACAAGACTGAATGACCCATATTCACGGGACTGAGTGCCCAACATTCACATGACTGAGTGCCCAACATTCACATGACTGAATGACCCATATTCACAGGACTGAGTGCCCAACATTCACAAGACTGAATGACCCATATTTACGGGACTGAGTGCCCAACATTCACATGACTGAATGCCCAACATTCACAAGACTGAGTGCCCAACATTCACATGACTGAGTGCCCAACATTCACATGACTGAGTGCCCAACATTCACAAGACTGAATGACCCATATTCACGGGTCTGAGTTATGCGTGTTGTCCAGGTCCATGTTTTATATATAAACAAAATTACACTTTCAGTTGTTTTCAATTAATAAAAAATGATACACAAAACAGAGGATCAGCTAGTTATCCCAGATCACACATATTACAGCCAACACTTTAATATCTGCTGCAACCATTTTCCTGTCAAAAATATCCATATATAATCTGACAAGGCAAGACAAGACATTGTTTCCTCCCTGCTTTCTGCGCAGGGTGCCTGTGTAAATGTAAACCATACCCGGAGTTTGTCTCTGCCCCGAAAACACCGGCATAGCTTGTCAGCCGTCATTGATCACGTGCACTACCAGTTACCAAAGATAATGTCCAGGTACAGTATAAAAGTGGATTGTCCAGACTAAATATACAGTGCGGCTGAGCAGATTCTAAAACTCTTACTACAGCCCGCATGACTGCCTGCCCACTTCTTGTGCTCTTCTTATATCTTATATCCTTCATGTGCCGTTAAACGTCACATAGGGCTCGCATAGTAGTTCGCCAATTGTTCTCTTGTGGTCAGTGACAAATAAAATAACACACCAAAACAACACAAACATAATATGTTAGAATGTGCCCTTAACTCTACCTATCTCCACGTATCACTGGCGCTACATTGCATTCTCAAAACTCTCGTCAGACACGTCACGCATCACCACTGCTACAACTTCTGGCGTCACACTCCACCAACACAGCGACAGCCGAGGACCAGATCGGACCACTGGTCTTGATAAAAGAAAACGTTACTTACCACAAGATATTATTCAACTTTTATTACACACATCACAAAAAATTCGTCCACAAACAACTCAAGCATACCAGGACTTCCTTCATCGTGATGGCCACGGCTTCGCTTATTATAGCGTGCATTGGACGCTCTTTTAAAGAACCCTGCTATCAGGATTCTCTCTTTCTCTCTCTCTCTCTCTCTCTCACACACACACACACTTTCTCTCTCTCTCTTTCTCTCTCTCTCTCTTTCTTTCTCTCTTTCTCTCTCTCTCTTTCTCTCTCTCTTCTTCTTCGTTCGCATTGTCTGTCTATATCTGCAGTCCTGTCTCTTGGACAAATTTCACTGTTTTTTGTAATTCATGTATGGAACCGTAGAGCTTATCTTCTTTAGTGGTTTCACTGGGCCAGTAATTATTTCTCAGTGTCTCGTAGTTGATGCAGTTCTGGAGGATATGTTCCACAGTTTGGGGCACCTGGGCACATGTACATAGATTAATAGTACCAACCTTAAACTTTGTATACATATGACTTTGGAATCGGCTGTGTCCTGTTCGGAGACGGAAGATGGTGATTTGTTCCTTTCTGTTTAGCATGTGATAGTCATCATGTGGTGGTGTTTGTGGCTTCCTGTAGGTTTTTATCATGCTTTTCTTCTGATTATAGGTGATTGGTATGTCTGGTTGCTCCATTTCAGTGCCTTCTTTGGCCAGATGGTCAGCTTTCTCATTGCCTAGTATCCCACAGTGGGAAGGAATCCACTGCATAGTGACTCCATGTTGTAAGCCAATTTTTGACAAGGCATCCTTAAGATCTGGTAGTTTGTTGCACTGAAGAGCTTCCAGTACTGATCTTGCATCTATGAGAATTACTACAGGACATGTATCAATTCTGGAGTCTGATAGTTTTTCAACTGCAGCAATAATTGCCCTAACTTCTGCATCAAAGTTGTTGCAGTATTTTCCAGTGGGTATGGAAATCTTGTCAGTGATGTTGTTTTTGATATTCAATATGTGCTCCTGCCCCTCCATTATGGCATTGTGTGCAGATCCGTCTGTATACACACGTATCCAGGTGTCACATGGATATTTGTCATCTAGCACACTAAGTGTGGCTGTTGATCTTACAAGACTGCTCTGCATCTCACCATTCTGCACACCTTTCACTTAAGTCTGAATAGATATTTGTGTATAATCTGCTTCTTTCCATGGTGTATGCTCTGGTACAGATGATAATGGAGCGACTGCAGTTGGAAGGTCAGGTATCAGCTTACGCATACGCTTGGCCTGATGAATGAAGCTGCTTCTTTTAAGCCGTCTTAGTGCCAAGTTATTGAATCTCTCCTTCAGGGGATGGCTTACAGAACTGAGGAATTTCTCTCCTATGGTCATGACCTTTGTGTCTCTACGTTCCTTTAGCGCTTGAACACCATTTTCTGCATTTCTACTATTGGTGTGGACCTCATGGCACCTGTGATAATCCGTAGTGACTGATTTTGTACCTTGTCTAGATTATGCAGCATAGTGTTTGATGCTGTGCACCAAGATGTTGAGCCATATTCTAAATGTGGTAGAATACTTTGCTGATATACATTCTTGAGGATTCTTTCACTAGCTCCCCATGTGGCTCCACTCAATTTTCTTAATATGGCTAGTTTTCTTCTGGCTTTTGCTTCTGCACTGTTGATGTGTTGCTTCCAGGTCAGTTTTGAGTCAAGAGTCACTCCTAAGTAAGTGGGTTGGTTGTCCATCCTTAAGGATACTTCATTTACAAAGATCTTACCTGGTTTCTGTTTAGATGAGAGAGTGAACAGAGTGGTACTTGATTTTTCTGTGTTTATACTTACACACCATTTGTTTGTCTATGATGTCAAGATGTCTGCTGCTCTTTGGAGTCTCTGTGTGGCAACTGTCGCGTATTCATCTGTACACCACATGACCAGATCATCTGCATACAGTGCTGCTTTGATTCCATAAGGAAGTTCCTTGACCAGGTCATTAATGAATACCAGGAATAGTGTAGGCGAAAGAACTCCTCCTTGTGGTACACCGTGTCGCAGAAGTACTTTCTGGCTTTTGTGTCCATCCATTACTACTCTAGCTCTTCTATTATGTAAATAGGACTTTATCCAGTCGTACAGTCTTCCATTCACATTGCAGTTTCTTAGTATCCACAGCAGACCTTTTTTCCATACTTTATCAAAGGCTTTCTTTAGGTCTATCCACGCTGCTAGTACAAGGTTTTTCTCTTGGAATGCATCCTCAATCTCTTGAGAGAGATAGGTCACTTGATCTTCCGTACTGTAGTACTGCCTAAATCCTGCTTGTTGTGGAATAAGAAGTTTTCACTTTCTAGGTACCATTTTAGCCTCAGGTCAATGATGCGTTCCATCGTTTTGCATAGGCAGCTAGTGAGACTGATTGGCCTGTAGCTGGAGGCAGTATCACTGTTTTTCCCTGGTTTTAGCAGTGGTACCATGCTTGCTTCCTTCCAGATTTTTTTTCTCTCTCTCTCTCTTGCTCCCTCTCTTTCTCTCTCTCTCTCTCTCTCTCTCTTTCTCTCTCTCTCTCTTCTCTCTTTTTCTCTCTCTTTCTCTATCTTTCTCACTCTTTTTCTCTCTCTTTCTCTCTTTTTCTCTCTCTTTCTTTCTCTCTCTCTCTTTCTCTCTCTCTTTCTCTCTCTCTCACTTTCTTTCTCTCTTTTTTCTTTCTCTCTCTCTTTATCTCTCTCTCTCTTTCTCTCTCTTTCTTTCTCTCTCTTTCTCTCTCTCTTTCTCTCTCTCTCTTTCTTTCTCTCTTTCTCCTTCTTTCTTTCTCTCTCTCTCTCTTTCTCTCTCTTTCTTTCTCTCTCCTTTTTCTTTCTCTCTCTTTCTTTCTCTCTCTTTCTCTCTCTCTTTCTCTCTCTCTCCACTATGTTGTTCCGTCAAACAACACAGCAACAATAAAATCACGTGACGCCACATGTTTATGATTTGACCTTTAGTTTTCACAAAATGGAAAATCTTTAACAGTGCCACATGTAACCCAAAGTTTGTCAGCTCTGTGTCCATAAACAAACTTCCAAACTCAACTCACCCGTGCAACTTCCCCGTCAAAACACGACCTAATCTTACTTTGGCACTTCTAATTATAAATTTTCTCACAGCTTGAACAAACAACCGGGTCAAAAGTTCACTTGACCAGGGGAATGTCTACCAAGTACTGTCATATTTATCCCCCCCCCCTTTCCCAAAGGCAGAGATTTGGTCATAAATTTCTCTCACAAAGAACCTTCTACTAGAACTCACTCCAGATATTATAAGTTAACTCCACGTCCGGATCTTCGGTAAATATCAACTCAAAGAAGAGCGCAGCCACCCATGTCCCCACCTCCCCGTCACCGCATGAATCCTCGTGCCTCTACCTCCATGCTTGTATCCACATGCCACTACCTCCATGCTTGTATCCACATGCCACTACCTCCATGCTTGTATCCACATGCCACTACCTCCATGCTTGTGTCCACATGCCTCTACCTCCATGCTTGTGTCCACATGCCACTACCTCCATGCTTGTGTCCACATGCCACTACCTCCATGCTTGTGTCCACATGCCACTACCTCCACGCATGTATCCACATACCACTACCTCCACGCATATATCCACATACCACTACCTCCACGCAAGAATCCTTATGCCTCTAGCTGCATGCTTGTATCCACATGCCACTACCTCTACGCATGTATCCACATACCACTACCTCCACGCATGTATCCACATACCACTACCTCCACGCATATATCCACATACCACTACCTCCACGCAAGAATCCTCATGCCTCTAGCTGCATGCTTGTATCCACATGCCACTACCTCCACGCATGTATCCACATACCACTACCTCCACGCATGAATCCACATGCCTCTAGCTGCATGCATGTATCCACCTTCACGCATGAATCCACGTGCGATAAACTCAACGCATGAAAGCGTATTCACCCTGCATGAAACCACCTGCACCAGGGAATAGCTAACCACTTATTCCCTTACTTTGTTTGCCGGCAATTTAGCACGCGATCAAACCCACTAGACCGAAAAAAAATCCTATTATGCAACTGACACACGCATATCCATATAGAGAAAAATGCTTAACAACTCAGTCGTCTGATATCTCCATAACAAAAATATGTCTAATCATAGATCTAAGTTGTAAACATTCTACGTAAGACCAGAGAGGTAGAGACAATCCTGCCGTCACACATGTCTCAAACAGTATATCTCTGCGGATATCAGCAAAATCCTAATGCAAATGCGGAGTATTCATCCCAACACAGCAGGAAACCTCTATTGATTATATAGGCTCTGCAAAATCGCTATCTTGAATGTGGAAAATATATCTTCGTATAAGTAAACTCTACCTATTGAACGTTTTACTCCCCAAATGTATACCAATAACTTAAATGATGGTGAGACCATTAACTAATAACTAATGAATCCATTTAGTACTAATTAAGCTGAAAAAGAATCATTCGATTCTAAATAATATGCTGCAGACATCCCAGTGCATAACAAATTCTCAGTCCATCTCAAGTATGGTAGTATTAGGAATTCAAGCCACAGGGTTGACTTCAGACACTCCACGACAAAGTAAATCATCATCCACGAAAGGGAGTCACTTCCTGTTAGCTAAATAGCAATACCAATGCACAATACACAGTAAATCATAATCAAACAAGCGAAAATCATCTAAGCACCAACTAATTCACAATCCTAAAAGAGAAACAAGCAATAATACACACCGTCCAATATTGTCCAAGAAAATCAATGTTCCTTAACTTGCTTGTTAAACATCCAAGAGAAGGGGGCCATCATGCGATTAGAATACAACAAATTGTTCATTCAAAAATATTTTTCTGATTTGAAGAATGCTCGGAAAGAGTACAATGTCCACCAACGTCCTCCTGTGATTGAGGTAACTGGGAAGCTTGGCTGAGAACATCAGGCTATCAGACTTAAATAAGATAAGGTTACCTGTCCTCAAGGAGATGTGTTTGCTCAGGTCGGCTTCTGATATCTGGAACTACGCACAGGTTGGCTGGATCTAGGCACAGGATGGCTGGAACTAGGCACAGGTTGGCCTGGGATCCATACGTCACAGGATTGGACTACAGCACGAGGTACGGCTGGGCTCTAGGCCTGCATGCAGAAACGGAGCTAGAAGTGCTCCAGTTGTCTGGTCGGTCTGGACATCGTCGCTGCCTAGAGTTCACGCCACAAACCATGCCAGCACACCCCTGACGACAATTCAAAACAAGAGGACGCTAATACAAAACTCAACTTCTACCCTCTACTAGATTCGTTTTTCCCACCAGCAAGCCATGTTGGAAAACGCTGCAGCAAAACTACCAGCCGACAAGACGAATCTTCGGCAATCCACTAACCACTTTCCTAACAAACTCCTAAGCTAACTGCAGACAACGTGCAAAACTCCTAAGCTAACTATCCCTATCGTGACCAAAAGCAACCTACACAACTCTCATAAACTGAACACTCAGCATCGACTATGTTACCTCGAGCCACAAACCAGTATGTTGAAGATACGTAGATGAATAATCATGACCTGAAGTCCGTGACACTGAAGCAGCCATACATATTAACTATGCACTGAAACTGGAGGCAATATACTGTAGCACAGTTTACATAATTGAAAAGCAATCCAACCACAACAGCCATGATAGATACAGCGCCCCAGACGGCACCAAATGTACTAGCGTGCCTTGGGCGCTCTTTAAAGCACCCTGTTATCAGGATTCTCTCTCTCTCTCTCTCCCTCTCTCTCTCTCTCTCTTTCTCTCTCTCTCTCTCCCTCTCTCTCCACTATGTTTTGCCGACATACAACAAAATCACAAGAAGCTCAGAATCACGTGACGCCACATGTTTATGATTTGACCTTTAGTTTTCACAAAATGGAAAATCTTTAACAGTTCCCTCTGTTACCCAAAGTTTGTCAGCTCTGTGTCCATAAACAAACTTCCAAACTCAACTCACCCGTGCAACTTCCCCGTCAAAACACGGCCTAATCTTACTTTGGCACTTCTAATTATAAATTTTCTCACAGCTTGAACAAACAACCGGGTCAAAAGTTCACTTGACCAGGGGAATGTCCACCAGATACTGTCATAGGCTGTCCAGTGGCAGGTCCCAGACTGGTTGACTCTGCTCACATGGCTAGGATTTTCGTTTTACAAGGAAGGGTTGTCCGGCCATGTCGCGCGATTGGTCTACCAGAATCGCTGACCTTCATTTACATCCGTTCACGTCGGACTCATATCCCCTGATGGACCCGTGAAACATCTTACTTGGATAGATGCCAGTGCCTTCAGTCTGAGAAACCGAATCACCAACAGGAAATTCTCAGCGTCTTTATTTACAAGATAAATAATCGCTTCAAACCTTCGTGGGTGAAGAAATAGCAACCTCCTGTGTCCTCAGACTAGGACCTAGCAAATAACGTGAGCTAGGATTTCTGTGAGCGCGGAAATGGAAGGTCTGGGATTGTAGAGGCTCGGAGAGAGTCTGGGATTGTAGAGGCTCGGAGAGAGTCTGGGATTGTAGAGGCCCGGAGAGAGTCTGGGATTGTAGAGGCCCGGAGAGAGTCTGGGATGGTAGAGGCTCGGAGAGAGTCTGGGATTGTAGAGGCCCGGAGAGAGTCTGGGATTGTAGAGAGAGAGTTTGGGATTGTAGAGGTCCGGAGAGAGTCTGGGATTGTAGAGGCTCGGAGAGAGTCTGGGATTGTAGAGGCTCGGAGAGAGTCTGGGATTGTAGAGGCCCGGAGAGAGTCTGGGATTGTAGAGGCTCGGAGAGAGTCTGGGACTGTAGAGGCTCGGAGAGAGTCTGGGACTGTAGAAGCTCGGAGAGAGTCTGGGATTGTAGAGGCTCGGAGAGTCTGGGACTGTAGAGGCTCTGAGAGAGTCTGGGACTGTAGAGGCTCGGAGAGAGTCTGGGACTGTAGAAGCTCGGAGAGAGTCTGGGACTGTAGAGGCTCGGAGAGAGTCTGTGAAGATTTTATTTGAAAAAAAAACACCAATCTCTCACTATTAAAAAAAACAAACTGGAAACTAAAGAATATCGTAATTTGAGGAGAGAGAATAATATTAGTAAACTATCAAGAGAAAAATGTGAGTACAAGAAAACAAATAAATGCACTTCATTATTATACAATTGTTCTACCAAAATAAAAACTTTCGATTACTTTCACTAAAGAAGTTGATATCAGACAGTGAGGTTAGAGGTACAGTGTTTCAAGAACGCAAACTATAATGAACACAAAGATACCTTTAGTGGTTTGTAGAAAGCCAACATTCTTTGACCACTGTCCCATCCACTGGAAGTGAGTAACAGTAACAAAAAGTTGAGAAACACTGATCCTATGAAATGACACTAGAAGAACAAACTGAGTGGAAAAAAAAGAACACTTTTGTCGTGTACTCAGAACATTTTCCATGATTAGAAACATCTTTCCTGGACTACAAGCATTTTTCCATGATTAGAAACATCTTTCCTGGACTACAAGCATTTTTCCATGATTAGAAACATCTTTCCTGGACTACAAGCATTTTTCCATGATTAGAAACATCTTTCCTGGACTACAAGCATTTTTCCATGATTAGAAACATCTTTCCTGGACTACAAGCATTTTTCCATGATTAGAAACATCTTTCCTGGACTACAAGCATTTTTCCATGATTAGAAACATTCTCTTTAGAATCTATTTTCAGATTTTGTACCCGATGTTCAGTGAAGAAATGTGAAAGATTCAGGTACGGTCTTGTATTCGCGTCTTCTGCTCTCTCCAGTAAAATCTTCCACATTTCTGAATTAGGACACATAAAGAGTAAAATAATTCAAAACGTTCTTCATCAGATTCAGTATCTGGAGATCTCGCGTCAGTAAGTTTATGTTAATCAGAGTCATTGCTAAAGTAGGACAAACTGGGCGTGTGCGGTAGATTTACAAGCATTGACTGTCTCTGTCTTGCAAGGGAGCTTGCATGTTACCATTTGTTAACAAGAAACTTATTGTAACTTTTTCAAATTTGACTGAAATTTCATTCAAGGTTCTGTGACAGTAAATGTGTGAACAAAAGTGATGCCTGGACACTGCCTGATTCTCCTTCTGGTCACTCTGTTTCTTAGCAGCGTCAAAATCAGCGCAGGTCAAGACCCCCAGGTCAGGACACCAGCTGGGACGTTCCGGGGTAAAGTTCTGACTGCTCCAAGCGGCGCCAGATACGAGTCTTACAGAGGGATTCCCTATGCGCTGCCACCCACAGGAGAAAGAAGATTTGCTGTACCGGAGCCGTACCCTGTGATTGAGGTAAAGTTTTATTTCTGTTCTCAGCGATAGAGGCCAGGTCATGTACATCACGTGATAGCAGTCCATCTCTGTTGTTTTTTCTCAGTACAGTCTTGAACTAAATACCAAATGAAAAATGTAACTGAGAAGCAATTTTTGGCCGGACAAAAGACTTCTATTTCTTGTTCTGTTTGTAAAATAAAACAAACTTTTGATTAGTTGAAGTGAATAGAGTAAAAAAATGAAGGTAGTAATGAAAATATAACAAAGCAGTAAAGTTATGTATCGACGTTATGAAGTTGGAAAACAGACAACTGTAGGGACAAATATGTGAGCCTTTCTAGGATTGAGAAGAGATAAAAATGTACAGAGTGTGATACATGAAGAAATAGATTATTTGATAACCGGTGCGTGATTGTTAAGGTGAATGTTAGGAATCCCTCCATCAAAGACAGATGTGGTAAGAACAAACAAAGAGCTGCACTTAATGAAGACTGTTTCTTGTCTTCCATGCTCGGAGTTTAGCGCTTGATACCTTCCTCGTTTTCCTTGCTGATGAGACTATCTTCTGAAGTGAGTCTGGCTGCCAGTAGCTATCCTTAAACCTGAGAGTGGCCGAGACACTAGAGAACTAGCTTTCATCCCGAAGGGATTAGATTGAGTATCAGCTGACATTCTTCACTCTTTGGCCTAAAAGTCAGATTTATATCAGGCAAATTGTGTTACAGAAAACTTCTTTTGAAAAATGAGCATGTGCACCTGCCAGGTGAAGAGATTAGACAACGGCAAACACAACTGTCAGTATTTTAAAGATCTACGATAGTGGACGAGGCACGCTTAGATCGAGACGTGTACGACCTTGATCGAAACGTCATCGTCCACGTGATTGGTAGTAGGTTTCGGAGGGATCTATTTATAGATATTGAAACTTTGGCGGGCATTATTCAGTGTAGATAGAGGCAATGGCCGGGCGATGTCCTGTGTAGTTGCGCCTATGGATGTGCTGTAATTTCCTGTGTATTATGGTGATTGTAGGCTATATTCTGTCCGTGCCCACCTCATTGTGGTGTAGATTATGTAGTTGTGCTGTAAGCTGTGATGTCATTCATTCATTCATCTGCATGTCCCTTGCGGAACTTTGCCTCCCTAACAACTCTCCTGTAGACCTCTCAGTTGTGAGCAAGATGGCCTGCCGCTGATGCATCCATTTGCAGATCATCAACGATGTCTTGCAGCCATCTTCGCCTTGGTCTTCCTCTCTTTCTTTTTGCCCATTTGTACCCTTCCAAAACGGTCTTCTCTAAATTATCATGACGTTTAATGTGTCCAAAATATTTAAATTTTCTCTGCTTAATCATCTTTACTAGCCAGCCTTCTTCAATATTAAGTTCTTGTATTCAATTCAACTGCCATGCCGCGTGGCGTAGGCGATCATTTCTCTCCACAATTCTGTCTTTAGACTTGATTATGAGATCTGCCGGTGACTTTCTTCCTTGCCACACTGACAGCCCATCCAGTAACTTCTCTCTCTGTCTTCCTCTGTCTCTTCTTCTCTCAATGTTTGCAGTTGCCACAATGTGTTGCAATTTTCCTCTTCTCATAGAATGTTCTACAAATTTCGCTTGTCTGCCTCTGATCTTCGCTGTAATGTGCCTTTTAATTCCAGCCTCTCTTAAGACTTCTTCATTGGTTTTCTTGGCTGTCCATGGTACCTTCAACATCCTTCTTATAAACCACATTTCCATACGACTTTGGTCATGGTGCCAGTGCATCTGGTAGCTCATTATATCTCTCCTTTTTCTACTTTTCCTCCGCACTCTCTACCATACGACTTTGGTCGTCTGTGCATTCTGCACCTGGTAGCCTCCTATCTTAATTCAGTACTATTCTATTGCCTACGCAACCGTCTCCTTTCTTCTATCATTCCTTCCTCCTTTCTTCCATCATTCCTTGCCATGCTCAACCTCATGATACATGTATGTAATCATCAGTATAATCATCATATAATCAATACAATCAAAACTGATACTCATATAATCAATGAACATATGCAGTGCCCCTCTAAGTGCACTCGATACCTCTAATGAAGGACTACAATTCTAACCAACAATCGTTATCCATTTCCTATTACTCATGTGCATAATTATAATATCCTTCATCTATACACAGAAACATTACGAAAGCAACATTACAGAGGAGGCGCGATAACTATGATTCATAACACAACTACACTCTACACACTTGCTACATGTACACGCTAATGTACTAAACCACAACGTGTTAAACAGTGCGCCTTTCCCTCAACGAATACAGGACAACACTAATATGAATTCGTTCACTCCTGATATTTATCCATGCTTGCCCCCCCCCCCTCTCTCTCTCTCTCTCTCTCTCCCTCTCTCTCTCTCTCTCTCTCTCTACTCGCGATGCGCTGGAACCCGCTCACTGGCTGGCCGGGCCAGAAAGACGGTTTTCGTATCTCTCCACTTCTCACACGAAGTGCTGGCACTTTCCTTCCAGCAGCTCCATCTAGAAGTGCTGGCACTTTCCTTCCAGCAGCTACATCTACGAAGTGCTGGCACTTTCCTTCCAGCAGCTCCATCTACGAAGTGCTGGCACTTTCCTTCCAGCAGCTCCATCTACGGAGTGCTGGCACTTTCCTTCCAGCAGCTCCATCTACGAAGTGCTGGCACTTTCCTTCCAGCAGCTCCATCTACGGAGTGCTGGCACTTTCCTTCCAGCAGCTCCATCTACGAAGTGCTGGCACTTTCCTTCCAGCAGCTACATCTACGAAGTGCTGGCACTTTCCGACTGTTGCCTTTTGATCTGTTCTAGTATTCTGCTTTACTGGTTTCCACATCTGACTGTGTTTGAAATACTCGTAATCAAATAACAACTATCCTTTTATGAGTCCTTATTTGTACACATCTTGTATCATTTATAACTCTCTGTTATCTCCACATGTGGTTACTTACTTGAAGGTCAGAGAGTTTAGGTGGGCTAGCGTGCCCAAATCTTGACCCTGAAAATAAAGTGTGTCCTTCTTTCGTTCGTACTTGTCCCTAAACTTGTCATACGTTTCTGGCACCTGTCTTCAAAGCACGATATTGCTTCACATATGAGCAAATTTCCCTCAGTTACATTCATGTAAATTATGTCTTCAGCGTTTAGGCTACTCGCTTTTTCCGGAAATAAAACGTCGATATACAGCTTCCTCCATACTCACCTACAGGCTGTCTCCGCCCACATTCATTCATTCATTTGCATGTCCCTTGCGGAGCTTTGCCTCCCAGACAGGCTGTCTCCGCCCACATTCATTCATTCATTTGCATGTCCCTTGCGGAGCTTTGCCTCCCAGACAGGCTGTCTCCGTCCACATTCATTCATTCCCTTGCGGAGCTTTGCCTCCCAGACAGGCTGTCTCCGTCCACAATCATCTCTAATTTGTTTTCATCTCTAAGGCAGTGTTCTAACAAAAAGAGAAGACAGCAGCATGTACAAAGTCACTTTTGTTTCTATTAATTAATTTTATCAACAGTAATATTTACTTATTTCCACACGAAGAGATACATTTATACTATCTCCCTTGATTTTTGGGATTGCTATAGAATTCATAATTTTAAAATGTTGCATGAGGTAAATCTGGCATTTTATTGGGTACGAGGATCAAGCTAGAAGATCTTCATTTTGTCGATGACATTATCAGTGACAATGTGATTTTTGATGCAAGAAAGAACAGACAGCCTGTCTTGATATTAATAAGGAAAAAACAAAACTAATGACAATTCCAATTAATCAAAAAGCAAAAGGAAAAATATAAAGAACCTTTGTTGAAGACGTACATCCATTCGCATACATCGGCAAGTACATAGACCAGGATGGGGACACCCTGAAGGAAGGTAGAATTAGAACTGCAACAGCAGCATTGATTTTCAAGAATCCTGATAAAATATGGAATTCAAAAGTTATAAGCACAAAAAACAAGTTAAGATTATTTAATTCAAATGTGATATCCACCCTCGTTTATGCATGCGAAAGCTGGAAATCAACTAAAGAAATAGATAAAAAAGTAGACTCTTTCGAAAATAAATGCCTCAGGAAAATACTTGGTATAAAGTAGAATGAGTTTAGGAACAATACAGAGACAAGACAGATGAGCAAACAGAAACCTGTCTTATGTGTGATCAGAAAAAGAAGATGGATATATGTGATGCCATGTGGTGAGAAGAAACAATCAGAGAATACCAAAAACATGCTATCAAGTGGAACAAAACAAGCCGAAGAAAAAGAGGCAGACCACGGAAAACTCTAAAGAGGACATTGTTAAGAGAGGACAAATTAGTAGGCATAAAATCCTTTGATGAGATTGAAAGGCTCGCCGAAAACAGGAAACTTAGCGAACTACTTTGCGTTTAACGGCACGGTAAGGATTAAAGTCGAAAGAAGATTTTATCTACTATGTTATCTTATATCAGTTACCATTAATGATTTCAGTGAAGGTTTTGACAAAGTTAAAAATATCCATTTTGTTGGCAGTAAAGATTTTAAAATATAACTGATTGTATTTCTTTAATTTACCAAATGATCAATAAATAATCCATCCAGGGCGTGTATGATGCCACAGATTTTGGTCCCGTCTGTTTACAATTCTTAAACAATGTAACCACAGGACAGGAGGACTGCTTGTTTCTGAACGTCTTCTCACCTCTCAGTAAAGGGGTAAGATTTTGTGAAAAACTTGTATCAAACAAACTTAAAGACACGCGTAAGCAGAGATAAATAAATCGTTATCTTCTGTACTACAAGTTGTTATCAAACATTGATAAATCCTGTACTTTGACCAGCATAACTTCTACAGGTTAATCTACCCAGCATAACTTCTACAGGTTAATCTACCCAGCATAATTTCTACAGGTTAATCTACCCAGCATAACTTCTACAGGTTAATCTACCCAGCATAACTTCTACAGGTTAATCTACCCAGCATAATTTCTACAGGTTAATCTACCCAGCATAACTTCTACAGGTTAATCTACCCAGCATAACTTCTACAGGTTAATCTACCCAGCATAACTTCTACAGGTTAATCTACCCATCATAACTTCTACAGGTTAATCTACCCAGCATAATTTCTACAGGTTAATCTACCCAGCATAACTTCTACAGGTTAATATACCCAGCATAACTTCTACAGGTTAATCTACACAGCATAATTTCTACAGGTTAATCTACCCAGCATAATTTGTACAGGTTAATCTACCCAGCATAATTTCTACAGGTTAATCTAAGTCCATAAACTAACTCGCTGTTTCTGCTTTGTCGTTTGTATGTCTGTAAACATCTGTCTTTCACATCATTCTGCCAGTAGACTATCTGGTTAAGTGTCAGACTATTTAGGAAAGATAACTGTTCAAATCTTACAGAAGCTTGTTCTCTCAGTCCGCCATGTTTTCCTTGATTTCCTGCGTGGGAGAGCAGATTCTTAGCTTTGAGTACAGAAATACCTGCCCGTACGGCAAGACACCAAAATGAACTTCAGAGATGTCTGTCAGTGTCTTGAAGAAAACAAATGTTAGCGTAAACTTGCTTACATTGTTTACAGATTTGTAGCAAATAGCGGTGGATAAGACACCCCCCCCCCCAACTTCATAATTGTTTTTTTATTACAATACTTTTATTACATTTCATCATATATTTCGTGTTTGAAAAAAAAAATTCAACCAATTTTTATGGGCTTGATATAATATCTGAATTGAAGGAAATGATTAGTTATATTAAACTTTTTAAGCAAAACAACAAAAATAAACAAATAAAAATCATCATCTTTAGAGCTAAAGTATCTCTTATAATAATCATCATGCTCAAAGCTAAAGTATACCTTATAATAATCATCATGTTCAGGAATCATCATGTTCAAAGCTAAAGTATACCTTATAATAATCATCATGTTCAGGAATCATCATGTTCAAAGCTAAAGTATACCTTATAATAATCATCATGTTCAGAGCTAAAGTATCTCTTATAATAATCATCATGCTCAAAGCTAAAGTATATCCTATAATAATCATCATGTTGAGAGGTAAAGTATATGTTATAATAATCATCAGTTCAGAACTAAAGTATATCTTATAATAATCATCATGTTAAGAGCTAAATTATCTGTTATAATAACCATCATGTTCAGAGCTAAAGTATATTTTATAATAATCATCATGTTGGTAGCTAAAATATCTAGTATAACAGTCAGCATGTTCAGAGCTAAAGTACCTCGTATAACAATCAGCATGTTCAGACCTAAAGTACCTCGTATAAAAATCAGCATGTTCAGAGCTAAAGTACCTGGTATAACAATCAGCATGTTCAGAGCTAAAGTACCTCGTATAACAATCAGCATGTTCAGAGCTAAAGTACCTGGTATAATGTATTCTGGTAGAAGAAACTGAAACATTTGACAACCAGACAACCATCTTCTCCCCGTGCTGCAGGAGACAGCATCAGAGAGTCGTCTGAAGAGTGTGCTGGTTTTCATCCATGGAGGTGGTTATATCACGGGCTCTTCCAACATTTACCTGCCTGGAGACCTGATTACCAAGGTAACATAATTATATGCGATCACGTGGTGTGATCTAATTAAATTATCCTGACCTTCTTGGCAGTTACAGTCAGGTTTTCAGGCACAGAATCAGGACGATCAGTGTTGGGTGTTTGTTGGTGCTTCTTTAACTGCTGAACACGTTCGATCCTTGTGCCACATATTCTGATGTTACATACTGACCTCGATCAAGGGTCACCACGATCATGATTTTGTATTTTGCCATTTCGTCCGGCTTAACAAATAGGTGACAACTCCCAAAACTGTTTTTGCTGTTGACGCCCTCTTGTTGGTATCTCTTGTTGGTATCTCTTGTTGGTGTCTCTTGTTGGTGTCTCTTGTTGGTATCTCTTGTTGGTGTCTCTTGTTGGTATCTCTTGTTGGTATCTCTTGTTGGCATATCTTGTTCATATCTCTTGTTGGTATCTCATGTTGGTGTCTCTTGTTGGTGTCTCTTGTTGGCATATCTTGTTCATATCTCTTGTTGGTATCTCTTGTTGGTATCTCTTGTTGGTGTCTCTTGTTGGTATCTCTTGTTGGTATCTCTTGTTGGCATATCTTGTTCATATCTCTAGTTGGTACTTCTTGTTGGTGTCTCTTGTTCGTGTCTCTTGTTGGTATCTCTTGTTGGTATCTCTTGTTGGTATCTCTTGTTGGTGTCTCTTGTTGGTGTCTCTTGTTGGTATCTCTTGTTGGTGTCTCTTGTTGGTATCTCTTGTTGGCATCTCTTGTTGATATCTCTTGTTGATGTTTCTTGTTGGTGTCTCTTGCTGGCATTTCTTTTTGGTATCTCTTGTTGGTATCTCTTGTTGGTATCTCTTGTTGGTATCTCTTGTTGGTGTCTCCTGTTGGTGTCTCTTGTTGGTGTCTCTTGTTGGCATCTCTTGTTGGTATCTCTTGTTGGTATCTCTTGTTGGCATCTCTTGTTGGTGTCTCTTGTTGGTATCTCTTGTTAGTATCTCTTGTTGGTATCTCTTGTTAGTATCTCTTGTTGGTATCTCTTGTTGGTATCTCTTGTTGGTATCTCTTGTTGGTATCTCTTGTTGGAATCATCATTTACATCGAGCCGAGTACTTTCTCTGTGGTGTATCTTTCAACCAAAATTGACAAAGGTTTGACTGAAACACCTGGTAGTTTCGATGCGTCACCCTTATCCAGCTACTAAGAATATCTCTGCTAGGATAACCCGGATGGAGAGCACCACAATAGACCATTCAGTGTGTACAGAGTGTAAGGCAGGTTCGGAATTTGATCAGTTGGGTCTCACTTCTCTTTATATCGTTATGGCGGCGCCAAGGAAGGTCCCACATGAACGAGAAGACGCTGTAAGATAAAAACTCATCAATGTTGCCAACTTAAGAAAGTCTGCACTGAATGACCGGGATGTCACTGATACAGACAGAATACAGACACAGATTTTTGTGGTTCCAGAACTGAGGAAGGGGATGGATAACTTTTTCGTTCAGGTCTGTACTTTTGTCCTAAGATGTGAATCAGAAGAAGGAAGAAAAGAAATCTTATGTCTTACATCCTTCCCGTGCCGTTAAACGTCAGATAGGGCTCGCAAAATAGTTCGCCAATTTTTCCTGTCTTCGGCGAGTCTTTCAACCTCATCAAAGGATTTTATGCCTGTTAATTTGGCCTCTCTTAATAATGTCCTGTTCAGAGTTTCACGTGGTCTGCCTTTTTTTCTTTGCCCTGTTGTGTTCCACTTGAAAGCTTGTTTTGGGATTCTCTGATTGTTTCTTCTCATCATGTGACCAACATATGTCCATCTCCTTTTCCTGATCACCCATGAGACTGGTTGTTGTTCAGTCATCTGTCTTATCTCTGCATTGTTCTTGAATTCATTCCACTTGATGCCGAGAATTTTCCTTAGGCATTTGTTTTCAAAGGAGTCTAATTTCTTTTCTATTTCTTTAGTTGTTTTCCAGCTTTCGCATGCATAAATGAGGGTGGATATTACATTTGAATTGAATAGTCTTAACTTGGTTTTTTTGCTTATAACTTTTGAATTCTATACGTTCTCAAGATTCTTGAAGATCGATGCTGCTTTTGTAATTCTAATTCTGACTTCCTTTCTGGTGTCTCCATCCTGGTCTATGTAGCTGCCAAGGTATGCAAATTGATTGACTTCTTCAATATCTGTCCCTTCTATGCGAATTTTTCCATTTTGATTCATGGAAAGTTTCATTATTTTTGTTTTGTCATTGTTAATTTCAAGTCCTATTTAGCTAGCCAGTGAAAACAGGCTATCTGTTTTTTCTTGCATTGAATTCGCATTGTTACTGATAAGAATTATGTCATCAGCAAAATCAAAACTTTCTAGTTGGATCTCATGTACTGGGTCAATACCTGTGTTACTTGTGCAGCATTTTTTTTCAGTATGAAGTTTATTGTAATTCCAAAAAGCAAAGGAGACAGTATACATCCTTGTTTCACACCTGTTTCAATTTGGAACTATTCACTCATCCCTTCTTCTGTCTTGACTGCACAAACCTATCCATTGTAGAAGTCCTTAATGATGTTGACAGTTTTAGATGGTATTCCGCATATACTTTTTTTGGTATTTAGCAATGATTTCTTTTTTCCATTTAGAAGGGACCTTTTCTTCTTTCCGAATCTTGTTAAACATTCTCTGTAGTTGTCTCATGTTGTCACTACTGATAGCTTTTAACATTTCGGGTGTTATTTCATCTTCACCTGCAGCTTTGTTGTTAGTCATTAAATTTTCTGCCGTTTCAATTTCATGCAATGTAATTTCATCTAGGTTGACATTTAGATGTGGGGTTGGTAAGTCGGTTTCAAGGATTATCAGTTGTTTTGGGTGTGGTCGATTAAGTATTTCTTTGAAGTGTTCAGCTCATCTTTGCTTTTGGTCTTTACCTGATGTTAATAGGGTTCCAGTTCTGCTAAGGATTGGTCTTTCTTTAGGTGTAATAGTACCTGTTAGACTCTTTTGTATGTTATATAAAATTTTGCTGTCTCCTGTTTTTGCTGCTTTCTCTGCCTCTTTCGCCATGTTGTCTATGTATTCTCTTTTATCCCTTCTAGCTGAACTTTTTACTTTCTTGTTTATTTCTTTATATGTTTCTTTCGCCAGATCTTTTCCAAGATCTGTTTTTATATTCAACATGTCTAATTTGACTGCTCGTCTTTCATGTATATACCCTCTGTTAGACATATTTCAATTAATCTTTCTCCGTTCTGATTAACCATGTCAATTCCTTCTTTCCCCATTACTTTTTCAACGTCGGTATTATCTTTCCCTACCTTAGCGTTGAAGCCCGCATAGCAATTAGGATGTTGTGTTTAGGGACTTTGTTGATGATTTGTTGCATCTGGTGATAGAAATCGTCTTTCACCTCATCAACTGCATCGTTCGTGGGTGCATAACACTGTATTATTGTCATTCTTCCGTGTCTTAAGTTGTATCGTGCTCTTATTATATGACTATTCATTGGTTGCCATTCTTCACGGCTCTTTGCTGCTGCATTTGACATAATAATACCTACTCCATCCCGGAATTTACCGTCGTTTCTGCCTGAATGTATTATTAACGTACCGTTTTCCGCCGATCTTTTACCTGCTTCTGGCCATTGCATATCCCTGATGCCCAGTACGTCTAGATGGTATCTCTCCATTTCTTTGATGACCTGAGTAGTTTTTGTTGGTGCTGCCATCGTTCTCACATTCCAGAATCCGATCTTTGTCACATGTTTGGGGCCGACGAATGAGCTCTTCGGAGTTGGCATCCCTGATGCTCGGTTGGTTTCTCTGCGAGTTTCCGTAACGATGTCTTTTTTTTCCCCCATCTGGAGTCTCCTCTAGATAGGTCCCAGGATAAGGCTGTTAGCCTTATGCCCAACTCCCGGTACAGGATATGTGACAGACCAAGCGGAATTCCGCTGATTTCTTCATGGCGGAGAGAGTGTTAAAGAAACGTCCGCCATTTTGCAAAAAAAGAAAACTAGAAATGAAATTGAAATAACAATGTTTACGTGGATAAATGTGTGTATTCATATGTTTGTGGTTATATGTGTGTATTAATATGTTTGTGTTTATATTATGTGGTTATATGTGTCTGTTTATATGTGTGCGGTTATATGTCTGTTTATATTATGTGCTTATATGTGACTGCTTATATGTGTGTAGTTATATGTGCTTGTATGTATCTGTTTATTTCTGTGTGTTTATATGTGTATGTTTATATGTGTATGTTTATATGATTTTGTTTATTTGCTTGTGTTTATATGTTTTTGTGTTTTGTGTATGTGGGTGTATGTGTACATGTTTTAATATGTGTATGCGTGTGTAAGAGAAAGAGGGAGAAAAAGAGAGAGAGAGAGAGAGAAATAAAAGCAACATTTATTTTTCCAGTATGGAGTGGCTCCCTCATGACATAATAAAAGTATTAATTGTTGATGGCGGTTTAAGTCAAAGAGTTTAGAAGTTTCAAACCATGTATACAAAATCTCATTTTCAGAAATAGTTTTTTAGTAGACAACCCTACAATATAACCAGAATCTGGTTGTTGTATCGGCTTAATTGTTTTTTAACAACTTTCTCTGATCTGTATTCCAGGCCGACATTGTGGTCGTCACGATGAACTACAGACTTGGCTTGTTGGGGTTCTTGTACGGAAATTCTGACTCTCTGCCTGGAAACCAGGCACTCTGGGACCAGGTTCTGGCCCTGCGCTGGGTCAAGGACAACATCCGAGCGTTTGGTGGTGACCCTGATGACGTCACACTTTCTGGCGAGTCGGTGGGGTCCTTATTTACTTCTGTGCTGAGTATCTCCCCGGTAGCTAAAGACCTTTTCAAAAAAGTGAGGTTTTCTTTCAGAACTAATGTAACAATTGAAGTACTAAGCTACAAATTCTCATTCTTGTCCCTAGAAGTGCCAGCTTGGTGTTCTGTGCAGAAGACAAGGTCAAAGTGTTCAGACACAGCGTCGTGTCGGATTTGGAGCGGGTTGTGGCGGATATTTTCCAGTCAGTGAGAAGAGCTAAAAGTAGGGTGGATGCTGTATACACCACTTTTTTGTATGCAGACCCCAGCGCTATAGGGACGACCTTTGCCTGGTTAGCTGGGATAGGTCTGTTGCGGGTAATGCCAACGGAGAGATGGGACAGGGTCTTAGCTGGATATGATTTTCCAGTCCTGACGAAAACATGAGTTGCCAGTCCTGACGAAAACATGAGTTGCCAGTCCTGACGAAAACATGAGTTGCCAGTCCTGACGAAAACATGATTTGCCAGTCCTGACGAAAACATGATTTGCCAGACTTGACGAAAACATGAGTTGCCAGACTTGACGAAAACATGAGTTGCCAGACTTGATGAAAACATGAGTTGTCAGACTTGACGAAAACATGAGTTGCAAGTCTTGATGAAAACATGAGTTGTAAGTCTTGACGAAAACATGAGTTGCCAGTCTTGAAGAAAACATGATTTGCCAGTCCTGACGAAAACATGATTTGCAGTCTTGACGAAAGCATGATTTGCTGTGAGTGTCACATTTCAAGGCATCCCCCTCTCCCGACCACTGACATCTACAAGGAAGGAGTTCGTTTCTTTTGTTTAATCATGTTTTTTTCTGTTTTATAAAAACGTTACACCTGTTTTTATATGTCTTCTTGTTTTACCTTCAAAAGCTAAATCTTGCCTATGTACTTCAGCGGTACTATCACCCTAAGAACTTGAGATAAAACATTCCCGCTATATTTTACAGCAAACAATGATTGATCGTGCACGATTTCTGCAGAAGTCAGTGAAGCATGTAGAGAAAGTGGGGGTCCATGGTGTGAGATAAACTATGCAGGAATATTTGCTGAATGATGCACTTTTGTCACTTTTTCCTTTAGCCAACTCTTAGACTTGCAATCAAACAAAAAGTCCAAAACCTGACGCTCTTGTTCTTTCTGGGTGACACAACGCAAGTTAACGAGTCCTTGACAACAATATTAATTTGATATCCTGCAACATTACAGTTTCAACATAGATAAGAAGAAGACATCCTGATCTCAAAGGCCGAGCACGTGTGTGATGGCCCTCGAGCACGTGTGTGGTGGCCCCAGAGCACGTGTGTGGTGGCCCTCGAGCACGTGTGTGGTAGCCCTCGAGCACGTGTGTGGTAGCCCTCGAGCACGTGTGTGGTGGCCCTGGAGCACGTGTGTGGTGGCCCTCGAGCACATGAGGCAGCTCCCCAGGACCAGCAGCAGAGCTTGGCCATTCACAGATTACAGGTCGAAATCCCGTTATGGAACATTAAAGTTTCAGTATGGATGTCCTCTTGGAAATCCTGACTTTTGTTAGCTTTGACTTGCAGCCTGTAGAGAGAATATACCACAGATGATACATTAGAAACATTTACATTTAATAAAACATATATTACATCACAAGAAGGAAAGACTAAGATTTATTTTCTCAAACGTAGAAAAAATTCAAATGTCTTTAATCTTTGAGGATGTTTGCAAATTGAAGAAATGCAGTCTAATTTAATTTTTTCTTTCCTACTTCTCGTTAGATCTGAAATCTGCAGTAATTTTGTTTTCCTGCCGAGGTTTACAGCTAAGCTGCTACGTCCTCGCCTTCATTCCAGCACATCCTACTTCGTCATGGCTCAGTTTTATACCCGAGTTTCTTTCCTTTCTTCTTCTTCTTCTTCTTCTTCTTCCACACCAGAATACCCCCGGCTTTCCTTCCAGGTTGATCCCTGTTCATTCAGTCACAGTATCGTCTGTTCTCAGGGAACACCGCTGTCAGGTAGAATAGGGTCTTGGTTATCTGTGGTTCAGGAACTCCACTTTCTGGTAGAATAGGGTCTTGGTTATCTGTGGTTCAGGAACTCCACTTTCTGGTAGAATAGGGTCTTGGTTATCTGTGGTTCAGGAACTCCACTTTCTGGTAGAATAGGGTCTTGGTTATCTGTGGTTCAGGAACTCCACTTTCTGGTAGAATAGGGTCTTGGTTATCTGTGGTTCAGGAACTCCACTTTCTGGTAGAATAAGGTCTTGGTTATCTGTGGTTCAGGAACTCCACTTTCTGGTAGAATAGGGTCTTGGTTATCTGTGGTTCAGGGACACCACTTTCTGGTAGAATAGGTTCTTGGTTATCTGTGGTTCAGGAACTCCACTTTCTGGTATAATAGGGTCTTTGTTATCTGTGGTTCAGGAACACCACTTTCTGGTAGATTAGGGTCTTGGTCAGCTGTGGTTCAGGAACACCACTTTCTGGTAGAATAGAGTCTTGGTCAGCTGTGGTTCGGGGACACCACTTTCTGGTAGAATAGGATCTTTGTTATCTGTGGTTCAGGAACACCACTTTCTGGTAGAATAGGGTCCTGGTGAGCTGTGTTTCGGGGACACCACTGTCTGGTACAATAGGGTCTTGGTCAGCTGTGGTTCACAGTTTCTGAACCAATATGTCAGCTGTATATTGTCGACCATTATGTCGCTCTTTTAGTCCTGTAAAAATTAACACAAAAAAAACAAAGGTATAACTATCATTAAATCCTCACTTTCTGACAGCGACTGACACAGAAATGTCTGTTTGCAGGGTATCATGATGAGTGCAACTGCCTTTCTTTTCCCAAGTCCTCCTCGCACGTCAAACACGCTCTTGGAGACATTATCTAACCAAGTTGGCTGTGGCCAGACGGTCGACGGAAATGAGGAAACTATTGTCCGATGTCTGAAAGAAGAAACAGAGCTAAATGTTTTCTTTAATTTCACATTTTCTAGCCCTCCCCAGGCAACGATATTTTACCCAGATCAATACAAGAACTTCTGGATGATTATGAATATCTTTCAGATGTAGAATTCTTCAGCCGCAATTACTTTGTTAGCGTTACCAAAGACGACGGATATGTTCTGCTTAATTCCATTTTCAGAAAGATTGACATATCTTCCATCGATTCCACTGCTAGAGGCCTGTCTGACCCTCTACAAACACCCGAGTATTTGCTCCGTTTACTTCTCACTGAGTACGTTAAACTGTACGAAAATCTGGAGAAGTCTGCTATTGCTCTCGCTACTGACGATTCTTACGTGAGACAAAGTCTGAGGTTCTTGGAAGTTTACGGGAAGAATCCAAACCAAGGAAAGACATCAAACAATGCTTATTTCATGTCCTTTGACTACAGTCCCAGGTACATTCCGAACCGTTACATGATACATGGCCTTGACCTCGTGTACTTGTTTGATATTGACCCAAGTGAAATCACAGTTTTTTACAACTTTAGTACCGAAGGGTCCTTCAGCGAGGAAGATGTTGAGCTGAAATCTTACTACATCGACCTGATTGCAACTTTCATAAAATCGGGGTGAGTTCGTACACGTCTTATCTTGCTTATGTCCCCCTTCCAGCCATTCACAGTCAACCCAACTCACACTTGCTATGTGATATCAAAATAATGAGAACTAAATCATGCGCCAGCTTAAGGCCCGTGGTACCACAGGCCTGTTTAATGTTTTGTGATCAATTTTATGCTTAAGTTACAGACATTTCTTCTTCTACGAACACTATAAACTGATCACAAGAACTGAGAATGAGATGAGCTAGAGCACTGGGTCATCACAATGTATACAATATGTTTATGTATATTTTTGTGTGGCCGCGGAAACGTTACAACTCTGTGATTCTTTATTTAATTTGTTGTGATTCATATTTTGTGATTACTTTCCACAGAGGTAGTTGCTAGTAAGTAACATGTTATAATTTGTTTTTATAAGACAACGAAAACAACAGGCCGTGACCCGGTGGTACTGCAAACCAGGTCCACCCGTAACGAGATGTGGACCTTACCCCCGGCATTCAATGTACAGGGTAGGCCTCAAACACCTCGTTCCTTCCAGAATAACGAAGTGTACATTCTGCAGAGCGCAGAACAGATACTACACTTTGATCAGATACTACACTTCGATCAGATACTACACTTTGATCTTAGCCAAAAGGACTACATTTAGTGTCTGACTCACTATACCGGTCGACGTAGGGGCAGAATCACTTATGGCCGGATTCTCCGACCCCATGAAGGGACTTACGTATGTTGGTATATAATAGGACTTAATTTGATGTATAATAGGACTTAATTTGGTGTATACCAGAACTTAATTTGGTGTATACTAGGACTTAATTTGGTGTACAATAGGACTTAATTTGGTGTATGTTAGGACTTAAGTTGATGTATACTAGGACTTAAGCTGGTGTATACTAGGACTTAATTTGGTGTATACTAGGACTTAATTTGGTGTATACTAGGACTTAATTTGGTGTATACTAGGACTTAATTTGGTGTATTCTAGGACTTAAGTTGGTGTATACTAGGACTTAAGTTAGTGTATACTAGGACTTAATTTAGTGTATAATAGGACTTAATTTGGTGTATACTAGGACTTAATTTGGTGTACACTAGACAAGTTGGTGTACATTAGGACTTAAGTTGGTGTATACTAGGACTTAAGTTGGTGTATACTAGGACTTAATTTAGTGTATAATAGGACTTAATTTGGTGTATAAAGTAAAGATAGTCCCATAGCAAATGCCGTAGGGGGTGAAGCGTTAGAGACCTCATTATGCTGGGTCATCAGCGTATGAGGTAGGGTGACCAGTTCCTTTCCTCGCTGCCTTTACTTCCCAGATTTTCTCTGGTACCCATTTTACGAGGCTGGGTCGACCTCGGGGCCGTATTGGTCGGAAAAAAATCCCGCTCAGCTGGGGATTCGAACCCTCGACCATTTGGTTGCTAGACGAGTGCTCTAACCACTACGCTAGCCGGCGCATAATTTGGGGTATACTAGGACTTAATTTGGTGTGCACTAGACAAGATGGTGTATACTAGGACTTAAGTTGGTGTATACTAGGACTTACTTTGGTGTATACTAGGACTTAAGTTGGTGTATACTCGGACTTAAGTTGGTGTATACTAGGACTTAAATTCCTGCATATTAGGACTTTATATTAGGACTTAAGTTGGTGTATACTGGGACTTAAGCTGGTGTATACTAGGACTTAATTTGATGTATACAAGGACTTAATTTGGTCTATACTAGGACTTAAGTTGGTGTATACTAGGATTTTAGTTGATGTATATTAGGACTAAAGTTGGTGTATACTGGGACTTAAGCTGGTGTATACTAGGACTTAATTTGATGTATACAAGGACTTAATTTGGTCTATACTAGGACTTAAGTTGGTGTATACTAGGACTAAATTTGGTGTATACTAGGACTTAAGCTGGTGTATACTAGGACTTAATTTGATGTATACAAGGACTTAATTTGGTCTATACTAGGACTTAAGTTGGTGTATACTAGGACTAAATTTGGTGTATACTAGGACTTAATTTCGTGTATACTAGGACTTAATTTGATGTATTCTAGGACTTTATTTGATGTATACTAGGACTTAATTTGGTGTATAATAGGACTTAATGTGGTGTATATTAGGACTTAATTTGATGTATACTAGGACTTAATTTGGTGTATACTAAGATTTAATTTGGTGTATATTAGGACTTTATACTAGGACTTAAGTTGGTGTATACTATATACTTTTCTCAGATGATACAAATAACGCATATAACGATTTTAACGAGTGTGAAGTTTAGTATAATGAGAGATGAATTCTATTTTTTTTCTCTATGTTTGACAGATCTATAAAAACAAGCCAGAACCTAGAGGAAGAGACAAATATTGTGTGGCCTCCCTTTGATACAGACAGAAAGAGTTATCTCAGCTTCTCGCTTTATCCTTCAGTTCGTGAAGACTTCCTGGCCAGCAGACGATACATCTGGGACACGTTGGTCCCAAAGTGGATACAAGAGTCCCAAGTACAGCAGGAGAAACAAGATTACTAGAATTTAGATTTACTTGACGGATCTGGTTAGAAAATCTAGAAAATCCAAGATCAGTTTATTCTGAGATTGTCTTGTTGGACAGGAACCAGAAAAATCAATGCTGATCTTGTATATCGGACATGTTTAGACTTTGTTTACTTTAAGTGCTGCGTCAGGGCACGATTGCTTCAAAATTTAAGTACGTGAAACTTTCTCATTAAAACACAGGATGATCTGAATAAATGTGGAATATAATCATTGCAGAAGAAATTGCTTTAAGTCTTTAACTAGAAGTAAAGTCTTCTTGTTCTTTGCTGTAACGTCATACACACATTTAATATTGTGAGTTTGTTTCAAAACACAGCCTGTTTATTTTCATTTCTAAGAAAGAACGCTAAAGATGTGACATAGAAACAGCACACTCTGTGACAGCCTTTCTCAACATTTTCTCCCTGCGGGATTTTAGGAATATTTTTCATCTTCGGGGAAGTCCTGGTATTAAAATATTTACCGCCATTCATTTTTTTCCTTCACGTTTCAACCACCACAAAATACACAAGTTCTAGCGAGATCACTAGTTCATACATAGAAAGCTGTTTTTTCCCTTTTAATGTATCCAATAAAAGAAGAATACTAAATATATAGTATACAAAACTTTAATCAAGTGTGATTATAAGAAGAATACTAAATATATAGTATACAAAACTTTAATCAGGTGTGATTATAAGAAGAATACTAAATATATAGTATACGTGTGATTATAAGAAGAATACTAAATATATAGTATACAAAACTTTAATCAAGTGTGATTATAAGAAGAATACTAAATATATAGTATACAAAACTTTAATCAAGTGTGATTATAAGAAGAATACTAAATATATAGTATACAAAACTTTAATCAGGTGTGATTATAAGAAGAATACTAAATATATAGTATACAAAACTTTAATCAGGTGTGATTGTAAGAAGAATACTAAATATATAGTATAAAAAACGTTAACCAGGTGTGACTTGTGGTATATGACATGCCCATAAGTATTTCTTTTCTTCCGTCTTGTGTAGAACTAAGAATGACATTTTAACCACCGGCCCTGGATAAAAATAAAATCCTGTAGCTGAGACCTGGAGTTCCGCTAGATGTGCCTAGGAAGGATTCTTCAGTCACCGTCTCTGTCGGAGCTCCTACAAATCTGTGGAGGAGCCCTAGGATAGGAGAACTCTAGCGCCAAATTTGAAGACAAGGGACGTAACCGCAGAGACCGATCCTTGCAACACAAACACTGCTTGCTATCAATGTTGCGTGTTACGAAAATTCAACGGAGTTAAAAAACAGACATGAAAGGAGTTGTTCATCAAAATGGTGTTTTGTAAAACACACAGATAAGATATGTTTGATACAAGACCGCCTTCCACAAAGACAAATGTTCCTTTTATGATGCAAAGAAACCTATCAACCTTCACAGATAATGGCGTAGTGGTTGTTTTTTTTTCCATAATGTCGATTTTTTAATCATTTTGTCGAAGCTGTCAATAAATACACACATTTATGTGGCCACACCTTGCCCACTTATGCATGGTTTCATATCTGTAACAATATCTACCAATCTTGAATATATAAACGAAGTTCACCGTGCCCTTACTCTCAGCATCAGAGACTACAAAAAGGTTCTGCTTGTGACGCAGAAGTCGGCCGCAGGGTCAAAAATAAGAATTATAACTCATATTTAAATGACGAATCTTCTCCTACAAACAAACAGAACACTTGTGGTAAACTTTTCACGTTGTTCTCCGTACCAAGAATTTAAAAAAGGTGGACAGTCGCTTCTCTAAGCCAGAACAACCTGGTGACAATATCATTAACATATGCCCTTTTTTAATGAAACGAAAATAATAAGTGAAAGCAATGTATGCAGTGAATATGTATTGTAGCGATCTTTTATTGTAGCAATTCTGATGTAAGTTTCCTTGCAGCGTATATTTTTTTGTGATGGTTTAGTGGATATGCCATTTATTTTCTCCACGCGTGGTGAACAATTTCTAGCAACAAACGTTTACTTTCAGTTAATAAAGATATAAACAGTGTCATATGAAGAACAACGATAGAGCAAACTATAAAAATTGTAACAGCTTTTTGTAACCTTTTAGCAGAATGAAACATTTAGGAAACATAAAATAGCAGCTGAAGTTATGAGTTCTTAAATCCATTGTGTACTCAACATTCTTCTGTGCTGTAGAAACTTCAGCTGAAAGATGAACAAGAAAACAAAGTCTGTGGAAGATCTATATACAGAGGAAGGAACAGACTTCCACAGACAGAACAGAAAATGAAAAGAGACTTGCTAAATGAACTAAAGTGGAAATTAGAAATAATAAACGATATAAGAAGAATGCAGTGGAATATTTCAGTCATATCAAAATATGTAAAACAATAATGAAATTCATACTTGAATGAAAATTTTAATCCAAAAGAGCGAGAATATCAACACATTATAGATGGGAGGACACAATCAAAACATGGGATTAGATGGGATGATACAATCAAAATACAGGATTAGATGGGATGACACAATCAAAAGATAGGATTAGATAGGATGACACAATAAAAACATGGGATTAGATGGGATGACACAACCAAAACATGGGATTAGATGGGATGACACAATCAAAACATAGGATTAGATGGGATGACACAATCAAAAGATAGGATTAGATGGGATGACACAATAAAAAGGCGGAATTAGATGGGATGACACAATAAAAAGACGGGATTAGATGGGATGACACAATCAAAACATGAGATTAGATGGGATGACACAATCAAAAGACGGAATCAGATGGGATGACACATTAAAAAGACGGAATTAGATGGAATGACACATTCAAAAGACGGAATTAGATTGAATGACACAATCAAAACATGGGATTAGATGGGATGACATAATCAAAACATGGGATTAGATGTGAGGACACAATCAAAAGACGGGATTAGTTGGGATAACAAAATCAAAACATGGGATTAGATGGGATGACATAATCCAAACATGGAATTAGATGGAATGACATAATCAAAAGATGGGATTAGATAGTATGACACAATCAAAACATGGGATTATATGGGATGACACAATCAAAAGATAGGATTAGTTGGGAGGATACAATCAAAACATGGGATTAGACGGGAGGATACAATCAAAACATAGGATTAGATAGGAGGATACAATCAAAAAGCGGTATTAGATGGAGGACACAGTGAAAAGACGGGATTCAGGAACTTTGCAAGTTGGGTATCTACTGCAGCTAATTTTACATTGGTAGATGGAACAAGATGATGATATAACTTATTTTTTAATGCAAACACAACTTTCTATGTGCCAGATCAAAATATTAACTAAAGAAAGAAATATAAAAAACAATTCGCCTTTCCTGAGAGTATGTTAAATACTCAGTCAGTGCAATACTGAGAAGAGCTGAGACAATCTATGTTAAATACTCAATCAGTGCAATACTGAGAAGAGCTGATACAATCTATGTTAAATACTCAATCAGTGCAATACTGAGAAGAGCTGAGACAGTCTACTTCGCACTGGCACTGTGGCCTGAAATATGACGAAGTGAGTTCTCATGGTCGAAAGAGTGGGTTTGTGTCCGGCAGTATCACTTTATCGTTGTTCCAACAGCACGGAATATGTATCCTATACACGTTGTATTAGAAAACTTGCTTTGAAAAGTGAAGGATATCTATCTGAGAGACACACCACACTGGAGCATAACCTACTCACTAGTGTCAGTGTATTAAAGAAATACTGGGTATTCTCTAAAAACCGTTCTACATAAAAATGTTTCATGTACAAATTTAAAAAAAAAAGAAGACAACGACGCTTTCGGAGAGTAGAGTAATGGAACAGTTTTGTGTGGTCTGACCTTAAAAAATCATAGACAACCTACCTTTAGACGTGAGAGAAAAATGACAAGAGAATTACCTAAAACTGCCAGCCAGTAACTCCGGTAAGACCAGCAACTATCTAGCCACGAGACTAACCACGAGACTAGCCACGAGAGTACAGCACATTAACCTTTTCCCTGTCGCGTTAATCTCTCGAGGCGACTTCCGATTAAAATGGCGGACTGAATGGATGTCCTGTATTTTCGGTGTTGTCTTCTTCTTCTTCTTCTTTCGCATTGTCTGTCTATATCTGCAGTCCTGTCTCTTGGATAAATGTCACTGTTTTTTGTAATTCATGTATGGGACCGTAGAGCTTATCTTCTTTAGTGGTTTCACTGGGCCAGTAATTATTTCTCAGTGTCTCGTAGTTGATGCAGTTCTGGAGGATATGTTCCACAATTTGGGGCACCTGGGCACATGTACATAGATTAGTAGTACCAACCTTAAACTTTGTATACATATGACTTCGGAGTCGGGTGTGTCTGTTCGGAGACGGAAAATGATGACTTGTTCCTTTCTGTTTAGCATGTGATAGTCATCATGTGGTGGTGTTTGTGGCTTCCTGTAGGTTTTTATCATGCTTTTCTTCTGATTATAGGGGATTGGTATGTCTGGTTGCACCATTTCAGTGCCCTCTTTGGCCAGATGGTCAGCTTTCTCATTGCCTGGTATCCCACAGTGGGAGGGAATCCATTGCAAAGTGACTCCATGTTGTAAGCCAATTTTTGACAAGGCATCCTTAAGGTCTGGTAGTTTGTTGCACTGAAGAGCTTCCAGTACTGATCTTGCATCTGTGAGAATTACTACAAGACATGTATCAATTCTGGAGTCTGATAGTTTTTCAACTGCAGCAATAATTGCCCTAACTTCTGCATCAAAGTTGTTGCAGTATTTACCAGCGGGTATGGAAATCTTGTCAATGGTGTTGTTTGGATATTCATTATATGTTCCTGCCCCTCCATTCTTTATAACATTATGTGCAGATCCATCTGTATACACACGTATCCAGGTGTCACATGGATATTGTCATCTAGAACACTAAGTGTGGCTGTTGGTCTTACAAGACTGCTCTGCATCTCACCATTCTGCACACCTTTCACTTCAGTCTGAATAGTTATTTGTGTATAATCTGTTTCTTTCCATGGTGTATGCTCTGGTACAGATGATAATGGAGCGACTACAGTTGGAAGGTCAGGTATCAGCTTACGCATACGCTTGGCCTGATGAATGAAGCTGCTTCTTTTAAGCCGTCCTAATGCCAAGTTATTGAATCTCTCCTTCAGGGGATGGCTTACAGAGCTAAGGAATTTTTCTCCCATGGTCATGACCTTTGTGTCTCTACGTTCCTTTAGCGCTTGAACACAAACTATTTTCTGCATTTCTGCTATTGGTGTGGACCTCATGGCACCTGTGATAATCCGTAGTGACTGATTTTGAACCTTGTCTAGATTATGCAGCGTAGTGTTTGATGCTGTGCACCAAGATGTTGAGCCATATTCTAAATGTGGTAGAATACTTTGCTGATATACATTCTTGAGGATTCTTTCACTAGCTCCCCATGTGGTTCCACTCAATTTTCTTAATATGGCTAGTTTTCTTCTGGCTTTTGCTTCTGCACTGTTGATGTGTTGCTTCCACGTCCGTTTTGAGTCAAGAGTCACTCCTAAGTAAGTGGGTTGGTTGTCCATCCTTAAGGGTATTTCATTTACAAAGATCTTACCTGCTTTCTGTTTAGATGAGAGGGTGAACAGAGTGGTACTTGATTTCTCTGTGTTGATACTTACACACCATTTGTTTGTCCATGATGTCAAGATGTCTGCTGCTCTTTGGAGTCTCTGTGTAGCAACTGTCGCATATTCATCTGTACACCACATGACCAGATCATCTGCATACAGTGCCGCTTTGATTCCATAGGGAAGTTCCTTGACCAGGTCATTAATGAATACAAGGAATAGTGTAGGCGAAAGAACTCCTCCTTGTGGTACACCGTGTCACAGAAGTACTTTCTGGCTTTTGTGTCCATCTATTACTACTCTAGCTCTTCTATTGTGTAGATAGGACTTTATCCAGTTGTACAGTCTTCCATTCACATTGCAGTTTCTTAGTTTCCACAGCAGACCTTTTTTCCATACTTTATCAAAGGCTTTCTTCAGGTCTATCCACGCTGCTAGTACAAGGTTTTTCTCTTGGAATGCATCCTCAATCTCTTGAGAGAGATAGGTCACTTGATCTTCCGTACTGTAGTACTGCCTAAATCCTGCTTGTTGTGGAACGAGAAGGTTTTCACTTTCTAGGTACAATTTTAGCCTCAGGTCAATGATGCGTTCCATCGTTTTGCATAGGCAGCTAGTGAGACTGATTGGCCTGTAGCTGGAGGCAGTATCACTGTTTTTCCCTGGTTTTAGCAGTGGTACCATGCTTGCTTCCTTCCAGATTTGAGGTAACTTACCTGTGCTCCAGCACATATTGAAAATATCCAACAGCTTTCCCCTTGCTGCCATTCCCAGGTTCTTGATCATTTCATTGGACACTCCATCTGGTCCTGGTGATTTCCTTGGTTTCAGTTTACTAACTGCTAGGTCTAACTCACTGCATGTGATTGGTGCATCCATGACCTTCACTTTTCTGACTTGTTCCTCCTCTTTCTGTGGCTCGATGCGCACTGTACGCTCCTTCTCTGGATGGATATCAATGTTGCAGTCCTGTGCAAACATGCGAGCAAAGTGATCTGCTACCTGCTTACCTGTAAGAGTTTTCCCATCCTCTATTAGTGTAACCTTTGTACTTCTTCCAGTACTCTCATCATTTAATTATTTGATTAGTTTCCATAGTTTCCTTTCATCCTTTTCAAAGTTTAGGGACTCTGTTTTCTCTCTCCAACTTTCCCGTCTGGCTTGCAGCTTTGCTCTCTGAAATTTGGCCTTAGAATGTTGGTAATTATTGTGGTGTTCTTGGCATGGTCTATTTTCTGTTTGGTTTCGAGCTACTTCCACGTCATCATGGAGTTTTCCCAGCTCACTAGACCAGTATGGTTTATAGTCCCTGCGAGCTCCTCTGGGAATGGTTTCACGAGCGGCCTGAAGGATACAAGCATTGAATTCCTTCACTATGCTGTTAATATCTTTACCTTCTATGGACAGCTGTCCCACCAGCATAACTGTACAATGTCTGTACATTGTCCAGTTTGCTTTTTTATAGTTCCATCTGGGGAGAGGGCTACTGGTGTTAAGGAGTTCATTTTCTATTGTCAGGAAGACTGGTCGATGGTCACTACCTCCAAGTTGTTTTCCAACTTCACGTGTAATGTTCCACTTCAGATCTGGAGAGTGGAATGCCAGATCTGGTGTTGATTTTGTATGCCAAGCCCTTGAGTAAAATGTTGGGTGATCCATTGGCTGGTTGATCAGGAGAAGTCCATTATCATCCTGCCAGCTCTCAACTTCCTCTCCTCTCCATTTGCTTTAGAAACAATCCCACACAAAGAGAGACTGATGGTCTGTGGTGATTTTAACAGCCATTCCCACTCCCTTTCCCCCCAAAAAACCTTACCCATTGCAAAACATTTCAAGTACAAATATTGGTTACATAAGCCTGTATAACAATGTGACACGCAATAGTTCATACATTCATACTGTAAAATTATAATAATAATACCGTACTTTTATGCAACGTATCACAAGTTTTTCTACTTCTACTGCTGTGAATCTTTTACTGGTAAGGGGCTTTACCCCTTTGGCCATATCAGAGCTTTAATGGCTTCCTTATTCTTTATTTAGTATGGTCGATATGCTCGACTTGAGCCGTCTCATATTCAACTGCCAGTTCCGATACATATGTATCAATTTCCATTTAGTAATAAGTTCCTTTTTCAGTTCTATCGTTGTCATCACATTCTTCCTCTTTGGCTTTTGAGCACTAGTAACTTTCTTTGGTAGCATCACGAGTGAGTAATATTGACTCTAAAAAAAAAGGGGAGGGGGGGGAACAAGCTAGGAAGTGGCAATAGAAAGAAACTTGGAACACACTGAACTCTGGTACACGCTCACTGGACTGAGGAATTCACGGGAGTTCGAGTCTCAAACCGGATTTTTTTTTATTACTTCGTATTTTTGATAATGCGTTGTATCTATTCATAACCAGCAGTGACATGTTTTTCTGATACCCCCCCCCCCTTTTCCTCCTCCCCCCCCCACCAAAAAAAAATGGTCCCGGGGTTGAGCCAGTCTCTAAAATGGGTACCAGAGAAATCTGGGAAGGTAAATCAGCCAGGCGTGACACTGACCACATCACACTTTCATGTGGCGAAGGTAGTAGAAAATACGGGACTAACACCGTATTCCACAATATGCCTTAATGGTGTGGAAACGGGAATTTTACCTTTTGTCTATTCATAACCACTTCTGTATGTTTTATTTAGTTTTACTCTTATTTTGCCACATACTAGATCATAGTCACTACTTCAGTTAGCTACGGCAGTAGTTTTTGTTGTTAATGAGGCATTTCAGATTCTTTATTAAAGAGTCATTTTGATAAAAGGTCTCTTTGTCTGGACTGATGCATGTAGCAAGTCTTCTCACATGTTTCTGAAACAATGTGTTTCCCAAGGTCATATTGTGAATATTTGCATTTTTTTTTTTTTCCTCGCTCATTTCACTTTCTCAGATCATAGTCCTCAACTAAATCTTTTACTTTATCATTTCCATTAAAAAATCACTGTATACAGTATTAACTTTATATGCTCTCGTGTGGATCACAGCTTGTTCAAAAATGTATAAACCAGGAAAAAAGTAGGAGCAGCTTTATTACTTAACAACTACAAAGTTGTGACGTTTTGGAGTGAGCCTTAATCATACAAAAACATACAGGACGAAGAAATAGAGAGAGGAGATAAAGTATACATTCACATGAATGCTATATTAAAAAAATTAACAATGAATAGAGCACTTAGCTGTAACTGTAAAAAGATGTGGCTTGTCCACGGTGTGTGTCAGAAATGGGCATGGTAGGGCGTAGAGACTGTTTAAATGGGGACCTGTGATGTGTGGTCGGTGAATCATAACTGGGGGTGGGGGTGATGAAACCATGGAGGAGAGAGAGAGAGTGGTACAATGTTAACCTAGCCAGGAGAAGGTGAAATAGGTGATTATAGTTAAGGTAGAGGGGTTGTAATATGATGCTGTGAGGAGGTTCTGAACTATGTGTAACAAGTGAAAATGGAGTGGAACTTAGTAGAGATGGGTTACGATTGTTGAAGAGGAGAATGTAAGGTGCAACTGAATAGCGAGTTTATCCCGTGTGGTTCCAGCGTCCTATAATCCTGAATGTAGCGGTTCTCAAGCGCTAAGCGGCTTGTGTCATCTACGTGACATTGTTTGATGGCTTTTACCAGAAAATCAGATTTGCCTCTGTGGTTGGAGCCATTGAAATGATTAGGGACTGGTTTCGAAGCATGCTGAGCGATGTCGTACAGATGTTTCTGCATGCGGTCCCCTAATCTGAGGTCAGTCTCACCAATATACGTTATCTTGCATCTTTTGCATACGATGACATATATCACATTACGGGACTCGCATGTGAATCCCTCATGAAGAGTGAGGATAGTTTTGGGAAAGGTGATTGTTTTCGTTTCCCAGACTCCAGGGCAGGTAACGCAGCGGGGGCAGTTACATTTTCTGGTGCATGTAAGGCTTCGCTTCAAGTGGCTGTGGACGAGGATGTCCTTAAGGTTTGGCTCACGTTTGTATGCCAACAGGGGTGGATCAGAGAAAATGTCGCGAGTGTCGGGGTCGAGTTGGATTAGCCGCAGATGACGATAAAGAATTTTCTTAACCATTTGACCATGCTATATGGAATACCATCTAAAATTATCAACATCATTAGAGATCTCTACAACGGATATGTTTGTGCAGTCAGGACAGAAGAAGGAATGAGCGAATGGTTTCAGACTGAAACAGACTTGAAACAAGAATGTATATTATTTCCATTTTTTTTTTGGAATTGTCACAAACTTTATGAAAACATGCTGTACTGGTAAAACTGGCATTGATTGGGTACATTGGACTCAAATAGAAGACCTTGATTTTGCTGATGACATAACTCTTATTAGTGACAATGTGAAATCGATGCCGGAAAAAACAGATTAGCTGCCTTCCTTGGCTAGCAAAACAGGTCTTGAAATTAACAAAGACAAAACAAAAAAGTATGAAACTTCCCATTAATCAAGAAGGAAAAATGTAGTAGAAGGAACAGTTGTTGATGAAGTAAACTAATTTGCATACCTTGGCACCTACATAGACCAGGATGGTGACATCAAGAAGGAAGATAGAATTAGAATGCAAAAGCAGCACTGTCCTTCAAAAATCTTGAGAACATATGGAATTCAAAAGTTATATGCACAAAAACCAAGTTAAAATTATTCAATTCAAATGTGATATCCACCCTCATTTATGCATGCAAAAGCTGGAAATCAACTAAAGAAAATTATTAAGGAAAATACTTGGTTTAAAGTGGAATGAATTTAAGAACAATACAGAGAAGACAGATGAGCGAACAGCAACCTGTCTCATGGCTGATCAAAAAAAAAAAAGAAGATGGACATAAGTAGGCCATGTGATGAGAAGAAACAATCAGAGAATCCCAAAACAAACTATCAAGTGGAGCACAACAGGCCGAAGAAAAAGAGGTCGACATACTGGATGAAGATAAGAAAAAAGGATACAGATGAAAGTAAGGTCATAAATGCACGGTAGATCGTGTACTATATGACATGGCATAAACAGCAACTCAACCAAAAAAAACGCTCTCAACAAAGGTGTTCACTGATCCGGGCAGTTCATATCTTCAGTTATTTCAAGAAGCCTCCAGGAATTTGCTGCGTGGAAAAATCTTAAATTCGGCTCGTGGATATGAAAGGGGCCGGGGTTGTCTATAACACATCAAATCCAAGTAGGTCTACTTGTAAATATGTACTGTGTAATAGGCAACATTAACAATAAAATACGTCAGGGCTGGTTGCTTCTGAAATTACATACATGTCTTATATATTTTTTACTAAACGTGTGTAAACAGACAGAGCACAAAAGTAGAAAGCCGTACAAATCACCCCCCCCCCTTCCTTCAAAACACACACACACACACACATACATACACACTCATACACTGTAACATGTTGCTTTCAGCGACGTCAGTGAGAGAAAAAAAATGCTGATTGCTATGGAAGTTCAGACGAGACATATTTATATTTTTCAGCATACAACCGTACCAACTCTCTTCAACTCGAGGAATATCAACATTCAAAGAAATCTACTTATATCTTATATCCTTCCCGTGCCGTTAAAAGTCACATAGGGCTTGCAAAGTAGTTCGCCAAATATTTCTGTTTTCAGCGAGCTTTTCAACCTCTTATGCCTATTAATTTGACCTCTCTTAACAATGTCCTCTTCAGAGTTTCACGTGGTCTGCCTCTTTTTCTTCGGCCTATTGTGTTCTACTTGATAGCTTGTTTTAGGATTCTCTGATCATTTCTTCTCATCAAGTGACCAACATATGTCCATCTTCTTTTCCTGATCACCCATGAGACTGGTTGTTGTTCAGTCATCTGTCTTATCTCTGCATTGTTCTTGAATTCGTTCCACTTGATGCCGAGTATTTTCCTTATGCATTTGTTTTCAAAAGAGTCTAATTTCTTGTCCATTTCTTTAGTTGTTTTCCACCTTTCGCATGCATAAATGAGGGTGGATATTACATTTGAATTGAATATTCTTAACTTTTTGTGCTTATAACTTTTGAATGCCATATATTCTCAAGATTCTTGAAGTTGGATGCTGTTTTTGCAATTCTAATTCTGACTTCCTTTCTGGTGTCACCATCCTGGTCTATGTAGCTGCCTAGGTATGCAAATTGATTGACTTCTTCAACATATGTCCCTTCTACGTGTATTTTTCCATTTTGATTAATGGGAAGTTTCATTATTTTTGTTTTGTCCTTGTTAATTTCAAGTCCTATTTTGCTAGCCATTGAATACAGGCTATCTGTTTTTTTGGGGGGTTTTTTGCATTGAATTCACATTGTTACTGATAACAGATGTGTCATCAGCAAAATAAAGATCTTCTAGTTGGGTCCTATGTACCCAGGCAATACTTGTGTTACCTGTGCAGCATTTTGTTTTCATTATGAAGTCTATTGCAATTCCAAAAGGCAAAGGAGACAGTATACATCCTTGTTTCACACCTGTTTCAATCTGAAACCATTCGCTCATCCCTTCTTCTGTTTTGACTGCACAAATATATTCATTGTAGAAGTCCTTAATGATGTTGACAGTTTTAGATGGTATTCCATATAGACTTAAAATTCTCCACAATGAATCTCTGTGTATGTTGTCAAATGCCTTTTTAAAGTCTATAAAGTTCAGTATTAATGGTTTCTGTGACAAACGAAACTATTTATGTTCTCAATGCTTGTTTCGCATACTCCACAGCCAGCATGAAGACTTTTCTGCTGTTTCTGAAAGGCTTTTCAATGCCCTTGCTCTTGCTTGTCCCTTTATGCCCAGTTGCTTACACAGGTCGTATGTAGTCTTTCAGCTCTGCAAATGGCATTGTGCTGGGATTTTAGATGCTGCCAAACCTGTCTTAGTCCTTCTTTTTCTGATTCGTGTCTTCTTGAACATTTTCCGGGCATGGTTCTTCTGCTGTCTTATTGCTTCTATTTTCCTCTGTCTTCTGGACTTTCTTGGTGTTACTTTTTCCATCTCTTTTTGCCTGTTTGGTTCCAAACTCTTTGTGGCAGTGGAGATACATGATGTTGCTAAACTCTTCCATTTTTTGCTCAAGGGTTTTCCCCCTCAGCTGTTTATATATTCCCACCACACTGGCTGTAAATAGAAGAAGAAGAAGAAGAAGTTAACATATGATTCAAACTCAGCGCAGACAATACAATACCACACAGTGGAAGCTTAATGTAACTGAGTATACACACGAGGTGGTAATAACGCAACAAAGAGTACTTTGGGCTGTCATAAGAGAAAATAAATATGTGCCAGTTTACTGAAAGTCAGTGTTCTTCAGCAAATTCATGATGTGATGAATTCAAGTTTTATTTTACCCTTAAAAAAAAATCGTCGGAAAAAGGTATGCACTTTGTAGCCGGTGAATCGAGTATGCAAATACTGAAAATTTCAATGAAGTTATTATCCGTGCTGCAGAACGCTACATGAAAAGTTTCAGTGTGGTTTCTACGGTTATCCGTTAGACCATAGTTTGTGTTTTCGTTTTTTATCTTGAATCTCCTTTTCTCCTATAAAGGCTTTCACATAATGCGTGCAAATAGTCTGATTTATTATGTCACTCACAGTCAAAATAGCGGTCAAAGCTTTTATAACCAAGCAAATAATATGTTCGAGATTTCTCAAAAAAAAAATAAAAATTTAGGTCATCTCGCTCAGCTGACTTCCTGTGCATGGATAGATAACCTATCACGTTTCAGAGAGCAGGAAAACAACCCGTTTATATTTGTTGTCTCCCTTGGGGAGCCTAGGACGGGGGAAATAACTCTCCACTTGGAGCTTTTATCAAGATATCAAGAAATTCTCAACATTCCACTCCTCCGTTTTTTAAACCCAGTGTGTCCTAGATCCTTCCCTGTCTATTAAATACTCATGCTTTGTCAATATTCTCCTTGGCCTTGAAATTCTTCCCGGCAGAAAGTACCGGAGTCAAGCTGAGAATCGCCTCACTGTGTCACCTGTCATTGTCTGGCTGTATTCAGCCTTGGAGTTCCACCTGGACTCTTCTTCTCGATGTACCTATTGAGCTTCAGTCGAGTCTTCAGCAAGTGAGATCCTGTCCATTTTATGCTCACAGCTTGTTCCTTTTTAGATTGTCCCTGGCTGTAAAGATTAGATGGAAATACACAAGAGGGAACGAGATGAGCTCGTAGAAATGCAAAACATGCATTAACACGCCAATATTTTGGCGAAATGATGGGGCTAGACAGAGGTATGTAAGAACCACACGTAACATTAAGTGATTCACGCCCAAACTTTCACGTCCTAACTTGACTCTGTGTAGTCGCATTACTTCCTTGACGTTCTAACCTGACTCTATGTAGTCGCATTACTTCCTTGACGTTCTAACCTGGCTATATGTAGTCACATTACTTGCTAGATGTTCTAACCTGGTTATATGTAGTCGCATTACTTCCTTGACGTTCTAACCTGGCTATATGTAGTCGCATTACTTCCTTGACGTTCTAACCTGGTTATATGTAGTCACATTACTTGCTAGACGTTCTAACCTGGCTATATGTAGCCACATTACTTGCTAGATGTTCTAACCTGGCTATATGTAGTCGCATTACTTCCTTGACGTTCTAACCTGGCTATATGTAGCCACATTACTTGCTAGATGTTCTAACCTAATTCTGTCTAGCCAAATTACTTGCTTAACGTCCTAACCAAGAGGATCTCTTCTACGCGTAGCTAAGTGTCATTCTTTGTTTATTTGTTGTTTCGTTACTTTCGTTGCCCCTGATAAAGGCATTTTGTCGAAATATTGGTTTGTTGCTGCTTGTTTTACATTTCAGCAAGCTCGTCTCGCTATCTCTTTTTCCATTCCTTCTCATCTTTATTTCCTTCTATTTTTTAAAGACCATCATACACCTTTGGCTTGTCTCTACTCTGTTACCGTAGTCTTCATGTCACCTGTCTTTTATAATGAGTGAGTGCAGTAGATTTCTTACTAGTCAGAAGAACTGTGTCAGCTCCGATGACTTGATGAAGCCAGGAACAGGTCACAATTTTAAAAGATTTGTGTCCCAGACTGAATGTATAAAATAAGAAAAAGCAGGAGCAACTTTATTACTTAACGATTACAAACTTGTGACCTTTCGGCGTGAGCCTTAATCATACAAAAACATACAGGACGAAGAAATAGAGAGAGCAGGTAAAGTATAGATTAACATGAATACTATTTTTTAAAAAAATTTTTTTAGGGTACTTAGCTGTAAATTGTAAGGTGTGGCTTGTCCGGCGGTGTGTGTCAGGAATGGATTTAGTAGAACGTGGAGACTGTTTAAATAGAGACCTGTGATATGTGGTCGATGGGTTGTAACTGGGGGTGGTGGATGGGGAAACGGGGAGGGGAGAGAGAGTGATATAATGTTGACCTAGCTAGGAGAAGTTGAAACAGATGATTGGGGAAGAGGGGTTGCAAAATGATGCTGTGAGGAGGTTTGACAAGTAAGAAGGGGTGGACTTAGTGGAGAGGTACTATAATGATTGAAGAGAATGTTACGTGTAGCTAACCAGCGAGTTTAACCCATGTGGCTCCAGCGTCTCATAATTTAGAATGCAGCAGTTCTCAAGCGCCAGGCGGCTTGTGTCATCTGCGTGACATTGTTTGATGGCTGTTACCAGAAAATCAGATTCTCTTAATAAGTCCCCGCTTCAAGTGGCTGTGGACGAGGATGTCCTTAAGGTTTGGCTCACGTTTGTATGCCAATAGATTGGCAGAGCCTTAGATATGTTGGCACCAGAAAATGTAACCGCCCCCGCTGCGTTACCTGCCCTGGAGTCTGGGAAACGAAAACAATCACCTTTCCCAAAACTATCCTCACTCTTCATGAGGGATTCACATACGAGTCCCGAAATTTGATATATGTCATCGTTTGCAAAAGATGCAGGATAACATATATCGGTGAGACTGGCCTCAGATTAGGGGACCGAATGCAAAAACATCTGTACGATATCACCCAGCATGCTTCGAAACCAGTCCCAAATCACTTCAATGGCCCCAACCACAGAGGCAAATCTGATTTTCTGGTAACAGCCATCAAACAATGTCATGCAGATGACACAAGCCGCCTGGCGCTTGAGAACTGCTGCATTCTAAATTATGGGACGCTGGAGCCACATGGGTTAAACTCGCTGGTTAGTTACACGTAACATTCTCTTCAATCATTATAGTACCTCTCCACTAAGTCCACCCCTTCTTACTTGTCAAACCTCCTCACAGCATCACTTTGCAACTCCTCTTCCCCCAATCATATGTTTCAACTTCTCCTAGCTAGGTCAGTATTGTATCACTCTCTCTCCCCTCCCCGTTTCCCTATCCACCACCCCCAGTTACAACCCACCGACCACATATCACAGGTCTCTATTTAAAGTTGCTCCTACTTTTTCCTAGTTTATACATTCAGGTATCACAGCTTTACTGCAGTGCTTCGTGTATAGTTGTAGACTTATACACTAATTATTGTGTGCCCCAGCCTGGCTGACCTTTTCTACAGGCAGACGGTTTGGGGAAAACTAGGTCAAACCTATTCAAGCATTGCATGTCTTTTAAGGCATTTATGTTGTCACGTCACAGACTGTCAGAATTCTTGTGTGCTTGCTTCGTGCTCGCTGACGGCAGAGTCAGTACACATTGTCAGTTGTAGATTTTGTATTCTGCACAGGAGATTTACTGGTCAGAGAAGACAGAGGCACTACAGAAGGTAGTGAACATTTTGCTATATAATTTTCTAAAACCATCACATTGCCCACTAACAGCCCTTTTATGAAACGCATGGGCGTCAGCTGCAAACTAAAATGGCGGACGTACGCGGGAAATTTTAAAGCGTACTTGCTTTTAAAACTAGCAACTCTTTTGTTACATGTGACATCCTTAGTAAAGTTAAACTTTATGTGTCCGAACAGTTTTATTTGAGCTAACGAATTAATCCTTGTGATTCACACAACGTGAGAAGTAAATATTGTGATTCACACTGTATGAGAATTAAATCTTGTGATTAACGCAGTTTGTGAATTAAATTTTGTGATTCACACAATATGAGAATTAAATCTTGTGATTCACACAATGTGCGAATTAAATCTTGTGATTCACACAATATGAGAACTAAATCATGTGATTCACACAATATAAGAATTAAATCTTGTGATTCACACAATATGAGAATTAAATCTTGTGATTCACACAATATGAGAACTAAATCATGTGATTCACACAATATGAGAACTAAATCATGTGATTCACACAATATGAGAACTAAATCATGTGATTCACACAATATGAGAACTAAATCATGTGATTCACACAATATGAGAACTAAATCATGTGATTCACACAATATGAGAACTAAATCATGTGATTCACACAATATGAGAACTAAATCTTGTGATTCACACAATATGCGAATTAAATCACACAATCTGCCCAAGGCAGTAATGCTTATTATTGTGAATATAAATATGAATGTTGGTAACAGTGTCTCCACGAAGTGATCATGTTCATAAGGGAAATTTGAATGATCAGAATCCATCTATTTGGTGATACATTTATCATTTCTAGAGGAAATGTTCATCAAACAGCCAAGGTGCTTCAAAGATGATTGGAAAAAATGTGTTATCTGCGACAAGCAATGGATGGTAGTTTAAAGCTAATATTATATTTTCATTTCTTTCCCGGTTATTTGTTGTTTTTTTGTTTTGTTTTTGCGGGGGGGGGGGGGGGGGTGGGAGGGGGAGGGGAGGGGAAGAGAGTGCTTTTTTTAAATGTTACATTGGCAGACAAAATTTGTTTTTCTGCTCTGTTTGTCACATAATTTTATTCGAAACCAAAGTTTAAATAAATCTTTATGAAAGTAATGTAGAGATTTATAATGGCACTGTTATCATACATGTCAACAATTCAGACACTGTTATTATACAGACTATCAGTTCAGAAACTGTAATCATCCATACCAGAAGTTCAGACACTGTTATCATACATACCAGTAGGTCAGACACTGTCGTAATACATACCAGCAGCTCAGACACTTTTATCATACATAACAACAGTTCAGACACTCTTATTATATATACCAGCAGTTCAGACACTGTTATCATACATACAGCATTTCAGACACAAGTTTTTTTCAATGTACACGAGGTGTCAAAAAATAACTTCAACTGCCAAACACATTTCTAAACATTTTCAGTTACGTTTCTGTGTGTTTTTTTAAGTGATATTAAGTCATTTTGTTGTCCAAACGATCATACTAGAAATGACAGAAGTCTGTAATATTTATAAGACAAGAAACTGGTGTTTTCAATACTAACTTCCAACATTCATCTTATGTCAGCCGCGCCGAGGCGCACAGCGCGGGCTGCGTTCTTTTGGCGAAAAAGCGCTCTCGAGTTCCGTGCGTGGGGAGTAAGATTTTCGCTCCCTTTCCCGGACGGCGAGAGTTAAGGTGTTTCGATGCAGAAGCGAGTGGTTTGTCCGTCGAGCGAAACCTATAAATGGCTAGCCAGCCAGGTTCGTGCTAACGCGTCTGTGGTGTACTATGGTTTTGTCGACCGATGGTCTCTAAATTGGCCCATCTCTCACAAAGAGTATCGGGTCTGCAGTATGTAATGTGTGTTGGTTGTCGGTGTCGCGCTTTCTTCTCGTTCGTTAGAGCAGAGAGAGCCGGCTCCCGCCGCTAGAGGTTAACGGAAATGAAACGCCGCTTGGATCGAAAGGATCCTCTCTGAGCAGAACGCTGTTTCTCTTGCCCCGCGTCGGTCTGTCGGCAGATGTCCGAATAAGGTTCAGTGAAGAAGACTGTCTGGTTGATCCTGCCAGTAGTCATATGCTTGTCTCAAAGATTAAGCCATGCATGTCTAAGTTCACACTGTCTCACGGTGAAACCGCGAATGGCTAATTAAATCAGTCGAGGTTCCTTAGATGACACGATCCTACTTGGATAATTGTGGCAATTCTAGACTTAATACATGCTTACCAAGCTCTGATCCTTGTGGAAAAAGCGCTTTTTAATAGTTCAAAACCAAACGTCGTTGCCCTTAGCGGGGCGCGGCGTCCCAACTGGTGACTCTGGATAACTTTGTGCTGATCGCATGGCCTTCTGTGCCGGCGACGCATCTTTCAAATGTCTGCCCTATCAAATGTAGATTGTACGTGACATGCCTATCATGTTTGTAACGGGTAACGGGGAATCAGGGTTCGATTCCGGAGAGGGAGCATGAGAAACGGCTACCACATCCAAAGAAGACAGCAGGCGAGCAACTTACCCACTCCCGGCACGGGGAGGTAGTGACGAAAAATAACAATACGGGACTCTTTCGAGGCCCCATAATTGGAATGAGTACACTTTAAACCCTTTAACGAGGTTCTATTGGAGGGCAAGTCTGGTGCCAGCAGCCGCGGTAATTCCAGCTCCAATAGCGTATATTAAAGTTGTTGCAGTTAAAAAGCTGGTAGTTGGATCTCAGGCGCAGGCGGGCGGTCCCCGGTTCACTGCCCGTTGTCTCCTGCCCTACCGTCTGCCGGCTCTCGTGTGATCCTTTCATGTACCACAGGGGTACCACAGGACCTATCGAGGACCACAGGAGTAAATTCAGTAGGATCACGGAGCGGTCTTGGTGGTAGAAGCGAACGAAGAAGAAGAAGAAGATTCATCTTATGAAACTTTTCATGTTAAGCTTCCACATTCAACCTATGACAATAAGCTGGTGTTTTCATGATTAATCTCCTACATTCAACCTATAACAACAAGATACGAGCAGTATAAGAGAAGACTGATACAAAGAATGAAGGAAACAAAATTAAAATAATAGCAAAGATAGCAAATCTTCTACGGCCTGAAAAAAGATATATGCATCTAACAGATTTCTTTTATCGAAATTCCTTTCTCTCTACACCATACAGATCTATAAGAAAAAAAAAATATATATATAACAGATCCAAGAGACACATGTATCTCCTCTAGCAGATTTAAGAGATAGATATATCTTCTGTAACAGATCTAGGAGAAACATGTATCTAATTATGTGGTTCCAATACAGAAGGCGGCTTCTTTTATCGGAGTGACATTGTTTAATACACGCTTGGCGCTTGAGAACCGTTGCGTTCATAAATATGGGACGCCGAGACCACATTGTTCGAACTCAAAATTCAACTGCACTGCAACACATAACATTCCCTTCTAAAAACAATCATATTCCCTCTCTACTAAGGTCTAATCTCTCCCCACCTGTAACTTATAATCCAGAAACCCCCCCCCCCTCGCTGCACTACAGTGAAGAAACCCTCTGCCATAACCACACCCAGCTATTCCACCTACATTTTTCTTGGATAGGTTACTATAGAATCTATCTATCTATCTATCTATCTATCTATCTATCTATCTATCTATCTATCTATCTATCTATCTATCTATCTATCTATCTATCTGTCTGTCTGTCTATCTATCTATCTGTTTGTCTGTCTATCTATCTATCTATCTATCTATCTATCTATCTATCTATCTATCTATCTATCTGTCTGTCTGTCTATCTATCTATCTGTTTGTCTGTCTATCTATCTATCTATCTATCTATCTATCTATCTATCTATCTATCTATCTATCTATCTATCTGTCTGTCTGTCTGTCTGTCTGTCTGTCTGTCTACTTTAAGATTTCCCCATTCTTTCTTTCTAGCAACCTATCACACACCCTAAGTCTTCATTTTAACATTCACAATATCCTACCAACCATGTAAGCAGATTCTTGCAAGTCACACCAAAGTGCTCCTCTTCTTTTCTCATTTTTGTCCAATTGTTGTTCCATTCGTCTTTGTTGTAGTAATCATGTGAACTTATAATCTATCTTCCTGCCCTGTTTCTTTGCTATGTATGACTTTGTATGTTATAATCATGTGCTCGTTAATTCATAAAGCTGTTCCTACTTTTGTTTTAAGTAGTCTTACCATTTTCTTATCACAGTTCTCTTTCCGTGCCTATGGTCATTATAATGACGCTTCCGGTTTCCCGTTGCGTACCAATGGTCATTATAATGATCCTTGTTTGTTTCAATAAAACAACCGGTGTAACATTTAGATTGTACATATTTCGTCCGCGATTCCGGTGACACTTTCAAAATGGCGAAAGAGTGCCTAGTTACAAGCGATGCCGAGCGAGAAAAAGGACGAGAAGCAAGGAAATTTTTCAATTTTTGACGATGTAGATAGGGGTATGGACATAGCCTATGGCCACCCCGCTGCTCTTGAATGTTTTCTAAGTAGATCTAAACATATTTAGACGACTGGAGAAGTAGTTAGGAGTAGTTAGGAGGTTAGTTCAGACATTCATTCAGCGAGAATACAGCACAGAATCACAATACGAGATCGACAAGTAGATCTACACATCGCAGATGGTAAGTAGTGCAGATCTAGAACGCGCCGATGGTGAGCTGGCCACAATCGTGTCTAAAAACATCACTTTACTTCTTTTTTCCTAAAAAACTCTGCATTTATGACATTTTCATTCATTTATCTATACTTTGAAACATATTAAGTATACAGAAGTACATGGAAATACTGTTTTCCATTCCATTTTACAACTATACCCCCATTACAGACCAAGACCCGCGTTTTTGGTCTGGTACCCAACCATACGTCCGCTTTTCTTCCTCCTGCACCGAAAGAGTTAATTAATGCAATGGTTTTGTGTATATTTATATATTTATTTTTATATATAGTTAAACTATTCGTGTGTGTGGGGGGAAGGGGGTACCGACCAGGATGAAAGGCCCACCAACAATTTGGCGGTATTAAAGCTGGCGCCAGTGGTAGGCTGGCAACGACGCAAGGTTCCGTGTTTTTTAGTTACGGGCAGAGAAGAGTAATTCTCTTACATGAACATGACAGCATGTACAACACAGGCCGTACATAAAGTCCTTGACACAATTTTTTTAAAACGTTACAACTGGCGTAATATAACACCGGTCGTAATAGTTGGTATGAAATGTAAGAAGAACCCGCGCTCAAGAACACCCATGTTCTTTCTGTACGGAAAGACCGCTGCACGGCTGTGTAACAGAGTGTTATTCTGTACAGATTGTTTTGTGAGATACCCTGTTGTTGTGGTCTAATAGAACATTTACAGATTTGTATCTGCTGAATCTTGTGGTTAATGGATTCTTGTTAAGTGTCAGCTGTGGTGTTGAGTTAGTTGATTACATGTAACTGGTCATGTCGTGTATTAATGTGTAGTTGAGGTTATTGTTATCTGGGGTGTCTTGTTACACGGAGTATACCAATGCAACGTCTGGCGTGTCACTGGGCCTAATGCTCATGTTAAAACGTAATAGGCACAGTACAGAACAGAGTGTGTGCAAACTCGAGTTTAGTGTTCAGTAATACAAGCAAGTGCAGTATACATTACACGAAGAAAGAAATCTGTTTTAAGTGGTGCCGAATCAGGCCACTCGCCACGACCAGTGTGTTTGTTTACACGTTGACCACTTCATGCACGTAGTTTGTAGCCCACAGTTGTGTGTTGGTAGTATGTTTTCCTCAGTGGTTTTCAAGTTTTGCTTACGGAGTTGCATTTTTTTTGTTTAGTGTTAGGGATAGCTAGAGTAGGAGTTGTTCAAGGCGGCGATGATGTCCAGCTTGCCCGAAAGTTTGCGGCACATCTAGTTTCTGGGGCCTAAGCAGTGTAGGTACTGAAACTTACCTGTGCCTGCAGTCAAGTCCAGTGAGCCTAAGCCTGAACTAGTATCCGGTGAGGAACCAGAGCGGCTTGTTCACACCGCATCTCAACCAGCTCCACCCAGACAGGGGAGGTAACATGTTGTCAAATTAACTGTTTTCTGCATTTTCAGCAGTTACTTTGGGTCTCTAGCTTTACTGCAAGAAGGAACATTCTGAATATCTCTACTTGATGAACTTTGTTAGGTGTCGCTTAAACGAGACTATTCAGCAGATAGACAGAAGTGGACACTTGTAAATGGACAGTCGTTGGATGTGCTCTTTATTTGTGGTGTAGGATCAAGGACATTTTAGATTCAGTTATATGTGGAATAGATATTTTAGGACATTCTTTTCCAGTGTCATTTGTTGGACTTTATTGAACATCTAATTTAGTTGTGATATTTGAGACAGTGCATAAAATTACTGTTGAATTCCATTCAAGATAGGACTTAGTAGTAGTTAGTTTGGTTAATTAGTAGCATTGTATATGACTGAATTTCTTTTCTACGTATAATTGTAGTATGGCATTAGTGCATGATATTTGATATTTGAGATGCCATTGCATTGAATACTTGGTGATTTTGCTTTATACTGTTGTATTGTATTTACTCCATTGCTATATACTGAGAATAAGTAGGTTATACTACTGAAAGACGCACGATGGCTTCAGCTCCATCCACGTCAGACTTCCTGGGGTTATTGCAAGATACCCTGTCCCAAGTCAGCAATGACTGGAGATTTTTCCCACGTCATGTCAGCTGTAGCAAAGTTCGACTGGGACCCAGCAAAATTGAAGCCATGGCTGGATGAGATTGATAAGCTCATGGACATACGGAATGCTGATGTGCCTAGTAAGAAGAACTTGGTGTATTTACGCACCACAGGTTCGCTGGCAGAGTTCGTCAGGCAGCGTCTCCAGGTTCAAGAGACATGGGAGGAGTTTGTGTCTGTCTTACTAGCACGATACGGGGTGCTGCAGACTCCACAGGAGGCCTGGCGTACGCTAGCCTCTACTAGACAGACTCCTCAGGAGGTCTTGCGTACGCTAGCCTCTACTAGACAGACTCCACAGGAGGCCTGGCGTACGCTAGCCTCTACTAGACAGACTCCTCAGGAGGTCTTGCGTACGCTAGCCTCTACTAGACAGACTCCACAGGAGGTCTGGCGTACGCTAGCCTCTACTAGACAGACTCCTCAGGAGGTCTGGCGTACGCTAGCCTCTACTAGACAGACTCCACAGGAGGTCTGGCGTACTCTAGCCTCTACTAGACAGACCCCTCAGGAGGCCTTGCGTACGCTAGCCTCTACTAGACAGACTCCACAGGAGGTCTGGCGTACTCTAGCCTCTACTAGACAGACCCCTCAGGAGGCCTTGCGTACGCTAGCCTCTACTAGACAGACTCCACAGGAGGCCTGGCGTACGCTAGCCTCTACTAGACAGACTCCTCAGGAGGCCTGGCGTACGCTAGCCTCTACTAGACAGACTCCTCAGGAGGCCTGGCGTACGCTAGCCTCTACTAGACAGACTCCTCAGGAGGCCTTGCGTACGCTAGCCTCTACTAGACAGACTCCACAGGAGGCCTGGCGTACGCTAGCCTCTACTAGACAGACTCCTCAGGAGGCCTTGCGTACGCTAGCCTCTACTAGACAGACTCCTCAGGAGGCCTGGCGTACGCTAGCCTCTACTAGACAGACTCCTCAGGAGGCCTTGCGTACGCTAGCCTCTACTAGACAGACTCCTCAGGAGGCCTTGCTTACGCTAGCCTCTACTAGACAGACTCCTCAGGAGGCCTTGCGTACGCTAGCCTCTACTAGACAGACTCCTCAGGAGGCCTTGCGTACGCTAGCCTCTACTAGACAGACTCCTCAGGAGGCCTTGCGTACGCTAGCCTCTACTAGACAGACCCCTCAGGAGGCCTTGCGTACGCCAGCCTCTACTAGACAGACCCCTCAGGAGGCCTTGCGTACGCTAGCCTCTACTAGACAGACCCCTCAGGAGGCCTTGCGTACGCTAGCCTCTACTATACAGTCTCCTGGAGAGTCCATTCAAGCGCTGGCAGTGAGGCATCAGTGAGGCAGCCAGAGTTGCTTACTCTACGGCGGAATTGTTAACTCCGCTGGCGCAGAAGCAACTGGTGCATTCATTCGTAGATGCACTACTTTCTAGGGCATTGAAGGCTAAAGTGTTAAGAGATAAACAAACCTCTTATGTTTTCAGAGGCGGTGGAGTTAGCTTTACATGAAACTGCTCTCATGAAGTAGGTGAATCTTAGTTGTAGTTCCCGACAGGCTTTTATTTCAGGCTCCCTACTGACCAGTGATTGCTGCTTGGGAAAAAGAAAAAAGAGGAAGACCAAGACGAAGATGGCTGCAAGACATCGTTGACGATCTGGAAATGGATGCAACAGCAGCAGGCCATCTTACTCACAACCGAGAGGCCTACAGGAGTGCTGTTTGGGAGGCAAAGTTCCGCAAGGGACATGCAAATGAATGAATGAATGACCGACCAGTGAGATGACGACACATAGAGAGACTCACAGTATGGCTTCGCAGAGAGTACAGCTAGTCTCTCATCAGGAGAACTCTCGACTGCCACCTTCACACTTCGAAGAAGGTAGGACAGACCACCAGAGGTCTAATATCTGTAGGCAGAGTCATATAGCCAGATTCTGTAGGCAGGGTCTTATAGCCAGATTCTGTAGGCAGGGTCATGTAGCCAGATTCTGTAGGCAGGGTCATGTAGCCAGATTCTGTAGGCAGGGTCATATAGCCAGATTCTGTAGGCAGGGTCATGTAGCCAGATTCTGTAGGCAGGGTCATGTAGCCAGATTCTGTAGGCAGGGTCATATAGCCAGATTCTGTAGGCAGGGTCATATAGCCAGATTCTGTAGGCAGGGTCATATAGCCAGATTATGTAGGCAGGGTCATGTAGCCAGAGTGTGTAGGCAGGGTCATATAGCCAGATTCTGTAGGCAGAGTCATATAGCCAGATTCTGTAGGCAGGGTCATATAGCCAGATTCTGTAGGCAGAGTCATGTAGCCAGATTCTGTAGGCAAGGTCATGTAGCCAGATTCTGTAGGCAGAGTCATATAGCCAGATTCTGTAGGCAGGGTCATATAGCCAGATTCTGTAGGCAGGGTCATATAGCCAGATTCTGTAGGCAGGGTCATGTAGCCAGATTCTGTAGGCAGAGTCATGTAGCCAGATTCTGTAGGCAGGGTCATATAGCCAGATTCTGGAGGAAGGGTCATATAGCCAGATTCTGTAGGCAGAGTGTGAGGAAAGATCGTTCACATTTAAACTGACAAGTCGCCGCATGAATAGCTCCCATGTATCCGACCGTATCTTTACACCATCTAGGTCTGCCAAACAGTCAGTCTCATGTCCGACCGTATCTTTACACCATCTAGGTCTGCAAACAGTCAGTCTCATGCCCGACCGTATCTTTACACCATCTAGGTCTGCAAACAGTCAGTCTCATGCCCGACCGTATCTTTACACCATCTAGGTCTGCCAAACAGTCAGTCTCATGCCCGACCGTATCTTTACACCATCTAGGTCTGCCAAACAGTCCGTCTCATTTTCGCATGCTACCACTACTCTCGGTGGCTGCGAATCCCTCGACTCCTACTTCTGTCCTTGTTTCTGTTGGTACTTGTAGAATTAGAGCATTGTTAGACACAGGAGCCAGTGTCTGTCTTATGAAGGATTCTGTATACAGATCCTTACGTTCTGCTCCTAAACTCTTGGCCGCTACAATTTCTCTGCAGACTATTACTGCAGCTTCCATGAGAGTACTTGGCAGAGTTTACCTACCTATCTCTATTGCTGGAGTCACTGTTTCTCATTGCTTTTATGTGGTTCGCAACATGAACCGTTCCGCCAATCTTGGGCGTGATTTTTTGTCTCGTTCTGGCACTGTCATAGATTACAATTCTAATACACTTGACATACATAACAAGAAGATCCCTTTAGAGTTAGACGCACACATTGCTTCTATTCTTCGTGTCCAGCGTTCTTCTCTTCTTTCTCCACGTTCAGTCAACCTTATTCCTCTTAAACTGAAAGCCCAACCATATTTCCCCCCTGGAAATTCTTATATGGTTCAGGGTATTGAGACACCATTTTTGCTGTCACAACCAGAGATAGAACTGGTAGACTCAGTATGTGAGCTCCACACTAATCACTATCCCGTGTTGACAGTAATCAATCATTCTTGGTAAGTTGACACCACTCATAGAGTCAGTTGACTCTATCCAGCAAGATTCTGGTACTGAGGAGTCAACAACTCAGAGTCGTTCTGAGATTATCGTTCGACATGTTCAGTGCCCTGATGTGCACAAGGACATAATATCAAGTTTGTTAACACAGAACAAGGATGTCTTTGCCTTGACGGATTCCGAGATTTCGCATACCTGGACAGTGCAGATGGAGATTGATACAGGCGATCATCCGCCAATCTCCAGGAAACCTTACCGCACTCCGTTAGCGAGTAGAGAGGTGATAGAGAAGGCCGTCGAGAATATGTTGCGTGACGGAATAATTTCCCGCACGATCTCAGAGTGGTCATCACCAGTTGTCTTGGTAACTAAGAAAGATGGTACTCATCGTTTCTGTTGCGACTACCGTGCACTCAATGCTGTGACACGTTCATTGTCATATCCATTGCCACGCATTGAGTACATCCTGAGCATGATAGGAGAAGCCAAATTTTTCAGCACTTTGGATGCTCGATGTGGCTTTTGATGCATTCCCTTGTCCGAAGACGCTCAGCAGAAGTCAGTCTTTAGCTGCCATCTTGGCTGTTTCCGTTTCAACTTCATGAGCTTTGGTTTAAAAGGGGCACCATCTACCTTTGTCGCACTCATGGACACAGTATTGCAAGGCTTAGGAAAGCTAGCACAAGCCTATATTGACGATATACTGGTGTTCACTGATGGAACGATAGAAGACCATGTTCGCGATCTTCAGACGGTATTCAACCAGTTCCGTGAACACAAGGTCAAGCTAAAACCATCAAAATGCCACTTTGCGGCCTCTGAGACAAAGTATCTCTGTTATGTCATCAACCAGTCAGGAATATCTCCTGATCCTGAGAAGGTCAGAGCCATTGCTGAAAAGCCGTCTCCTTTGAATGTGAAGGAGGTGCGCTCTTTTCTGGGGACGTGCAGTTACTATCGACGTTTCATTCCCCATGTTTCGGAGATTGTGGCTCCCATAGTAGACCTCACCAAGAAGGGTCATAGGTTCAAATGGTCTCCAGTTTGTCAAATGGCGTTCGAGTCTCTGAAGGATCGCCTTGCGAAGGTATCGCTTCTCTCGCATCCTGATTTGCAGAAGCCACTTACCTTGTATACAGATGCCTCCAATGTTGCGGTTGGAGCCTGTTTGGTGCAGACGGCTTCCACTTCTGATGGACTCTCAGTTGAAGAGCCATTATATTTCCTTTCGCAGAAGCTGTCGCGCTCTCAGACTAAGTGGTCTACTTTCGAGAGAGTAGCGTATGCTATCCATTACGCCACGCAGAAGTTTAGATATTTTCTGGCGAATAGACACTTCCCTGTGAAGACTGCCCATAGATCATTGGTGGATACATTCCTCAGTCGGCAGGAGATGTCAAACGTCAAGTTAAAGAGGTGGTTTGCTAACCTCGCACCATGGACCTTCAGATGTTGTTTCATCCGGGTGCGCGGGAGGAAACGTTAGCAAGTTTCGATGGTGCCACTTCTGTACCAGTACCAGCTCATGTTCTTGATAGAGACATTCCTCAGTCACAAGGATCTGAGACATGTGACGTCAAGTCAGTGAGCCTTGTGGAGGCCTATTCACAGGCAGAGCCCCTCAGTCACAAGGATCTGAAACATGTGACGTCAAGTCAGTGAGCGTTGTGGAGGCCTATTCACAAGCAGAGCCCCAACTTGTAATAGATCGCTCTGTGTAGACTGACTTGCCGTGTCCCTGTCAGCAGAAAGAGAGAGTAGAGAGGGCGAATAATACATTGTGTCCTATGGTTCAGGACGTCGCCATTAATGTATCGTGGCCTAGTGGGACCTTTCAGAGACAGTATCAGCAAGATCGTTGTAGATCTTACTTGCCACGTCCCATTAGACAGAGATTTTCTCTTCCGCCGCCTCCTCGCTTTGTTCCCAGGCTCCCGCCATGGTACCTGAAGGAAACCCAGCAGAGAGTGGTCCCTAGGACTCACCCCTCAGACCACTATATGGAGGTAGATGCTAGGACTAACCCCTCAGACCACTATATGGAGGTAGATGCTAGGACTAACCCCTCAGACCACTATATGAAGGTAGATGCTAGGACTAACCCCTCAGACCACTATATGAAGGTAGATGCTAGGACTAACCCCTCAGACCACTATATGAAGGTAGATGCTAGGACTAACCCCTCAGACCACTATATGGAGGTAGATGCTAGGACTAACATCTCAGACCACTATATGAAGGTAGATGCTAGGACTAACCCCTCAGACCACTATATGAAGGTAGATGCTAGGACTAACCCCTCAGACCACTATATGAAGGTAGATGCTAGGACTAACCCCTCAGACCACTATATGAAGGTAGATGCTAGGACTAACCCCTCAGACCACTATATGAAGGTAGATGCTAGGACTAACCCCTCAGACCACTATATGAAGGTAGATGCTAGGACTAACCCCTCAGACCACTATATGAAGGTAGATGCTAGGACTAACCCCTCAGACCACTATATGAAGGTAGATGCTAGGACTAACCCCTCAGACCACTATATGAAGGTAGATGCTAGGACTAACCCCTCAGACCACTATATGAAGGTAGATGCTAGGACTAACCCCTCAGACCACTATATGAAGGTAGATGCTAGGACTAACCCCTCAGACCACTATATGGAGGTGGATGCTAGGACTCACCCCTCAAACCACTACATGGAGGTGGATGCTGGGGCTCTCCCCTCAGACCACTATATGGAGGTGGATGCTGGGGCTCTCCCCTCAGACCACTATATGGAGGCGGATGCTAGGACTCTCCCCTCAGACCACTATATGGATGCTAGGACTCTCCCCTCAGACCACTATATGGAGGTAGATGCTAGGACTCTCCCCTCAGACCACTATATGGAGGTAGATGCTAAAACCATCAAAATGCCACTTTGCGGCCTCTGAGACAAAGTATCTCTGTTATGTCATCAACCAGTCAGGAATATCTCCTGATCCTGAGAAGGTCAGAGCCATTGCTGAAAAGCCGTCTCCTTTGAATGTGAAGGAGGTGCGCTCTTTTCTGGGGACGTGCAGTTACTATCGACGTTTCATTCCCCATGTTTCGGAGATTGTGGCTCCCATAGTAGACCTCACCAAGAAGGGTCATAGGTTCAAATGGTCTCCAGTTTGTCAAATGGCGTTCGAGTCTCTGAAGGATCGCCTTGCGAAGGTATCGCTTCTCTCGCATCCTGATTTGCAGAAGCCACTTACCTTGTATACAGATGCCTCCAATGTTGCGGTTGGAGCCTGTTTGGTGCAGACGGCTTCCACTTCTGATGGACTCTCAGTTGAAGAGCCATTATATTTCCTTTCGCAGAAGCTGTCGCGCTCTCAGACTAAGTGGTCTACTTTCGAGAGAGTAGCGTATGCTATCCATTACGCCACGCAGAAGTTTAGATATTTTCTGGCGAATAGACACTTCCCTGTGAAGACTGCCCATAGATCATTGGTGGATACATTCCTCAGTCGGCAGGAGATGTCAAACGTCAAGTTAAAGAGGTGGTTTGCTAACCTCGCACCATGGACCTTCAGATGTTGTTTCATCCGGGTGCGCGGGAGGAAACGTTAGCAAGTTTCGATGGTGCCACTTCTGTACCAGTACCAGCTCATGTTCTTGATAGAGACATTCCTCAGTCACAAGGATCTGAGACATGTGACGTCAAGTCAGTGAGCCTTGTGGAGGCCTATTCACAGGCAGAGCCCCTCAGTCACAAGGATCTGAAACATGTGACGTCAAGTCAGTGAGCGTTGTGGAGGCCTATTCACAAGCAGAGCCCCAACTTGTAATAGATCGCTCTGTGTAGACTGACTTGCCGTGTCCCTGTCAGCAGAAAGAGAGAGTAGAGAGGGCGAATAATACATTGTGTCCTATGGTTCAGGACGTCGCCATTAATGTATCGTTGCCTAGTGGGACCTTTCAGAGACAGTATCAGCAAGATCGTTGTAGATCTTACTTGCCACGTCCCATTAGACAGAGATTTTCTCTTCCGCCGCCTCCTCGCTTTGTTCCCAGGCTCCCGCCATGGTACCTGAAGGAAACCCAGCAGAGAGTGGTCCCTAGGACTCACCCCTCAGACCACTATATGGAGGTAGATGCTAGGACTAACCCCTCAGACCACTATATGGAGGTAGATGCTAGGACTAACCCCTCAGACCACTATATGAAGGTAGATGCTAGGACTAACCCCTCAGACCACTATATGAAGGTAGATGCTAGGACTAACCCCTCAGACCACTATATGAAGGTAGATGCTAGGACTAACCCCTCAGACCACTATATGGAGGTAGATGCTAGGACTAACATCTCAGACCACTATATGAAGGTAGATGCTAGGACTAACCCCTCAGACCACTATATGAAGGTAGATGCTAGGACTAACCCCTCAGACCACTATATGAAGGTAGATGCTAGGACTAACCCCTCAGACCACTATATGAAGGTAGATGCTAGGACTAACCCCTCAGACCACTATATGAAGGTAGATGCTAGGACTAACCCCTCAGACCACTATATGAAGGTAGATGCTAGGACTAACCCCTCAGACCACTATATGAAGGTAGATGCTAGGACTAACCCCTCAGACCACTATATGAAGGTAGATGCTAGGACTAACCCCTCAGACCACTATATGAAGGTAGATGCTAGGACTAACCCCTCAGACCACTATATGAAGGTAGATGCTAGGACTAACCCCTCAGACCACTATATGAAGGTAGATGCTAGGACTAACCCCTCAGACCACTATATGGAGGTGGATGCTAGGACTCACCCCTCAAACCACTACATGGAGGTGGATGCTGGGGCTCTCCCCTCAGACCACTATATGGAGGTGGATGCTGGGGCTCTCCCCTCAGACCACTATATGGAGGCGGATGCTAGGACTCTCCCCTCAGACCACTATATGGATGCTAGGACTCTCCCCTCAGACCACTATATGGAGGTAGATGCTAGGACTCTCCCCTCAGACCACTATATGGAGGTAGATGCTAGGACTCTCCCCTCAGACCACTATATGGAGGTGGGTGCTTCCGTCTCAGCAGTTCCCATGTCGGTGGATGATTTGCGACCTCGGCATAGGCGGAAGAAACGGAGGAGAGCCGATATCTGCCGTCAGTCTCAGAAGGAACACTGTCCTCACAGTGAAGATTATTTCCCTGAAGAGACTTCACCTAGTGGCGACTGCGATACGGAGATTGATCAGTTGTACGTCTCCGATCGTAAGCTCGTTGTGGCAATAGGGCAGATAATGGATACCGTGGACTTGGAAACGTTCACGATGAAAGATCTCCATAAAGCACTTATGGAAAAGTTCCCACTATTGGAACTGGATGACAGGAAGCAGTTCATAGAACGTGTTGTGATCAACATATTAACTGCGCATCATTCTACTGTATAGTTCGAAATCTATAGGGATTTCTAGAAAAGCACAATAGACACTAGTCTGGTAGGGTTCTTTCAATAGGGAGTCCATCCTTTGCTCCTGTCCTATTTCTATGGCAGTAGAAATAGATGGTGAAATTCAAAGAACTCATTATTAAAATGTTGTGTATATATATATATATATATATATATATATATATATATATATATATATATATATATATGTTTCGCACCACAAATGTTCAACGTACTTTTTTGTACAAATTGTACGTGCACGCAATTTATGTAGCTGCATAATCAACTTTGATTGAGTGTTTATAGCTCACCTCTCGTGAGAGTTATCTGTTAAAGTTAGTTTTTTTGCAGATATCTGATGGCCAAATATCTAATTTTAGGGGGTGGGGAGATATTCTGTAACAGAATGTTATTCTGTACAGATTGTTTTGTGAGAAACCCTGTTGTTGTGGTCTACTAGAGCACCACTCATCTGTTTATGCTAAGCACGGAGAAAGTATCTCGTGTTCCGAGGGAGAACTGAGTCACGTGGATTCTGATAGGCGGGATGTATGAACGAGTTTGAGAGAACAGTTTGGGTCAGAATGTTGTAGTGACAGGTTGTGCTGTTTTAATTCTAGTAAGGGATGTAGAGATTCTTTAGTTCAGTATGTAAGTTAGATGGACTGTCCTTTTTAGGACAAATTGTTGTAGTTGATGGATTGTTCTTTTTTTTTGGGACAAATGTTGTAGTAGTCATGTAGATTGTGTGTTTGATTTGTCCCCGTTTTGGACAAGGCAGTAATGTCAGATTGAAAGTCATGTGTAATTTTTGAAGTTGGCAGCTTTGTCAAGGTTGAATGTCTGATGTGGTCCCATGGCGATGTTAGTCGCCCGGACATATTTTTTTATGATCATTTGTAATTATTCTCATCAAGTTTACACTCCACATCATTGCAACACACATCGAACAAATGTGATTTCATCATTAAACATTTACGGATTTGTGTCTGCTGAATCCTGTGGTTAATGGATTCTTGTTAAGTGTCAACTGTGGTGTTGACTTAGTTGATTACATGTAACTGGTCATGTCGTGTATTAATGTGTAGTTGAGGTTATTGTTGTATATAAGTGGGTTGTCTTGTTACACGGAGTATACCAATGTAACGTCTGCTGTATCACTGGGCCTAATGCTCATGTTAAAACGTAATAGGCACAGTACAGAACAGAGTGTTTGCAAACACGAGTTTAGTGTTCAGTAATACAAGCAAGTACAGTACACATTACACGAAGAAAGAAATCTGTTTTAGCTGTAGCACAGTTTGGAAAGACCGCTGCACAGCTATAACACAGTTCGGAAAGACCGCTGTTCAGCTATAACACAATTTAGAAAGACCGCTGTTCAGCTATAACACAATTTAGAAAGACCGCTGCATGGCTGTAGCACAGTGTGGAAAGATCACAGCACGGCTGTAGCACAGTGTGTAAAGACCGCTGCACGGCTGTAGCACAGTGTGTAAAGACCGCTGCACGGCTGTAGCACAGTGTGTAAAGACCGCTGCATGGCTGTAGCACAGTTTGAAAAGATCACAGCATGGCTGTAGCACAGTGTGGAAAGACCGCTGTATGGCTGTAGCACAGTGTGGAAAGACCGCTGTATGGCTGTAGCACAGTGTGTAAAGACCGCTGTATGGCTGTAGCACAGTGTGTAAAGACCGCTGTATGGCTGTAGCACAGTGTGGAAAGACCGCTGTATGGCTGTAGCACAGTGTGGAAAGACCGCTGTATGGCTGTAGCACAGTGTGGAAAGACCGCTGTATGGCTGTAGCACAGTGTGTAAAGACCGCTGCACGGCTGTAGCACAGTGTGTAAAGACCGCTGCACGGCTGTAGCACAGTGTGTAAAGACCGCTGCACGGCTGTAGCACAGTTTAGAAAGACCGCTGTATGGCTGTAGCACAGTTTAGAAAGACCGCTGTATGGCTGTAGCACAGTGTGTAAAGACCGCTGCACGGCTGTAGCACAGTGTGTAAAGACCGCTGCACGGCTGTAGCACAGTGTGTAAAGACCGCTGCACGGCTGTAGCACAGTGTGGAAAGACCGCTGCACGGCTGTAGCACAGTGTGTAAAGACCGCTGCACGGCTGTAGCACAGTTTAGAAAGACCGCTGTATGGCTGTAGCACAGTTTGTTTTTGCAAACTGAAGGACACGGAAGGCTTTCTCGTCTCCCTGTTCCGCCATATTCGATTCAATGCCACCTGGCGGCCAGAAGTTGAAACAAACACGGCGCGAAAGTTTGGATTAAAAACTTTCAGACTTTCTCTTCAAAATGATGCCTCCATTATTAAGATAGGTGTTATATTACTATAGGTGTTATATTACTATAGGTGTTATATTACTATAGGTGTTATATTACTATAGGTGTTATATTACCATAGGTGTTATATTACTATAGGTGTTATATTACTATAGGTGTTATTACTATAGGTGTTATATTACCATAGGTGTTATATTACGCCAGTAACAAGTGTTCAAGGACTTTATGTACAGTACACTTTGATTTTCTGTGGCCCACTCAACAAGCCTCGTGGCCCCCATTTTTCAAGTTTTTTTTCACCTATGGCCCTCTTCAATTATACTGTAGCCCCAAGGGGCTATGTGGACACCGGTTGAGAAACACTGATCTGACAACTGACCAAGTCTCTAGTCTGTTTCACAGGGTTAAAAATTTAACGTAAAATGTTTTGCGAGTACTTCCTCTGATGATCTAGGAGGTTGCGTAGTTGTATCTTTCTTTGTAGTAGAGCGTATAATCAAGACTGGGAGCCCTTAACCGGGGGTATCCTTGGGGTATAAGAACCTAAAAATGGTGGTAAAGAAACGTAATAATTGGTGTATGGGAACTAATAATGGGGGTGTTGGAATCTAATAATAATTTGGGTATGGGAACTAATAATGGTGGTGATGGAATCTAATAATTTGGGTATGGGAACTAATAATGGTGGTGTTGGAATCTAATAATTTGGGTATGGGAACTAATAATGGGGGTGTTGGAATCTAATAATTTGGGTATGGGAACTAATAATGGTGGTGATGGAATCTAATCATTTGGGTATGGGAACTAATAATGGGGGTGTTGGAATCTAATAATTGGAGCATGCAAACCTGCTAATTGGGATACTGGAACTATTAAATGGGTTTTTTTGGGATCTTAATAATGGGTTATGGGAACCTAATAATGTTGAATCGTCATTCAATCATTAGCACGTCTCTTGGGGAACTTTGCTTCCCTAACGTCTCTCTTGAAGGACTCTCAGTTGTAAGCAGATGCATCCGTTGGTAAATCATCACCATCAAATATAAATAAATAGAAATTACTGATGCTTTTCTTCCAGCTTTTCTGTCCCTGGTCGTCTCTGACTGAAGTCAAAGCAAGAATGATACTAGTTATTATAGCATCTCTTACAGTGATCTTTTCAGTGTAATATAGTCTTGATTAATCTTGGCTTTCCAACACTGTTAATACTTAAGTCAGCCAAGAGGTATGGGGGCATGTTGTCCCGTCTATTGCAGGTGAGTAATAGTAATGAAAGACTGAGAAACTCTGATCTTGTTCTCTGACACAAGAAGAACGAAGTGGGTAAGAAAAGTGAACACTGTTTTCACGTGGTAAGAAAGTTTTCCATTATTAGAAGCATATTTCCTGGATTACAAGCATTTTCTATGATTACAAACATTCTCTTTGGAATCTATATTCAGATTTTGTACCCGACGTTCATAGTAAAATCTTCTATATTTCTGAATTAAAACATACAACGGGTGATTGATAAGTTCTCGGCAAAAGGTACAACGGATTATTTGTGGACAATTTTTTTTGGTTATTTCTCAACATAGTCCCCTTACACGTTTATGCACTTAGTCCAGCGATCCTGGAGCATACGGATCCTTTCTTTGTAAAAGTCAGCATCTTGTGCCAGTAGAAAGTGGTCTACAGCATGAATGACGTTATCATCTGAAGCAAATCTGCGACCACTTAGCTCCTTTTTTGAGTTTGGTAAACAGGTAATAGGGCCCAAATCTGGGGAATAAGGAGGATGTTCATGAAGCTGGAAGTCGCATTCATCAATGGCAGCCATTGCCACCCCCAGCTTGTGAACTGGAGCATTGTCTTGATAAAAGATGACTCCTCTCGTCAATTTCCCTCAATGCTTTTCCTTCAGTTTGACCAGCAGTTGCTTCACAAGATTAGCGTAATAGGCCCCGGTGACCGTTCTGCCCTTTTGAAGATAGTCTACCAATAGCACACCTTCTGAATCCCAAAAGATAGAAGCCACCACTTTGCCTGCAGACAGAACCACCCTTGCTTTCTCTGGAGGTGGGGATCCATGATGTTTTCACTGCTTTGACTGTTCTTTTGTTTCTGGTTGAAAGTGATGTACCCAAGCCTCATCCAGTCACAAACTGCTGAAGAAACTTTTCAGGATCTGCAGAAAAATGGCCAAGATTGTCTCTTGACATGTTGAGACGCTGTCGTTTGTGATCAGCTCCAAGAAGTTTCAGTACTCACTGAACAGAGACCTTTGTCATTTGAAGATCATTGTGAATAATGCATGAACACATTCCTGGAAGATGCCCAACTCAGTAGCAATGTACCACTCAGTTAGTTGTCAATCCTCCATTATCATGTCATGGATTCTGCTGGTTGTTTCATCGGTGGTTACCGTTCTTGGTCTTTCTGGACGGGGATCATCTTCCAGACTCTCCCTTCCATGTTTGAATTGACTGCCCATTTCTTCACTGTGCTGAAAGAAGGGGCACTCTCCCCTAGAGTCTCCACAATATCCTCATGGATCTCCTTCGATGATAAGCCCTTGATGCAGAGGTAGCGCATGACTGCTCGATGATAAATTTTATCAATTTTCTCAATTTCTGCCACCCCTTACCACTTCAGTAGCCTGTAAACAAATTGCTTACAGTTAATTCTTGAAACTTTGTGTTTAATCTGACATTAACCTGATCTACAAAAGCACCAAATATCAACTGTGTGTTTAATCTGACATTAACCTGATCTACAAATGCACCAAATATCAACTCTGTGTGTTTAATCTGACATTAACCTGATCTACAAATGCACCAAATATCAACTCTGTGTGTTTAATCTGACATTAACCTGATCTACAAACGCACCACATATCAACTCTGTGTGTTTAATCTGACATTAACCTGATCTACAAACGCACCAAATATCAACTCTGTGTGTTTAATCTGACATTAACCTGATCTACAAATGCACCAAATATCAACTCTGTGTGTTTAATCTGACATTAACCTGATCTACAAACGCACCAAATATCAACTCTGTGTGTTTAATCTCACATTAACCCGATGTTCATAGTAAAATCTTCTATATTTCTGAATTAAAACATACAACGGGTGATTGATAAGTTCTCGGCAAAAGGTACAACGGATTATTTGTGGACAATTTTTTTGGGTTATTTCTCAACATAGTCCCCTTACACGTTTATGCACTTAGTCCGGCGATCCTGGAGCATACGGATCCCTTCTTTGTAAAAGTCAGCATCTTGTGCCAGTAGAAAGTGGTCTACAGCATGAATGACGTTATCATCTGAAGCAAATCTGCGACCACTGAGCTCCTTTTTTGAGTTTGGTAAACAGGTAATAGGGCCCAAATCTGGGGAATAAGGAGGATGTTCATGAAGCTGGAAGTCGCATTCATCAATGGCAGCCATTGCCACCGCCAACTTGTGAACTGGAGCATTGTCTTGATAAAAGATGACTCCTCTCGTCAATTTCCCTCAATGCTTTTCCTTCAGTATGACCAGCAGTTGCTTCACAAGATTAGCGTAATAGGCCCCGGTGACCGTTCTGCCCTTTTGAAGATAGTCTACCATAGCATACCTTCTGAATCTCAAAAGATGGAAGCCATCACTTTGCCTGCAGACAGAACCACCCTTGCTTTCTTTGGAGGTGGGCATCCATGATGCTTTGACTGCTCTTTGGTTTCTGGTTGAAAGTGATGTACCCAAGTCTCATCCAGTCACAAACTGCTGAAGAAACTTTTCAGGATCTACAGAAAAATGGCCAAGATTTTCTCTTGACATGTTGAGACGCTGTCGTTTATGATCAGCTCCAAGAAGTTTTGGGACCCATCGAGCAGAGACCTTTGTCATTTGAAGATCATTGTTAATAATGGCATGAACACATTCCTGGGAGGTGCCCGACTCAGTAGCTATGTACCACTCAGTTAGTTGTCAATCCTCCATTATCATGTCATGGATTCTGCTGGTAGTTTCATCGGTGGTTACCGTTCTTGGTCTTTCTGGACGGGGATCATCTTCCAGACTCTCCCTTCCATGTTTGAACTGAGCTGCCCATTTCTTCACTGTGCTGTAAGAAGGGGCACTCTCCCCTAAAGTCTCCACCATATCCTCGTGGATCTCCTTCGATGATAAGCCCTTGATGCAAAGGTAGCGCATGACTGCTCGATTATAAATTTTATCAATTTTCTCAATTTCTGCCACCCCTTACCACTTCAGTAGCCTGTAAAAAAATTGCTTACAGTTAATTCTTGAAACTTTGTGTTTAATCTCACATTAACCTGATCTACAAATGCACCTAATATCAACTGTGTGTTTCAAGTATTTGTAGCTTATGCCTAGAACTTATCAATCACCCCTCGTATAAAGGTTAAAATAATTCAAAACGTTCATCATCAGGTTCAGTTCCTGAAGATCTCGCGTCAGTAAATTTATGTTAATCAGAGTCATTGCTAAAGTAGGACAAACTGGGCGTGTGCGGTAGATTTACACACAGTGACTGTCTCTGTCTTGTGACTGTCTCTGTCTTGTGACTGTCTCTATCTTACAGGGGAGTTCGTATTTTACCATTTCTTAACTTATATTAACTTTTTCAAATTTGACTGAAATTTCAGGCAAGGTTCTGTGACAGTTAATGTTTAAAAAGAAATGATGCCTGGACGTTGCCTGGTTCTCATTCTGGTCACTCTGCTTCTTAGCAGCGTCAAAATCAGCGCAGGTCAAGACCCCCAGGTCAGGTCACCAGCTGGGACGTTCCGGGGTAAAGTTCTGACTGCTCCAAGCGGCGCCAGATACGAGTCTTACAGAGGGATTCCCTATGCGCTGCCACCCACAGGAGAAAGAAGATTTGCTGTACCGGAGCCGTACCCTGTGATTGAGGTAATACTGTACCCTCTTATCTGTGATGTAGATCAGGGCCGTATACTTGAAACAAGACCGGGGGATTAACTGCTCTTTGACTGTCTTCACTTTCAGCTTTAGCGTCCACATATTTCTTTGCTTTGAGTGCGCCATCTGTTTTTACATAACACAAAGTATGTACACGTTTGTGCATATTAACAATTTGTCAAACACATATAAATACTACAGACCTTGTCAAACACATATAAACACTACACATCATGTCATTTACATATAGAAAAAAGTTAGCCTATAACAAACATACCTCCTAGTCTATCATCCACTCTGTCATCTGTTCAGCCAGGTTTCACAGCTGACGCCTCCATTAGATACAGTCTCGTCAATGTTCTTACAGAGCTGCTAGCACTCTCAGTTCACTGACTCAGTTCATTGACTCATCAATGTTCTTACAGAGCTGCTAGCACTCTCAGTTCACTGACTCAGTTCATTGACTCATCAATGTTCTTACAGAGCTGCTAGCACTCTCAGTTAACTGACTCATCAATGTTCTTACAGAGCTGCTAGCACTCTCAGTTCACTGACTCAGTTCACTGATTCGTCAATGTTCTTACAGAGCTGCTAGCACTCTCAGTTCACTGACTCAGTTCACTGATTCATCAATGTTCTTACAGAGCTGCTAGCACTCTCAGTTCACTGACTCAGTTCACTGATTCATCAATGTTCTTACAGAGCTGCTAGCACTCTCAGTTCACTGACTCAGTTAACTGACTCATCAATGTTCTTACAAAGCTGCTAGCACTCTCAGTTCACTGACTCATCAATGTTCTTACAAAGCTGCTAGCACTCTCAGTTCACTGACTCAGTATATGGCTTTTTTGTTTCCAGATGCGTCTTCTCACACATGATGAATATTCCATGTACATGTATTTTCGGTTCAGCGACTGTCCCCTCCTTCCTTGCAGTTTATTCCTCTGAGATATTAAATACTCTGTCTTTCTTCATTCCTCTGAGATGTTAAAAACTCTGTCTTTCTTCATTCCTCTGAGATGTTAAAAACTCTGTCTTTCTTCATTCCTCTGTTTTATTTCCTAATAGTTGATCTGAAAATCTGATTTTGTTGTTTTTTTTAAAATCCCATAAAAATGTATGCTGTACCAGTACATATGCCTACCATTGTTAGATCTGTACACCAGCCTGCCATTGTTAGATCTGTACACCAGCCTGCCATTGTTGGATCTGTACTCAAGCCTGCCATTGTTAGATCTGTATGTACACAAGCCTGCCATTGTTAGATCTGTACACCAGCCTGCCATTGTTGGATCTGTACACAAGCCTGCCATTGTTAGATCTGTACACAAGCCTGCCGTTGTTAGATCTGCTGTCCCAGCTATAAAACCAGCAACTGTTAGTTCCAGCTATAAATCTAGCAACTGTTAGTCCCAAATATAAAACCAGCAACTGTTAGTACCAGCTATAAAACTAGCAACTGTTAGTCCCAAATATAAAACTAGCAACTGTTAGTCCCAGCTATAAAACTAGCAACTGTTAGTCCCTAATATAAAACCACCAACTGTTAGTTCCAGCTATAAAACCATCAACTGTTAGTACCAGCTATAAAACCAGCAACTTGTTAGTCCCAGCTATAAAACCAACAACTTGTTAGTCCCAGCTATAAAACCAGCAACTTGTTAGTCCCAGCTATAAAACCAGCAACTGTTAGTCTCAGCTAAAAAACCAGCAACTTGTTAGTCCCAGCTATAAAACCAGCAACTGTTAGTCCCAGCTATAAAACCAACAATTGTTAGTCCCAGCTATAAAACCAACAACTGTTAGCCCCAGCTATAAAACCAACAACTGTTAGTCCCAGCTATAAAACCAACAACTGTTAGTCCCAGCTATAAAACCAACAACTGTTAGTCCCAGTTATACAACCAACAACTGTTAGTCCCAGCTATAAAACCAACTACTGTTGTCCCAGCTATAAAACCAACAACTGTTAGTCCCAGCTATAAAACCAACAACTGTTAGTCCCAGCTATAAAACCAGCAACTGTTAGTACCAGCTATAAAACCAGCAACTGTTAGTACCAGCTATAAAACCAGCAACTGTTAGTACCAGCTATAAAACCAGCAACTGTTAGTACCAGCTATAAAACCAGCAACTGTTAGTACCAGCTATAAAACCAGCAACTGTTAGTACCAGCTATAAAACCAGCAACTGTTAGTACCAGCTATAAAACCAGCAACTGTTAGTACCAGCTATAAAACCAGCAACTGTTAGTCCCAGCTATAAAACCAGCAACTGTTAGTACCAGCTATAAAACCAGCAACTGTTAGTCCCAGCTATAAAACTAGCAACTGTTAGTCCCAGCTATAAAACCAGCAACTGTTAGTCCCAGCTATAAAACCAGCAACTGTTAGTCCCAGCTATAAAACCAGCAGCTGTTACACTGTGACTCATCATCTGAACAGAATAAGCTTAATTTATCTCTTTATTTTTTGTTTACACTTTACTTTCTAAACCTTTCCCTCCAGGGCGTCTACGATGCGACAGAGTTTGGCCCTGTCTGCTTGCAGCATCTGAAAGGTACAGTAATGGGACAGGAGGACTGCTTGTTTCTGAATGTCTTCACTCCCATAAATGTCCAGGTAAAACTGTTTCACTTCATTGATACGAGAGTAACATGTGTTGTTTTTTTACTTATTTTTGGTAAGAAAGTAACATGGTTTCATTGTTTGCTAAGAAAGTAACATGGTTTCCTTGTTTTCTAAGAAAGTAACATGGTTTCCTTGTTTTCTAAGAAAGTAACATGGTTTCCTTGTTTGCTAAGAAAGTAACATGGTTTCCTTGTTTGCTAAGAAAGTAACATGGTTTCCTTGTTTGCTAAGAAAGTAACATGGTTTCCTTGTTTGCTAAGAAAGTAACATGGTTTCCTTGTTTGCTAAGAAAGTAACATGGTTTCCTTGTTTGCTAAGAAAGTAACATGGTTTCCTTGTTTGCTAAGAAAGTAACATGGTTTCCTTGTTTGCTAAGAAAGTAACATGGTTTCCTTGTTTTCTAAGAAAGTAACATGGTTTCCTTGTTTTCTAAGAAAGTAACATGGTTTCCTTGTTTTCTAAGAAAGTAACATGGTTTCCTTGTTTGCTAAGAAAGTAACATGGTTTCCTTGTTTGCTAAGAAAGTAACATGGTTTCCTTGTTTGCTAAGAAAGTAACATGGTTTCCTTGTTTGCTAAGAAAGTAACATGGTTTCCTTGTTTGCTAAGAAAGTAACATGGTTTCCTTGTTTGCTAAGAAAGTAACATGGTTTCCTTGTTTGCTAAGAAAGTAACATGGTTTCCTTGTTTGCTAAGAGAATGTCAGTTTTTCTCTTATTTCCTAGTACACTACCATGATGCGCTTTGTGTCACCCCTTTCAGACAACTTCTCTACAATCACTTTCTGGGATGATAGTCACTATTACACGCAAAGGGAACAGACTCAAACGTTCAAGAAGCAGTCACAGATCTCTTTTTCCTGACATTCTTCCACCAGCTCGGCTGATGGTTTTATCACTCTTCGTATATTCTATAATGTAACTTGTCAGTGACATTCAGGTAGTGTAAACATTCAGTTTCACAATTCTAACTATAACAGTTTTATTCCAGATCCTTTTGTCTGCTAATTGAGTCGTTTATCTCTGGTTGCGTCATAACTTTGTCGTTTTTTTTTTCGTGTCAGTGATTAAGATATTTGCCTGTTAGACAAAACGACGTGGATTCAGTCGCTGAGATGTGTCATTGAACAAGTACCCGCCCCCCTTTTTTTACAATGTTTTGTGTTTCTAATTTTCTCATGTACCTGTGATTGCCACGGGTCTGAAAGTTTAGCTTGTACGCTCAATCTTATTAGACATCCCTGTCAATGCCACGAGACCTAAAGTTTAGCTTTTATGCTCAATCTTATTAGACATCCCTGTGATTGCCACGGGTCTGATAGTTTAGCTTTTATGCTCACTCTTATTAGAACCCAGCTTTTCACAGACACTAAGAGCCCAGTGTCTGCTCCTCTCCTGTCTTCGCGTGTAAGCAGAAATTCTGTCTTTTAAGATGGGGACATTGTGAGAGCAAAAAGTATGGTGAACTGGAAAGTCATTTAAGCAAACTTTACCTGCAGAGAATGTACTGAATAACAGTATTTGTCCAAAATTGTTTCCTACCATTTATGCCCTAATCAGTCTTATCTCCCTACATCCAACTCTTGTAGGTGCATGGACCCAAAGCTTCATGGTAACTTTACTTGGAAACAAAATACAATAAAAATTTAGCATTCATATCGTGAGATCAGCAGAAGATCCAAAAACATGGAATCAATCTGTGAGATAGCGGTACAAACAATTGAAGAAGATTTATTCAAGACGATTTCTCCGTATAGGGTTTAGAAGCAACGGTTGCTCAGTGTCGTGTATTTTAACTTCACCAACAGACGCTCACAGAAATACTTTGGCTGTTCATCCTCACCATCAAAAGAGCTATTAATCTTTCTTTCTCTTGTCACAGGAAAGAGCTGGTGAGATTCGTCTGAAGAGTGTGTTGGTTTTCATCCATGGTGGCGGTTTTATTGTTGGTTCGTCTAATATGTATTTACCGGGAGATCTCATTACCAAGGTAATGGAATATATTAATTTTTGATGCATTTTACTTGTAGGATTTTGCCTGGTGTAACAATCTTGAGTGTTTCCTTTTATGTAAAGATTTACCAGACTCCATGACAGCACAGGTATATTAACCGCCACGTCAGGTCATTGTGATGACTCGGATACATCGCTTGAATGTAGGTCAAGCTGGCTCGACTGTCTTCATTTCTGAAGGAACCTTTTAGACAGATCTTATCACTGGATTACCTCATGACCAGATCAAAGTAATGTGACAGCCTGTTCTCAGGTGCACCGCTGGGGTTGGGGTGGGGGGACCCTTTGACAGTTGAGTCTTGATGATCCATCTTTCCAGCAGTGACCTTCACTGACACATACAATGTAACATCACAAAAAAGAAAGTCCAGATTACAATATGTTTCAACTATTTACAGTATATTCATTATGGAGCCTATATTAATGTTAAACAAAAGAATTAGTCGCATTGTGTGCATTGAACAAGTACCCGCCCCCCTTTTTTTACAATGTTTTGTGTTTCTAATTTTCTCATGTCCCTGTGATTGCCACGGGTATGAAAGTTTAGCTTTTATGTTCAATCTTATTAGACATTCCTGTGAATGCCACGGGTGTGAAAGTTTAGCTTTTATGCTCAATCTTATTAGACATCCCTGTGATTGCCACGGGTCTGATAGTTTAGCTTTTATGCTCAATCTTATTAGAACCCAGCTTTTCACAGACACTAAGAGCCCAGTGTCTGTTCCTTTCCTGTCGTCGCGTGTAAGCAGAAATTCTGTCTTTTAAGATGGGGACATTGTGAGAGAAAAAAGTATGGTGAACTGGAAAGTCATTTAAGCAAACTTTACCTGCAGAGAATGTACTGAATAACAGTATTTGTCCAAAGTTGTTTCCTACCATTTATACCCGAATCAGTCATATCTCCCTACACCCAACTCTTGTGGGTGCATGGACCCAAAGCTTTTTGGAAACTTTAATTGGCAACAAAATACAATAAAAATTTAGCATTCATATCGTGAGATCAGCAGAAGATCCAAAAACATGGAATCAATCTGTGAGATAGCGGTACAAACAATTGAAGAAGATTTATTCAAGACGATTTCTCCGTATAGGGTTTAGAAGCAACGGTTGCTCAGTGTCGTGTATTTTAACTTCACCAACAGACGCTCACAGAAATACTTTGGCTGTTCATCCTCACCATCAAAAGAGCTATTAATCTTTCTTTCTCTTGTCACAGGAAAGAGCTGGTGAGATTCGTCTGAAGAGTGTGTTGGTTTTCATCCATGGTGGCGGTTTTATTGTTGGTTCGTCTAATATGTATTTACCGGGAGATCTCATTACCAAGGTAATGGAATATATTAATTTTTGATGCATTTTACTTGTAGGATTTTGCCTGGTGTAACAATCTTGAGTGTTTCCTTTTATGTAAAGATTTACCAGACTCCATGACAGCACAGGTATATTAACCGCCACGTCAGGTCATTGTGATGACTCGGATACATCGCTTGAATGTAGGTCAAGCTGGCTCGACTGTCTTCATTTCTGAAGGAACCTTTTAGACAGATCTTATCACTGGATTACCTCATGACCAGATCAAAGTAATGTGACAGCCTGTTCTCAGGTGCACCGCTGGGGTTGGGGTGGGGGGACCCTTTGACAGTTGAGTCTTGATGATCCATCTTTCCAGCAGTGACCTTCACTGACACATACAATGTAACATCACAAAAAAGAAAGTCCAGATTACAATATGTTTCAACTATTTACAGTATATTCATTATGGAGCCTATATTAATGTTAAACAAAAGAATTAGTCGCATTGTGTGCTTTAAAAAAATTTTGAAACCATTTTCATAAAGATACTGATTTTGATAAATATAATCTTACGACAAGCTATACAAAAGTTTGTAGTGAAGTCTTGTTTATAATTTCTCTGTTCTAAATTCCAGGCAGATATTGTGGTCGTCACGATGAACTATAGATTTGGCTTCTTGGGATTCTTGCGTGGAAATTCTGATTCTCTGCCTGGAAACCAAGGATACTGGGACCAGGTGTTGGCTCTCCGCTGGGTCAAGGACAACATCCGGGCGTTTGGTGGTGACCCTGATGACGTCACACTTTCTGGCGAGTCGGCGGGATCCATGAGTGCTTCTGTTCTGAGTATCTCCCCTCTAGGAAAAGATCTTTTCAATAAAGTAAGAGAAGTTTCTATAGGAAAATGTAGTACGTGATGGATGGAAGATGAAGATAAAGCAAATTATCTCCATTAAATCAAGACAAAATTTCTACCCTTTTTCACACTAAATTATTTTTAAAATAGAAAAAACTTAAAAGGACACTTTGTTACTATAAGTAAACTTTATAATGTATGAAGTTTTTCACGTGTTAAGCCGGGATTCACTTATATGTGTGTATGTCTGTGTCTGTATGTGTGTATGTCTGTGTCTGTATGTGTGTATGTCTGTGTCTGTATGTGTGTATGTCTGTGTCTGTAGGTGTGTATGTCTGTGTCTGTATGTGTGTATGTCTGTGTCTGTATGTGTGTATGTCTATGTTTGATACGACTTGTTCTGCTTTGCACTTCCTTAATGTCTGTTATGCACTCCACTGTCTTCATGTTTTAGAGAGAGAGAGAGATGGAGAGAGAGAGAAAGAGAGAGAAAGAGAGAGAGAAAGAGAGAGAGAAACAGAAGGCTGGGAGAGAGTTACGGAGAGAAAGAAAGATGGGAGAGGGGAAGAAAGACGAGAGAGAGAGAGAGAGGAAGTAAGAGAGCGAGAAGAATAGGAAGCTCAAAAGAGAGAGGGGAAGAGAGAGAGAGAAGAGAGAGAGACAGATAGACAGACAATGACAAGAAAGAAGCGTAAAATAGAAAATAACAAGAGAATAACTGGTAACATAAACCTGTACTCCAGACAGACTAACAACAATTTGTGATGTGAACGCAGTGAGAGGAGATGATGTCAGACGTGACCACAAGTTGCTGCTGGGTAAGATGAGATTGAAACTGAGGAGAGTAAGAGAGGGCAACAGAAAAGCAATCTTCAACTCCCAACCTCTAAATAATGCAGCAATCAGAAGACAATTCATCCCATAACTCATATATAGATCCCAAGCTGATGCAGCAAATGAAACATTATATGGGCAGTACCTAACAATCAAAGAAATGTTTAATGACGCCAGTCAAAGCAATCTTGGAAACTGCGAAAGATACCTGAAAGACGGAACTTCGTAGAAGTAATAGAAGCTAACAGAGAAGAGGAAAGCTTTTAAAAGCAAAACATTAACAGCCAGGGACGAGGAGGAAGAGACTAAGAAGAGGAACACAGAAAAACACCGAGACCACGACAACGGTAAGAAGAGACACACTAGAGGAAGAAGATGAGAAGAGACAAGATATAGTCACACTAGAGGAAGAAGATAAGAAGAGACAAGATATAGTCACACTAAAGGAAGAAGATGAGAAGAGACAAGATATAGTCACACTAAAGGAAGAAGATAAGAAGAGACAAGATATAGACACACTAGAGGAAGAAGATGAGAAGAGACAAGATATAGTCACACTAAAGGAAGAAGTTGAGAAGAGACAAGATATAGTCACATTAGAGGAAGAAGGTGAGAAGAGACAAGATATAGTCACACTAGAGGAAGAAGGTAAGAAGAGACAAGATATAGTCACACTAGAGGAAGAAGGTAAGAAGAGACAAGATATAGTCACACTAAAGGAAGAAAATGAGAAGAGACAAGATATAGTCACACTAAAGGAAGAAGATGAGAAGAGACAAGATATAGTCACACTAGAGGAAGAAGATAAGAAGAGACAAGATATAGTCACACTAAAGGAAGAAGATGAGAAGAGACAAGATATAGTCACACTAAAGGAAGAAGATAAGAAGAGACAAGATATAGTCACACTAAAGGAAGAAGATAAGAAGAGACAAGATATAGTCACACTAAAGGAAGAAGATGAGAAGAGACAAGATATAGTCACACTAGAGGAAGAAGATAAGAAGAGACAAGATATAGTCACACTAAAGGAAGAAGATAAGAAGAGACAAGATATAGTCACACTAAAGGAAGAAGATGAGAAGAGACAAGATATAGTCACACTAAAGGAAGAAGATAAGAAGAGACAAGATATAGACACACTAGAGGAAGAAGATAGGAAGAAGCAAGATATAGTCACATTAGAGGAAGAAGATGAGAAGAGACAAGATATAGTCACACTAGAGGAAGAAGATAGGAAGAGGCAAGATATAGTCACATTAGAGGAAGAAGGTGAGAAGAGACAAGATATAGTCACACTAGAGGAAGAAGGTAAGAAGAGACAAGATATAGTCAGACTATTGAAAGAAGTCCAAGAAGCAGCCAACAAGGGAGACTAGGAAAGTATACTAAATTACCAAGACTCTGATCAGAGATTTTACCACCAAGCTTTACCATTGTCCAGAGCAAGCATCCGACCCCTCTTTGGAAAGAACAAGAACAACTTAACAGATGGGAAGAATACTTCGAGAAACACTCAACAGACCATACCCAGAACTATAAGCTGACATACTTCTGCCAGCCCTGCAACTCGAGATAAAGAAAGGTAGAATCACACGTCAGGAAACTGAGCCATCCAACAAATCAAAAGCAACAAGGCTCCATGAGAATATAGAATCACACCAGAATTATAGGATATGCTAAAGTCGGATACTGCCCTTAGTTCTAAGATCCTGTAAGACCTGTTTAACAAAGTCTGGGAAGAAAATAAGCTACCACCGACGTCATAGAAAAGAGGTATCTTTGTTAAAATTCTCGTAAAAAAACAACCTCACAAAATACGAGAACTGATGAGGGATCCACTTCCTATTGGTAACAACCAAAATCCTTTACAAAACATAAAAGGCAGCATGGACAAGATACTTAAGAGCAAGGAAAGGGAGATCACGTCCAGAACAAAATATTCCTCACGAGAACAGCCGAAATATGGAAAACCGAGAACAGATTGGGAGAGTTTGAAGGAAGATGTCTTAGGAAAGTTCTAATAATATACGAGGAAGAACGTGTGACAGACGAGAAAAATAAAGAAACGAGAACATTACTAAAGAGGTCAAAAGACGAAGATGGAAATGGCTGGGCCACATACTACGAATAGAAAGATCAAGACACCCCTATACCGCCTGGACTTGGACACCTCAAGGAAAATGAAAGATGGGCAGACCATTAAGAAGATGGAGGCGCACAATACAGGAAGAAGTAAAGGAAACGAGAAAGACATGATTTCAGGCATTACGGCTTGCTCAAGACAGGGTTGGTTGGGGGGACCTTTGTTGATGCCTTATCTTCACTGGAAGTACAGAGGACTGATGGTGATGACGATCTAATTGTACTTAAGTATGACATTTCTGGTAAAGACAGAAACTGGCTATCCCTAGAGGTTATAGCCAAAGGCAGCTGCCACACTTAAAGAAGTTGTAGACCCTTGCACGTCCTGCTAGGGTTCGGTGTTGTGTCTCCGGTTATTACCTTACTATCGTCTTTCTCTGATGTCTTCTCAAGTACTTGTTACATAAACTTTTCAGTCTAAACTTTTCAGTCTAAACTTTCCAGTCTAAACTTTACAGTCTAAACTTTACAGTCTAAACTTTACAGTCTAAACGTTCCTGCTTAGTGAGACTAAAATAGAGAGAACGAAATAGAGTACACGCTCAGAGAGTACTCGAATAAAGCACTGAGGATAATATTTTATTTAATAAGCACTTAATCATAGAAATGAAAGGGAACTTACCTGCTGTCTCTGCTAAATTGTATATATTCAGTTATCTCCCTTATTGGAGAAAGTGTCTTTGTATTACGAGAACTTTGATGTAAATTTTGTCTGTCCAGACATTTTTGTTTCACTCTTGTTTCTTCTGTCTGACGCAGGATTTTGTTTTCCCTCTTTCTCAGTTCATGTTTTTTGTGCCTGAGTGGCGTCGTACCTGGTTTGTCAAACCAGGTCAGTGGTTCAAGTCCGGATACAGACACTCCAGTTTTCCGTCTCTTTAAAAATGTCAGTTCAGAAACCTATTATATTTAAGAATGTTTCGCTCTAACATAATGCACCTCCAAATTTAAGAAAATAAATACAATGATCTAACAAATTATATTTCTAACGTAACAGACAGTCAGTCATTTGCATGTCCCTTGCGGAACTTTGCCTCCCTAACAGCTCTCCTGTATGCCTTTCTGTTGTGAGCAAGATACCCTGCTGCTGATGCGTCTATTTGCAGATCCTCAGCGATGTCTTGCAGCCATCTTCGCCTTGGTCTTCATCTCTTTCTTTTTCCCATCATGTGCCCTTCCAAGACTGTCGTCTCTAAATTCTTATGACCTTAAATATGTCTAAAATATTTCAGTTTTCTTCGTTTAATCTTCTTTACTAGCCAGTCTTCTTCAGTATTAAGTTCTTGTAGTATTTGACATATATTATTTTTTTGTGTCCATGATATTTGAAGACTATTCTGTAGCTTTACACTCAAAGGCATTTATGTGTTTCTCAGCTGTTTTGTTAACTGTCCAGGTCTCACAGGCATATGTTGCGATGGGAAAGATGTGTGCCCTTAAAAATCTTATTCTAACGTAATAAATGAATTAATAATTCATTATTTTAGTGTTTTCCTGAAATGTGTTTTAATTTCAGGCAATACACATGAGTGGCACCGCCTTTCTCTTCCCAAGCCCAGATCGTAGGTCAAATTCTCTCCTGGAGATAATATCTCAACAGGTTGGCTGCAGCGGGAACAAGGTTGCTGGACATGAAGAAGAAGTGGTCACATGTCTGAAGCAACAACCCGCTGAGAATTTGTATTTTAATTTCACACTCAGCAAATTTAATGAACTGACATCTTCAGGGGATGATATTTTACCCAGATCTATCTCCCAGCTGCTGGACGATCCTGAATATCTCTCCCAAGTTGGATTCTTCGATCGCTATTATGTTATCAGCATTACCAAAGATGACGGTTACCTGTTCGTTGACTCCATTTTCGGAGTGACAGACACATCTTCATTTGATTCAAGTGTTCACAATTTTTCTACTATTTTTCAAATGCCTGAAAACCTGGTTCGGTTAGTTCTAACCGAGTATGTGAAACTTTATGAAGGACTGGAGAATTCTGTTATCTCGGCTGCTCAAGATGGATCTTTTTACAGCCAAAGCTGCAAAGTTTTAGAGGTTTACCAGAAGAGACCAAACCAAGGGAAGACCACCAGAAATGCCTACTTCATGGCCTTTGATCACGAGCCTAGTTACCTCCCCAACAATTACATGATCCACGCCTTCGATCTTCCTTACCTGTTTGACACACATCCTCAACAAATCGCAGAGAACTTCTATTTCTTTCAAGTAGATCAAGATTTCCACGATGAAGACATACAGCTGAAATCTGACTTCATCGAACTGGTTTCACGTTTCATAAAGACAGGGTAAGATTTGATGACTTGCCTTGTGATTCTCTGATCGTTTCTTTTCATCATGTTGCTCACATATGCCCATATTCTTCTCATCATATTGCTCACATATTGCCCATCTTCTCATCACGTTGCTCACATATGCCCATCTTCTTCTCATCATATTGCTCACATATACCCATATTCTTCTCATCATATTGCTCACATGTACCCATCTTCTTCTCATCATATTGCTCACATATACCCATCTTCTTCTCATCATATTGCTCACATATACCCATCTTCTTCTCATCATGTTGCTCACATGCGCCCATCTTCTTTTTCTTGGTTACTGATAAGACTGTGTGCACCTGCTCATTTCTCTTATCTCTGCTTTAGTCTTGAATTATTTCCCTTGTACGTAGAGTCTTCTTCGAAGACATTATTGTTCTAATGTGTCAGATTTGCTCTCTGTTTTCTTTGCTTGTTTTCGCCTTTGACATGCATATTTACATATAACAGGCTGTTATATTAGAGCTGATGATATTAAGCTTTATTCTTGTGGTTATGAGTTTTGATTACCACATTTTCTCAAGATTCTTGAAGGCCAAAGCTGTCCTTGGTATTCTGGTTCTATCTCTCTGCCTCGTGCCTACTTCCTGATCTGTGTAACTTTCGACATATACAAAATGGTCTACTTCTTCTATTGCCGTTCCTTTTAAAATATACATTTTCCTCTGTAGCATCTTACAAACTCTTTCCACTTCTCACGGTATGTAGCTAGCTTCTGTATGCTGTCCCAGCTGTGTTGCACGTTGTCCATTTCTGTTTCTATTGTTCGTGGCCATGATGTCCTAGCTGTGTTGCAGGTTGTCTATCTCTGTTTCTATTGTCGTGGCCATGATGTCCTAGCTGTGTTGCAGGTTGTCTATCTCTGTTTCTACTGTTCGTGGCCATGATGTCCTAGCTATGTTGCAGGTTGTCCATCTCTGTTTCTATTGTTCGTGGCCAAGATGTCCTACCTATGTTGCAGGTTGTCCATTTCTGTTTCTACTGTTCGTGGCCATGCTGTCCCAGCTGTATTGTAGGTTTTCCATCTCTGTTTCTACTGTTCGTGGCCATGCTGTCCCATCTGTGTTGTAGGTTTTCCATCTCTGTTTCTACTGTTTGTGGCCATGCTGTCCCAGCTGTGTTGCAGGTTGTCCATCTCTGTTTCTACTGTTTGTGGCCATGCTGTCCCAGCTGTGCTGCAGGTTGTTTATCTCTGTTTCTACTGTTCGTGGCCATGCTGTCCCAGCTGTGCTGCAGGTTGTCCATCTCTGTTTCTACTGTTTTTGACCATGCTGTCCATGGTCAGCCTCTCACCTTTCTTTCAGGAGCTGATTCCATGACCGCTTTAGCAATAGTTCCAGGAGCACCCGAACTATCTTATTATCAGACATAAAGTCAAGTCACCTAACTAGTATAAATTATCAGACATAAAGTCAAGTCACCTATCTAGTATAAATTATCAGACATAAAGTCAAGTCACCTATCTAGTATAAATTAACAGACATAAGGTCAAGTCACTTACCTAGTATAAATTGTCAGACATAAAGTCAAGTCATCTATCTAGTATAAATTATCAGACATAAAGTCAAGTCACCTACCTAGTATAAATTATCAGACATAAAGTCAAGTCACCTACCTAGTATAAATTATCAGACAAAAGTCAAGTCACCTACCTAGTATAAATTATCAGACATAAAGTCAAGTCACCTACCTAGTATAAATTATCAGACATAAAGTCAAGTCACCCACCTAGTATAAATTATCAGACATAAAGTCAAGTCACCTACCTAGTATAAATTATCAGACATAAAGTCAAGTCACCTATCTAGTATAAATTATCAGACATAAGACCAATTCCTGGCCCTAGTATAAGTTATCAGCTGTATCTTAAACTGAGGAAAAATAAACTGTAATTTATATTCTATGAAATTAGAAATGGATTTCCCTATGCAGTAAAATACTGAATGTTTGTTCACTGAACTTGTATTTAACAGAAATCCGAGCTACAGCCTGGAAAAGAAAACAAATATTGTGTGGCCTCCCTTCGATACAGACAAGAAGAGTTATCTCAGCTTCTCGCTTTATCCCTCAGTTCGTGAAGACATCATGGCCAGCAGACGATATATCTGGGACACGTTGGTCCCAAAGTGGATACAAGAGTCCCAAGTACAGCAGGGGAAACAAGAGCTCTAGGATGTGTCTATAAGTTTTAATAAATATATATTTTGAATTATTACATATAATTAGTCACTAAGTAACTCGCAAATGCCTGTTACATGAACAAGACCGCCATGTGGGACTTTATCAACAATTTCGGTGCGTCCCTGAGAAAATTCTTTCTCCCAGTTATAGACCGCTTTACGTGATAAACACTTTTCAGCATAAACTATAATCATTTCCTTATGAATGTCCTCAAATGAATGTCCTTTAGCCCACAAAAAGCGCACCAAACTTCTCTGTTCTTCTTTGGTACACACTAACAGTTGAGTAGCCATTTTGTTATTGCTTTGCGCATGCGCACGTAACTCCCAGCGCCCCCTACATACAACTATTATAAAGTTGGATGATGGTACTATCTAAGGATATATTTACATACTACCTGATAGCTGCCTCAGATAAAACATTTCAATTTGCGAGTTACTTAATGACTTCCCCTCGTATACGTACAAGATCCGACAATTAAGTAATGAGACTAATTACATTAAAAAATAAAATTAAAAACAGTTGAAGATATAACCTATATTTTATTCAGAGTAAGCCCCTTGTGCATTGATACAGGGAGTGGCACGATCTAACAAACACTGGAACTACCTCTGCAGTTCTTCCGTTGGTATAGCCCTTAAACTCGATGTTACGGCCCTTTAGATGTCATCACTATCGTCAAAGAAGCGTCCTTTCAATGGGAACTTTACTTTGGGAATAGAAAATAATCGCAGCAAGAAAAATCTGGGGAAGAGGGTGGATGGTTGAGAACACACACTTGTTTTGGGGCCAAAAATTCCTGTACAACTACCGCCCGGTGAGCCGGTGCATTATCATGAAGAAGGAAAGAAATTGACAGGTATTGAATACTCGGATCGGACTCGGAGAATCCTTTTTAATAGGCGTTTAGAAGTACTTAAATAAACTTTGGCAGTGACAGTCTGTCCCTCTGGAATAAAAATTCTTTGTGAACAACTCCTTTGCAGTTGTAGAAGCACGCCAACATTGTCTTCACTTTCGACTGTTGAAGACGAAATCTTTTGCCTTTTAGTGATGATGATGACTTCCACTGAGCAATTTGGCGTTTAGTTGTGGGATCATAGTGAAAAATCCATGTTTCATCCTCTGCAACAATCATATTTAAGAAACACAATAATTGGTGTATAAGTATACAACTATACACTAAACACTGCAGTAAAGCTGTGATACTAGAATGTATAAAATTGGAAAAAAGTAGGAGCAGCTTTATTACTTAACGATTACAAAGTTGTGACGTTTCGGCGTGAGCCTTAATCATACAAAAACATACAGGACGAAGAAATAGGGAGAGGAGATAAAGTATAGATTTACATGAATACTGTAAAAAAAAAAAAAGTACTTAGCTGTAAATTGCAAGGTGTGGCTTGTCTGGCGGTGTGTGTCAGGAATGGATCTGGTAGGACGTGGAAATTGTTTAAATAGAGACCTGTGACATGTGGTCGGTGGGTTGTAACTGGGAGTGGTGGATGGGGAACCGGGGAGGGGAGAGAGAGTGACGCACTACTGGCCTAGCTAGGAGAATTTGAAACAGGTGATTGGGGAAGAGATGTTGCAGAGAAGAGGGGTTGCTGAGAAAATAGCGGGGTTGCAGAGTGATGCTGTGAGGAAGTTTGAAAAGTAAAAATGGGTGGATTTAGTGGAGAGGTACTATAATGATTGAAGAAGATGATGTTACGTGTAACTAAACAGCGAGTTTAACCCATGTGGTTCCAGCGTCCCATAATTTTGAATGCACCGGTTCTCAAGTGCCAGGCGGCTTGTGTCATCTGCGTGACATTGTTTAATGGCTGTTACCAGAAAATCAGATTTGCCTCTGTGGTTGGGGCCATTGAAATGATTTGGGACTGGTTTCGAAGCATGCTGGGTGATGTCGTATAGATGTTTTTGCATGCGGTCCCCTAATCTGAGGCCAGTCTCACCGATATATGTTATCCTGCATCTTTTGCACACGATGACATATATCACATTTCGGGACTCGCATGTGAATCCCTCATGAAGAGTGAGGATAGTTTTGGGAAAGGTGATTGTTTTCGTTTCCCAAACTACAGGGCAGGTAACGCAGCGGGGGCGGTTACATTTTCTGGTGCCAACATACGTAAGGCTCTGCTTCAAGTGGCTGTGGACGAGGATGTCCTTAAGGTTTGGCTCACGTTTGTATGCCAATAGGGGTGCTTCAGAGAAAATGTTACGAGTGTCGGAGTCGAGTTGGATTATCGGCAGATGACGATAAAGGATTTTCTTAACCATCTGACCGTGTGGGTGGAAAGGCAGTACTAACTTAACTCTGTCAGGCTTTTTCCTGAATACTTCTTTGCGGCTCACTAGTTGGATACGGTTGAAGGCTTTACGAAGGACCTTTTCTGGGTAGTGGCGATGACTGAAAAATTCTAATAACTTGTTGGACTGATCTAAAAAGTCCAAATTATCCTGACATATGCGGCGAAGACGGAGGAGTTGGGAATATGCGATGGAGTTCTTACAGGCTTCAGGATGGGAAGAGGTGTAAAGCAAATAGGTGTGACTATCGGTGGGCTTGTAAAATACAGAGGTGACAAGCCTGTTTGTGGCAATAGAAATTTTAATGTCTAAAAAATTAACAGACTTGTCAGAGATTTCATAAGTGAATTTTATGTTCTTATTGAGTGTATTGGCGAATTCAATAAATTTTTCAAGGTCTTCATGTGGCATACTTGTAATTCCAATGCCATCATCGATGTACCTTTTATAGAATTCTGGAAATCTGCCAGTGTAGGTTTCCCATAATTTGACTTCCAGAAAGCCCATAAATAGACATGCATAACTGGGACCCATTTTCGTTCCCATAGCAACACCACTGATTTGCTCGAAGTATTCGCCGTTGAATTCGAAAGAATTTTGGTTTAGTACTAGCTCTGTAAGTCTAATTATGGTGTCAGTGTTAGTTGTGGGGTGAGGGTCTTTGTCGAGAAAATGGCGGAGTGGTAAGAGTCCATCCTTATGTGGGATAGAAGTGTAAAGAGAGCAGACATCAAGGAGAAAGATGTGATAGGTGTGGTGTTGAGAGAGTGTGATTGTATCAAAAATTGTTAATGCGTGGTTGGTGTCTTTCAAAAAGGAGGGTAGTCTTTGTACAAGAGGCTGGAAAATGCTATCTAGAAAATCAGAAATGTGCTCAGTGGGGCATGAACACGCTGATACAATGGGGCGTCCAGGGTTACCTGGTTTGTGGATTTTAGGAAGAAGATAGAAAGTGGGTGTGCCTAAACAGCTGTCCTTAATGTGAAGAGAAATAGAAATAGCTTGGGGTGGGAGGCCACCTTCTGTGATTAGATCTTCAACCGTATCCAACTAGTGAGCCGCAAAGAAGTATTCAGGAAAAAGCCTGTTACTCCATCTGACAGAGTTAAGTTAGTACTGCCTTTCCACCCACACGGTCAGATGGTTAAGAAAATCCTTTATCGTCATCTGCCGATAATCCAACTCGACTCCGACACTCGTAACATTTTCTCTGAAGCACCCCTATTGGCATACAAACGTGAGCCAAACCTTAAGGACATCCTCGTCCACAGCCACTTGAAGCAGAGCCTTACGTATGTTGGCACCAGAAAATGTAACCGCCCCCGCTGCGTTACCTGCCCTGTAGTTTGGGAAACGAAAACAATCACCTTTCCCAAAACTATCCTCACTCTTCATGAGGGATTCACATGCGAGTCCCGAAATGTGATATATGTCATCGTGTGCAAAAGATGCAGGATAACATATATCGGTGAGACTGGCCTCAGATTAGGGGACCGCATGCAAAAACATCTATACGACATCACCCAGCATGCTTCGAAACCAGTCCCAAATCATTTCAATGGCCCCAACCACAGAGGCAAATCTGATTTTCTGGTAACAGCCATTAAACAATGTCACGCAGATGACACAAGCCGCCTGGCACTTGAGAACCGGTGCATTCAAAATTATGGGACGCTGGAACCACATGGGTTAAACTCGCTGTTTAGTTACACGTAACATCATCTTCTTCAATCATTATAGTACCTCTCCACTAAATCCACCCATTTTTACTTTTCAAACTTCCTCACAGCATCACTCTGCAACCCCGCTATTTTCTCAGCAACCCCTCTTCTCTGCAACATCTCTTCCCCAATCACCTGTTTCAAATTCTCCTAGCTAGGCCAGTAGTGCGTCACTCTCTCTCCCCTCCCCGGTTCCCCATCCACCACTCCCAGTTACAACCCACCGACCACATGTCACAGGTCTCTATTTAAACAATTTCCACGTCCTACCAGATCCATTCCTGACACACACCGCCAGACAAGCCACACCTTGCAATTTACAGCTAAGTACTTTTTTTTTTTTACAGTATTCATGTAAATCTATACTTTATCTCCTCTCCCTATTTCTTCGTCCTGTATGTTTTTGTATGATTAAGGCTCACGCCGAAACGTCACAACTTTGTAATCGTTAAGTAATAAAGCTGCTCCTACTTTTTTCCAATTTTATACATTCTCATATTTAAGAAATGTTTATTTCTGCTACATGTTTTGATGATGTCTTTTGCATACTCAACACGTTGATATTTTTGGTCATCAGACAACGCATGTGGTACAGACTGCCAAGCAACGATCTCCATGCTAGTAATACATTTTTAACAAACATGCAGCACATATTACAAATAAGGACAAACATCTTGATATTCTAACCCTCAAGAAGAGATTTCTTTTCAACAAGGCCAAGTTTAATTCATAAAATTCTGTCACATATTGCTCCACCCTGTCTGTGGTCGTTGTTCAAATCCAACCCAAAACACAGTCAACTCTTAAGCAATTGTATTCTCCCAAAACAAGGGCTTGATACATTAAAAAAAAGCTTCTCTTACTCAACTGCCCACCTTTGGAATACCCTACCAGTTCATGTAAAACTTATAAGTAATATTCTTTTTTATAACTTCAAACTTTGTCAACGTCTGTTTGATATGGGCTATATGCCCCCCTAAGTTTAAAGTATGGCTTGATAGTTGTAATTTTTGTATACTTATCTTATATCTTATATCCTTCTCGTGCCATTAAACGTCACGTAGGCCTCGCAAGGTAGTTCGCCAATTTATATAAATCTGTTAGTTTTGAAAGATTGCAAGAATGCAAGTTTATTTCATGTTGTTGCATAAATCAGAGTGTAGTGTGTACAGACATGAGATAAGTTTATTATTTATTTATGTAATCATTTAATTGTGTCTTCATGATTATTATGCTCATTAATAAATGCTGAATGACTGTGACTGAGTGAAAGCTGTACGATGAAGGGCAGAATGTTAGACGGGCCTGCGTGCCCAATTCTTAACTCTTTGAAACTAAAGTATGTTCGTTCGTCCGTCTCACCCTGTTCTCTACAACTAAAGTTTGTCTCAGATGTATTCTGTTGCTACTTCCGTCAGTTTGGACAGTCAGTTCAGTCACTCCCGTAGCGTACGACACTTTCTCCTTCCTTCTCTTCTCTTTTTTTCTTCTCTCTCACGTGACTAGCCCTCACGTCACATGACCCAACCGGACCTTGTCCGGTCCCGTACGGCCACGCACGTGATTCCTTGTCCGGTCCCGTACGGCCACAGACGTGAGTCATGAGAAGAGTCAGGGGCAAAATAAAACCAGAAATTGCTGAAGAACAGTGTGGCTTCATCGAAGAGCAGTGTGGCTTCATCGAAGAGCAGTGTGGCTTCGTGGAAGAGCAGTGTGGCTTCATCGAAGAGCAGTATGGCTTCGTCAAAGGAAAAGGTACAAGTAATGCCATATATATAATAAAAACATTGATGGAGAGATCACTAGAAGTAAAGGTGGACCTATACTTATTCTTCATAGACTACTGTAAAGCATTTGATAAAGTGAGATACACAGAAATTATAAGAATGCTGGAAGACATCAACATAGATGGGAAAGATCTGAAACTTATCAAAAACATATACTGGCATCAGTCAGCAGCAATGAAGACTGAGAACCAAATAGGAGCATTCCAAGACATAAAATTGGGAGTGAGACACGGATGTGTTCTATCTCCTGGCCTCTTCTCCTTGTACAGCGAAAACATAATGAGAAATATAGAGAACATGGTATCAGTTGGTGGGTACAACCTTAACAACTTAAGATATGCAGACAACACAGTTCTGATTGCTAAAAGTAAAGGGGAGCTACAGGCTGTTCTGGACGTCGTGGTTCGTGAAAGTAAAAATAAAGGTCTCAGCCTGAATAAAAAGAAGACTGAAGTAATGATCATCTCAGAGAAAAGAAACCACCAAAATGTAGCATTACCATCGATGGCACAAATCTGAAACAAGTTGATAGATTCAAGTACTTAGGAGCGATTATAACAGCTGATGGGAAATGTCATAACGAAATAAAAAGCAGACATGATCATGCCAAGTCAGCATCCCAGACAATGAGAAACATCTTGTGCAACAGATCCGTATCAATGGAAACAAGATTCCGAGTACTTAAATGTTACATTGAGTCGATTTTGTTTTATGATGTGAAGCATGGTCCACGAATAAGAGAATACAGCGAGAAATGGAGGCCATGGAAATGTTGTTCATAAGAAGGATGTTGAAGGTATTATGGACAGCCAAGAAAACCAATGACGAAGTTAAAAAGCAAATTACAGCAAAGATCAGAGGCAGACAAGCGAGATTTGTAGGACATTTTCTGAGAAGAGGAAAATTGGAACACATTGTGGCAGCTTGAAAAACTGAGGGAAGAAGAGACAGAGGAAGACAGAGAGAGAAGTTACTGGATGGGTTGTCAGTGTGGCTAGGAGGAAAGTCACCGATGAATCTCATAATCAAGTCTAAAGACGGGGAATTGTGGAGAGAAATGATCGCCTACGCCACGCGGCATGGCACTTGAATTGTGAGAGAGAGAGAGAGAGAGAGAGAGAGAGAGAGAAAACCTTAAGTGCCCAGGGCACAAGGGTTTTCCACAAATGCCTGTCCTTTGCCTTTTTTCTGCTCTTGCCCCGGTGAGCCCTCTATTGCTCAACATCCTTTCTGTTGTTCTTCTCCATGTCTCTTTGGTCTACCCTTACTTCTGTTCCCCTGTGGTGTCCATCTTAGTGCTATTTTTGGCAGTGTATCGCCAGTCATTGGGAGCACATGTCCCAACCATCGCCAGCGTCTTTCCTCAATAATTGTTGTGACTGGCTTCATCTGTATTTCTGCCAACAAGATGTTATTTCTTATGGTATGTGGTCAAAATATTCTTCTAATTCTTCTTAAATATTTAGTCTGGAAAGAATTCAACTTGTTTTCTATGGTTTTGGTGATTTTCCAGCATTCACTTCCATAGAGTAGTACACTTAGAACATTACTCTTGAATATCCTGATTTTTCTCTTCATGGTTAGTTTTTTTTTCAAAACAAACGCATAAATACTGATGATCCAATTTTAGCCATAACTTTGGTATTCTATAACTTTTTAAATTGAATGAATACCATTTTCAAATTGCACACAATAATATCGAAAGGTTTAAACGCTCACTTGACAGTTTCCTGCATCTGTGTGACGAGAATTTGTTAGTCCCAGGGGTTCTCAAGTTAGTATGGTGTGTGGCGTCGGCTTACATTGATCAGCGACTGGCATCTCCTGGGCATAGATGCGGTCAGATGTCTGATGTGTGGCTGTGGGATGGCTGCCCACTCTTCCTGGAGTGCCTGCCACAGATCACGACGATTGGCTGGAGAAACGTTTTGGCGACAAACACGTCTTTGCAGCTCATCCCATAGGTGATCGATCTGATTCATGTCTGGAGACAGGGATGGTCAGGGAAGGGTAAGTTGGCAGTCAGGAACTGTGTGGTGAACCGTGCAGAATGGGGTCTGGCATTGTCCTGTTGAAACACAGACCTTTGCAGCCAAAAATGGAAGGACATGGGGTCGAAGAATTTCATTGACGTATCGTTATGCATTCAAGCCTCCTTCAATCTGCACCAATGGACTTCTTCCGTTGAAACTGATCGGTCCCCATACCATTACACCTCCACCACCGTGCAGTGGAGCTTCGTCAACGCAATTTTGGGCAAAACGTTCATTTGGCCTACGGTAGACCCTTCACCGCATATCATGGCGGTGCAACAAAAAGGAAGATTCGTCACTAAACCAGACACGTCTACATTGATTGTCAGTTGTCCAGGGCCAATGCTGGTTGTCCCAAACAAGTCGATTTTGGCGATGGTGTCTCGTTAAGACAGGACCTCGGTGAGGTAGTCGTGCCACCAGTCAAGCTTCATGCAGTGTATTCCGGACAGTTTGATCAGACACACGCGGTCTTGCAAGCAATGACTGGGCACTTGAGGAAGCTGTTATAAACCTGTTTCTGAGGTGATGAACCAGAATAAAGCGATCGTCAGCTGTTGTTGTCATCCTGGGTCGTCCACTGCGGTGCCGGTCTTCAGCTGAGCCAGTGGCTTGGAAACAGTGCCAGAGTCGAATGATGGTACTCGGCTGCACGTTTAAATGCCTGATAACCTGACTTTGACTTTCGCCTGCTTGCAGACGACCAATAGCAATGTTTCGTAAATTTTGCGATAGACGTGCCATAATTGTCTGCTTAAAAATTAACTGAGTTTGTTTGTGTAACCTCATCCTTTTAAAGGGTTTCATTTGCGTGGGAAGTGTGTTGTTCTCACCACAAAAATCACGACTTTTCCATAGACGCAACGTGAGTTATGGTAAACAAAACGTGTGATTAGCAAGGGCAGCTACTGTGTTCTGACTATACATGAGAATACCAAAATTCACGCTAAATCATGGACCTGATATCTTGGTGACAATTTTTGGTTTGGTCTGGGACAAGCCGGAAAAAAATGTTTGTCATAACATTTTAAAAATGAAGTTTATATAAGCTATGCATTTCTCTCTCTCTCTCTCTCTCTCTCTCTTGGACAGTATATATAAGCTTTGTTCTGAAGAAAGTAGTTTCTCTTAATGATTTGAAGAAAGTAGTTTCTCTTAATGATTTGAAGAAAGTAGTTTCTCTTAATGATTTGAAGAAAGTAGTTTCTCTTAATGATTTGAAGAAAGTAGTTTCTCTTAATGATTTGAAGAAAGTAGTTTCTCTTAATGATTTGAAGAAAGTAATTTCTCTTAATGATTTCTTTCTGTACATTTCTATTGATAGCAAAGTCCATTTGCTCCTTCTTTCATGTTAGTAATTTATTTCTGTGTTATCATTTGATAATTGTGACATCAATATCCAGATTATCAACCAGACTGACATGTAGTTAAGTGGGCTGTGGGAGCGGAGTAGCAAACTGACCAACCTACTCGCGGGCTGAACTGTCACATCAAGATTTCATTCTGAAACAAGATTAAGTGAAACGGAGCAGCCCTTGCTTTTTTTTTAAAAAAAAGCTTTGAGTCCCTTCTGGGTGTATCCGTCCCGGATGAACATAAGTTCATATATACGGGAACGTTTCGGACTAATGTGGAGTGGATGAACTGTTGTAGTCACATAATGATAAAAGTGGATGAAATTGTGGAAGTGGTCATGATGATGATGATGATGATGATGATGATGATGAACTAGTAAAAAAAATACCCCAGACATTGTAGAAAACCCATAATCAAGCAACAGTAGAAGAACTAACAAATAACGCTAGGATCATTTTTGGCACAGAGAATTTTTTCACTGAACGACACACGCAATCTCTACTTTGCACTATCAAGTGAATATTCATGTGAATGTTATCCGTGGCCTCAGACTATCACGTGAATGTTCTCCATGACCTCAGACTATCATGTGAATGTTATCCGTGGCCTCAGACTATCACGTGAATGTTCTCCATGACCTCAGACTATCATGTGAATGTTATCCGTGGCCTCAGACTATCACGTGAATGTTCTACATGACCTCAGAATATCACATAAATGTTCTCCATGACCTCAGACTATCACGTAAATGTTCTCCATGACCTCAGACTATCACGTGAATGTTATCCGTGACCTTAGACCATCACGTGAATGTATAATAGATTTTTTTGTTTGGTGGTCTTGTTCTCTCTTTCTATCTGTACTGCTGATGTGTACAGTGTATTAATTGGGCTTTTCTTAGGCCGTATCGTATCGTAGTGATCACGTTACGCACGTGAATAACAGGTTAGACTTTCATCTTGATCTTCGAGAGTTGAGGTTACTGGACTAGTTACACACATAATTCCAGCTCTCACTCTCACCTGCTGGATTAGTTAAACGCTGTTCCAGACATATTTCTCATCCAGGTTCTTCAAAACCTCACGTTGACGACAACTGATACAGATAGTCAAGTAAATCTTGGGTAACGGTGACTTGGAACATTTATTGATGGAAGGGTGATAATGCTGATGAAAGTAACATTAAATCTTACTGCCGGCTGGTTATCCCTGCCATGTGGCCAGTCCATTCATACTTACAACTAAAATGTTCACATGGTCCACGAAGACATCACACAGCTCAAAAACGTCCACAAAGTTACACGTTCAAACCAAAACTGACTCCACGCACACAGCCTTGCCCCCACAATTTCCTGTCACGGGTTTTGCAGCCCACGTGACCTTCTCGAAGGATCTCAACAGGAGAAAATTGAAAAAGAAAAACCTATAATAATGCCCTTACTATGAAGCCAGCAGTTTTTACACGAATACTGCTATAAATGTTATCCATGACCCTGAACAAATAAATGACCTACAGATGAAACTTTCTCCTTGATTCATATGTGCCATCCTGGCGATGACAACGTACTGCTCATCTTTCTTGATATTTAATGTCCGTCCAGCGTGAGCCATGGATAAACAAATTTATGATTCAGAGTTCGTCGAAAGGGGCAGCTACGAGTAGGCCCACTGGGGGGGGGGGGGGGGGGGGTCCAGTCTGTGCATTCCTTCGGGGTCTCCAAAATTCCTCGTGGATGTGGAAAGATTCTTTTGACGATCAACATTTTGGTGTAAATCTTTCTCAGAAAATATCAAACATATTTTAAAATAAATCTTTGAACTTCCTTGTGACACTAGAAATTCTCAAACATTATTTTCTCACATATTTGGGACCGACACAGAATCTCGAATTTCCGAGTTGTCTCATTCAGTCAGAACTTTCTTTAGGCGAACGTTGTCAACCAGTCCCAAGTGTCCCTTTTGAGTGATGTACCAGAAATTGTATTACAAGAAACTATTGAATTATAAATCTGAACAATGCGAAGGGCTTTATGAAATGAGCTGTCATTGTATGTCAAGTCTCAGTTGATGTGAAGGCTGGACAGAATGCGTCTCACTGAAGGGAAGTCTTAGTTTCGTGAACAATCCTATCTGCTGTCACCGTGAGACTCGTGGATTGCGCTCGGGTTGTTCGCTACTCTCCGACAGCGGACTAGGCTGAGTACAGACATCCTGAACTTGGCGTTTAAGATGAAGAAGATGATGAAATTCATCCCTGAATTCAACAGGGCTAATAAGTTAAACATGTTGTAGAGGATTCTTGGAACACGTTTGTAGTAGTCGACTCCCATGCATACCACAGTCGGCGTCAGGCAAATGAAGTAGACACCGAAAACAGTCATGAAGAACTTGACACTTTTCAGATAAGAAGTGTCTTTTCTGCTAGAGACGGGGAAATTTTTGTTCCACGTTCTTGGGTTCGGGTGGCAGTCTTGTGTGGGATGTTGAAAAGGTTGAACTGAAATTCTTCTCATCCCATTCTTAGCGCAAGGCTGAGCCGTGTCGCTCAGAGAAGTTCCTGTAAGTGAAACGCTGAAGGATTCGTTCGTGTACCCGCTGGATGACGCACTAGAAGCTGACAGAATCAGGCGTCTTTGTCTGTGCGCCGCGTGCAGAATCTGCGTGTACATAACCAGGTCCACCACAACACAAGACCCGTAGAGACACGAAGTAGAGTAGAACAAATACCCCACTGGCATGGCTAACGTGATATCACACTTCGCGACTGTGGAAGCGTCGTTATGAATTAGCTGCGGGAGTAGAGCGTATAGGACCCCGAAAGTCCAGGTACAGGAAAGGATTATGTAAATAGCTCTCTGGTCCACATATTTCTGATACGTGTACGGCCAAATGATGTATATGTACCTGTCGGTGGCAATCAGCGACATGTGGAGAGATGAAATGACAGCCACGCCTAGATTAATACCTAGAACGAAGACACAAAAGTTCACGTTCTGGTCGTAATAATTCTTCCTGACGTACGGGACATAGAACGCAGATAACGGGACCAGGCCGAGGCCTACTATCAGGTCCGACACTGCCAGGGACATGACGTAGATGTTGGACAGCGTCTGCAGGCGCCGGGTTGTTCGGATGACGAAGATGGTCAGGCTGTTGACGATGATGATGAAGACTGACAGCGCCAGAGCGACTACCACCAGAGTAATGTCAAAACCTGAGACATCGTTTCCGGGAGCCTCATTGCTTCTGACGTTATCGCTGTCGTTCATGCTAGACATCTCGGGGCTGTTCTCCTTGTTGCTAAAAATACTCTGGATTCAGACTGTCTGCGCATGTCCACATTCTGTAAACTTCAGCAGTTTAGGAGTAGATCTAAAAGCAGAAAAAACTATCATTATATTACATAAATCTATATAAGAAAAGTATATTACATAATCTATAGAAGAAAAATATATTACATAAATCTATATAAGAAAAATATATTCCATAATCTATAGAAGAAAATATATTCCATAAATCTATATAATAGAAAATATATTACATAAATCTATATAAGAAAAGCATATTGCATAAATCTATATAAAAATATGTTACATAGATCTATATAATAGAAAATATATTACATAAACCTATACAAGAAAAGTATATTGCATAAATCTATATAAGCAAAGTATATTGCATAAATCTGTATAAAAATATATTACATAAATCTATATAAGTGATATATTACATAATCTATATAAGAAAAATATATTGCATAAATCTATATAAGAAAAGCTACGTCAGGGTTGGCGAACCATACCTGACCAAGACCCTGTCCCACCTCTCCGTTGGTACCACTCATAAATAACTTCCTGACTTATGGCGTAGGGATCACTACGGTCGCTGTGGTGGTGGAGCCTGCTGATGAAGCATTACAGATTTTCTGCTTTTTTAGTTCCACTCAGGGGTTGAAAAAATAGTCAGCAACCACAACCCACTCCGGATCCGACACGCTGTGTCCCAACATCTTCATCACATCGGCTGCGAAGAACACCAGCTCGCAGTTCCAGAGAGATAGAAGAAGAAGAAGATGATGATGATGATGATGATGATGATGAAATAATTCTGTATAAGACATTGCTTTGAAGACCTCTTCTTTCGTTTTTCTGTCTGTCGAGCGAGTTTTGCTGCATCTTTCTCCAAAATCACATCCTCTGTTGCTTCCAGTTTCTTTGTAAGCTTTTTGTTGTCTGTCCAAGTTTCACAACAGTGCGGCAGTTCTGACTCTATATAGCACTGTAATACTCATTTTCTTATTTGTTAGTAGCTCCTTCATGTCGTTAAGAACTGCCTTTGCCTTACCTTTTCGTGATTTTATTTCATTTGTACATTTTCCATCAGCTGTTACTGTTATTCTAAAGTAATTGAATTTATTTACTTGTGTCATTTTTGAAAGGGTGATGGACTTTGACATTTATATTCTTTTTATATTACTTTTGTTTCTATCTTGTTGCTCTTTAGCTCTATGCCTCCTTTACTATTCTGTTTCGTAATCTTGTTCACAAGTTTTCAACGTTGATTTCACTTTCTGCTGCTAGCATAGCATCACCTGCCTGCCTCTTGTTACTGATATTATGGCCTCCCGTTTTAACTCTTTTCACATTTTTTAATCCTTGCCATGATGTTCTGTATCAAGTTTGTCTGGCCTTCGTGCCATATCTTCATGGACTGTGTCAAAAGATTTCGTGTAATCGATAAAGCACAAGTGTAAATCTCTGTTTACATCTGGAGATCGCTCTATTATAGTTCTTAATATAAAAATCGAGTTATTTTTTGTGCAAGAAAAATAGATAATCTATATAATAGAAAATATATTACATAAATCTATATAAGAAAAGCATATTGCATAAATCTATATAAAAATATGTTACATAGATCTATATAATAGAAAATATATTACATAAACCTATACAAGAAAAGTATATTGCATAAATCTATATAAGCAAAGTATATTGCATAAATCTGTATAAAAATATATTACATAAATCTATATAAGTGATATATTACATAATCTATATAAGAAAAATATATTGCATAAATCTATATAAGAAAAGCTACGTCAGGGTTGGCGAACCATACCTGACCAAGACCCTGTCCCACCTCTCCGTTGGTACCACTCATAAATAACTTCCTGACTTATGGCGTAGGGATCACTACGGTCGCTGTGGTGGTGGAGCCTGCTGATGAAGCATTACAGATTTTCTGCTTTTTTAGTTCCACTCAGGGGTTGAAAAAATAGTCAGCAACCACAACCCACTCCGGATCCGACACGCTGTGTCCCAACATCTTCATCACATCGGCTGCGAAGAACACCAGCTCGCAGTTCCAGAGAGATAGAAGAAGAAGAAGATGATGATGATGATGATGATGATGATGAAATAATTCTGTATAAGACATTGCTTTGAAGACCTCTTCTTTCGTTTTTCTGTCTGTCGAGCGAGTTTTGCTGCATCTTTCTCCAAAATCACATCCTCTGTTGCTTCCAGTTTCTTTGTAAGCTTTTTGTTGTCTGTCCAAGTTTCACAACAGTGCGGCAGTTCTGACTCTATATAGCACTGTAATACTCATTTTCTTATTTGTTAGTAGCTCCTTCATGTCGTTAAGAACTGCCTTTGCCTTACCTTTTCGTGATTTTATTTCATTTGTACATTTTCCATCAGCTGTTACTGTTATTCTAAAGTAATTGAATTTATTTACTTGTGTCATTTTTGAAAGGGTGATGGACTTTGACATTTATATTCTTTTTATATTACTTTTGTTTCTATCTTGTTGCTCTTTAGCTCTATGCCTCCTTTACTATTCTGTTTCGTAATCTTGTTCACAAGTTTTCAACGTTGATTTCACTTTCTGCTGCTAGCATAGCATCACCTGCCTGCCTCTTGTTACTGATATTATGGCCTCCCGTTTTAACTCTTTTCACATTTTTTAATCCTTGCCATGATGTTCTGTATAAAGTTTGTCTAGCCTTCGTGCCATATCTTCATGGACTGTGTCAAAAGATTTCGTGTAATCGATAAAGCACAAGTGTAAATCTCTGTTTACATCTGGAGATCGCTCTATTATAGTTCTTAATATAAAAATCGAGTTATTTTTTGTGCAAGAAAAATAGATAAATCTATATAATAAATTATATGTGAAAAAGTGTATTAGTTAAGTCTGCATAAAAGTAGTATATTATATATACATATATAAATAAATTTAATATAATATAGAATAATATATATGTATATATATAAGATATGTATATTAGAAAAACTCTATATAAGAAAAGTATATTAGATACAATTTTAGCTTTGAAAAGTATATTACATACATCTGCACTGAATACATAGGAAAAGTCTATTAGATAAGTCTATAAAGGTATGAAAACGTATATTAGGTAAGTTTATATAAGAAAAATTACATTTTATATATATATAAGATATGTGCATTAGATAAATCTGCATAACAAAAGTATATTACATAATATATTATACCTTTTTATATAGTGGCAGTAGACAAACTAGTACATGAAATACTAACATGACAAATATAACAACTGACAAGCGACAGAAATATAACAGTAAAGATGTAAAAATATGAGCTCTAGGTGAAGATATGTAACTTAAAATTGTTATACTGTGTCTTACATACTTCAGATATTGGCAAAGATAAATATATATCGTGTGTGTTTCTATTCATAGTTTCGGTGGCATTTCCAGTTTTGTGGTACTCTTATCTCGGTATATACGGTAATAAGTGCTTTCATTGGGAGTGGTCTCCCCGTGAATAATTTATAACTATTTTTAGAACGTAAGATGGAAGTAAAACTATCGGCCCCAAATAAACTGAATTACAGGACCTACTAAACCAGTCTTGTTAGAACTTGTATTCAACAAGGAAGGGCAGCTTTTTTTGTTGAAAGTTCTATAGAACTTAAAATTCTACATCTGTAAGGAGCGATTTAGTTTCGTTGAAAGGAGGAGGTCTTGCGCACAGAAAATTGTGAGAGCTCTTATGGTTCCCGGCTGAATGGTTACTGCGCTATCCTGTGATACCAAGGAGGTGTCTAGTCCTACTGGAGTCCAGGTTTCTATTCTGTCAATCACTTCCTGTTTTTCTTTTCCCCACGATTAAAGTCCTTTGTTGAAAGTTGTTAACACTGTTTTCTTTGCTCACTCACACTCCAACATACACGCTCATGCGTGTTAGTAAAGCGATACATCAAAGCTTTGCTCGTTTTCACCTGAGACTTGCGTACCTGCCCAGCACGTCCTTGAGCAACTGGTTTCTCTCTGTGATCTAGTCACTTCTGTCCTTGGTAACTGGTTTCTCTCTATGATCTAGTCACTTCTGTCCTTGGTAACTGGTTTCTCTCTGTGATCTAGTCACTTCTGTCCTTGGTAACTGGTTTCTCTCTGTGATCTAGTCACTTCTGTCCCTGGTAACTGGTTTCTCTCTGTGATCTAGTCACTTCTGTCCTTGGTAACTGGTTTCTCTCTGTGATCTAGTCACTTCTGACCCTGGCAGCTGGCTCACTCTCTGTGATCTAGTCACTTCTGACCCTGGCAGCTGGCTCACTCTCTGTGATCTAGTCACTTCTGACCCTGGCAGCTGGCTCACTCTCTGTGATCTAGTCACTTCTGACCCTGGCAGCTGGCTCACTCTCTGTGATCTAGTCACTTCTGACCCTGGCAGCTGGCTCACTCTCTGTGATCTAGTCACTTCTGACCCTGGCAGCTGGCTCACTCTCTGTGATCTAGTCACTTCTGACCCTGGCAGCTGGCTCACTCTCTGTGATCTAGTCACTTCTGACCTGGCAGCTGGCTCACTCTCTGTGATCTAGTCACTTCTGTCCCTGGCAGCTGGCTCACTCTCTGTGATCTAGTCACTTCTGACCCTGGCAGCTGGCTCACTCTCTGTGATCTAGTCACTTCTGACCCTGGCAGCTGGTTCACTCTCTGTGATCTAGTCACTTCTGACCCTGGCAGCTGGTTCACTCTCTGTGATCTAGTCACTTCTGACCCTGGCAGCTGGCTCACTCTCTGTGATCTAGTCACTTCTGACCCTGGCAGCTGGTTCACTCTCTGTGATCTAGTCACTTCTGTCCCTGGCAGCTGGTTCACTCTCTGTGATCTAGTCACTTCTGTCCCTGGCAGCTGGTTCACTCTCTGTGATCTAGTCACTTCTGACCCTGGCAGCTGGCTCACTCTCTGTGATCTAGTCACTTCTGACCCTGGCAGCTGGCTCACTCTCTGTGATGACACAGAAACACCAAACCAGCGTTCAGTCTGTCAGATGACGGACATGAGAATAAAGATGTTGAAGGCTAAAGTAAAGTTACTGATGAAGGTAAGAGCAAAGTTACTGATGAAGGTAAGAGTAAAGTTACTGATGAAGGCAAGAGTAAACTTACTGATGAAGGTAAGAGTAAAGTTACTGATGAAGGTAAGAGTAAAGTTACTGATGAAGGTAAGAGAAAAGTTACTGATGAAGGTAAGAGTAAAGTTACTGATGAAGGTAAGAGCAAAGTTACTGATGAAGGTAAGAGCAAAGTTACTGACGAAGGTAAGATTAAAGTTACTGAGGAAGGTAAGATTAAAGTTACTGACGAAGGTAAGAGTAAAGTTACTGAGGAAGGTAAGAGTAAAGTTACTGATGAAGGTAAGAGTAAAGTTACTGATGAAGGTAAGAGTAAAGTTACTGATGAAGGTAAGAGTAAAGTTACTGATGAAGGTAAGAGTAAAGTTACTGATGAAGGTAAGAGTAAAGTTACTGATGAAGGTAAGAGTAAAGTTACTGATGAAGGTAAGAGCAAAGTTACTGATGAAGGTAAGAGTAAAGTTACTGACGAAGGTAAGAGCAAAGTTACTGATGAAGGTAAGAGCAAAGTTACTGACGAAGGTAAGATTAAAGTTACTGAGGAAGGTAAGATTAAAGTTACTGACGAAGGTAAGAGTAAAGTTACTGAGGAAGGTAAGAATAAAGTTACTGACGAAGGTAAGAGTAAAGTTACTGATGAAGGTAAGAGTAAAGTTACTGATGAAGGTAAGAGTAAAGTTACTGATGAAGGCAAGAGTAAAGTTACTGACGAAGGTAAGAGTAAAGTTACTGAGGGAGGTAAGAGTAAAGTTACTGAGGAAGGTAAGAGTAAAGTTACTGACGAAGGTAAGAGTAAAGTTACTGACAAAGATTTGAAACTTTAACTTCGCTGTATGACTAATATAAAATGTTGAATGAAATAACAGATTTTTTATCGCTTTAAAATTGTAATTTTTAAACAAAAGAAAGAAAGAGAAAAGCCAAAAGGAAAGACGGAAACAAGGACAGAAAATGATGGGAAAAAAAGAAAGGAAGGAAGAATAGAAAAAAGGACACGAAAAAGGTCACTCACTCACTCACTCACTCACTCTCTCTCTCTCTCTCACACACACACACACACACAAGGAATGTAAAATAGAGTAAAGAACCGAGGAAGAAGTAGACGCTTAACTTGAGGGAAGAAAAGACGAATGGAGACATTTTGAAGGGAGAATAAGAAAGAATAAAAAGCGTGAAGAAACCAGAGGAAAAAAAAAGAGATCAATGAAAAGAAGAGAAAAATAAAGGAAATGTAAGAGAAAGTAATAAAAGGGTTCGAAAGAAAAGGGTTGAATGAACGAGAGGGCTGAGAGAAACATAAAAAAATTCACACACGAAGAAGGAAAGAATCAAAACAAATGTACCGGCAAAGAAAAGAAAGAAGTAATAAAACCAAAGCAAGAGGAAAGACCTTTTACACCAAAACATTCACATGTATATTCACATTTTTAAAAAAACCTCTAAAAACACACAATTAAAACTTTGCCTCAAAGTGTAGACCATTCCATTTTTCAATAAACATTGTGACACGTTAACATCCGCTATTGTGAAGCTTATGTACAGGAAGATTCCACAGTGACGTTTTAAAAAAAGTGAATTTATTCTGTTTCAGTGCTTTTTCAGCTGTTTTCACCCTTTATACTGCCAATATTCGATAAAACTTTCAGGAAGGAAAATACAGATCCATGAGGGACTACTTCGGGAAAAGTTCTTCAGCGACGTGTCACAAGCTTGTGTTGTAGAACTAAAGTTATCTTCAGCTCAAGGATCGGGAAAGGGGAAATAAACCAACCATGACTAAGTCAGGTGAAGGCAAATCTTGATAAAGATGACAGTTTACTGACCGCGGCTGAGAATACAATATCCAGGAAAGAAATAGCAGTATTGCTTGAAGTGGCGGATTATTCATTAGCCCCAGTTAAGCCTATGGGGCCGGAAGAGTAGTGGGCCCTCGGTCAAGAATTGTTTTCTTAAAACTTTACAAACACAGATTAATACTTTATGAATTCCATACCAAGAGATACACAGTACATGTAGAACAGAAGGAGCATGGGGCCCTTATTATGTTTAGTCTAGGGATCTGGATGGTGGCCCATCTGCCGCTGATTATATGTGAATAATCCCACATGCATGTTTCTGTACAAGTACTTTAGCCCATGTCACTGAGACATACACGTATAAGTGGTACAGTGTTAGTATTCTGACATATAAGTGGTACAGTGTTAGTATTATGGCATATAAGTGGTACAGTGTTAGTATTCTGACTATAACTGGTACAGTGTTAGTATTCTGACATATAAGTTGTACAGTGTTAGTATTCTGACATATAAGTGGTACAGTGTTAGTATTCTGACATATAAGTGGTACAGTGTTAGTATTCTGACATATAAGTTATAAATTGTTAGTATTCTGACATATAAGTTATAAATTGTTAGTATTCTGACATATAAGTTATAAATTGTTAGTATTCTGACATATAAGTTATAAATTGTTAGTATTCTGACAGATAAGTTATAAATTGTTAGTATTCTGACATATAAGTGATACAGTGTTAGTATTCTGACATATAAGTGGTACAGTGTTCCAGCACCTGGCCCGCCAGGAAGGCACACCCACCTGTAGACGCAGAGATTACCTGGCTATATTTTAATAAACAGTCCAAACCAGAAACAGGTATTCCTTTGCCTTGTGGTCTAGTCTCTTTGTACCAGCGGTTTCCAGCTTTCTTTCAAGCAGGAAGTACGGCCCGTGCCCCATGAAATGATTAGAAGAAGATGACGTCACTTTGTGCCACTAATCAGAAAAAAAAATGATGCATAATATCACTTCCTAAATTATCCAACGTTTCTCGAGATATTATGTAATGTCCCAAATATTAAGAAAATAAATGTATGTAACAACATAACATTTCCAGGAAGAGTAACGAGTGTAGTGTTGTTTAAGTTAAAAAAATTTTGTTTACCCTTGAAAAAAAGAGTTCCCTAAAGTTGTGTAACTTTGTGAGATTTTTTTAAATTTCATTTTATTACTTTTTCTCATTTCTTTTTCTTTTTATTACACTTTTCTTTATACCTTCTTGAGACCTCACCTCAGGTCCCCGAGAGGACAATACCCTCCCCCAGAGACCATATTTCATACCTCCGAGACCTTACCTCATACACCCGCTACTCTACCTCATATCTCATTTGACTCTGAATCATACACCCACGACCCTACCTCATATCTCATTCGACTCTGTATCATACCTCCCACGTCCCTACCTCATATCTCATTCGACTCTGTATCATACCTCCCACGACCCTACCTCATATCTCATTCGACTCTGTATCATACCTCCCACGACCCTACCTCATATCTCATTCGACTCTGCATCATAACCCCCACGACCCTGCCTCATATCTCATTATATACAGTTTGTATCATACCCCCGCGACCCTACCTGCTTACCCCGCCCCCCTCCCCCACGACCCTAACTTGGATCCTACACCTGACCTGGACAAACCAAGGGAAGATAATCCTACCTAAGCCAAACGAAAGGCAAAGATACACCAACATTTTTCTTTCATTTTCTTGCCAGACCATGCTCCGTCAGTTTACGGCAGCCATCTCGGCGGGCTGACCAAGTGGCATGAAACAAGAACCATGATGGCCAACGTGGTCCGGTTGGGCATATAATGAACGAACATCAGTGCACATGATGATGATGTTGTCAGTGTCATCGCTGTCCAGCTTTCATTCCCCGGCTCTAAGAACTGCTGGGACCATACTTTTACTTGATGGCCAGCAAGACTGTAATCATGAGGGAGATGTACACTACCCACTTAGCTACTCAGTCTTCTTGGTATGGTATCTCTCTCTCTCTCTCTCTGAACCTTAAGTGCCCAGGGCACATGGGGCTTCCGCAAGGGTTTTCCACAAATGCCTGTCCTTCGCCTTTTTTTCTGCTCTTGCCCAGGTGAGCCCTCTATTACTCAACATCCTTTCTGTTGTTCTTCTCTATGTCTCTTTTGGTCTACCCTTACTTCTGCTCCCCTGTGGTGTCCATCTTAGTGCTATTTATGGTAGTGAGTTGTCAGTCATTCGGAGCACATGTCCCAACCATCGCCAGCGTCTTTTCTCAATAATTGTTGTCAGTGGTTTCATCTGCATTTCTGCTAATAAGATGTTATTTCTTATGGTGTTTGGCCAAAATATTTTTCTAATTCTTCGTAAACATTTAGTCTGGAAAGAATTCAACTTGTTTTCTATGGTTTTGGTGATTTTCCAGCATTCACTTCCATAGAGTAGTACACTTAGAACATTACTCTTAAATATCCTGATTTTCGTATTTATGCTTAGTTTTTTTTTATTTCCATATAGTCTGCAGCATTGCAAAAGCCTGGTTTGCTCTAGTAAGTCTGCTGTATTAAAAACTACTTTGGTATGGTATATATTGGGGTTATTTGTGACAAGATATACCCATAGAGCCAGTGAACTTTCCAAGTTTGCGATCACTAAAGAAAGAACTAAGAAACACTAGGGAGAGTATGTTTCTAAACGTGATAGGGACAGTTTGTTTCTAAACGTGATAGGGACAGTTTGTTTCTAAACGTGCTAGGGACAGTTTGTTTCTAAACGTGATAGGGACAGTTTGTTTCTAAACGTGCTAAGGATAGTTTGTTTCTAAACGTGCTAGGGACAGTTTGTTTCTAAACGTGCTAGGGACAGTTTGTTTCTAAACGTGCTAGGGATAGTTTGTTTCTAAACGTGCTAGGGACAGTTTGTTTCTAAACGTGCTAGGGGCAGTTTGTTTCTAAATGTAACCCATATTTTGGTTGTAGCTTCCTGTAATGACAAAATTCATTTTTAACTCCTTCTTCTTCTTCTTCTACTTTCTCCTCCCTCACAAGGACGGTGGCTGTGCTGCAGTTACGCGCCTGTTGGCCCAACACATCCGACTTCGGCTTGACGCATTTTTAGGACCTGGTTAGTCTTCCCACTGCTGTCCCTATTCACTTGGTCAGACTGCTGTCTGTTTCCGGGGGGGGGGGTGGAGGGGGGAGGACACTCCCTAGATGTAGAATAGGGTCTTGGCCGGCTGTGGTTCGACAACTCTGAGGCAGACAGTCAGCTATTGCCCACTGACAGCTATCTCATGCAGCTCTAGCGCGTCTTCGCGACTCTCAGTTTTAACAAAACTGCTTTGACCTGCCAGGTTGAAAGCACAATTTTGTGAGACAGGATTAAGCAAGTTAACTTGTTCTCTTATTCAAGCTCAGCATAAAACGTTACAGAGCTTTATCTGTTACCTGCCAGGTGTTCGTTTTTTTAATGTTACTCACTTGTCTATAAAACGATGTAGAAGAGTGAGTCTTTTTATTCACATGTATACAGCGTGTTTCTGAAAAGTGGTTTATATTTCTAACATATCAATAAAACGTTACTGAAAAGTGGTTTATATTTCTAACATATCAGTGATACTGAAAAGTGGTTTATATTTCTTACATATCAATAAAACGTTACTGAAAAGTGGTTTATATTTCTAACAGATCAATAAAACGTTACTGAAAGTGGTTTATATTTCTCACATGTCGATTGAATGTTATGGAAAGTGGTTTATATTTCTCACATATCAATAAAACGTTGCTGAAAAGTGGTTTATATTTCACACATATCAATTAAACGGTCTGAAAAGTGGTTTATATTTCTCACATGTCGATTAAACGTTCTGAAAAGTGGTTTATATTTCTCACTTATTAATAAAATGTTACTGAAAAGTGGTTTATATTTCTCACTTATTAATAAAATGTTACTGAAAAGTGGTTTATATTTCTCACTTATCAACAAAATGTTACTGAAAAACGGTTTATATTTCTCACTTATTAATAAAATGTTACTGAAAAGTGGTTTATATTTCTCACTTATTAATAAAATGTTACTGAAAAGTGGTTTATATTTCTCACTTATTAATAAAATGTTACTGAAAAGTGGTTTATATTTCTCACTTATTAATAAAATGTTACTGAAAAGTGGTTTATATTTCTCACTTATCAACACAATGTTACTGAAAAATGGTTTATATTTCTCACAGTCCTGTCAAATTTTACTGAAAATATAATCTTACACCATTTATACTTCTACCTGGTTTTACATTTTTAACCCATTTTTATCCGGCAAAAATACACGTAGTTACGGCTTTAGTCACAACTTCCTTCCCTGTTTTCTTTCACTTAAGGGATCTTTTTCACTTCCTGTCCTGGTAGACTTCTAGGTGAGTTTAATGCAGAAACTAAATTTCAGCTTTTTTAAAATGTTTGGGTTTTTTTTCCTCACCTTTTATTTCTAACAAAGTTCACTTTAAACTGCACCACTTGCTGCAGAAAACAACGCTGCAGAATTAGACGGTCACAAACTGGCCATCAAAGAAATATTTACTTTACAATTTTCTAACAAACTTTAATCTTATGCTAGTTTGTTGTTGTTGTTGTTGTTGTTTCTGCTGCTTCTGTTGTTGTTTATAATGAATGAAAGTGTACAGACATATTTGTAGTTGATGTTTTAATAAAGTAAAGCTATCTTCGCCTCTGATTTCCACTTGAATTAAATTGTTTCCCGCAAAATATTTTCAGCTCTATGAATTAAGTTTTTCATGAACATTTTTCCATTAATATTTTCATTTTGAACTGAACTTATGTGATCACATACAACATTTTAAAAAATTGCGTTCATGAGCCTACCTGAAATACAACATTAGAACAACTACACTAACAACTCAGAATCACATATAAATTGAAAACAACTAATACTGGTACGTCACATACAACATTAAAAACAACTTATATTGATGGCCCTACGTCATTAAAAATTGTTTGGTTTGTTTTTCAATTATATTGAAAAAACAAAGCGCGAACAAATCGTAACTGTCTTCTTCTGTTTCAACACAATCTGTAGCATTTCTTTTTCTTTAAAACATTTTTTTCTTGTCAACATCGTCAGATTCAGAAATGTAAGAAAATCGACATGAACAGAAGTAAACACTTTTTCTGAAACACTTAGTGCCTTATTTAGGCGTAAGCTAGGCGTAGCTACAGATTATTGCCTCACATATCTTCAGCTACAGCTTTTCTATAAGGAGGCCCCAAGCTTTATATAGCTCTTCTAAATGTATATCCGGCACTGCAGCTAAGGGCCCCACCAAGTCTAAATCCGGTACTGCAGTTTAAGGCCTCACCAAATCTAAACCCAGTACTGTAGCTAATGGCTCCACCAAGTCTAAATCCGGTACTGCAGTTTATGGCCTCACCAAGTCTAAATCCGGCACTATAGTTTAAGGCCTCACCAAGTCTAAATCCGACACTGCAGCTAAGGGGCTCGTCAAGTCTAAATCCGGTACTGCAGCTTAGGGCCTCACCGAGTCTAAATCCGGCACTATAGTTTAGGGCCTCACCAAGTCTAAATCTATCACTACAACTAAGGGCCTCACCAAGTCTAAATCCATCACTACAGCTAAGGGCCTCATCAAGTCTAAATCCATCACTACAGCTAAAGGCCTCATCAAATCTAAATCCATCACTACAGCTAAAGGCCTCATCAAGTCTAAATCCATCACTACAGCTAAGGGCCTCATCAAGTCTAAATCCATCACTACAGCTAAGGGCCTCATCAAGTCTAAATCCATCACTACAGCTAAGGCCCCTACCAAGTATTTATCCAGCACTGACTACATCGTAATTTCACTCTGGACTGAATCGAATACTGAACACTTTCAGCGACTCATAGCGGTACATTCAGCACAGCAATGGCTACTTTCACAACATGATACGAGGGGTGATTGATAAGTTCTTGGCATAAGGTACAACAGATTATTTGTAGATAACGTTTTGGGGTTATTTCTCAACATGGTTCCCTTACAAGTTTACTCACTTAGTCTAGTGATCGATCCTGGAACTTACGGATCCCTTCTTTGTAAAAGTCAGCATCTTGTGTCAGTAGAAAGTGGTCTACAGCATGAATAATGTCATCATCTGAAGCAAATTTGCGACCACTGAGCTCCTTTTTTAGTTTGGTAAACAGGTAATGGTCCGAAGGGGCCAAATCTGGGGAATAAGGAGAATTATTCGTTCAAGAAGCTGGAAGCTGCATTCATCAATGGCAGCCAATGCCACCGCCAACTTGTGAAACGGAGCATTGTCTTGCTGAAAGATGACTCCTCTCTCAATTTCCCTCGTCGCTTTTCCTTCAGTTTGACCCGCAGTTGCTTCACAAGATTAGAGTAATAGGCCCTATTGACCGTTCTGCCCTTTTGGAAGATATTCTACCAATTGCAAACCTTCTGAATCCCAAAAGATGGAAGCCATCACTTTGCCTGCAGACAGAACCACCCTTGCTTTATTTGGAGGTGGGGATCCAGGATTTTTCCACTGATTTGACTGTTCTTTGGTTTCTGGTTGAAAATGATGAACCCAAGTCTCATCCATAGTCACAAATTGCTGAAGAAACTTTTCAGGATCTGCAGAAAAATGGCCAAGACTGTCTCTTGACATGTTGAGACCCTGTCGTTTGTGATCAGCTCCAAGAAGTTTCAGGACCCATCGAGCAGAGACCTTTGTCATTTGAAGATCATTGTGAATAATGGCATGAACACGTTCCTGGGAGATGCCCAACTCAGTAGCAATGTACCCCTCAGTTAGTCGTCTATCCTCCATTATCATGTCATGGATTCTGCCAGTGGTTTCATCGGTGGTTACCGTTCTTGGTCTTTTTGGACGGGGATCATCTTCCAGACTCTCCATTCCATGTTTGAATTGAGCTGCCCATTTCTTCACTGTGCTGTAAGAAGGGGCACTCTCCCCTAGAGTCTCTAACATATCCTTATGGAATTCCTTCGACGATACGCCCTTGATGCAGAAGTAGGGAATGACTCATCATCATCATCATCATTAGGTGCCGTGCCGACTGGCGTTGGCTATTATGCTTCTCCAGAGTACCCGATCCTTCATGCAGGCCATCAGTTCAGTTGGTGATCTCCTCTCACACCATCCCGTCAGACTGTCCAGTATCATTTCTCTTGGTCTTCCTCTAGATCTTCTTCCCTCTGTTTTTCCTGTTGTTATAATATTTTCTATGCCCCCTCTTGTCATTGCATGTCCTATGAAAGTACATTGTCTCTCTCTTATTTTTTTGACAAGATTTTTTTTGTCTCTCCAGCTCTTCTCATACATTCTTCATTAGTTATTTTTGCTGTCAAGGGGATTCGCAACATTCTTCTAATAAACCACATTTCAGCTGCTTCCAATGATTTTTGTGCAGACCTACCTATTGTCCATGATTCACTTCCATATAACAAGATAGGCTCGATATAGCATTTTAGTAGTCGTTTTCTAACATTCATTGATAAGAATGTGTTAGCTAATATATTTCTCTTTCTCTGAAATGCAGTCTTTGCTTGGCTTATTCTATTCCTAATTTCTGTTCTGCATTTCCCATCTGAAGTTATTACTGCTCCAAGGTATTTGAATTTCTGCACCTGCTTTAGAATAGTTCCGTTTAATTTTATACTGCATGTTGATGGATTATGTTTCCTAGATATAAACATAGCTTCTGTTTTTTTCTGTTCACTTTCTTTAGCGACTTTATCCAAGAGCTACATGCTAGCGGTACATTCGAGCGAATGATAAGAAATTTTATCCATTTTCTCAATTTATGCCACCCCTTACCACTTCAGTAGCCTGTGAAAAAAAATTGGTTGCAGTTAATTTCTTGAAACTTAATCTTACATTAACCTGATCTACAAATTCGCCTAAGATCAACTTTGTTTCAAGTATTTGTACCTTATGCCGAGAACTTATCAATCACCCCTCGTAGCAGTACATTCAACACAGTAACAGCTACTTACTCAACATGACATAGAAATTCGAATTCCCTCAACACAAAACTCCAGCATCGACATCCGGGAAACGCGAGATCTGTACATAATCAAACTGCTCTGTTCCAACAACAAATGTCACCAGCGATACTCGTGTAGGAGTTTTCGTTATAAAATTCATTCGGCGAAAAGTTTTTAATGCCACTTAAAATTTACTCCATAACATTCAGTTACGGTGTGACTTGAGATTATTACTTATTTATTATCACAAACTAAACATTGCCTTACTGCATGATCGGAATGTTATGAAGGCAAACTTTCATATATAACCAAGTAGGAGATGTTTGCACATAGCAGAAAGTTAATACTGCACCACAAGAGGAATTTCCGTAAGGTAAGAGTCAGGGGAGAGACAAACAGCGATCGAATGTACAGAGAGTAGTTTTTTTTTTCTTTTACATGGGGGGACTTTTTTCTGAGCAACAAAACTATGTTTACCTTGTACCTGATCCTCTCTTTCATCCTCCCCCTACAACTTTAAACCATCACAGAACGGACAAAAGCAAACTCGTCTCGGGGTAGTTTGAAGCAATGAAAACAAAGAAATGTTTCATTCGTGTTGGCCAACACAAAATTGTATTTTATTTATTCGATATAATTGAAATGTCGCAGTCTGGCTCGTGGAACTTGAAGCGGAAAAAAAAGCAACCCATGCAGTGGTCCCCAAACTTGAGGCTGCACCTACAGGAGAAGCCATGAACAAAAGCGACGCCTGTTTTATAGTTCTGGCTAGTTGTTTTGTTGCTTTGTAGTTCTGGCTTGTTATGTTTTGTTGCTTTATAGTTATGGGTAGTTATATTTTGTTTCTTTATAGTTCTGGCTTGTTATGTTTTGTTGCTTTTTAGTTGTGGCTAGTTATGTTTTCTTGCTTTGTGGTTCTGGCTAGTTATGTTTTGTTGCTTTGTAGTTCTGGCTAGTTATGTTTTGTTCCTTTATCGTTCTGGCTTGTTATGTTTTGTTGCTTTATACTTCTGGCTAGTTATGTTTTGCTGCTTTATAGTTCTGGCTAGTTATGTTTTGTTCCTTTATCGTTCTGGCTTGTTATGTTTTGTTCCTTTATCGTTCCGGCTGGTTGTTTTGTTGCTTTATAGTTTTGGCTAGTTATATTTTGCTGCTTTATAGTTCTGGCTTGTTATGTTTTGTTCCTTTATCGTTCTGGCTGGTTGTTTTGTTGCTTTATACCTCTGGCTTGTTATGCTTTGTTACTTTATAGTCCTGATTAGTGATTTTTTTGCTTTATAGTTCTGACTAGTTATACTTTGTTGCTTTAGAGCTCTGGCTAGTTGTTTTGTTGCTTTATAGTTCTGACTAGTTATGCTTTGTTGCTTTATAGTTCTGGCTTTTCATATTTTGTTTCTTTTTAGTTCCGGCCAGTTATGTTTTGTTGTATTTGAATTGTTTTTTTTCCTTTGTGTACTCTCTGACTGACAGGTCAACCTGACCACGCACGACCTATCTGTGAACTAAGTGGTTAACCTGGCATCACCTTGTCTGAGATTTCCAAGCTAAGTGGTTAACCTGGCATCACTTGATCTGAGGGTACCCGAACCAAGCTGTTGTGCAAGTATGTAACAGAATAGCAATTCTGTTCAGAGATTAATTGTGTAGCGCTAATAAATTGTGTTGCGTAGACTACGTCATTAGGAAGGCCCGTGTGCAAAAAGTCGTTAGAAAGGTCCGTGTGAAAAAGCCGGTCGTAAGCAGTCTATGTGTGGAACGTTGTACTGGAAGGACGTGTTTGGGCGAACGAGAATGGGGTAGAGCGAGTCTTGTTGTCAGAATTAGTTTAGTTTGTTTTTTTCTGTGTGGCTGCAGTCCTTGGTTAGCCTGTAAGTATGGTTTTTGGTATGAATAAATCATTGTAAGGTTTTCCTTGCCCATGTGGCGTAGATATTTCACGCCGGGCATTTGTTGCTGTAAATTTCTGTAATAAATGTGTGTTGTCTGATAACTACAACAAATCGGCTTTGTGGAAATTCTCATTGTTGACCAGTTTGTTTTGGTCGGAAGACTGCCAAGTTATGTTCAAGTTGTTGTATTGTACTATCTTTTGTGGAGTTGAAAGCCTGGGTGTCTTGTTGTATTTTCTTAGTGTATAATACAGAAAATTAGGTGATGGTTAGAACACCAGCAACAAGAAGAAACTTATAAGTTGAAACTGTACTCCACAAGAAGAGTCAATCAAACCAGTAGTCTCCTTGTAGGGAGAATCCTGCTTCAGTGGCGCCGTGATACTGCTTTAGTTGGCGCCGTGATTCTGCTTTAGTTGGCGCCGTGACCAGCGCTTTCTTTCACGGTCTGTCACAAAGTGTTTTAGTTGTTGCTCGTGGGCTGCTGGTTTCATGCACGGCTCATACTTCTAATTGTGAAGTCTTGGCAAGTCTCCAGGTTGTAGTATTTTTGTCTCCAGTTGTGTAGTACACACAAAGTTTTGTCTATTGTTACCATGCCCTAGATTACGATTGTCGATCGATGACCTGTTTACCTTGGCATCGTTTTGGTCAACAGCAAATATGTTGTAGAGTAAGGATAGCTAGCTTAGGTGTTGGAAGCTGACTGCAGATAGATTAGGAGTTGATAGGTTTGTAGTTAGTTAGGCAGTCAAGATGGAGTTGGTTAGCTAGCTAGCGTTCGAATTTCGGTTGGTAGTTCTGTCAGCATTGGCTTCCCGACATCTTCTGCCGGAGAAGAAAAGGAGTCTAGATTAGGAAAAGGGTTGAGTTGCATTGGCGTCCTTTTCTTCCTTCGAATTGGCGTCAGGGGTGTGTTGACGAGTCTTTGGTGGCGTCTACTCAAGGCGGCGACGATGTCCAGCTTGCTCAGAATCTTGGGGGGCACCTCTAGCTCCTGGCCCCTAGGCAGCATAGTGGATGAAGCCATACCAGTGAAGCTGATCCTGAACCAGTATCCTGTCAGGGACCAGTGCAGCTTGTACGGTACATTTCGCTGGTACTATGTAGGAGGAAACAGGTAACAATTTGTAGCTTAACTGTGACCTCTTCAGCAAGAAGTCAAGCCAGATCATGCAGACTGAACATTATTAATTATAGCAAATAGTGAATGTTGGATTTATTTACTGTCATTCTCTTTGGAAGTTTGCTGGACAATTGAGTAGTTCTGATTCATCCAGTCACCAGACATTCATACGGAGGGATATAGTAACTTTTTGAACTACCTTCACCTGGGGAAAAAATTTGTTTTTGGAAATGAACATTCTGTTGATTGGAAGTGGCCAGATATGCTTCTTCTGGATAGATTATCTAGAAATTTCAGGAACATTATTGTGTTGATACATTAGGGACAATTATTTTGTTCTGATGTGGAATTTTGCTGGATTGCAATTAATTAGCATTTAGTTTACCATTTTGTTGTGATTTTGCATTAGCAAGGATGATATGGATATTTGACATTAGTGTATATGTCATTAATTCCAGTTTTTTTTACTCTGATAGCTGCTAGAAAACTGAGGATTCTTAGTTAAAATTTTTCTGGAAGATTGCCATTTGCTGTTATAACTTATTTAACTAAAAAGTACAGTAATTATTCTGGACTGTATTAGGTGCCAGTATGGTTGGATTATTTTGAGTGGATTGGATAATGCTAATATTGTTTTTTTTTTGTTTTGTTATAGATTATTGGTTCCATGTCTGAGTTTTTCCAGAAAGAGTCATGTTGCTATGGAAGAGGTTAGGCTTTGTCATGCAGTGCATTGGAAATGTTCCAGAAGCCCTGGAAGTATCATTGCTACATATGAGAAGTCCCTGGGAGATGAAGGCTGCAGTGGAGATTCTCTAAGCATAATTTTTTATAAATGTATAGTTCTTGTGCAGCAATTAGTGAATGTATTTTTTTTTCCTCTGTTTATTTTTTGTATAACGGATTTATTAGTAGTTAATTAGGATGGATGATAAATCATGTAGCCTTGAATAAGGTGACATTACTGATGATGACTTATTAATAGCCAGTTGTTATGGCATTTTCCATGTTCAAATTGGTTATTTATCTTTGATGTGACAGCATTGCCTTGGATGTGACATTATTACCACGGATGTGATGTTATGAGGAGATTACACAAACAAGTGTGGTTCTCTGATTGGGTACCTAGGCCGGAACATGCAGATTCCATGTAACCGAGCCTAAGGTGAAAATTACCAGAGGGGGTCTCTTTTCTTTTAAGGACCTAGATATTACATTGTTTTGTTGCGCGTACATGTGGTACGTGCCACAGTCCCTTTGGGGATAAATAAAAGGTGGATTAGCCTGATACCAAAGTTTTGCCTGTTCTGCATATGTTAATGGATAATTACATATGTTAAGAATGGATGATTATATATGATACCTGAAGATTTGCCTATTCTGCATATGTTTAATGGATGATTACATATGTTAAGAATGGATGATTACATATGATACCTAAAGATTTGCCTATTCTGCATATGTTTAATGGATATTTACATATGTTTAAGAATGGATGATTAATAATTGTAACCCAGATGAACCTATTCTGCGTATGTACAGCATATAGCTGCATTTGTCAGTGATAGCAGATTATATATGGTACCAGAGTTTACCTATTCTATGTATGTGTATTGAGGAGTCACACATAATAGAAATAGATGATTGTATATGAAGTGGACATGGGCTGAGTATAGCCGAAAGTCACACGAACAGTTTATGGGTATAGTCAGAGTATGAAGTTCTATGTTGAGAGTCGATTATTATCTTTGAATTAGCCTGGAGTTATAATTTAGATAAGTAGATTGGTTTTTTGAAAGTTTTGACAGGCAAAACTCTACTTTTTGGGATAGGGGAATATTATAGCAGCATAAGCTAGGGGTTATACCCAGGATTGGTATTTAGGAAATAATTACTAGAGTGAGTACCCTTGTTTGAGAGGTAGGTTGGTTGAGACCATTGAGCGGGGGTCTTGGGAAAAGCTTGCAGCATGGAGAAAACTGAGTGGGTAGGAATAGTATAAATACCACTCACGATTAGTCTAAAGGCAAGAGCCTTACTTGTTTTGTGTAGCAAGAGCCTTACTTGTTTTGTTGTAGAAGAATTTTTGTCGTTTTGATGTAGATGGAATCTCATTTAGGAAGAGTTTCTAGCAGTGGAAATTTGTTGGTAGTGGAGGAATTAGGTTTCTTGATGGCTGAGGTTTTAGGTGGAATGTTGTGAGTATGATTTCATGTGTATAGGACTTATTGTAAGGCAGATTGCCTTTTACTCATTTTCCTGTTATGTCCATGTTGCGGACAGTCTCATGCACCAGATATAGGATGGGTTGTTATGGAGATTGCATAGGTTATACGTGACTACTCATAGTGTTGAATATACACATAAGAGTAGGTAGTTATTGAATATTGTACACCTTGGTACACCTTGTGAGTAGAATTAGGGTTGTGTTGGATAGTGATTAGTTTGATTAATTCTTTTTTTTTAGAGTTTTCTGTAAAAGTTAGTAATTTTTTGCTGGAGATATTTGATGGCCAAATATCTACCTTTAGGGGGTGGGGAGATATTCTGTAATAGAATAGCAATTCTGTTCAGAGATTAATTGTGTAGCGCTAATAAATTGTGTTGCGTAGACTACGTCATTAGGAAGGCCCGTGTGCAAAAAGTCGTTAGAAAGGTCCGTGTGAAAAAGCCGGTCGTAAGCAGTCTATGTGTGGAACGTTGTACTGGAAGGACGTGTTTGGGCGAACGAGAATGGGGTAGAGCGAGTCTTGTTGTCAGAATTAGTTTAGTTTGTTTTTTTCTGTGTGGCTGCAGTCCTTGGTTAGCCTGTAAGTATGGTTTTTGGTATGAATAAATCATTTGTAAGGTTTTCCTTGCCCATGTGGCGTAGATATTTCACGCCGGGCATTTGTTGCTGTGAATTTCTGTAATAAATGTGTGTTGTCTGATAACTACAACAAATCGGCTTTGTGGAAATTCTCATTGTTGACCAGTTTGTTTTGGTCGGAAGACTGCCAAGTTATGTTCAAGTTGTTGTATTGTACTATCTTTTGTGGAGTTGAAAGCCTGGGTGTCTTGTTGTATTTTCTTAGTGTATAATACAGAAAATTAGGTGATGGTTAGAACACCAGCAACAAGAAGAAACTTATAAGTTGAAACTGTACTCCACAAGAAAAGTCAATCAAACCAGTAGTCTCCTTGTAGGGAGAATCCTGCTTCAGTGGCGCCGTGATACTGCTTTAAGTATCGTGTAACACAGTTTGTACGCCCCGACAGAACACATCTCGAGTTCCTTGTGCCTGATTGCCTTCTGCTGGCCAATCCATTCTTACAAAATAAGTGTTCCAGCAACGCAATCTCTATCCAGATAAGGTCTTTACTCCAGTCTCTAGCCAGATAAGGTCTTTTTTCCAATCTCTAGCCAGATAAGGTCTTTATTCCAATCTCTAGCCAGATAAGGTCTTTATTCCAATCTCTAGTCAGATAAGGACTTTATCCCAATCTCTAGCCAGATAAGGTCTTTATCCCAATCTCTCCCCAGGCCAGATCTTTATCCTAATCTCTCCCCAGGCCAGGTCTTTATCCCAATCTTTAGCCAGATAAAGTCTTTATTCCAATCTCTAGCCAGGCCAGGTCTTTATCCCAGTCTTTAGCCAGATAAAGTCTTTATTCCAATCTCTAGCCAGGCCAGGTCTTTATCCCAATCTTTAGCCAGATAAAGTCTTTATTCCAATCACTAGCCAGGCCAGGTCTTTATTCCAAGATAAACACGTTACTTCTGTGATATGACGTCACAGTCGTAGTTAAAAGTTGATCTTCCACTACGACTATCCCTAGCTGGTACTGATTCAGCGGCATCGACTTTTCTCGCCTCCCGTTAATCATGCATTCTCACAGAAAGTGTATAGATGCTGCCATTTTCTATATGTATCTTGTACTTGTATGAACTCCCTGTAACTGCGAGCTGTTGTTCTTTGCAGTCGATGCTGTAGAGGTGTTGGGGCATAGCATCGTATCGGCGTGGGAGCGGGTTATGGCAGCTACTTTTTCATTCCCTGAGCACAGCTAAAAAGCAGGGGGTGTGCAATGCTTCTTTAGCAGACTCCACCACCATAGGGATTGTGGAGATCTCTGCCCCGTTAGCTAAGCCTGTTACTGGGGGTACCACGGAGAGGTGGGACAGAGTCTTGGTCATATATGGTTCGCTAACCCTGACGCTAGCATATCAGCTATGGGTCGCTAACCCTGACGCTAACATATCAGCTATGGGTCGCTAACCCTGACGCTAGCATATCAGCTATGGGTCGCTAATTGCCTCATCTGACAGGCGTCTTCAGCCTTCTATATGTATAGTCAGGAGATATCTCGGATGAAGTAGAGATGTCTTGCCACTGACATAAACAGAGGATACTACCAAAGTGCGCACATTTATCTTGATAACCTTCGTACTTGTAAACCGTATACAAAAGATAGTGTTGGTGTCCATATTTGTGAAGACGAAACTTTACAACCCATTAGTATATTTAGCTTAAACCAACAAGCTGTGACGCTCTGAATGTTAAGAAGGAAAGTGAACGAAAGAGTTTGATGAGAGGCGTGACTCACGCAGTGAAGTTTGAGAACCGCTGTTCTGAGAGCGGGCATGTATGACAAAAGTTATCCCCTAGAGTATGTAACTAATTAATTGCACGGTCGTTCATGGATTTATTGATCGTTACAATCATGGCCCAGGGATCTCCCTGTGTTGACTCCCTTGTGAAAATAATCTTTATGGCTTCCCTTTTGTAGACTAATATTTGTGAAGAGCGTTTCAGCTGGACTCACTGCTAGTGGCGACGTTCAGCGGTAAATTTCAGCTAGAAACACCAGTCAATACAGCGGTGAATTTCAGTTAGAAACACCAGTCAATATAGCGGTGAATTTCAGTTAGAAACACCAGTCAATATAGCGGTGAATTTCAGCTAGAAACACCAGTCAATACAGCGGTAAATTTCATGTAGAAACACCAGTCAATACAGCGGTAAATTTCAGTTAGAAACACCAGTCAATACAGCGGTGAATTTCAGCTAGAAACACCAATCAATATAGCGGTGAATTTTAGGTAGAAACACCAGTCAATACAGCGGTAAAAACTGCTGCTCTGTTCTAGAGAAATATGGCCGGAGGTGATCATGACCACATCATCCGTCAGTGTTTCGGCAGGTCAGGGACAATTACACTTGTATATATAATGTCATATAACTTGTAAGTTGTATGCATTAATATCATATAACAGGCAACTTGTAAGTTGTATGTATTAATGACATGTAACAGGCAACAAGTACGTTCCTACAACCAGAACAAAGACAGAAATAACTGACAGAAAGTGCAGAATGCCCAACAGAACTATAGAACAAAATACATGCGTCAGCGATAAGCACAGGAACCACACAAAACAGACAAAAACAACAGATAAATACTGTTGGCACGAGACACTGAATGAAAATACCAGAATACTAATCAAATCCATGTTGCTCGAGTCCCTTCTGAGCATGTGAGCAATCCATTTCCAGGTGTTGCTTTACAAATGTCACAGCATACAGCACCAGGAATTGTCAGGAAGATACAGATAAGAATTTCTGAATGTAGCAAGTATGCAAATTAGTGCCTAAATGTATAAGGCTGTAAAGAGAGATTTCCATATTATAAAACCTACAGGGAAGTGTGCTGATATTATTGTGTTGATAATATTACGTCGATACTATTAGGGGCCGGCTAGCGTAGTGGTTAGAGCACTCGTCTAGCAACCAAATGGTCGAGGGTTCGAATCCCCAGCTGAGCGGGATTTTTTTTCCGACCAATACGGCCCCGAGGTCGACCCAGCCTCGTAAAATGGGTACCAGAGAAAATCTGGGAAGTAAAGGCAGCGAGGAAAGGAACTGGTCACCCTACCTCATACACTGATGACCCAGCATAATGAGGTCTCTAACGCTTCACCCCCTACGGCATTTGCTATGGGACTATCTTTACTTTTTACTATTTTGCACTCTGTAATCGGAGACTGGGGTCACCGCACTCCGGGGATTCTCATACGTCCTCCACCTTCCACAGAAGCGTGCACCTGCTGATGGAGCCAGTCACATACTGAAGCGTGCACCTGCTGATGGAGCCAGTCACATACTGAAGCGTGCACCTGCTGATGGAGCCAGTCACACACTGAAGCGTGCACCTGCTGATGGAGCCAGTCACACACTGAAGCGTGCACCTGCTGATGGAGCCAGTCACACACTGAAGCGTGCACCTGCTGATGGAGCCAGTCACACACTGAAGCGTGCACCTGCTGATGGAGCCAGTCACATACTGGTTACGGGTAATGCCCGCTTTGTTCAGAAAAACATCCACTTCCGCTCTCCTCTCCTAATTCTGTCATCCTCCTGGTTTGATTGTTGTTATTCATCCCGATATAGTCCTCCATACTCTATCTATTCCAGGTGGCTCTTGCAATCTCCTCCTTGTCCATATTTATGGTAGCCTGTATTGAGGCCACGCCTGTCAGCTTGTCTGCTCTCTCATTGCTTCGTCTCCGGCATGACCCAGGCAGTTAGATCCGCCTCAGACTGGATAACCGAAGGCTCCCTAGAAACTGTACCCACTTTCTGGGGAAGATATGCCTCTCGGTTCTCCGCAACATGTTTTGGGAGTCTGTTACACAGGCCCCATGCCAGTCATCCTGCACCACCAGTGTCATGCCCGAGGTGTCAGGATGTTGTCTGTGTGAGTACTCAACCAGGGCCAGTCTGGTGTAGCTGTGAAATCCTGGCAGTGCATGTGTGGAGAAGCACTGGCGACAGTGGAGAGCCTTGAGCTAGTCCTGGCGCAATGATCCTAGCCTCCTAGGTCCACGATTCATGTACCAGTGCTACAGTTCTCTTTAGAAGCACCGAGGCTGCCCACCACACGATCCAGGCATCAGTTCCCACCTCCGTCATAAGGCACAGGTGTGTCGTGTGGTCAACTCTGTTACAGGCATCCTTCAGAGCCAGTGAAACAACTGCCGTCCCTTCTTTCCTCTGAAACCCTTCATGTACGTCATAAGCCAGTGTGGAAGCGTTGCCTGATGTGTCTCTGCCCGGGTCGATAGCCGCTTATGTGGCTGGAAGGTGTCTGCCGTTCTCTAGTTCCACAGACCACCTCCAGATACTTACCATAAACGTTTTGGATGGTTATGACAGAGAAATCTAACAATAAAGTCAGGCGGTAAGCCAGAAGAAAGGCTACATAGCTACCTGCTACCATTACCTAAACCAGGCAAAGGTAGCAATAAAATAGGCAGGGCACCGCATGTGTTGATATTATAATACTGATATTATTATAGTGCTGGTATTATTATAGTGCTGGTATTATTATAGTGCAGGTATTATTATACTGATATTATTGTGCTGGTATTATTGTGCTTGTATTATTGTGCTGATTTATAGTGCTGGTATTATTGTGCTGATGTTATTGTGCTGGTATTATTGTGCTTGTATTATTGTACTTGTATTATTGTGCTGATGTTATAGTGCTGGTATTATTGTGCTGATGTTATTGTGCTGGTATTATTGTGCTTGTATTATTGTACTTGTATTATTGTGCTGATGTTATAGTGCTGGTATTATTGTGCTGATATTATTGTGCTGGTATTATTGTGCTGGTATTATTATGCTTGTGCTGATATTATTATGCTGATATTATTATGCTGGTCTTATTCTCTCTCTCTCTTTCTCTCTCTCTCTTTCTCTCTGAACTTTAAGTGCCCAGGGCACATGAGACTTCCGCAAGTGTTTTCCACAAATGCCTGTCCTTCGCCCTTTTTTCTGCTCTTGCCCAGGTGAGCCCTCTATTACTCAACATCCTCTCTGTTGTTCTTCTCTATGTCTCTTTTGGTCTACCCTTACTTCTGTTCCCCTGTGGTGTCCATCTTAGTGCTATTTTTGGTAGTGAATTGTCAGTCATTCGGAGCACATGTCCCAACCATCTGTAGCGTCTTTCCTCAATAATTTCTGTCAGTGGCTTCATTGCATTTCTACCAACAAGATGTTATTTCTTACGGTGTTTGGTCAAAATATTTGTCTAATTCTTCGTAAACATTTAGTCGGGAAAGAATTTAGCTTGTTTTATCTTCTATGGTTTTGGTGATTTTCCAGCATTCACTTCCATGGAGTAGTACACTTAGAACATTACTCTTAAATATCCTAATTTTCATCTTCATGCTTAGTTTTTTAGATTTCCATACAGTCTGCAGCGCTGCAAAAGCCTGGTTTGTTCTAATAAGTCTAGTAAGAGCTGGTCTTATTATGCTGGCATTATTGTGCTGATATTATTATGCTGGTATTATTATGCTGGTATTATTATGTTGGTATTATTATGCTGATATTATTATGCTGGTATTATTATGCTGGTACTATTATGCTGGTCTTATTATGCTGATATTATTATGCTGGTATTATTGTGCTGGTATTATTATGCTGATATTATTATGGTAGTCTTACTATGCTGATATTATTATGCTGATATTATTGTGCTGGTATTATTGTGCTAGTATTATTATGCTGATATTATTGTGCTGGTATTATTATGCTGATATTATTATGCTGGTATTATTATGCTGATATTATTATGCTGGTATTATTATGCTGGTTTTATTGTGCTGAATTTTCATTAGCTGGTTTTTTTATTCAGAGCAAGGTCCTCACCTTTTGCTCACTCCTGAAAGAAAATCTCCACCTTTTGCTCACTCCTGAAAGAAAATCTCCACCTTTTGCTCACTCCTGAAAGAAAATCTCCACCTTTTGCTCACTCCTGAAAGAAAATCTCCACCTTTTGCTCACTCCTGAAAGAAAAATCTCAACCTTTTGCTCACTCCTGAAAGAAAATCTCCACCTTTTGCTCACTCCTGAAAGAAAATCAAACATAGTCTTGTACTGTTTTCAGCTTTCGATGGGCGTTCGTTAGGACAAACTGAGGGTGGTCAAGATCCTGGACGACCTTCACAATTTGTTAATGGCGAGAACCGGATTCTGGAACACAATGATGTAGCTCAGTTACTGATAATGCTACCCTGCACTTTGTATAGTAAGTAACTAATGATGCTACAGCAACATTTACAACATCCTTTGTATAATAAATACGGCAGCCATCGCTTGCAGCAGTGTGGTAAATAAATGGAGCTTTCTATACATTTGTATACACACTTGTTAAATAATTGTATACACTTTTACACACATTTATAAATTCTGTGCCTTGTTATATGTTTTATGCATTTTCGTACATTTTATCATTTAGAATTTTTCTTAAATGTTCACACTTTTTAGATTTATTTTCACACATTTTAATGCATTCTCATACATTTTTTAAATCACATTTTAAACACTTTTCTGACTCCTTTTTTTAACCTACGATGAGCTTTTGACCTGTTTATTTTATGCCATATATCATTTGTCCTCATCTGCTATCATCTAGGTTCTTTTCCATTCTCTTAAATTTGTACAGGGCCCGGTATAAACCATGGCTGGATTTAAGTGACCTAGTGGGCAGAAACTGAATACGTGTGAACAAAAAAACATGACGTCAGAGATGAAGAAGACAAACGGTCATTTTTAACAATGGCTTCTTGGCAAACACAACATCGCACATTCACCGTTGAAACTTATTTTAAAAGTGGAGAATCGTCCATTACTGTACAACGAAAGTTTCGTCGCCATTTTGAGTTGCATCCCCGTGATAATGTTCCCGACCGGACAACACTTTTGAGGTGGGTCAAAAAATTTAAGGAAACCGCGAACTGCCTTAAAAACAAGTCTGCTAGTCGTCCAAGAACTCAACAGACACCTGGACGAATTCCTTAATAACAAGTCTGCTAGTCGTCCAAGAACTCTACAGACACCTGAACGAATTGAAGAAGTCCGCAACGTATTGCTTCGTAGCCCTCGGCGATCAGCTGTTAGGAACGCTTTGGCACTTGGTATGTCGGAAACGCTAGCTACGTCTCATCATTCATAATCATCTGCATTTTCACACTTACAAGTTGCAAGTTTTGTAGCAACTGAATGATTTGAATAAAACTAACAGACTTAACTTTGCTACCGATTTTCTAGCACGAATTGAAGAAAATTTGAATGTGTTCAGTAACCTCATAATGTCTGATGATGCACATTTTGAGTTGTCAGGAAGTGTGAACAAGCAGAATCTCAGTTACTGGTCAGCTGAAAATCTGCAATTACCGCATGAGAAACCGCTCCATAGTGAACGAATAACAGTGTGCTGTGCCGTCATTCAGCGTCATTGGTCCATATTTTTTTAAAGACAAAGACGGGCATCCTCTTACTGTTAATAGCGATCTCTATGTGCAGATGCCAACTGAGTACTTTATTCCAGAGCTGGCTAATAGAAATAAGAGACTAATATAGTTTGAACCAGATGGAGCAACTGCCCACACAGCCCGTCAGTCCATGACATGCTGCGTCAAGCATTTCCCAATCGTCTTATTTCCAGATTTGGGGATATTCATTGGCCGGCAAGGTCACCGGATTTATCGCCGGCAGACTTCTTTTTGTTGGAGTACCTCAAGAACACGGTGTATGCTAGTCGACCACAGTCAGTTGTAGACCTAAAAGATCGAATCCGACACTGCATTCAAAATATCCCTTTGAACATGTTAAATGGTGTTATGCAGGAATTTTCCAGACGTCTGGTTGAATGTATCAAATGTAATGGCGGTCATCTAACCGGCGTAATTTTCAAAACCTAAATATGATTGTCAGTAATAATAAAAATACCCGCTTTTCTCAGTTTCAATTCACTTTTTTTTACCAAAAACATGTTTAATGCTTAATTTATTTCCATTGTTTTTTTTTTAATCCAGCTTTGCTTTATGCCGGACACTGTTGTATTTTTCTGATAAAATAAGATTTTTAGTTTAAGGCAATCTTTGTTCTAATTTTGTCATATCTGACCAATTTAGATAACCGTATTTTCGTAGCTTTTTTTTTCATTTCTTTGTTAACAAATTTGTTTCTGAAGGGGAATAACCCGTGATTGAAAGTAAATATTAGAAATATAGCATTGCCTCCCTTGCTATGATGGCGAGACAGTCTGGTAAAGTAATAGGAAAATAATGGTAGAAAAAAATATGTAAATGTCTGTGAACGAAAATAATAAAGTGAGACAGACTGTGGGAGTTAGTTTACTTGTGTGAGGACGATCGTCCTGTACGAGGAAGTACTGAGAGCACAGTCTGAGAATGTCTCTCACTGTTTAATCTCTAAAAAAAAAAATGACGAATGTAAAAACTGAAGTAAACCCACAAATGGCAGAAATGAGTTTAATTTACTGAGACTACACAAGACAACAGACTCGAATATTGTTTGCATCATCATCATCATCAACAGTATCGTCATGATAATCATCATTATCATTGTCGTCATCATCAGATGTCTTGCCAGAAAACGCTGGCAGTCTTTCTCATCCAAAAATTTCTGTTCTTGATATTTTCCAGCGGCTGACCTTTTATCGTGCCACTGTGGCAGACTGACCATAGTTCAGTAGGTCTTCCCTTGTTTCTCTTTCAATGAACATTTCCTTTGTCATAATGCTTTCGTGTCCTCCCTTTTCATTTCCTTCCCCCTCATTTATGTCCAGTGAATGTTGACTGTCTTATTCTTGTGGAGTTAAATATTTTAAGTCAACTTTAAAATTTTAACCACCTTTTAAAGCGAAAAGGTTAAAAATATAAAGACAGCCCTATTGTGCCACAGAGGCAGCTTGGGTCTGGTGTTAGTGCTCATATTTTCCTGGAGATGTTAGCACACTAGGGAGTGATGTGGTCAGTTGTCACACCCGGCTTCCTTTCCTTCCCCAGCTCTAGTACAAGAAAACTGGTGGCTGATATGCTTCTGACTAGATTCAAACCACAGACCTTAGCCATGGAGGTTAATGCACTAATCACTTCGCCCACTCTGTTGGCCATTATAGCAAAATTTAATATCTAAATTTTAATTTAAACATAAGATTTGCTACAAACAAAACACAAAATGTTACAGGTTTGCTACAGGCAAATGAAAAATCTTACAGGTTTGCTACAGACAAAATGTAAAATGTGTCAGATTTGCTACAGGCAAATGTAAAATGTGGCAGGTTTGTTATAGACAAGTGTAAAATGTGACAGGTTTGTTACAGATAAATGTAAAATATGACACGTTTGCTACAGACAAATGTAAATTGTGACAGATTTGTTACAAACAGATGTAAAATGTGACAGCTTTGTTGCAGACAAATATAAAATGTGAAAGGTTTGCTACAGACAAGTGTAAAATGTAACAGGATAATAATTCTGAAAACATCTGAGGCTTGTATTTTCTGTTTTAGCTAAAACGTAACATACACACAAAAGCCTCTAACAAAACGGCCGCCACGTGGCACTTGATTTACAGCCCAGCGCATTAAAAATGTTCAAAAGTTCAAATACCTTGGAGCAGTAATAACTTCAGATGGGAAATGCAGAACAGAAATTAGGAACAGAATAGGCCAAGCAAAGACTGCATTTCAGAGAATGAGAAACGTATTGACCAACACATCCTTATCAATGAATGTTAGAAAACGAGTACTAAAATGCTATATTGAACCTATCTTGTTATATGGAAGTGAATCATGGACAATAGGCAAGTCTGCACAAAAATCATTGGAAGCAGCAGAAATGTGGTTTATTAGAAGAATGTTGCGAATCCCCTCGACAGCAAAAATAACTAATGAAGAATGTAGGAGAAGAGCTGGAGAGATAAAAAACCTTGTCAAAAAGATAAGAGAGAGACAATGTACTTTCATAGGACATGCAATGAGAAGAGGGGGCATTGAAAATATTATAACAGGAAAAATAGAAGAAAGAAGATCAAGAGGAAGACCAAGAGAAATGATACTGGACAGTCTGACGGGATGGTGTGAGAGGAGATCACCAACTGAGCTGATGGCATGCATGAAGGATCGCGTACTCTGGAGAAGCATAATAGCCAACGCCAGTCGGCACGGCACATGATGATGATGATGATGCATTAAAAAGAATGAACGTTAGCAGAAGATAATCAAGGGGTAAATATGAACAAGGAAAAACAAGGACTGAACAGTAAACAATGTCTCAAAAAGTGGAAGAGATTTCTTTCTTTCTTTCTTTCTTTGATTCTTCCGCCGTCCATTAAAAAATGTCAGCAACATTGGCGTTGTGCAAAGAGAAGTAACCCCTAGAAATCTTAAATAATGAGTGAGTTAACTTTCCATGAAATTTGCATGGTGAATGAAACCAATGGCAAGAAACGGGAAATATGTCTATTCTGAGTGAAACAACAGCAGAGGTTTCTATGAGAAATTCATGAAGATCATGTAAGTAAAGGAGACATAGAGAGACATGGCCATCTATATGAAGCAGCGGCATATTTGAAGAACAATATTTATTAAAAACTAAATTTTTCAAACCCGTTTGTCTCTTATTCCCCCATATACCCATACCCTGATCCCATATCCCCATACCCTGATCCCATATCCCCATGCCCCTGATCCCATACCCCCATGGCGTGCCAAATGACAGCAGAAATGTCAATAATATCTCCTCCAAAACTTGGAATGCAGGCGAAGAAAGGGAGGGCCATGGTTAACTGACTGCACGTACAGAAGCTGGTTGGCAGAGACGGGCTGGCAGCAGACAAAGACATCCATGCCAAATCAGATCAGAACAGCTGAGAGAGGGCAGTCTTGTCTGCGACCCTCGGGTCACGTCGTTTGGGTTTTAAAAACTTTTCTGTACTTTAAATCTGTTTTAAATCTGTATTTTAAGTGTTTTCAATCTTTGTTTTAAATCTGTTCTCAGTCTTTGTTTTAATTCCGTTTTCAATCTGTGTTTTAAATCTGTTTTTTCTTTCAATCTGTGTTTTAAATTCATTCTCAGTTTTTGTTTTAAATCTGTTTTCAATCTTTATTTTAAATCTGTTTTCAATCTTTGTTTTAAATCTGTTTTCAATCTTTGTTTTAAATCCGTTCTGAGTCTTTGTTTTAAATCTGTTTTCAATCTTTATTTTAAATCCGTTCTCAATCTTTGTTTTAAATCTGTTTTCAATCTTTGTTTAACATCAGACAAAAAGAAACTGAATGTTCTCTTAAGATCGTTTTATTTTTGTACGCTTTAAATGACGGCACGGAGACACGGAAAACAGGAACAAATATAGAAAGATCTATCAGTCAGTGAAATAAACTGGAAGCAACAGAGATGTGGTTTTAGAGACAGAAGCAACAAGTACCCTAGACAGACAGAAAAACAAACCAATATGTTTTCAGGCAAGTTTGACAACTAAGACAACTAACTAAAAATTTTTAAAAAACAGTAAAAATTTCTTGGACATGTCATGAGAAGACAGAAGTTGGAGAACTTAGACATGTCATGAGAAGACAGAAGTTGGAGAACTTAGACATGCCATGAGAAGATAGAAGTTGGACAACTTAGACATGCCATAGGAAGACAGAAGTTGGAGAACTTAGACATGTCATGAGAAGACAGAAGTTGGAGAACTTAGACATGCCATGAGATAACAGAAGTTGGAGAACTTAGACATGTCATGAGAAGACAGAAGTTGGAGAACTTAGACATGTCATGAGAAGACAGAAGTTGGACAACTTATATATGTCATGAGAAGACAGAAGTTGGACAACTTAGACATGTCATGAGAAGACAGAAGTTGGAGAACTTAGATATGTCATGAGAAGACAGAAGTTGGAGAACTTACGTAAATTCAAGGGGGAAAGGAAGAGAGGGAGGCCAAGAGAAAAAATATCTCAGTGGACTGTCCAAGTGGCATGGAAAAAGAAAAGAATCTGAACTAATCGGAAACACCAATGACCTGCAAGGTGGAAGAGCATGATCGCCAGCAGTATCTGGACGACACACAATAATAATAATAATGATAATGATGATGATGATGATGATGATGATGATGATGATGATGATGATGATGATGGTGATGATGATGATGATGATGATGATGATGATGAAAAGATAAACACCAACAATGACAACAGAAATGAGAGCTCTGAAGAGAGAGAGAGGTAAAGATAAACACCAACAATGACAACAGAAATGAAAGCTCTAAAGAGAGAGAGAGAGAGAGAGGAAGATAAACATCAACAACGACAACAGAAATGAAAGCTCTAAAGAGAGAGAGAGAGGGGGGGGAAGGTAAACATCAACAACGACAACAGAAATGAAAGCTCTAAAGAGAGAGAGGGGGGGGGGAAATAAACATCAACAACGACAACAGAAATGAAAGCTCTAAAGAGAGAGAGAGAGGGGGGGAGGTAAACATCAACAACGACAACAGAAATGAAAGCTCTAAAGAGAGAGGGGGGGGAGATAAACATCAACAATGACAACAGAAATGAAAGTTCTAAAAAGAGAGAGGGAAAGATTAACACCAACAACGACAACAGAAATGAAAGCTCTAAAGAGAGAGGAAAAGATAAACACCAACAATGACAACAGAAATGAAAGCTCTAAAAAGAGAGAGGGAAAGATAAACATCAACAATGACAACAGAAATGAAATCGAGAGAGAGAGGGGGGGGAATAAACACCAACAATGACAACAGAAATGAAAGCTCTAAAGAGTGAGAGAGAAAGATAAACACCAACAATGACAACAGAAATGAAAGCTCTAAAGAGTGAGAGAGAAAGATAAACATCAACAATGACAACAGAAATGAAATCGAGAGAGAGGGGGGGGGGGGAATAAACACCAACAATGACAACAGAAATGAAAGCTCTAAAGAGTGAGAGAGAAAGATAAACACCAACAATGACAACAGAAATGAAATCGAGAGAGAGAGGGGGGGGAATAAACACCAACAATGACAACAGAAATGAAAGCTCTAAAGAGTGAGAGAGAAAGATAAACACCAACAATGACAACAGAATGAAATCTCTAGAGAGAGAGGGTGGGGGGAGAAGATAAACATCAACAACGACAACAGAAATGAAAAATCTAAAGAGAGATGGAAAGATAAACACCAACAATGACAACAGAAATGAAAGCTCTAAAAAGAGAGAGGGAAAGATTAACATCAACAATGACAACAGAAATGAAAGCTCTAACGAGAGAGAGAGAGAGAGAGAGAGAGAGAAGGAAATATAAACACCAGCAATGACAACAAAAATGATACGGTTTTGTATATTTTTTTCTAAAGCACCCATCCACCCCTAAAAAAAAAAACCTAACTCGCCACAAAGACTTCAGTGATCTGCTCATTCCATCACAGGCCGTGCCTGTGAGCAAGGTCTGGTCTGGAACTGACCCGGATAGATGTGGTAAAAGCAGACAAAGAAACATGCGGTAACCAGACAACTGAAGGTAGCAGACAGCGCAAGCAGGGCCTACCCGTAATACGAGATATTGATTTTATAGTAATAAATATTGTGTGAGTCTTATTTAAATCACCCTTTTCTAGCCCTCCATTCTACCTGTCAGTTTCTTTCTGCTTTTCTTGCTGCCTGTTGTCATAATTGTTTTGTCCTTCCATTTATTTGTATTCCTATATTTCTTTAAAAGTATATTTTCGTTCTTTTCTGAAGTACGCTAGTTTTAACGTCTTTTCCTGGCAAAACCTGTTATTGTTCTCTCCCTTAGATATGAGTTCTCACAGTTGTCTTTTCCTGCTTTTTGTTTGTGAAAATATTCATTTTCCTTTATCGTCCAGGCCCTTTAAAAACTTTATTTTCCCGTTTCTTAATTTTTCTTATAATATCCGGCCTGGTTGTTAACCCTAACTTTACCTTTGTAACTCTTGTTTTGTTCACGAAACATAGGAAAGAAAGAATAAAATTGTGGAAGAATATGTTTAAACTTCTACGGATCATTGTGTGAAACAACGAAAAAAACACTGGAGAAAAGACTGGTGTTGGAACCCATTCATTCAAACCAGCGAGGATCTGCTTACTAGAGGAAGGATGCGAAGCGTACCAGGGGGTTACTCTCACGATCTCTTCTTTCTTTCAATAATCTGCCAGCTTTGTCCTGGGTTTTCCACGTTTCTTCTAGTTGCCACATTTCTAAGTTTTCGACTGTTTCTATATTCCAGAAGAAAGAAAGAAAGAAAGAAAGAAAGAAAGAAAGAGAAAGAAAGAAAGATAGCAAATAGACCGAAATAAATAACAGTGTTATTAACAGAAATAAACAACATTAACAATGATCAGTTTTTTGTTTTTTTTCTAAGACGCGACTAAAGAAAGAAAGAAAGAAAGAAAGAAAGAAAGAAAGAGAAAGAAAGAAAGAAAACAAATAGACCGAAATAAATAACAGTGTTATTAACAGAAATAAACAACATTAACAATGATCAGTTTTGTTTTTTTTTCTAAGACGCGACTAAAGAAAGAAAGTAAAAAATAAGAAAAGAAAAAAAATTGACTGTTGTGCTCTTGTTTCCGATTTTCAGTCTGTAGAAAGTGTCAGTCAGTATAATATTACTCTTAAGTCAAAGACACATCCCCTCACGCATAATTAGAATGTAATAATCGATGTCGCTTTGTCTTTCCTCATATCCGGATACGCAAGACGATTGTACATCTTCACATACACAAGATGTAGCTAGGGCTGTAGAATCAGAGTCGTGGTATCGATTACTTTTTTTAGGTGGAGTCAGTATCGTACATTTTGTGGTCAGAATCTGGCCATTGTTCTACTGAGTTTAGCGAAGAGATGACGCGGGTTTGTCCAAGTCAGTTTATTATCTATTTAACAGATATCAAAACTTGATTTTTTAACTTAAAAAAAAATAAGAAAAAAGTTGCTGTTGTAAAAAACAATAGATGTTGTGGTGATAATGGAAATAATAGTAACAGTAGCTGTAGTAGTAGTAGTAGTAGTAGTAGTAGTAGTAGTAGCAGTAGTAGTAGTAGTAGTAGTAGTAGTAGTAGTAGTAGTAGTAGTAGTAGTAGTAGTAGTAGTAGTGGTAGTAACAGCAGCAGTAATAGTAGTATTACTGATAATAGTAGTTGGAATAGTAGTGATAGTAATATTAATAACAGTAGTAGTAGTAGTAGCAGCAGCAGCAGCAGCAGCAGTAGTAGTAGTAGTAGTAGTAGTAGTAGTAGTAGTAGCAGCAGCAGCAGCAGCAGCAGCAGCAGCAGTAGTAGTAGTAGTAGTAGTAGTAGTAGTAGTAGTAGTAGTAGTAGTAGTAGTAGTAGTAGTCTCTCCACCTCAATGTGTAACATTAAATCATTGGTGGTTCTCTCTTCTATAATGTTAACAAATCCACTGTTAACTTTCTACCTTCTGCTGGTGGTGTACTACCAAATGCCCTTGGAATCAACTTTGGACACACAATAATCTATCAAGTAATCTGCTTCACTAAACTAACAAAGACTTCGATTTCTATGGACGTTAAACAATTACATATCTCTTTGTTTCTCCAGACTGGGTTTAGGCGAATACCGACCAGAACAGAGTCTATGCTCTCAGTGCTGAATTATGTTCTGATGACCGAAGTCGGATCGATGTTAATATGTAATATTAACAAATTAACACATCGATTTTTATCACATGAGAATCTGACTTCTTTATCTTGAATAGGGCGGTTCTGTAGGAGTGGAAGAGTCTAGCTTTGTCTGGTGTGGTGTGGTGTGGTGTAGTGTGATGTGATGTGATGTGGTGTGGTGTAGTGTGATGTGATGTGATATGGTGTGGTGTAGTGTGACGTGATATGGTGTGGTGTAGTGTGATGTGATGTGATGTGGTGTGGTGTAGTGTGATGTGATATGGTGTGGTGTAGTGTGATGTGATGTGGTGTGGTGTAGTGTGATGTGATGTGGTATGGTGAGATGTGATGTGGTGTTGTGTGATGTGATGTGATGTGATGTGAGGTGGTGTGATGTGGTGTGATGTGATGTGGTGTCGTGTAATGTGATGTGGTGTGGTATGGTATGGTGAGATGTGATGTGCTGTTGTGTGATGTGATGTGGTGTGATGTGATGTGAGGTGGTGTGATGTGATGTGGTGTGATGTGGTGTCGTGTCGTGTAATGTGATGTGGTGTGGTGTGGTATGATGTGGTGTGATGTGATGTGGTGTGGTTTGGTGTGATGTTGTGTGGTATGGTGTGGTGTGATGCGATGTGAGATGTTGTGGTGTGATGTGATGTAAGGTGGTGTGGTGTGATGTGATGTAAGGTGGTGTCATGCCGTGTGATATAATGTGGTGTGGTGTGATGTGGTGTGTTTTGGTTTGATGTTGTGTGATATGATGTGGTGTGGTTTGGTTTGATGTTGTGTGATATGATGTGGTGTGGTTTGGTTTGATGTTGTGTGATATGATGTGGTGTGGTTTGGTTTGATGTTGTGTGATATGATATGGTGTGGTGAGTGTGGATGGGTATGCATCTTTGTGAGCGAGTTAAACTTGAAGCAGTGAGATACGTCCGTTCCTATTTTTATTACTTATGATGATGATGATTATGATGATGATGATGATGATGATGATGATGGTGGTGGTGGTGGTGGTGTTGATGGTGATGATGGTGGTGGTGGTGGTGTGGTGATGATGATGATGGTGGTGGTGGTGGTGTGGTGATGATGATGATGGTGATGATGATGATGATGATGATGATGGTGATGGTGGTGGTGGTGATGGTGGTGATGATGATGGTGATGGTGTGGTGATGATGGTGGTGGTGGTGTGGCGATGGTGGTGGTGGTGGTAGTGGTGGTGGTGGTGGTGGTGGTGGTGGTGGTGGTGGTGGTGGTGGTGGTGGTGGTGGTGGTGGTGGTAAATCTGTGTGAATACATGTATATACTGTCAATAGATAGGCAACATTTGCTTGCCTGGAACAGTGTTTCTCATCCTGTTTTTGCCCTGTGGCCTCCTTCAGAACTTTTTTTTCTGCCCCCCCCCCCCCCCCCCGCCCTCCTCACTAAGTTCAATTATTGGTGAACAAAAACAACATTGTCCTTGCCTTGTAAACACACCATGTTTCTGTTTACACTACTTTTAGCAGTCCGGTTTGCAGCTTACAATTACCAGACATCAACACTTACTAAGAAACAACAGAATACAATAACCACATGTGAAATGTGATGTCTTAGGAAAGCAGCGAACATCACCGGGTTTGGCTGTGACAGTATATCGTTTCTTTGCAATTAGTTATAGATAAAGGGATATAATTAGTAGAGTAGTTAATTACGCAGAGTTAGGTCCCTCTTTAATTCACCTCTTAACCTTGACGTCTGGTAAATCTCACGTGATAGTTAAGAAAAGTTGTAAGGGTCTTCTTCTTCTTCGTCCTCTTCTACCACCAAGACCCCCCCCTGTGATCCTACTGAATTTAATCCTGTGTTCTTGTCCTCCTGTGGTCCCCGAGAGGACCACAACAGATCCCTGAGAGGACCACAAGACGCTCAAAGTATCGCGGGGCTTGGGCCTGTATTCTCGGTGGGTCATAGAAGCAGGATTGCGTGACACCGTGGTTTTCGTTGCACCAGTTTAATCTAGAGTTGGACTTTCTCAGTGGAAAACCTCGACGTGGTTTGTATATGAATATATCCCCGCCGGGTGAGAGGTGGCTGCCCATCCAGTCCAGAGTTGGACTTTCTCACAGGAAAAACTCAGAGTAATTTGGATACGCATATATCCCCGTCGGGTGAGAGGTGATTGCCTTTCTAGGCTGCACTGGTCCAGTGTCTCCGACTTCAGCATGTTGTGGTCGTGGCCGCTACCCTTCCTAGTTGTGACCAGGATGGAGCTTTTGTCCAGGAGGACGAATCCTCGCCACTAGTGACTTCCACCCCTGGATTGAGCCGGTTGAGGCATAATATCACAGTATGGGCGTGTTTGGGACGTGACCGACCTCTAGAACAGAGGTACCGTGACATGAGTAGACATCAAGTTTCACCCCTGGGATAAGCCGGTTTAGGCATATTTCACAACTATGGGTGTATATCGGACGTGGCCGGCCTCTAGAGCAGAGGTGCCGTGGTATGAGTAGCTCTCGCCGCGAGACTACTTGACATACCGTTTAAACTTCACTTTATCATTTCCATCACCTTTTCCACAGCGGCGCCACACGGCAACCCTAATCCCATTTTCGTACTTCCTTCATTGGACGGGAGGAGTTTCATCCCATGCGCGGCAGCCGAAGAATCTCGCCAGGAGTGTCTTAGTTTAACCCCTCGGTTAAGCTGATTTAAGCAATCTGTCCCAATATATGTGTATATAGGATTTGGTCGACCTCTAAAGCAGAGGTGCCGTTATTTGAGTAGCCCTGACCTAGAGACTACTGGTTACTTCACTTAATCTTTTCTTTCACCTTTTCCAAGGCGGGGCAGAGCGGCAACCCTAATCGCATTTTTCTTCATTGACTTGGAGCAGTTTCACCCCACGCACTGCATCTGAAGAATCTCGCCAGCAGCGGAAAAGCGGGTATGAAATAGATCCATCAGAAACAATATGAGGAAAAAAAACGATTAAAAAAACTAAGGCGAAAAAAAAAGGATAAATCACGATAAAACAGTGTTTCCCAATGTGGACGGTAACGCCCCCTTATGGATGTTGAAAAGGTGGAAAAAAGGGGCTGTAGGGGGAGGTGGAAGATAAAGAGGCAGTTGGGGAGGTGGAAGAAAAGAGGGAAATAGGAAGAGGTGGAAGAAAAGAGAGAAATAGGGAGAGGTGGAAGAAAAGGGGAAAATAGAGGGAGGTGGAAGAAAAGAGGGAAATAGGGAGAGGTGGAAGAAAAGGGAAAAATAGAAGGAGTTGGAAGAAAAGGGGGAAATAGGGGGAGGTGGAAGAAAATAGGGAAATAGGGAGAGGTGGAAAAAAAGCAGGAAATAGAGGGAGGTGGAAGAAAAGGGGGAAATAGGGGAAAGTGGAAGAAAAGAGGGAAATAGTGGGGGTGGAAGAAAAGGGTGAGGTAGGAGCGGTGGAAGAAAAGAGGGAAATAGGGGGAGGTGGAAGAAAAGAGGGAAATACGGGGAGGTGGAAGAAAAGGGAGATATAGGGAGATTTTAAAAAGTGGAAAATAGGGGGAGTTGGAAGAAAAGAGGGAAGTAGGAGGAGGTGGAAGAAAAGGGGGAAACAGGGAGATGGAAGAAAAGGGAGAAGTAACAGGAAGTGGAAAAAAGAAGGAAATAGGAGGAAGTGGAAGAAAATGGGAAAATAAGGAGAGGTATAAGAAAAGGGGAAAACAGGGGGAGATGGAAGAAAAGATGGAAAGTAGATGGAGGTGGAAGAAAATGGGAAAATATAGGGAGGTGGAAGAAAAGGGGAAAGTAGAGGGAGGTGAAAGAAAAGGGGGAAATAAGGAGATGGAAGAAAAGGGGAAAGTAGAGGGAGGTGGAAGAAAAGGGGGAAATAAGGAGATGGAAGAAAAGGGGAAAGTAGAGGGAGGTGGAAGAAAAGGGAGAAATAAGGAGGTAGAAGAAAAGGGGAAGGTAGAAGGAGGTGGAAGAAAAGGGGGAAATAAGGAGGTGGAAGAAAAGGGGGAAATAAGGAGGTGGAAGAAAAGGGTAAAGTAGAAGGAGGTGGAAGAAAAGGGGGAAATAAGGAGGTGGAAGAAAAGGGGGCAATGTTGTACATAATCAAATGCCTTTGAGTAGTCTATAAAGGATAAATATAGATTCATATTAAACTCTCTGCATTTCTCTATTATTAATCTTATGTTGAATATATGATCTCTTGATCCTCTTCCTTGCTTGAAACCAGCTTGGACCATACTGACTTCTTCTTCTATTTTTATTTACATATTTATATATTTATATTCCTTTTTGTCACTTTCCATTGCTTCTTCATTTCTCTACGTTGTTTTATCAGTTCTAGTGTGCCTGCTGTAATCCATCCATTCTTTTGTGTTTTCTTTACTAGAACCATGTCTTTAGCTGTTGTTATTAAGATATCTCTGGCCTGCGTAGCCAGTTCATCTGGTGTCATCTCCTCCTGTACATCCATCAGGATTTCGAAACGGTTCTTCACTTCTATACTGTACTGAACTGGTATTTTTGTAAGATCAAAGCGGAGTGGTCTTGATCCCGTAACTGTCTTTTTATCTTTATCTTCATGTCTGCTATTAATAACTCATGGTCCGTGTCACAATCAGCACCTGCTGATGATGTACTTGATCTCCACCTTCTTTGCACTAAAATGTAATCTATTTGATTCTTGGTTTTCCCATCAGGTGATGTCCATGTGTAAAGTCTTCTTGGATGTTGTTTAAAAAATGTGTTAGCAATCATTAGCTCATTTTCCATGCAAAAAGCCATTAGATCGTCACGTGCCTTATTTCTATGACCTATGCTAAATTTCCCTACAACATGTCCTTCATCTTCTGCTCTTTCTGTACCAATCTTTGCATTAAAATCCCCCATTATTAATACAATATCATTTTTCCGTACCTGGTCTATCGTCGTTTGCAGTGTGTTATAAAACTCTTCTACTTCCTCTTCTTCTGCTGCTGATGTTGGTGCATATATCTGGATGATTGTTACATTTAAAGGAATGCCCTTAAGTCTGATTGTGAGGATTATATTACTTACTGAACTGTAACCTAGTAATGCTTTTGATGTTGATTTGTCCAAGTAAAAAGCCACTATATTCTTTCCTCCTAATTCTCCACCGGAGTATATAAAGATATTATTCTCGCTCTTGAAGTGTCCTAATCCTTTCCATCGATGTTCACAGATTCCCAAAATGTATATCCCCGTTCTTTTCATCTCGTCACTTATTGTTTGATACTTCCCCTCATACATACTTCTTACATTCCATGTTCCTACTCTTATTTTTCTTTTTAGTTTGATGCAGGGGTTTTCCTTGATAACACCGTCAGGATTTTGTCCGTCATCACAATTACTAGTACCGACCTCTGTCTCACACTCTTCCCCAGTGTTAAAATTAGATCTATCTGGCCTGGGGGCCTCACCACCAGATCTTTTTCCTATTTGACTTTCCATGTTGCTGTTTGGGTTTCTTGGTATATTTCCAGAAGGTAGTTTACCATTGCTTTCCTTCCAGGCAGTGACTGTAATAGTCAGTGATCGTAGCCATTGTCCCTACATTGACATCTTCTGTCTACCATCATAGAATGGTGACCATAACCAACATTATCTGTCGGCTGCTCTCCCATTCCATCCACCACCTGCTCCCATGGCTTCACGTCACCCTGATTGGGGGGCTATACGGGTGCTCCACCTTGCCCAAAGGTTCCTGTAGACTGACGGAGGAAAGGAGGCGTCTTACTTCTCCATGTGTCCCTACATGAAGTAACACTTTCCTTCTTAGCACTTTTCTCTGATATTGAAAAACTTGTGACCCTACATGAAGTAATACCTTCCTTCTTAGCACTTTCTCTGATATTGAGAAACGTGTGTCCCTACCTGAAGTAATACCTTCCTTTTTAGCACTTTTCTCTGATATTGAGAAACTTGTGTCCCTACATGAAGTAATACCTTCCTTTTTAGCACTTTTCTCTGATATTGAGAAACGTGTGTCCCTCATTCATTCCTTTGCATGTCCCTTGCGGAACTTTGCCTCCCAAACAGCACTCCTGTAGGTCTCTCGGTTGTGAGCAAGATGGCCTGCTGCTGCTGCATCCATTTCCAGAACATCAACGATGTCTTGCAGCCATCTTCGTTCCATGATTGCTGCTTGGGTTTCTTGGTATGTTTCCAGAAGGTAGTTTATCATTGCTTTCCTTCCGGGCAGTGACTGTACTAGTCAGTGATCGTAGCCATTGTCCCTACATTGAGACGTGTGTCCCTACCTGAAGTAATACCTTCCTTTTTAGTATTTTCTCTGATATTGAGAAACTTGTGACCCTACATGAAGTAATACCTTCCTTTTTAGCACTTTTCTCTGATATTGAGAAACGTGTGTCCCTACCTGAAGTAATACCTTCCTTTTTAGCACTTTTCTCTGATATTGAGAAACTTGTGACCCTACATGAAGTAATACCTTCCTTTTTAGCACTTTTCTCTGATATTGAGAAACGTGTGTCCCTACCTGAAGTAATACCTTCCTTTTTAGTATTTTCTCTGATATTGAGAAACTTGTGTCCCTACCTGAAGTAATACCTTCCTTTTTAGCACTTTTCTCTGATATTGAGAAACTTGTGTCCGTACCTGAAGTAATACCTTCCTTTTTAGTATTTTCTCTGATATTGAGAAACTTGTGTCCCTACATGAAGCTCATCCATCACGTTAAAAACTGGGAAAAAAAAATAAAGCAGTAGTTGAGTTATAAATCTACTCCTTCATATTGTTACATTGGTTTGTTTGCTGAGATTTTTAGTTGTGCAATCCAATTCTAGTTTAGTGGGCCACTGTACGGGTAGCACATAGCAGGGGTGGGGAGGGAGAGTGGGCGTTGAAAATGTGGCCAGAGAGAAACGGGGGCGGCAGGCCGAACAAGCCTGGGAAACACTGCCTTAAAGAATATAAAAATAAATCCATACACAAATAATGAGCATAAACAAAAAAAACCACACCAACAACTTCGAAGACCATCTAAACTATATTCAAACAAAACAAATGAACTATGCTCAAAAGGAATTGGCCGGGTAGTGATCAAATATCAAATTACCACAGTGGCCTTTTATTTTGGAAGACAGAAGAATTTATCACTGACAGTTAAAAGAAATGTGACATGACAGAAGAACAAACAAAGACTAATTTACCACCGACATATAAAAGATGACAGAAGAACAAACAAAGAATAATTTATCACTGACAATTAAAAGATGACAGAAGAACAAACACAGATAGAATAATTTATCACTGACAATTAAAAGATGACAGAAGAACAAACACAGATAGAATAATTTATCACTGACAATTAAAAGATGACAGAAGAACAAACATAGATAGAATAACTTATCACTGACAATTAAAAGATGACAGAAGAACAAACAAAGAATAATTTATCACTGACAATTAAAAGATGTCAGAAGAACAAACACGGATAGAATAATTTATCACTGACAATTAAAAGATGACAGAAGTACAAACAAAGAATAATTTATCACTGACAATTAAAAGATGACAGAAGTACAAACAAAGAATAATTTATCACTGGCAATTAAAAGATGACAGAAGAACAAACAAAGAATAATTTATCACTGACAATTAAAAGATGACAGAAGTACAAACAAAGAATAATTTATCACTGACAATTAAAAGATGACAGAAGAACAAACAAAGAATAATTTATCACTGACAATTAAAAGATGACAGAATAACAAACAAAGAATAATTTATCACTTAGGATTAAAAGATGACAGAAGAACAAACAAAGAATAATTTATCACTGACAATTAAAAGAAATGTGACATGACACAACAACAGACATGGATAGAATAATTTATCACTGATAATTAAAAGAAATGTGACATGACAGAAGAGCAAACAAAGAAGTCATCAGTGAAGTTCAGAACAACGAAAAGTTAAAATGATAAGACAGTCAAAATTCCTTGGACATGTCACGAGAAGACAGAAGTTGGAGAACTTGGTCGTGTCATGAGAAGACAGAAGTTGGAGAACTTGGTCGTGTCATGAGAAGACAGAAGTTGGAAAACTTGGTCGTGTCATGAGAAAACAGAAGTTGGAGAACTTGGTCGTGTCACCAGAAAACTGACCAAATATCTCAGTGGACTGACCAAATATCTCAGTAGACTGACCAAATATCTCTGTGGACTGACCAAATATCTCAGTAGACTGATCAAATATCTCAGTGGACAGGCCAAATATCTCAGTAGACTGACCAAACATCTCAGTAGACTGACCAAATATCTCACTGGACAGACCAAATATCTCAGTGTACTGACCAAATATCTCAGTGGACAGACCAAATATCTCAGTAGACAGACCAAATACCTCAGTAGACAGACCAAATATCTCAGTAGACAGACCAAGCGGCATTTATAAAGTAAAGCTTTTGAACTGATCGTAAACACCAAAGATGGCACAAGACAAAAAGCACGATGGTCAACTTTGTCCTACGCGGGACATAATGTATGTAACATGGTAGTACATTAGACCTTACACATTGGAACATCAGAGATATGTCACTGATATTCTGAGTAGAGAACGTGAAAGAGTTAAATTTTCGCACCTAAGTTTTTGTTTTATTTTGAAAGTTGTAGACATATTCAAGGACTTTCACTAGTGTGATCGATTAATCTTTAACCCTTTTACTCCCAAGTCTGACATATCTCGCGAAGGGTGGGAGAATGAAATGTCAGGGGAAGGAGAATGAAATGTCAGGGGGTGGGAGAATGAAATGTCAGGACTTCTGTTTCCGCTTGTGCACTAATCATGAACTAATATAGAAAACACGTGCATATTATCTACTTGTTGTTCGGTTATATTGTCCATGCTGGAACTCTGACAGACAGCTTGAAGTTGCGACCAGTACCATGTACAGGTTCTGGTATTCGTTAAAAAAAAAGTTTCTGTCGAGGATTACTTCTTCATCTGGTGTGTTTTGGCTCTGGCCTGATTACTTATTTACAAGATATCGAGTGGCACAAAAACGCTGTTGGCGATTATAGGAGACCTCTCTTATACATGTGGTTCTACCTGGAGATTATGCCTCTCTTATACATACGGTTCTACCTGGAGATTATACCTCGCTTATACATGCGGTTCTACCTGGAGATTATACCTCTCTTATACATGCGGTTCTACCTGGAGATTATACCTCTCTTATACATGCGGTTCTACCTGGAGATTATACCTCTCTTATACATGCGGTTCTACCTGGAGATTATACCTCTCTTATACATGCGGTTCTACCTGGAGATTATACCTCTCTTATACATGCGGTTCTACCTGGAGATTATACCTCTCTTATACATGCAGTTCTACCTGGAGATTATACCTCTCTTATACATGCAGTTCTACCTGGAGATTATACCTCTCTTACACATGCAGTTCTATCACATTGGTTGTCTTATCTTTTCTGGATATCCAGCCATTTCTTTCCCGGCCCGTCTTGTTCTGTTTATGATTTCAATTTTGCAACGGTTCTCAAGCTCTTTAACTTCTGTCTTCTCACCGAACGTACAGATAATTTTGATTATTTTGTCCTTAAGTTGCTTCTTCTTTTCGTTTGTTAATTTAGTTGATTGTGTTCTGAAACTTATCCGAGAAATGTTATTGTTTGCATGCCCGCACTCGATGTAAATTACATTTTTTTTCCCTACGGTGACGTATCTTTCTTCTAACGCTGTTAGATTACTCATTTATTACATGTGTCTTTATGTTCACTTTGTCTTATAAGACAGTATTAGAGCGGTAGCTGTAAATGTGATCAGAGACTGGCATCTCCGGACTTCGGGTGTACCTGTTTGTTGCTCCGTCTTCTGTTGCAACATCCACTGAAGTGTGCGCCTGCTGATGGAGCCAGTCACACACCGGTTATGGTTAACGCGCGCTAAACCACTTCTTTTAGAAAAAAAACGTCAAAATCCCCTCTTTCCCCCTAATTCAGTCATCTCCCTGATGTGATTGTTGACATTCAACCGGATGTCGTCCTCCATACGCAGCCTATTCAAGGTTGCTCTTGCAATCTTCTCCTTGTCCATTTTTAAGGTGCCCTGAATTGAACCCGTGTCTGCCATCTTGTCCCGCTTTCTCGTTGGCTCTGACTCCCGCATGACCCGGGCAGTAGATCCACGTCAAACTGGATAACAGAGAGCCCTCTAGAAGCTAGACCCACTCCCTATGTCTATCGATTCACCGTAACATGCTTTGAGTCTGTTACAATGAGGCCATGCGAGTCCCCCTGCTCCACAAACCAGGAAACTACTTCTGATGCCGCCTGCACCTCTATTCTCATGCATGAAGGTTCCTGAACTACAACATCCGCAATACGTTGCGGTATATAGCAAAGCCCCATCCACTTCTTAGGCCTCGCGCCACTGACCCGCCCGTGAAGATCACGGGGTCACGTGGTTTGGGGGTGATGCTGAACCTGTTCCTGCACCCGGGTTCCTGTTCTACGCTGACCCCTGTCTCAGCATCCACGGCCAGGCTGGGTCACGACCTTCATTACATTTTGTTGCTTCTCTATCCCGTGGACGCTCATGTGTCTGGTTATGTTTAGTGCTTGTTCTTCCTGCTATTTATGTTTAGTGCTTGCCCTTCCTGCTGTTTGTGTTTAGTGTTTGTCCTTCTTGCTGTTTATGCTTAGTGCTTGTTCTTCCTGCTGGTTATGTTTAGTGCTTGTCCTTCCTGCTGGTTATATTTAGTGCTTGTCCTTCCTGCTGTTTATGTTTAGTGCTTGTCCTTCCTGCTGTTTATGTTTAGTATTTGTCCTTCCTGCTGGTTATGCTTAGTGCTTGTCCTTCCTGTTGTTTATGTTTAGTGTTTATCCTTCCTGCTGGTTATGTTTAGTGCCTGTTCTTCCTGCTGGTTATGTTTAGTGCTTGTTCTTCCTGCTGGTTATGTTTAGTTCTTGTTCTTCCTGCTGGTTATGTTTAGTGCTTGTTGTTCCTGCTGTTTATGTTTAGTTTTTGTCATTCCCGCTGTTTATGTTTAGTGTTTATCCTTCCTGCTGGTTATGTTTAATACTTGTTCTTTCCTCTGTTTGTACTTAGTGCTTGTTCTTTCCGCTGTTTATGTTTAGTACTTGTTCTTCCTAATGTTTAGCAGTTGTTCTTTCCGCTGTTTATGTTTAGTACTTGTTCTTCCTACTGTTTATGTTTAGCAGTTGTTCTTTCCGCTGTTTATGTTTAGTATTTGTTCTTCCTGCTGTTTATGTTTAGTACTTTTCCTTTCCGTTGTTTATGTTTAGTACTTGTTCTTCCTACTGTTTATGTTTAGCAGTTGTTCTTTCCGCTGTTTATGTTTAGTATTTGTTCTTCCTGCTATTTATCTTTAGTACTTTTCCTTTCCGCTGTTTATGTTTAGTACTTGTTCTTCCTACTGTTTATGTTTAGCAGTTGTTCTTTCCGCTGTTTATGTTTATTATTTGTTCTTCCTGCTGTTTATGTTTAGTACTTTTCCTTTCCTCTGTTTATGTTTAGTACTTGTTCTTCCTGTTGTTTATGTTTAGTACTTGTTCTTTCCGCTGTTTATTTTTAGTGCTTGTTCTTCCTGCTGTTTATGTTTAGTATTTGTCCTTCCTGCTGGTTATGTTTAGTGCTTGTCCTTCTTGTTGTTTATGTTTAGTGTTTATCCTTCCTGCTGGTTATGTTTAGTGCCTGTTCTTCCTGCTGGTTATGTTTAGTGCTTGTTCTTCCTGCTGTTTATGTTTAGTGCTTGTTCTTCCTGCTGGTTATGTTTAGTGCTTGTTGTTCCTGCTGTTTATGTTTAGTGTTTGTCATTCCCGCTGTTTATGTTTAGTGTTTATCCTTCCTGCTGGTTATGTTTAGTACTTGTTCTTTCCTCTGTTTGTATTTAGTGCTTGTTCTTTGTGCTGTTTATGTTTAGTACTTGTTCTTCCTGCTGTTTATGTTTAGCAGTTGTTCTTTCAGCTGTTTGTGTTTAGTATTTGTTCTTCCTGCTGTTTATGTTTAGTACTTTTTCTTTCCGCTGTTTATGTTTAGTACTTGTTCTTCCTGCTGTTTATGTTTAGTACTTGTTCTTTCCGCTGTTTATTTTTAGTACTTGTTCTTCCTGCCGTTTATGTTTAGTAATTGTTCTTTCCGCTGTTTATGTTTAGTACTTGTTCTTCCTGCTGTTTATGTTTAGTACTTGTTTTTTTCGCTTTTTATGTTTAGTGCTTTTTCTTCCCGCCGTTTATGTTTAGTGCTTGTTCTTTCCGTTATTTATTTTTAGTTCTTGTTCTTCTCGCTGTTTATGTTTAATTCTTGTTCTTCCCGCTGTTTGGACTCAGTATTGGCCGTGTAGCACGTGCCCCGTGATGCCGTCCGAAGTCTCGTATGGACCACTGGAGCACGTAGAATGTCAAACACTGATGGGACCTGATGAGAAACATTTTGTTAAGAACTTTTCTCGCAGATGATACCGACATTTGATTGACACACTCCACAACACAGTTTTCGGTTGGATTTCAAAGTCCAAACTCAGCTGTTATCTATTTTTTTTCTTACAAAAACAAAACAGAACATAACAAAAACAGCGCCCTTCTAGAGCTGCGCAGTCTTTCTACATTTCTTGTTAGTCCTCGTGACTCATTGAAATATCGCTTTTGTATCCCACGCAGATATCTTGTATCTTAGTTTTATCCTAGATATCTTGTATCTTAGTTTTGTCCTAGATATCTTGTATCTTAGTTTTGTCCTAGATATCTTGTATCTTAGTTTTGTCCTAGATATCTTGTATCTTAGTTTTGTCCTAGATATCTTGTATCTTAGTTTTGTCCTAGATATCTTGTATCTTAGTTTTGTCCTAAATATTGTAAACTTGGTTTGTTGCTAAGTTCACAACTGGGGACAATAAGGGGGAGGGACAGGACCCAAAACCCATCTGAAAACCCAAACCCACAGCCAAATGTACTTCCGCACTGGGGTGGCCCCTCCACAACTAACACTTCAACCCAGGATCTCCTCATACGGATACCGTATGCCAGTCATGCATCACACCATATACATCCACACATCACACTATATATATCCACACATCACACCGTATACATCCACACATCACACCATATACATCCACACATCACACCATATACATCCACACATCACACCATATACATCCACACATCACACCATATACATCCACACATCACACCATATACATCCACACATCACACCGTATACATCCACACATCACACCGTATACATCCACACATCACACTATATACATCCACACATCACACCATATACATCCACACATCACACTATATACATCCACACATCACACTATATACATCAACACATCACACCATATACATTCACACACCACACCATATACATCAACACATCACACCATATACATCCACACATCACACCATATACATCCACACATCACACTATATACATCCACACATCACACCATATACATCAACACATCACACCATATACATCCACACATCACACCATATACATCCACACATCACACTATATACATCCACACATCACACCATATACATCCACACATCACACCATATACATCCACACATCACACCATATACATCAACACATCATGCAAACAACATAGGACTAAAGATCAACGTAGGAAAGACAAAGTTAATGAAGCAAAATGTGAACAACAGAAATGTACTCAGAGTAGATAACAAGTAAGTGGAGGAGGTCAACGAATTTGTATACCTTGGCAGCAGAGTAGTAGAAAATGGAGACAGCACAGAGGACATCAACAGCAGACTTACTAGAGCAAACCAGGCTTTTGCAATGCTGCAGACTATACGGAAATTTTAAAAAAACTAAGCATAAATATGAAAATCAGGACATTTAAGAGTAATGTTCTAAGTGTACTACTCTATGGAAGTGAATGCTGGAAAATCACCAAAACCATAGAAAACAAGTTGAATTCTTTCCAGACTAAATGTTTACGTAGAATTAAAAAAATATTTTGGCCAAACACCATAAGAAATAACATCTTATTGGCAGAAATGCAGATGAAACCACTGACAACAATTATTGAGGAAAGACGCTGGCGATGGTTGGGACATGTGCTCCGAATGACTGACAACTCACTACCAAAAATAGCACTAAGATGGACACCACAGGGGAACAGAAGTAAGGGTAGACCAAAAGAGACATGGAGAAGAGCAACAGAAAGGATGTTGAGCAATAGAGGGCTCACCTGGGCAAGACCAGAAAAAAAGGCAAAGGACGGGCATTTGTGGAAAACTCTATCTCTCAAATGAAACCCTAAAATGTCCTACCCGGAAGTAAATCCTCACAGACTGAGAATCTCTGCCCAACATTCTGCTGTTGCCATCTGCGTCTTTTGCCGCTTTTGGCTCACAACATTGTGTGCCTTTCATTCTGCCTGAAGACATGTGCCTGAAGACCTGTGCCTGAAGACCTGCGCCTGAATACCTGTGCCTGAAGACCTGTGCCTGAATACCTGTGCCTGAAGACCTGCGCCCGAAGACCTGTGCCTGAAGACCTGTGCCTGAATACCCGTGCCTGAAGACCTGTGCCTGAAGACCTGTGCCTGAAGACCTGCGCCTGAATACCTGTGCCTGAATACCTGTGCCTGAATACCTGTGCCTGAAGACCTGTGCCTGAAGACCTGTGCCTGAAGACCTTTGCCTGAAGGTCAACGTCTGCATTTCACTGACATCGGACAGGAGGGTAAGCCACATACCTGTTCAGTTGTTCAGATTTATTTTTCCACTTTTTAACTTCAGATTTTCTAATGCTTTTTTTGTTTTTGTTTGCTGTTGTTGGATCTTATCATCTATAATTATTGGTTCAGTTTTTCTAATTTTCAAAGTCCTTCCAGCCACCTACACGAGGGTCGTGCTCACTTGTTCACTATGAATTGATCTCCGCATCAAGCCGTGTCTGATCAAGCGCTATTGAAATATTTCATTTCTTTGGCATGTTTGAGCTCCTCTCTTTGCTTCTCCATTATAAATATTTGCAAGCAGTTGTGCGTGTGTGATCACTATCCATTACCCTCGCAATCCCATTCATTGTATTTGCTTTCATATTTCATTTCAATCATTTTTCTTCAAGTATTTTTGTTGAAGTAATTAATATTACTTTTGAAACGGCCTTTTCTGCAGTATAATGCGTTTTTTAGAGTAACGCAACAATGTTGTTGGGCCTTGTAAAATGACATAGGAATATTGTGAAGCTTTGAAAACGTAAAACGGCAGTATTACAATGGCTTCTAAAGTAACATGGAAATATCCCGGGGTTTTATAAAGTAGCACAACAATATTGTAACAAAGTTAAGTAGAAATGCTGTAAGACTTTCTAAAGTAATGCATCATTTTATGAGGTTTTCTAAAGTAACGTGGGAATACTAGGAGGACTTCTAAAGTAGCAGAGGAATATTTTGAGTCTCTCTAAAGTAAACTGAGACTAAGTTAATTTATTATTTACTTTTTTTTCACTTTTTCTATTTAAATTTTCTTTCCTTTTTTTCACCATTTTTGTTCTCGCTTTATCTCTGTGTTACATTTCTGTTACTACTGTCTGAAGAAAACGCAAGCCGAAATATTAGATTATTCTTTTTCTAATGGGTTAAACATGTTCTGGCTTGTTTACAATTCAGTGTTCACAATGTTGTCTTAGGAACTTGAGAGATTCACAAGGTCCTGTTTTAGTTTCTCGATTGTTTAGCAAACCAGGCTTTTGCAATGCTGCAGACTATACGGAAATTTTAAAAAAACTAAGCATAAATATGAAAATCAGGACATTTAAGAGTAATGTTCTAAGTGTACTACTCTATGGAAGTGAATGCTGGAAAATCACCAAAACCATAGAAAACAAGTTGAATTCTTTCCAGACTAAATGTTTACGAAGAATTAGACAAATATTTTGGCCAAACACCATAAGAAATAACATCTTATTAGCAGAAATGCAGATGAAACCACTGACAACAATTATTGAGGAAAGACGCTGGCGATGGTTGGGACATGTGCTCCGAATGACTGACAACTCACTACCAAAAATAGCACTAAGATGGACACTACAGGGGAACAGAAGTAAGGGTAGACCAAAAGAGACATGGAGAAGAGCAACAGAAAGGATGTTGAGCAATAGAGGGCTCACCTGGGCAAGACCAGAAAAAAAGGCAAAGGACGGGCATTTGTGGAAAACTCTATCTCTCAAATGAAACCCTAAAATGTCCTACCCGGAAGTAAATCCTCACAGACTGAGAATCTCTGCCCAACATTCTGCTGTTGCCATCTGCGTCTTTTGCCGCTTTTGGCTCACAACATTGTGTGCCTTTCATTCTGCCTGAAGACATGTGCCTGAAGACCTGTGCCTGAAGACCTGCGCCTGAATACCTGTGCCTGAAGACCTGTGCCTGAATACCTGTGCCTGAAGACCTGCGCCCGAAGACCTGTGCCTGAAGACCTGTGCCTGAATACCCGTGCCTGAAGACCTGTGCCTGAAGACCTGTGCCTGAAGACCTGCGCCTGAATACCTGTGCCTGAATACCTGTGCCTGAATACCTGTGCCTGAAGACCTGTGCCTGAAGACCTGTGCCTGAAGACCTTTGCCTGAAGGTCAACGTCTGCATTTCACTGACATCGGACAGGAGGGTAAGCCACATACCTGTTCAGTTGTTCAGATTTATTTTTCCACTTTTTAACTTCAGATTTTCTAATGCTTTTTTTGTTTTTGTTTGCTGTTGTTGGATCTTATCATCTATAATTATTGGTTCAGTTTTTCTAATTTTCAAAGTCCTTCCAGCCACCTACACGAGGGTCGTGCTCACTTGTTCACTATGAATTGATCTCCGCATCAAGCCGTGTCTGATCAAGCGCTATTGAAATATTTCATTTCTTTGGCATGTTTGAGCTCCTCTCTTTGCTTCTCCATTATAAATATTTGCAAGCAGTTGTGCGTGTGTGATCACTATCCATTACCCTCGCAATCCCATTCATTGTATTTGCTTTCATATTTCATTTCAATCATTTTTCTTCAAGTATTTTTGTTGAAGTAATTAATATTACTTTTGAAACGGCCTTTTCTGCAGTATAATGCGTTTTTTAGAGTAACGCAACAATGTTGTTGGGCCTTGTAAAATGACATAGGAATATTGTGAAGCTTTGAAAACGTAAAACGGCAGTATTACAATGGCTTCTAAAGTAACATGGAAATATCCCGGGGTTTTATAAAGTAGCACAACAATATTGTAACAAAGTTAAGTAGAAATGCTGTAAGACTTTCTAAAGTAATGCATCATTTTTATGAGGTTTTCTAAAGTAACGTGGGAATACTAGGAGGACTTCTAAAGTAGCAGAGGAATATTTTGAGTCTCTCTAAAGTAAACTGAGACTAAGTTAATTTATTATTTACTTTTTTTAAACTTTTTCAATTTAAATTTTCTTTCCTTTTTTTCACCATTTTTGTTCTCGCTTTATCTCTGTGTTACATTTCTGTTACTACTGTCTGAAGAAAACGCAAGCCGAAATATTAGATTATTCTTTTTCTAATGGGTTAAACATGTTCTGGCTTGTTTACAATTCAGTGTTCACAATGTTGTCTTAGGAACTCCTGAGAGATTCACAAGGTCCTGTTTTAGTTTCTCGATTGTTTAGTCGGTCAGTTGTTTCTCGGTTGTTTAGTCGGTCAGTTGTTTCTTGGTTGTTTAGTCGGTCAGTTGTTTCTCATTTGTTTAGTCGATCATTTTGTAAGTTTGTTGTTTAGTTTATGGGCTTGTTGTTTCTTCAGTCGGTTTAGTTTAGTCGGTTTTTCATTTTGTCAATACTCGCAGTAAAATCATGAGAGAGAGAGAGAGAGATAGAGAGAGAGAGAGAGAGAGAGAAAAGAAAAAGGTCGAATTCAGTAGCTTAACTTCAAAACACGAAAACATTTCATTTTAACATAAATGGCATCATGCAGATGAATAAACAAAATAAATCATTTATGTACTGAGCTCTGTATTGAAAATTCTGAGAAATTATTTCATAATTATGTTAGGTGACATACGGTCAGATGACACTTCGTAATGTAATAATAGCTCTATGGTTAATGATAGACAGATAAACAATTTCTCCATTTCTGAAAACATAAGTAAGTGTCAGATATTTGACATCTAACACCATCATCATAATCATCATCAGGTGCCGTGCCGACTGGCGTTGGCTATTATGCTTCTCCAGAGTACCCGATCCTTCATGCAGGCCATCAGTTCAGTTGGTGATCTCCTCTCACACCATCCCGTCAGACTGTCCAGTATCATTGCTCTTGGTCTTCCTCTTGATCTTCTTTCTTCTATTTTTCCTGTTGTTATAATATTTTCAATGCCCCCTCTTCTCATTGCATGCTCTATGAAAGTACATTGTCTCTCTCTTATCTTTTTGACAAGGTTTTTTGTCTCTCCAGCTCTTCTCATACATTCTTCATTAGTTATTTTTGCTGTCCAGGGGATTCGGAACATTCTTCTAATAAACCACATTTCTGCTGCTTCCAATGATTTCTGTGCAGACCTGCCTATTGTCTATGAGTCACTTCTATATAAAAAGATAGGTTCAATATAGCATTTTAGGACTAGTTTTCTAACATTCGTTGAAAAGATATGTTAGCTAATATGTTTCTCATTCTCTGAAAAGCAGTCTTTAGTTGGCCTATTCTGTTCCTAATTTCTGTTCTGCATTTCCCATCTGAAGTTATTACTGCTCCAAGGTATTTGAATTTCTGCACCTGGTTTAGAATAGTTCTGTTTAATTTTATACTGCATGTTAGTGGATTCTGTTTCTTAGATATAACTATAGTTTGATGCTCAAAGTAAGGCCTTTCTGTTCACTTTCTTTGGTGACTTTATCCAAGAAATTTTGCAGGTCTTGTTGGTTCTCAGCTATACTCAGCTGTACTGTCATCAGCATACCAAAGGTTGTTAATATTGTATCCTCCAATTTTTATGCCTGGTTCTGTGATGATTGTTCTTAGAATATTCTCGCTGTACAGAGAAAAAAGGTCTGGAGATAGTACACATCCTTGTCGCACCCTTTGTTTTATAGGTTGATATTTTCCAATTCTATTTTCAACTCGAACTGCTGCTTCTTGCTGCCAGTATAGATGTTTTACAATCCTCAAGTCTTTGCCGTCTATATTGATGTCTTCAAGCATTTTAATAATTTCATTATGTTTCACCTTGTCAAATGCCTTGGTGTAATCAATGAAGCATAAGTAGAGATCTTTTTGTACTTCTAGAGCTCTTTCTGTTAGTGTTCGTAAAGCATAAATGGCATTGTGTGTTCCCTTTCCTTCAACAAATCCAAACTGTTCATCTGCTATTTCCATTTTTATTTTTTCCTTGTTCTTCTCATAATTATTCTCAGAAATAGCTTCGTTTTGTGACATGAGAGGCTGATAGTCAGGTGGTCGTCACATTCATTCCTTTGCACCTGGTTTCTTTGGTAATGCTATAAACGTGGATTTAATCAGGTCACTGGGAATATAACCACTGTTGTAAATGTCATTCAGTAACTTGGTTATTAATTTTATTCCTGTCTCCTCTAGTGCCTCCATTTCTTCTATTGTTATATTATCAGGCCTTGTCGCTTTTCCTCTCTTCATGTGTTTGATGGCATCTATGATTTCATCTTCAAGTATTGGTGGTCCATCACAGTTTTCAGTATCTGGTGTTAATTCTGGTATTTCTCCTCCGTATACCTCACCGATATACTCTGTCCACCTGTCCACAATGTCTTCTTTTCCCATTAACATTTTACCTTCTTTCGATTTCAGGCATCCTGTGGTATATTTTGTTTTCCTGCCTGTGAGTTCATTAATTCGTTTGTGCATGTTTTTGCTGTCTTTATTATGAGAGTCCTCTATCTGTCTGCACTGTTCATTTAACCACACTTTTTTTGCTTCTCTGCATTTGCGTCTTATTTCTTTATTTATCTTGTTATATTTTTCCTCGTTATTTTTACTCCTCCTCCTCTTGTCCATCAGTCCTAAGATGTCGTCTGTCATCCATTTATTTTTAGGGGCTTCTTTTTTCGGTGGTATTATCTCCTTAACAGTTTGGTGGATAGAATCTTTCATTTCCCATTGTTCATCTATACTATTTATCTTTGCTATTGCATTGTATCTATTTGTTATAATAACTTTGTATTGTTCTCGCAGTTCTTGGTCATTTTTAAGAAGTTCTGTATTCAGTTTGATGTTTCTCACTTTTCTGCCTGCTTTCTTTAGCTGTATTCTAACTTTTTCACAGAGTGGATCATGGTCACTATTGCAGTCAGCTCCTAGCATGGTTTTTGTTGTCGGTAATGCATTGCGGAATCGTTTGTTGATTAATATGTAGTCTATCTGGTTCAATGTCTTTTTGTCTGGGCTGACATCTAACACTTGATTTAATTTCTATCTTACTAATCTGATAGCACAGTTTGCAGTTTTAGTGATTTATCTGTCACTTCAGGATCTATTTTCGTGTTGTGGAAGAAAAACAGGATTTGTTGCATTAGGCGCATCATCACATAACCCTATATATCCTATTTCTCCAACAGCTTCAGTCTAACTTTCCATACTTACAGGCTCGTTGCTATTGTATTTCGCCACTGGTAAGTCAAAACTTTGACAAAGGATAGGAGATGTTTTTACGTCGTGCAAAATATTCTTGGTCGTCTGGTGGGTGCAATTGTTAGTTGTCTCCCTTGGTGAAGGTAGATGGCTTGAATCCTGCCGAATATGCTTAGCTGTAGAAAAGGGTACCTGACCCGCTCTGGAGTTGGGAAGGAAAGTCAGTCAGACATCACGCTAGCATCATCACCGTCTAGTGTGCCGACAGATCAAGGAAAATCCGTCAGGAGTAATGCTAACAACATCACTGTCTAGTGTGCCGATCTCTCTCTCTCTCTCTCTCTCTCTCTCTCTCTGAACCTTAAGTGCCCAGGGCACATGGGGCTTCCGCAAGGGTTTTCCACAAATGCCTGTCCTTCGCCTTTTTTTCTGCCCTTGCCCAGGTGAGCCCTCCACCCGCCGTGATGCTAACAATATTACTGTCTTGCGTGCCGACAGATCAAGGAAAATATGAGCATTAATACTGGTTAATTTATGTCATGATTGGACTATTTTTACGCGTACTTATATACACTTTAAATCTTGGATTCTTTCTAACTTGAAGGTGCGTCAGCAATAACCTTGACCACGGTATGCCCGGCTCTGGAAAACAGCCACAACCTACAGTGCGATGAAGGATCTCTCTATTTGCGCTCGAGTTCGAACATCGAGGCAACGTTCAATAATTTGTGTAAATACAAACTTTGTTTCGTTTCTTAAAATCTAGAGCTCATAGTTTTCAGTGGCAACGACAAGCCAGTGTCCAAATTGTTTGTGAATCAATCATCGAGACGAGAGTCGAGAGCGAAAATAGCTTCCAGTGCAAACATTTTTTTTCTAATGTAATTTCCACTGCAAACATTTTTTTTCTAATATTTGTTTTGTGAAAATCATATTTAGGCGATCTTCGTGAATACTCGAATGTTTAAAAATAGTTACATGAGATGAGAACACATTCAACAGAGAAATAGGTCCCTTGACTAAGTTTTTTTTTGGGTCTGTATTATATCAGGTGACACTGTTTTCTGTACCGTATCAGGTGACACTGTTTTCTCTCGATACCTCGGACAAATCACGAACGTGACAGTTCTTTCTGGCATCATGGTTCAGGGTGTTTAGAAATGTTTAGGTTCCTAGCATGCCATGAACACCTCTCGTTGCCATTCGTCGGTCATAAATAGAGCTGAACTCAGCAAGGAACTTACTCTGAAGTTTTTGCGTCGTTTAACATAAATTTATAAACGTTTTCAGATCTTTTGAGGTGTTTCCATCGCGTGTGATGAAACAACAAACACAATGAACCATAAAGTGCCTAGAAAGCTGTATATCATTTTTCTTTTCGCTGGCTCTTTGATGTTTGTCATGCATAACTTCACCCAAGCTCGGTAAGTGCTTGTTCTTTATCTTTTTTTTTTAGTGTACAAATGGCGGCAGTGTCTATGTACAGTACCAAAACATTACAGTTATCTTTCAGTTTAATTTTCTTGAAACAAAAAATATGATGTGAAGGAACAGGATAAAGATGACATGAAGTATCACGTTCATGTCTTGTTACTATGTGAAGGCTACCTCCACATTTTATTACTATGGTCTGTCTTAACAACTTCGCTGCAGTATTAATATATGTAATTTATGTCATGGTTGGACTATTTTTACACGTACTTATATACACTTTACATCTTGGATTCTCTCTAACCTGAAAGTAAGTCTAATGTATATATTAGACAAATACAACATATATATATATATATGTATATATATTTATGGGTGTCTGAGTGGCGAAGTGGTTAGTGCACTGGTCTCTCATGGCGAAGGTCGGGGGTTCGAATCCGGCCGGCGGCACCCCAGTCACCCTTGTAGAAATGGGTACCCGACTTCTTCTGGAGTTGGGGAAGGAAAAGGCAGCCAGGCGTGGTACAGACCATATCACCCTCTAGTGTGCTGACAGGTCAAAGAAAATATGGGCATTAACACCATATCCCTATGTGCCTCTAAGGCATGACAGGGTTACCTATATATATTTATATGTATTTACGATATGATCAATAGGTCTGACAATGCATCCAGACAATACTAAGATCATAAGAATCAATGGAAAAAAATAAGGAAAAATCCCAGTCGGGACAAGAGAAGAAGTACAACGATTTAAGTACCTTGGGAGCCTCATTTCAGCAGACAGCAATACTGAGAAGGAAATATTCACAAGAGCTGGGCAGACATCTCAGACCTTTAACAAACCAGCAAGCATAGGGACATCTCCCAGTCTCCATTAAGAATCCGAAGCTCAGAATGTACACTCCATTCTTTTATAAAATGCAGAGGAAACATGGAGAACCGCTGGGAGTACCAAAAGCAGATTGAGGGATTCGAGAAAAGATAGGTAAAAGGTAAAAGGTAACATTCCCGTTTCCGCGCCATTAAGGCATATTGAGGGCTACGGTTTAGGCCCCCACGAAAGTGTGATGAGGTCAGTATCACGCCTGGCCGCTTTACCTTCCCAGATTTCTCTGGTACCCATTTTTAGAGGCTAGGTCAACCCCGTGTGGTTAGAAAAGATGCTTTTGGAACATTTTAAGAATACACTGGGAAGAACACGTGACAAACGAGAAAATAACCAAAAAAGAACAGGCACTGAGAACATTACCAAAGAAATAAAAAGGCGAAGATGGAAAGCCTGGGCCACATACTCAGTCATTTGCATGTCCCTTGCGGAACTTTGCCTCCCTAACAGCTCTCCTGTAGGCCTCTCGGTTGTAAGCAAGATGGCTTGCTGCTGATGCATCCATTTACAGATTATCAACAATGTCTTGCAGCCATCTTCGTCTTGGTCTTCCTCTCTTTTTTTCCAATTATGTACCCTTCCAAGACGGATGACGTTTAATGTGTCCAAAATATTTACGTTTTCTCTGTTTAATCCTCTTTACTAGCCAGCCTTCTTCAATATTAAGTTCTTGTAGTATAGATATATTTGTTCTTTTCTGTGTCCATGATATTTGAAGAACTCTTCTGTAGCATTTACATTCAAAGGCATTTATGTGTTTCTCAGCTGTTTTGTTAAGTGTCCAGGTCTCACAGGCATATGTTGCTATGGGAAAGATGCATGCCCTTAAAAATCTATGCCACACACTACGAATGTAAAAAAACAAGACATCCCTCTAACGCCTTGACTTAAACATCTCAAGTGAAAAGAAAAAGGGTCAGGCCATTGGGAACATGGAGACACACAATGCAGGAATAACTAAATGAATGAGGAAAGACATGGTTTGATGTATCCCGACTTGCTCAATACAAGGTTGGTTGGAGAACCTTTTCTGGTGTCTTATGCTCCATTTGAAGTACAGAGACCTGGCGATGATGATGATATCTGTTACATCAAAATGTGAATAGTCAATGTATTTACAACACTTTACCCATTTGGATATCAGTCTTCTTTCTGAAAGAGCTTTATCTGTAAGTGTTTTCTACAATCTACAGCGTAAATTAACAAACATTAATTTGCTTTTATCTGCTTTTCTTTTAGTCTTTGTTATGTTTTACGTTCTTGTCTTCTAGTCTTTGTAATATTTTACGTTCTTGTCTTCTAGCCTGTGTTATATTTTACGTTCTTGTCTTCTAGTCTTTGTTATGTTTTACGTTCTTGTCTTCTAGTCTCTGTAATATTTTACGTTCTTGTCTTCTAGTCTTTGTAATATTTTACGTTCTTGTCTTCTAGTCTTTGTTATGTTTTACGTTCTTGTCTTCCAGTCTTTGTTATGTTTTACGTTCTTGTCTTCCAGTCTTTGTTATGTTTTACGTTCTTGTCTTCTAGTCTTTGTTATGTTTTACGTTCTTGTCTTCTAGTCTTTGTTATGTTTTACGTTCTTGTTTTCTAGTCTTTGTTATGTTTTACGTTCTTGTCCGTTTCGATAAAGATAAGTAGGAAAAGGCAAAATAATAGTTCTTTGCTTTTCCCCGTCTCACAATCCAGACAAACTTTACGTGTCTGTCGTGTTATTTTTGTAAACTTTGACACCTTTTTGGCGTCCGTTCAATTTCAGAACTGGGGTTTTCGTTAAGGAGTCTTTAAATAACGCTGCCTCCAGAGGTTACGTCCTTCTCGCGATACGAGGGCCAAGGATCTCCAGCACCCAGTGCGGCGTCCTATGTACCACAAGTCCATTTTGTTCTATGTTTCTGTACAGCACTTCATCGGAACAGTGCGCACTGTATGGAGTCACAAATACGACTCCACTAGCGGCATCCATTAACTTCTCCGGCGGCTGGACTTCTTACACATACAAATCAGGTACATCTCTGCAGTTTTATGCGACAATAACGCAGAAATGAAGGGGCTTAAATATATCAAAACCTGACATTTCTCTGAAATATGGCCTATTTTTAGTACCTATCGCTGCTAATGAGAAAAAAACTGATTATAATCTAATTTTAAAAAATAAATAAATAAACGATACATCAATGCTATTGTGCCTTTATTATTGTGTAATGTATTACTTTATTTCCCTGTTATTACATATAGTATATGTATCACTTTAAATACAGTAGAAATTTAAGTTTAGCTCATCAAAGACAGAATAACTTTCCAGATTTCCACTTTCTTGCGTGCCATTCAGGCGAATCTCGCGGGTAGATATTTGTAGGTATAAACGTTGAGACAGCTAAATGTTGTCTTCTGCGTTATTCTGGCAACTTTCTTGATGTTTCTATTGGTAGACTGTACCTTTTTTTTTTTTTGACGTTCATCAGTTAACATACAGTAAGGGCACTAACTTGTCCTCCGCCGAAGCTTGCGACCTGGTCTTACTTCCTTGGCCGTAACGTCCCTTTGGGAAAGGGAAGGTAACGGAGGGGGTATCGCAAAGAGAGCGAATGGTTTACTAACACTATCTGTGCAGACAGAAGTAAAGAGGGAAAGGTTTACTAATACTATCTGTGCAGACAGAAGTAAAGAGGGAAAGGTTTACTAACACTATCTGTGCAGACAGAAGTAAAGAGGGAAAGGTTTACTAACACTATCTGTGCAGACAGAAGTAAAGAGGGAAAGGTTTACTAACACTATCTGTGCAGACAGAAGTAAAGAGGGAAACGTTTACTAACACTATCGGTGCAGACAGAAGTAAAGAGGGAAAGGTTTACTAATACTATCGGTGCAGACAGAAGTAAAGAGGGAAAGGTTTACTAACACTATCGGTGTAGACAGAAGTAAAGAGGGAAAGGTTTACTAACACTATCTGTGCAGACAGAAGTAAAGAGGGAAAGGTTTACTAATACTATCGGTGCAGACAGAAGTAAAGAGGGAAAGGTTTACTAACACTATCGGTGTAGACAGAAGTAAAGAGGGAAAGGTTTACTAACACTATCTGTGCAGACAGAAGTAAAGAGGGAAAGGTTTACTAATACTATCGGTGCAGACAGAAGTAAAGAGGGAAAGGTTTACTAACACTGTCTGTGCAGACAGAAGTAAAGAGGGAAAGGTTTACTAATACTATCGGTGCAGACAGAAGTAAAGAGGGAAAGGTTTACTAATACTATCGGTGCAGACAGAAGTAAAGAGGGAAAGGTTTACTAACACTATCGGTGTAGACAGAAGTAAAGAGGGAAAGGTTTACTAATACTATCGGTGTAGACAGAAGTAAAGAGGGAAAGGTTTACTAACACTATCGGTGTAGACAGAAGTAATACAAGCAAGCAGGTCTAGCGAAACAACTCAGTGCTGCCGTGAACTCTGAAACACAAATCGTTGGAAGCTTTCTCGTCTTTTCATCTTCAATATAATCTCAGTTATCTTGACGTGGATTTGAAAACAATATAGGCATAATAACCGTAGAGGTAATGATGCAGACAACAGAAAATGTAATACTCGTAGAGGTATAGTGATGCAGACAATCATAAATGTAATAATCGTAGAGGTATAGTGATGCAGACAACCGTAAATTTAATAATTCTAGAGGTTTAGTGATGCAGACAACCGTAAATTTAATAATTCTAGAGGTTTAGTGATGCAGACAAACCGTAAATTTAATAATTCTAGAGGTTTAGTAATGCAGACAACCGTAAGTTTAATACTCTTAAAGGTATAGTGATGCAGACAACAGTAAACATTATTCTTATTAGAAGAATGTGACTGGACATAGCGTGCCTACACAAAATTGGTAACCAACACTGATTTGGGGAGGGGAGAAAGATGGGCGAAAGCTACCTGTGAAAGCGCTGGATGTCTGCTGAATCACATTCTACGCGTAGTCCGGGTTCGTGAATGAGAAAATAGGATATTGCCCAGGTAATCTGTATGAATTTGTACTACACTTGATTCTACGGAACGTGTACACAGAAAAAGAGTAATAAAATTGCAGTAATGTTCTTCCTTCAGACTGCCAGTACATGTATGTCAGAGTTCTGGACAAGTGTTGGACCATCACAACCGTTCCGAACACCATGAGAGTGGTTCAAACAGAGTGCAGACAATATGGCGGAGAACTTATACAGACTCCGTCCATGGAAGAGTTCCAGTTTTTGCAAGGAATGCTACTGTATTCTGGAAGTAAGTTACGGCAGACAATAGTGTTAAGTAAATTAACAGTGATAAGTGTAGTATTTCCAAAATTAAAAGTGATAAGTGTAGTATATCCAATATTAACAGTGATAAATGTAGTATGTCCAAAATTAACAGTGATAAGTGTAGTATATCCAAAATTAACAGTGATAAGTGTAGTATATCCAATATTAACAGTGATAAATGTAGTATATCCAATATTAACAGTGATAAGTGTAGTATATCCAAAATTAACAGTGATAAGTGTAGTATATCCAATATTAACAGTGATAAATGTAGTATGTCCAGACTGAACAGTGATAAGTGTAGTATATCCAGACTTAACAGTGATAAGTGTAGTATGTTCAGACTTAACAGTGATAAGTGTAGTATGTCCAGACTTAACAGTGATAAGTGTAGTATATCCAGACTTAACAGTGATAAGTGTAGTATATCCAGACTTAACAGTGATAAGTGTAGTATATCCAGACTTAACAGTGATAAGTGTAGTATATCCAGACTTAACAGTGATAAGTGTAGTATATCCAGACTTAACAGTGATAAGTGTAGTATATCCAGACTTAACAGTGATAAGTGTAGTATATCCAGACTTAACAGTGATAAGTGTAGTATATCCAGACTTAACAGTGATAAGTGTAGTATATCCAGACTTAACAGTGATAAGTGTAGTATATCCAGACTTAACAGTGATAAGTGTAGTATATCCAGACTTAACAGTGATAAGTGTAGTATATCCAGACTTAACAGTGATAAGTGTAGTATATCCAGACTTAACAGTGACAAGTGTAGTATATCCAGACTTAACAGTGACAAGTGTAGTATGTCCAGACTTAACAGTGACAAGTGTAGTATGTCCAGACTTAACAGTGATAAGTGTAGTATATCCAGACTTAACAGTGATAAGTGTAGTATATCCAGACTTAACAGTGATAAGTGTAGTATATCCAGACTTAACAGTGACAAGTGTAGTATATCCAGACTTAACAGTGACAAGTGTAGTATATCCAGACTTAACAGTGACAAGTGTAGTATATCCAGACTTAACAGTGATAAGTGTAGTATATCCAGACTTAACAGTGATAAATGTAGTATATCCAGACTGAAAGAAATCTATCGCTCTCCTAAAAATAAAACTTCTAAATAATCTGTGGAGAGGAACAGACATAACTACCAAAAAAATAATATTTTTAAGGGCATGCATCTTTCCCATCGCAACATATGCCTGTGAGACCTGGACATTTAACAAAACAGCTGAGAAACACATAAATGCCTTTGAATGTAAACGCTACAGAAGAGTTATCATAGACACAATATATATATATATATATATATATATATATATATATATATATATATATATCCATGCTACAAAAACTTAATATTGAAGAAGATTGGCTAGTAAAAAGGATTAAAGAGAGAAAACTTAAAATATTTTGGACACATTAAACGTCATGATAATCTAGAGAAGACAGACTTGAAAGGGTACATAATGGAAAAAAAAAGAAAAAGAGAGGAAGACCAAGGCGAAGATGGCTGCAAGACATCGTTGATAATATGCGAATCAACGCATCAGCAGCAGGGCATCTTACTCACAACAGAGAGGCCTACAGGAGAGCTGTTAGGGATGAAAGATCCACAAGGGACATAACAATGACTGACTGATATCCAGACTTGTCGCCGATAAGCGTAATATTTCCAGACTTGACGATGACAAATGTAGCATTTCATGACTAAACCGTACCAAGTGTAGTATATCCAGACTAGACTGACTGTACTAAATGTAGAATATTCAGCTCATATTGAAAAGTCTCATATATTCAAACCAGAATGTGAGAAATGTAGTACATCCAGATCAGACAGTGATAAACGTAGATATAGTACAGAGATACGTGTAGTATATCCTGTCCAACTGTGATAAATGTAGTATATCCAGACTGGACGATGATATCTGTACTATATCCAGACTAGACGATGATATCTGTACTATATCCAGAAAAACTGGGGAAGAATATTAAATATCCTAACTGAATAACTATTACTGTCACACAAAACAGAGGAAAACAAAGTGAGTGAGTGAGTGAGTGAGTGAGTGAGTGAGTGAGCGAGTGAGCGAGTGAGTGAGTGAGTGAGTGAGTGGGTGAGTGAGTGAGTGAGTGAGTGAGTGAGTGAGTGAGTGAGTGAGTGAGTGAGTGAGTGAGCGAGTGAGTGAGTGAGTGAGTGAGTGGGTGAGTGAGTGAGTGAGTGAGTGAGTGAGTGAGTGAGTGAGTGAGTGAGTGAGTGAGTGAGTGAATGAGTGAGTGAGTGAGTGACTGAGTGAGTGCAAAGATAGCCACAGCTGAATTTGCCCTGGATGGAGCAATGATAAACCTTGAACATTTTAACCTCATCAGTCTTTCTTTCTCTCTATGTCTCTGTCCCTTTCTCTCTCTCTTTCTCTCTCTCTCTCTCTCTCTTTCTCTCTCTCTCTGAACATTAAGTACCCAAGGCACATGGGGCTTCCGCAAGGGTTTTTCACAAATGCCTCTCCTTTGCCTTTTTTTCTGCTCTTGCCCAGGTGAGCCCTCTATTGCTCAACATCCTCTCTGTTGTTCTTCTCCATGCCTCCTTTGGTCTACCCTTACTTCTGTTCCCCTGTGGTGTCTATCTTAGTGCTATTTTTAGTAGTGAGGTGTCAGTCATTCGGAGCACATGTCCCAACCATCACCAGCGTCTTTCCTCGATAATTGCTGTCAATGGCTTCATCTGCATTTCTGTCAACAAGATGTTAACCACATCAATCTAGTGCAAACAATAATGGATTCTTAGTTCAGCCTAAAACACGAACAGTGAACAAAATTACCTACAGCCTTGTTTTTCTTGTTTTATTCATGAACTCTGATACTTAACAGTGACCCGTTTTTTTTAACCTTTTTTTTTTTAATGGCTAGATTTGTCTAGTGGAAAATACTGGATGGGAGCTCAGAAGTCCTCGTCGGGTTTTATCTGGATCAACAGCACCAAGTCTATCAACTCAGCCATGTGGGCAAGCACCCAGCCAGATAATCGCGGCTACCCTCCCGATCAGAGCTGTGTGGACTTAATAGCTGATTTTGGGTTCGACCTTAATGATGTCGACTGTCTTCAAATGAGAACTACAATCTGCGCCATGCTCATGGCAACGCCAGCAGTTGGGCGGTGAGACACGTAGATGAACGTTGGGGATTTCACAAATGTTTGATATTCTTCTTCATCTGCGTTGAGTTTCATTTTCTCAACCATTTACACAAGGAGACAGGATGCAGTTCCATATCTCAGCCATGAAGACAAGGAGACAGATCACAATTTCATTTTCTCAACCGTCAAGATAAAGACACAAATCACAGATTCATTTTCCCAACCATCAGGATAAAGAGACAATTCAGTTTCACATGCTTGACATTAAGATAAAGAGATAAATCACAGTTTCATATGCTCAGCCATCAAGATATAGAGACAAATCACAGTTTCATAAGCTCAACCATCAAGATAAAGAGACAAATCAGTTTCATATGCTCAACCATTAAAATAAAGAGACAAATCACAGTTTCATATGCTCAACCATCAAGATAAAGAGACAAATCACATTTTCATATGCTCAACCATTAAAATAAAGAGACAAATCACATTTTCATGTGCTCAACCATTAAAATAAAGAGACAAATCACAGTTTCATATGCTCAACTATCAAGATAAAGAGACAAATCACAGTTTCATATGCTCAACTATCAAGATAAAGAGACAAATCACAGTTTCATATGCTCAACCATTAAAATAAAGAGACAAATCACATTTTCATATGCTCAACCATTAAAATAAAGAGACAAATCACATTTTCATATGCTCAACCATTAAAATAAAGAGACAAATCACAGTTTCATATGCTCGACCATCTAAACGATGCTCAGCCAATTAAACAAGAAGACAGGTCGCTGTTTCACATCTCAGCCATCAAGACAAGAAGACAGGTCGCTGTTTCACATCTCAGCCATCACGACAAGAAGACAGGTCGCTGTCTCACATCTCAGCCATCAAGACAAGAAAACATGTCGCTGTTTCACATCTCAGCCATCAAGACAAGAAGACATGTCATTGTTTCACATCTCAGCCATCTAAACAATCACCTATAGAACCATCTAAACAGTCAGCTAGATAACCACCTAAAAAATCAGGTAGATAACCACCTAAACAACTATCTATACAATCAGCTAGATAACCATTTAGACAACTATCTATACTACAATCAGCTAGATAACCATTTAGACAACTATCTATACTACAATCAGCTAGATAACCATTTAGACAACTATCTATACTACAGTCAGCTAGATAACCATCTAGACAACTATCTATACTACAATCAGCTAGATAACCATTTAGACAACTATCTATACTACAGTCAGCTAGATAACCATCTAGACAACTATCTATACTACAATCAGCTAGATAACCATTTAGACAACTATCTATACAATCATCTAGACAAGAAAACGGGTCGTTTCCATAAGTCTCATAGTGAACTGGAGTTCTTCATCTATAGTGTTCCTAGGGCCATGTTTAGACTTTTAAATCACTGTGACAGAGAGCACAAGTTTGCCGGACATGTCATAGAAGCTGTTTTGTCATGTATAATGTGGGATTTGGACGGGCCTTAAGTTTATGTAGTTAGGTTTACAGTCTCCTAGTGTAGTTAGGTTTCTAGTCTTCGTGTGTGTTAGGTTTCTAGTCTTCGTGTATAGTTAGGTTTATAGTCTTCGTGTGTAGTTAGGTTTATAGCCTTCATTTGTAGTTAGGTTTATCTCCTTCGTATGTAGTTAGGTTTATATTTTTTCATGTGTAGTTAGGTTTATAGCCTTCGTATGTAGTTAGGTTTATAGCTTTCATGTGTAGTTATGTTTACAGTCTTCGCGTCCAACTCAGAGCCTGAAAATTGTGGTCCATTGTTTTTTTTTTACATTAAACTGCTTCCTCCATTATTATTGCTCGGCATGGCCAACATTTAATGACAGTTCCAAGTTCATTTTGTTCTCTTGAAAAACGAAAATCTTCCATGTTCGTCTTTTGCGATTAAACAACAAGGAAAGTTTATACGGTAACACTGAAATGTAAATTTGCTGTAATATTCACGCTTTTGCCTAGTACTGACTTTGTGCTTAGTACGAGTAAAGTACAACTTCGTAGTTTTTCCCCGCTCTGAACAAAATAGAATATTAGTTATTTTGGTAAATGGATAATCATCATCATGTGCCGTGCCGACTGGCGTTGGCTATTATGCTTCTCCAGAGTACACGATCCTTCATGCAGGCCATCAGCTCAGTTGGTGATCTCCTCTCACACCATCTCGCCAGTCTGTCCAGTATCATTTCTCTTGGTCTTCCTCTTGATCTTCTTCCTTCTATTTTTCCTGTTGTTATAATAGTTTCAATGCCCTCTCTTCTCGTTGCATGTCCTATGAAAGTACATTGTCTCTCTTATCTTTTTGACAAGGTTTTTTGTCTCTCCAGCTCTTCTCATACATTCTTCATTAGTTATTTTTGCTGTCCATGGGATTCGAAACATTCTTCTAATAAACCACATTTCTGCTGCTTCCAATGACTTTTGTGCAGACTTGCCTATTGTCCATGATTCACTTCCATATAACAAGATAGGTTCAATATAGCATTTTAGGACTCGTTTTCTAACATTCATTGATAAGGATGTGTTGGCTAATAAGTTTCTCATTCTCTGAAATGCAGTCTTTGCTTGGCCTATTCTGTTCCTAATTTCTGTTCTGCATTTCCCATCTGAAGTTATTACTGCTCCAAGGTATTTGAATTTCTGCACTTGGTTTAGAATAGTTCTGTTTAATTTTATACTGCATGTTAGTGGATTCTGTTTCTTAGATATAACCATGGTCTCTGTTTTTTTTTATGTTCAAAGTAAGGCCTTTCTGTTCACTTTCTTTGGCGACTTTATCCAAGAGATTTTGCAGGTCTTGTTGGTTCTCAGCTATCAGTACTGTGTCGTCAGCATACCGAAGGTTGTTAATATTGTATCCTCCAATTTTTATGCCTGGTTCTGTGATGATCGTTCTTATAATATTCTCGCTGTACAGAGAAAACAGAACTGTTGCCCTGATTAGTAATGCCTGTAAAATTCTGTTAAAAATCATAATGGGTAGACTTCGAAAGAAAATAGTAGAACAAGTCAATATAATCCAAGCTGGTTTCAGGCAATGCAGAGGATCAAGAGATCATATATTCAATCTAAGATTAATAATAGAGAAATGCAGAGAGTTTAATGTGAATTTATATTTATCCTTTATAGACTACTCAAAGGCATTTGATTGTGTACAACACCAGAAACTTTGGGAAATAATGGAAAAAATGGCATTTCCAACACATTTGATACAATTAACATCACTGATGTATCTAGACCAACAAGCAGCAGTAAGAATAAATGGTGAAACAACAACTTGGTTTGACATAAAACAAGGGGTCCTCAGGGGTGCATATTGTCACCCTACTTATTTAACTTGTATGCTGAAAATATAATGAGGATTGTTAGAGAAGGTGTAGACAAAGAATATTACGATGCCATAACAATTGGAGGTTATGAAATACTAGAGATTAGATATGCTGATGACACAGTATTACTGTCTACAACACAAAAAGGAATGGAAAAACTAATTATGTCAGTCCGTAAGAACAGCGAAGAGCAGAACCTCTATCTTAATGCGAAGAAAACTAAATTGATGACAACTGACAAAACAAATAAGGCAGCTGAAATATATCAATGAGGAAAGCTTTCATGTGTAGTTATGTTTACAGTCTTCGCGTCCAACTCAGAGCCTGAAAATTGTGGTCCATTGTTTTTTTTTTACATTAAACTGCTTCCTCCATTATTATTGCTCGGCATGGCCAACATTTAATGACAGTTCCAAGTTCATTTTGTTCTCTTGAAAAACGAAAATCTTCCATGTTCGTCTTTTGCGATTAAACAACAAGGAAAGTTTATACGGTAACACTGAAATGTAAATTTGCTGTAATATTCACGCTTTTGCCTAGTACTGACTTTGTGCTTAGTACGAGTAAAGTACAACTTCGTAGTTTTTCCCCGCTCTGAACAAAATAGAATATTAGTTATTTTGGTAAATGGATAATCATCATCAACATCATCATCATCATCATGTGCCGTGCCGACTGGCGTTGGCTATTATGCTTCTCCAGAGTACACGATCCTTCATGCAGGCCATCAGCTCAGTTGGTGATCTCCTCTCACACCATCTCGCCAGTCTGTCCAGTATCATTTCTCTTGGTCTTCCTCTTGATCTTCTTCCTTCTATTTTTCCTGTTGTTATAATAGTTTCAATGCCCTCTCTTCTCGTTGCATGTCCTATGAAAGTACATTGTCTCTCTTATCTTTTTGACAAGGTTTTTTGTCTCTCCAGCTCTTCTCATACATTCTTCATTAGTTATTTTTGCTGTCCATGGGATTCGAAACATTCTTCTAATAAACCACATTTCTGCTGCTTCCAATGACTTTTGTGCAGACTTGCCTATTGTCCATGATTCACTTCCATATAACAAGATAGGTTCAATATAGCATTTTAGGACTCGTTTTCTAACATTCATTGATAAGGATGTGTTGGCTAATAAGTTTCTCATTCTCTGAAATGCAGTCTTTGCTTGGCCTATTCTGTTCCTAATTTCTGTTCTGCATTTCCCATCTGAAGTTATTACTGCTCCAAGGTATTTGAATTTCTGCACTTGGTTTAGAATAGTTCTGTTTAATTTTATACTGCATGTTAGTGGATTCTGTTTCTTAGATATAACCATGGTCTCTGTTTTTTTTTATGTTCAAAGTAAGGCCTTTCTGTTCACTTTCTTTGGCGACTTTATCCAAGAGATTTTGCAGGTCTTGTTGGTTCTCAGCTATCAGTACTGTGTCGTCAGCATACCGAAGGTTGTTAATATTGTATCCTCCAATTTTTATGCCTGGTTCTGTGATGATCGTTCTTATAATATTCTCGCTGTACAGAGAAAACAGAACTGTTGCCCTGATTAGTAATGCCTGTAAAATTCTGTTAAAAATCATAATGGGTAGACTTCGAAAGAAAATAGTAGAACAAGTCAATATAATCCAAGCTGGTTTCAGGCAATGCAGAGGATCAAGAGATCATATATTCAATCTAAGATTAATAATAGAGAAATGCAGAGAGTTTAATGTGAATTTATATTTATCCTTTATAGACTACTCAAAGGCATTTGATTGTGTACAACACCAGAAACTTTGGGAAATAATGGAAAAAATGGCATTTCCAACACATTTGATACAATTAACATCACTGATGTATCTAGACCAACAAGCAGCAGTAAGAATAAATGGTGAAACAACAACTTGGTTTGACATAAAACAAGGGGTCCTCAGGGGTGCATATTGTCACCCTACTTATTTAACTTGTATGCTGAAAATATAATGAGGATTGTTAGAGAAGGTGTAGACAAAGAATATTACGATGCCATAACAATTGGAGGTTATGAAATACTAGAGATTAGATATGCTGATGACACAGTATTACTGTCTACAACACAAAAAGGAATGGAAAAACTAATTATGTCAGTCCGTAAGAACAGCGAAGAGCAGAACCTCTATCTTAATGCGAAGAAAACTAAATTGATGACAACTGACAAAACAAATAAGGCAGCTGAAATATATATCAATGAGGAAAACTTGGAAGAAGTGGAGAGTTTTGAATATCTTGGATCACTACTAACTAATAATGGAGATACAATGAGGGAAATTAAAAGGAGAACATCTATCGCTCTTCAGAAAGTAAAACAAATAAAGAATCTGTGGAGAATGAATGAATGAATGAATAATCTTTATTTTTCAAGGGTAAAGAATTGGACACGCAGGCCAGCAGACAGAACCACAAAAATAAGATTTTTAAGGGCATGCATCTTTCCCATCGCAACATATGCCTGTGAGACCTGGACACTTAACAAAACAGCTGAGAAACATATAAATGCCTTTGAATGTAAATGCTACAGAAGAATTCTCCAAATATCGTGGACACAAAAGAGAACAAATATATCTATACTACAAGAGCTTAATATTGAAGAAGGCTGGCTAGTAAAGAGGATTAAAGAGAGAAAACTGAAATATTTTGGACACATTAAACGTCATGATAATTTAGAGAAAACCGTATTGGAAGGGTACATAATGGGAAAAAGAAAAAGAGGAGAACCAAAACGAAGATAGCTGCAAGACATCGTTGACGATCTGCAAATGGATGCAGCAGCGGCAGGCCATCTTGCTCACAACCGAGAGGTCTACAGGATTGCTGTTTGGGAGCCAAAGTTCTACAAGGGACATGCAAATGAATGAATGAACAGAGAAAACAGGTCTGAAGATAGAACACATCCTTGTCGCACCCCTTGTTTTATAGGTTGATAGTTTCCAGTTCTATTTTCAATTCGAATTGCTGCTACTTGCTACCAGTATAGATGTTTTACAATCCTCAGGTCTTTGCCGTCTATATTGATGTCTTCAAGCATTTTAATAATTTCATTACGTTTCACTTTGTTGAATGCCTTGGTGTAGTAATCAATGAAGAATAAATAGAGAGCTTTCTGTACTTCTAAAGCTCTTTCTGTTAGTGTTCGTAAAGCATAAACGGCATTGTGTGTTCCCTTTCCTTCAACAAATCCAAACTGTTCATCTGCTATTTCCATTTTTATCTTTTCCCTTGCTCTTCTCATAATGATTCTCAGAAGTAGCTTTGTTATGTGACATGAGAGAGGCTGATAGTTCGGTGGTCATCACATTCCTTTGCACCTGGTTTCTTTGGTAATGCTATAAACGTGGATTTAATCAGGTCACTGGGAATATAACCCCTGTTGTAAATGTCATTCAGTAACTTGGTTATTATTTTTATTCATATCTCCTCTAGCACCTCTGTTTCTTCTATTGTTATATTATCAGGCCCAGTCACTTTTCCTTTCTTCGTGTGATTGATAAACGCACATCAAATATGACCCGTCCATAAAGGTGAAATGTGACACTCTCAGAGGCACTGATCAGACACTCTCAGAGGCACTGATCAGACACTCTCAGAGGCACTGATCAGACACTCTCAGAGGCACTGATCAGACACTCTCAGAGGCACTGATCAGACACTCTCAGAGGCCATTGATCAGACACTCTCAGAGGCACTGATCAGACACTCTCAGAGGCCATTGATCAGACACTCTCAGAGGCACTGATCAGACACTCTCAGAGGCCATTGATCAGACACTCTCAGAGGCCATTGATCAGACACTCTCAGAGGCCATTGATCAGACACTCTCAGAGGCACTGATAAGACACTCTCAGAGGCACTGATCAGACACTCTCAGAGGCACTGATCAGACACTCTCAGAGGCACTGATCAGACACTCTCAGAGGCACTGATCAGACACTCTCAGAGGCACTGATCAGACACTCTCAGAGGCACTGATCAGACACTCTCAGAGGCACTGATCAGACACTCTCAGAGGCACTGATCAGACACTCTCAGAGGCCATTGATCAGACACTCTCAGAGGCCATTGATCAGACACTCTCAGAGGCCATTGATCAGACACTCTCAGAGGCCACTGATCAGACACTCTCAGAGACCACTGATCAGACACTCTCAGAGGCCATTGATCAGACACTCTCAGAGGGCATTGATCAGACACTCTCAGAGGGCATTGATCAGACACTCTCAGAGGGCATTGATCAGACACTCTCAGAGGGCATTGATCAGACACTCTCAGAGGCCATTGATCAGACACTCAGAGGGCATTGATCAGACACTCTCAGAGGGCATTGATCAGACACTCTCAGAGGGCATTGATCAGACACTCTCAGAGGGCATTGATCAGAGATACTTTTTTCTTGAAGACCTACAGTACTTCTTCGTGTAGGAACGCCTTCCTCTGTTAAATCTACAGCAGAAGATGCGGAAATGTAATAAATTCCTATTCTGAACATCAAACAACGAAGATTTATTTACCCAGAATTCACCTTCCTTGATTGGCAAAGACCAAATTCTTGTCATTTGGAGTCTGCGGATGGCGTACTGTCTGTTAAGCAGCAAATGTGTGTTATTTAAAGCCCAGGTCAATGTGAAGGTCTTGAAAACAATCATCCTGTCCAATGGGAACTGATCGTCGCGCTTCATCTATCTTTGTAGAGGGAATATAAGAAGATTTTCAACTAGTTCCGCCTTCACTGACCCAAACCTCGTTGGCGAAGCCGTAGAAAGGTTCCAGCTTGTTTTCAGTGGGTCTGCATGGAGCAAATATATGACCTTGGTCAACTTTGGCAGCTGGCCTTGGTACCTGTCATCTAACATCATCATCTACGCTCCCATGTGTTATATGTGCAACAGGACACAAACTGAACATTGAAACTTCTGATAAATGATGCTTTGTTTTGTCTAAAATAGAGCAAAGCACAAACTGAACATTGTAACATACAATAAGTAGTGTATAGATATACAACTATAAGCTATCAAATGGAACACAACAGGCCGAAGAAAAAGAGGCAGACCACGTGAAACTCTAAAGAGGACATTGTTAAGAGAGGCCAAATTAATAGGCATAAAATCCCTTGATGAAGTTGAAAAGCTCGCTGAAAACAGGATACATTGGCGAACTACCTTGCGAGTCCGATGTGACTTTTAACGGCACTGCAGTAAAGCTGTGATAGCAAAATGTATAAACTAGGAAAAAAGTAGGGAAAGCTTTATTATTTAACGATTACAAAGTTGTGACGTTTCGGCGTGAGTCTTCATCAAACAAAAACAAACAGGACGAAGAGTCAGAGATAGGAGACAAAGTACATATTCACACGAATTTGATGTTAACGAAACAATAAAAAAAAATGAAAAAAAATTATTGAAAAATTGCACATAACTTATCTCAGCTTCTGGAACAGCATAGAACCACAATCGCCTTTATGTCGAAAGGAGCACAAACAATAAGCTACAGTTACTATGTAAACAAAGCGTTCGTTCTGAAAGCTGCAAAATTGTGTATGGTTGAGTGTAGAAAATGTTAAGAGACAAGGGATGCGCACTGAAGGAGCAGAGAATTATTCCAAGAATAGAGATGACTGGAGAGCCCCCACCATGGCCGGTGCTCTTAAGGGAGTGAAAGGCGATGATGATGATGATGATGGTAGTGACTGGATAGGGATTTGTGATATTTGATAATAGATGATGGTAGAGAAGGGATGGCAATCTATTTATGAGAAGGTGAAATGAATAATTATGGTTGTGGTAGAGGAATAGTAATGTTATGATGCCTGAGGGTACTAAACTATGTGCAACAAGTGAGAATAAGTAGGATTGTGGAAGATTATGTGAAGCTGAATAACGAGTTAAAACCATTTGGTTTCAGTGTCCCATAGTCCTGAATGTAGCTGTTCTTAAGCGCTAGGCAACTTGTGTCATCTGCGTGACATTGTTTGATGGCTGTTACCAGAAAATCATATTTGCCACTATGGTTGGAGCCATTGAAATGATCAGGGACGGGTTTCGAAGCATTCTGGGTGACATCGTACAGATATCCCCTAATCTGAGCCCAGTTTCACCAATATAAATTATCCCTCATCTTTTGCATACGATGACATATATTACATTGCGGGATTCGCATGTGAATCCCCCACGGAGAGTCAGGATAGTTTTAGGAAAGGTGATTATTTTCGTTTCCCAAACTACAAGGCAGGTAACACAGCGAGGGTGGTTACATTTTCTGGTTCCAACATATGGAAGGATCCGCTCTAAGTGGCTGTGGAGGAGGATGTCCTTGAGATTTGGCTCACGCCTGTATGCCAGTAGGGGTGGAACAGAGAAGATGTCACTGTTGTCAGGGTCGAGTTGGATTTGTGATAAGTGACGATAAAGAATTTTCTTAATCAGCTGGCCTTGGTACCTGTCATCTAACATCATCATCTACGCTCCCATGTGTTATATGTGCAACAGGACACAAACTGAACATTGAAACTTCTGATAAATGATGCTTTGTTTTGTCTAAAATAGAGCAAAGCACAAACTGAACATTGTAACATACAATAAGTAGTGTATAGATATACAACTATAAGCTATCAAATGGAACACAACAGGCCGAAGAAAAAGAGGCAGACCACGTGAAACTCTAAAGAGGACATTGTTAAGAGAGGCCAAATTAATAGGCATAAAATCCCTTGATGAAGTTGAAAAGCTCGCTGAAAACAGGATACATTGGCGAACTACCTTGCGAGTCCGATGTGACTTTTAACGGCACTGCAGTAAAGCTGTGATAGCAAAATGTATAAACTAGGAAAAAAGTAGGGAAAGCTTTATTATTTAACGATTACAAAGTTGTGACGTTTCGGCGTGAGTCTTCATCAAACAAAAACAAACAGGACGAAGAGTCAGAGATAGGAGACAAAGTACATATTCACACGAATTTGATGTTAACGAAACAATAAAAAAAAATGAAAAAAAATTATTGAAAAATTGCACATAACTTATCTCAGCTTCTGGAACAGCATAGAACCACAATCGCCTTTATGTCGAAAGGAGCACAAACAATAAGCTACAGTTACTATGTAAACAAAGCGTTCGTTCTGAAAGCTGCAAAATTGTGTATGGTTGAGTGTAGAAAATGTTAAGAGACAAGGGATGCGCACTGAAGGAGCAGAGAATTATTCCAAGAATAGAGATGACTGGAGAGCCCCCACCATGGCCGGTGCTCTTAAGGGAGTGAAAGGCGATGATGATGATGATGATGGTAGTGACTGGATAGGGATTTGTGATATTTGATAATAGATGATGGTAGAGAAGGGATGGCAATCTATTTATGAGAAGGTGAAATGAATAATTATGGTTGTGGTAGAGGAATAGTAATGTTATGATGCCTGAGGGTACTAAACTATGTGCAACAAGTGAGAATAAGTAGGATTGTGGAAGATTATGTGAAGCTGAATAACGAGTTAAAACCATTTGGTTTCAGTGTCCCATAGTCCTGAATGTAGCTGTTCTTAAGCGCTAGGCAACTTGTGTCATCTGCGTGACATTGTTTGATGGCTGTTACCAGAAAATCATATTTGCCACTATGGTTGGAGCCATTGAAATGATCAGGGACGGGTTTCGAAGCATTCTGGGTGACATCGTACAGATATCCCCTAATCTGAGCCCAGTTTCACCAATATAAATTATCCCTCATCTTTTGCATACGATGACATATATTACATTGCGGGATTCGCATGTGAATCCCCCACGGAGAGTCAGGATAGTTTTAGGAAAGGTGATTATTTTCGTTTCCCAAACTACAAGGCAGGTAACACAGCGAGGGTGGTTACATTTTCTGGTTCCAACATATGGAAGGATCCGCTCTAAGTGGCTGTGGAGGAGGATGTCCTTGAGATTTGGCTCACGCCTGTATGCCAGTAGGGGTGGAACAGAGAAGATGTCACTGTTGTCAGGGTCGAGTTGGATTTGTGATAAGTGACGATAAAGAATTTTCTTAATCATCTGACCTTGCGGGTGTAAAGGCAGAACTAACTTAACTCTGTCAGATGATGTAACAGGCTGTTTTCTAAATGCTTCCTTGCGGTTTATTAGTTGGATACGGTTGAAGGTTGCACAAAGGACATTTTCTGGGTAGTTGCGATGACGGAAAAATTCTAATAACTTGTTGGACTGATCGATAAAGTCCTAGTTATCCTGACACATGCGGCGAAGATGAAGTAGGTGAGAATATGGGATGGAGTTTTTACACGCTTCAGGATGGAATGAGGTGTAAAGTAAATAGGTGTGGCTGTCAATGGGCTTGTAAAAAATGGAGGTAACAATCCTGTTTGTGCCAACAGATATTTTAATGTCTAAAACGTTTACAGACTTGTCAGAAATTTCATAGGTGAACTTTATGTCACTATTAAGTGAGTTAGCGAATTCAATAAACTTTTTTTAGCTCGTCCTGTAGCATACTGATGACTCCAATGCCGTCATCGATATATCTTTTATAGAATTCTTGAAGTCTACCAGTGTAGGTTTCCCATAACTTAACTTCCAGAAAGCCTATAAATAAACAAGCATAACTGGGGCTCAGTTTTGTTCCCATGGCAACACCACTGATTTGCTCGAAGTATTCGTCATTGAATTCATAAGAATTTAGACTGAGTACTAGTTGTGTGAATCGTATTATGGCATCAGCGTTAATAGTGGGGTGAGGGTCTTTGTCCAGAAAATAACGGAGTGCTAAGAGTCCATCTTCATGGGGGATAGAGGTGTATAGGGAACAGACATCAAGGAGAAAGATGTGATATGAGTGGTGTGGAGAGGATGTGATAGCTTCAAAAGTAGTTAAGGCGTAGTTGGTATCTTTCAAATAAGAGAGCAATTTGTGTACTAGCGGTTGGAAAATGCGGTCCCAAAAGTCAGAAATATGCTCAGTGGGGCATGAACACGCTGAAACAATAAGAAGTCCCGGGTTACCTGGTTTGTGGATTTTAGGAAGAAGGTAGGTGTTCCTAAACAATTGTCCTTGATGAGAAAGACAGCTCGAGATGGGAGACTAACTTCGCTAATTAAATCTTTGATGGCTGCTTCCACTTTAATATTATTTGAAAAGGTGGCATCGTTTTTTCGTGGGGCATAGAATTTTATATTGCTGAGTTGGGACATTACTTCCGCAATATATAAATCTTTTTTTCCAAAGTACAAGATTCGATGTTTTATCGGGTAGTTTTATTACTATGTCATCTCGACGTCGGAGTTTAGATAGTGCCATGGATTCTCCCTTGGTTAGGTTGAAATGTCGAAGTTTTAGTGGCTGGAGGGTCTGAATTTCACGCCATGTCGAATCAATGTACAGATCTAAAGCTTGAGAACCCCTGGAGGAAGGTTCCAACTGCGTTTATGGTGGTTGTAAGAAGCAGATGGGTCATCAGGGTCTTGTGTAAGCTGGTTAGGTTCTTGGTTAGCAAAGAAATATTTGAGACGTAATCGACGGTAAAATTGTTTAACATTGCGGAGTAAGAAATAGCGGTCACAATGACCGTGGATAGGAGTAAATTTGAGGCCTTTGACGAGGACTGTTTTTCATCATCAGAAAGGGGCAAGTCGGGAGGAATACAGACTACAATAGAGGTTGGAGAAGGAGGAGGAGGGGAGGGTCTCATAAAAGAGTGTAGGTGTGAGAACTTGATTAACCTGGGAAGTTACGTTATGGGAAACCTACACTGGTAGACTTCAAGAATTCTATAAAAGATATATCGATGACGGCACTGGAGTCACCAGTATGCTACAGAACGAGCTAAAAAAAAGTTTACTGAACTCGCTAATTCACTTAATCTTATCTTATATCTTATATCCTTCCCATGTCGTTAAACGTCACATAGGGCTCGCAAAGTAGTTCGCCAATTTGTATGTCTTCGGCGAGTCTTTCAATCTCATCAAAGGATTTTATGCCTGTTAATTTGACCTCTCTTAATAATGTCCTCTTCAGAGTTTCACGCGGTCTGCCTCTTTTTCTTCGGCCTGTTGTGTTCCACTTGATAGCTTGTTTTGGGATTCTCTGATCATTTATTCTCATCAAGTGACCAACATATGTCCATCTCCTTTTTCTGATCACCCATGAGATTGGTTGTTGTTCAGTCATCTGTCTTATCTCTGCATTGTTCTTGAATTCGTTCCACTTGCACTCGCAGAGAAACCAATTCACTTAATCATTCATTCATTTGCATGTCCCTTGCGGAACTTTGCCCCCCAAACAGCACTCCTGTAGGCCTCTCGGTTGTGAGCAAGATGGCTTGCTGCTGTTGCATCCATTTGCAGATCGTCAACGATGTCTTGCAGCCATCTTCGTCTTGGTCTTCCTCTTTTTCTTTTTCCCATTATGTATCCTTCCAATACGGTCTTCTCTAAATTATCAAGACGTTTAATGTGTCCAAAATATTTACGTTTTCTCTCTTTAATCCTCTTCACTAGCCAGCCTTCTTCAATATTAAGCTCTTGTAGTATAGATATATTTGTTCTTTTTTGTGTCCACGATATTTGGAGAACTCTTCTGTAGCATTTACATTCAAAGGCATTTATGTGTTTCTCAGCTGTTTTGTTAAGTGTCCAGGTCTCACAGGCATATGTTGCTATGGGAAAGATGCATGCCCTTAAAAATCTTATTTTTGTGGTTCTGTCTGCTCCTCTCCACAGATTCTTTATTATCACTGAATAGCAACATAAAATTCACTTAAGAAATTTCTGACAAGTCTGTAAACGTTTTAGACATTAAAATATCTGTTGGCACAAACAGGATTGTTACCTCCATTTTTTACAAGCCCATTGACAGCCACACCTATTTACTTTACACCTCATTCCATCCTGAAGCGTTTAAAAACTCCATCCCATATTCTCACCTACTTCATCTTCGCCGCATGTGTCAGGATAACTAGGACTTTATCGATCAATCCAACAAGTTATTAGAATTTTTCCGTCATCGCAACTACCCAGAAAATGTCCTTTGTGCAACCTTCAACCGTATCCAACTAATAAACCGCAAGGAAGCATTTAGAAAACAGCCTGTTACATCATCTGACAGAGTTAAGTTAGTTCTGCCTTTACACCCGCAAGGTCAGATGATTAAGAAAATTCTTTATCGTCACTTATCACAAATCCAACTCGACCCTGACAACCGTGACATCTTCTCTGTTCCACCCCTACTGGCATACAGGCGTGAGCCAAATCTCAAGGACATCCTCCTCCACAGCCACTTAGAGCGGATCCTTCCATATGTTGGAACCAGAAAATGTAACCACCCTCGCTGTGTTACCTGCCTTGTAGTTTGGGAAACGAAAATAATCACCTTTCCTAAAACTATCCTGACTCTCCGTGGGGGATTCACATGCGAATCCCGCAATGTAACATATGTCATCGTATGCAAAAGATGCGGGATAATTTATATTGGTGAAACTGGGCTCAGATTAGGGGATATCTGTACGATGTCACCCAGAATGCTTCGAAACCCGTCCCTGATCATTTCAATGGCTCCAACCATAGTGGCAAATATGATTTTCTGGTAACAGCCATCAAACAATGTCACGCAGATGACACAAGTTGCCTAGCGCTTAAGAACAGCTACATTCAGGACTATGGGACACTGAAACCAAATGGTTTTAACTCGTTATTCAGCTTCACATAATCTTCCACAATCCTACTTATTCTCACTTGTTGCACATAGTTTAGTACCCTCAGGCATCATAACATTACTATTCCTCTACCACAACCATAATTATTTATTTCACCTTGCCATCCCTTCTCTACCATCATCTATTATCAAATATCACAAATCCCTATCCAGTCACTACCATCATCATCATCATCATCATCGCCTTTCACTCCCTTAAGAGCGCCGGCCATGGTGGGGGCTCTCCAGTCATCTCTATTCTTGGAATAATTCTCTGCTCCTTCAGTGCGCATCCCTTGTCTCTTAACATTTTCTACACTCAACCATGCACAATTTTGCAGCTTTCAGAATGAACGCTTTGTTTACATAGTAACCGTAGCTTATTGTTTGTGCTCCTTTCGACATAAAGGCGATTGTGGTTCTGTGCTGTTCCAGAAGCTGAGATAAGTTATGTGCAATTTTTCATTATTTTTTTTTTCATTTTTTATTGTTTCGTTAACATCAAATTCATGTGAATATGTACTTTGTCTCCTCTCTGATTCTTCGTCCTATTTGTTTTTGTTTGATGAAGGCTCACGCCGAAACGTCACAACTTTGTAATCGTTAAATAATAAAGCTTTCCCTACTTTTTTCCTGGCGAAGTGAGTGACGAAGTGGTTAGTGCACTGGTCTCTTATGACGAAGGTCGGGGGTTCGAATCCGGCCGGAGGCACCCCAGTCACCCAGCTGTAGAAATGGGTACCCGACTTCTTCTGGAGTTGGGGAAGGAAAGGCGACCAGGCGTGATACTGACCATATCACCCTCTAGTGTGCTGACAGGTCAAGGAAAATATACGCACTAACACCATATCCCTATGTGCCTCTAAGATATGACAGGATTACCTTTACCTTTTTTTTTTACTTTTTTCCTAGTTTATACAAACTGAACATTGAAACTTCTGATAAACCATGTTTTGTTGCGTCTAAGATAGAGCCAACGTACAAACTGAAATAAAAGAAACGTTTTGTAAATATTCTCAAGTCTTCGCGTGTTCTCTGAGTAAGATTTGGAGCAGCTGAAGAAGCGATGTGCACATGTTGATGATAATATCCCAACGTCTTCTCAGAATTTTGTAAGACAACTTTTTTATGATGTCCAGATCATGGCGAGAGTTAATGAGCATTCACAATGACGTCACATCAAGGTGGCCGAACTCGCACCTTTAGTACAAAGAAGTTACCATTTTTCGTGTAATAATGTCGCGAAGATGTCTTGATTGTCCAGAAACATGTACGTCATCATCATCATCATCATTGTCATCGCCATTATCATCAAGACGTTTCTGCTACATTAAAGATAATTCTTCGGTTTACATTTTTTTAGTAGTCAACTCAATTTCTTCTTTTACATGCAGAGCCTTTCAAATGTTTTAAGGATGTTAAAATCTTTCTTTGCTGTATGCATTCTCATATGACCATATGATCCAGGTTTGGAACCACTGCTTCCGCAGACTCTAACGACATGCATAATGTTTTCAACATAGCGCTGAGAAACACTCTTACAAAACAACTCTGTCAAACATTAGAGATGACTTTCGCGGGATTGTTACATTAGTGAGATCTTTTTAAATTGGGAAAGTGTTCGTAACAGCCAGGCTAGAGGTACAGAAAAGTGTTAGTAACAACCAGGCTAGAGGTACAGAAAAGTGTTAGTAACAACCAGGCTAGAGGTACAGAAAAGTGTTAGTAACAACCAGGCTAGAGGTACAGGAAAGTGTTAGTAACAGCCAGGCTAGAGGTACAGAAAAGTGTTAGTAACAACCAGGCTAGAGGTACAGGAAAGTGTTAGTAACAGCCAGGCTAGAGGTACAGGAAAGTGTTAGTAACAACCAGGCTAGAGATACAGGAATGTGTTAGTAACAGCCAAGCTAGAGGTACAGGAAAGTGTTAGTAACAACCAGGCTAGAGGTACAGGAAAGTGTTAGTAACAGCCAGGCTAGAGGTACAGGAAAGTGTTAGTAACAGCCAGGCTAGAGGTACAGGAATGTGTTAGTAACAGCCAGGCTAGAGGTACAGGAAAGTGTTAGTAACAGCCAGGCTAGAGGTACAGGAAAGTGTTTATAACAGCCAGGCTAGAGGTACAGAAAAGTGTTAGTAAAAGCCAGGCTAGAGATACAGAAAAGTGTTTGTATTAAGAGCCAGGCTAGAGAAGAAAATAAGCTTGCAATTATGACAAGAACATAACCTTGTAGCTAAGACAAGAATATAAGCATGTAGTTAAGACAAAAATATAAGCCTGTAGTTAAGACAAGAATATAGGCATGTAGTTATGACAATAGCATAATTTGTAGTTAAAAAAAGAACATAAGCATGTAGCTAAGACAAGAACATAAGCATGTAGCTAAGACAAGAACATAAGCATGTAGCTAAGACAAGAATATAAGCATGTAGCTAAGACACGAATATAAGCATGTAGCTAAGACAAGAACATAAGCATGTAGCTAAGACAAGAATATAAGCATGTAGCTAAGACAAGAATATAAGCATGCAGCTAAGACAAGAACATAAGCATTTAGCTAAGACAAGAATATAAGCATGTAGCTAAGACAAGAACATAAGCATGTAGCTAAGACAAGAACATAAGCATGTAGCTAAGACCTAGGCTCCGCCAGAAGTTCATAGGAAGGATTTTTCAGTCACTGACGGAACTTCTGCAAATCTGTGAGGAACCTTGGATGGGGTTATGGGGGGGGGGGGGCTGACCTAGACACAACAGCAATGGAAAGTATGGCACCTGGGAAACAACAGGGGGAGGGGGGTTGAGGAAATGACCTAGAAGACGATAGGCTCTGGATATCAGTCGGTGAAGCAGGTAACTATGTGGCGTTTTCTGATCAAGACAGCAGTACTCTGTAAAATGACCAGTCATGTAAGATATCCCTTGCTTTTTAGGAGGGGGTGGTGGGGTGGGGGCTCCATCATTTACTAAACACTTCCTCTATATAGGCAGAGATTCCCCAGCACAGCGAGCAGAGGGCACGTTTTCAGGACAAGGCAAAATGGAAGATGACGGCGGCCGTAATCGATACCGATGGCCGCAGCCTGAGAGACCATCTGGTTGATTGATGTGGCCGTTCCCACTTTATTAACTGAAACTGATGAAGTTAATAACGAAAGTGAAATAAGCGGCCAGGCTAAGAATCTGAATATGTTAAAAGGCATAACAAAGTACAGGTGGTCCTAGACCGTACGTCACTGTGAGCCACGCCGTGTCCTTGAAATCCAGAGACCATCAGAGTTCACATTTTCTGCTACAACTCGGCCTGAGAATCGACGCTGAACAGAGAGATCACTTGGCATCTGCCACCACTTGGGGAAAGTGAAAGATAAATTTCGAAGGCCCTGATTTTAAAGGGAAAGACTTTTGAAGAAGATATAAAATTTTCCAAGCAGATAATAAGAGGAGGGTAGTTTTGGCCTATTACAAGGACGTAGTTGGGAGAGCTGCAAGACCAAGCGTAGCCCACATCTGATATTCTGTTTTTATATGTACTTTATACTTGCTTTGTATTCATATCAGCTGAAACTCCTCCACATTGTTTGATTTAACATTTTTATTTCTTGATATTTCGTGTTTTCTGTCTAAAAGAAGCAAAGAGCAGATTTGTCAAAACACGGATGATAAACCGCTAGAAAAGCAGAAATGAATAGAAACATTGTTACTGTATGAGGTGTTCAACTTACGTCGGATTCGATTTACGACGGGATCGTCGGAGCAGAGCCCCATCGTAAATTGGGGAACATCTATACGTTGAAAGTTTGGGGGAGAAAAGAGAGGGGGTGGGGGGTTCCTTGCCTAGAGAAGGCAAATATGACAATAAAACAGATGGACAGGTAATGTCAGGTGAGTGACATGTATTAGCCTGTTCAATTGTAGATTCAAGGCAACAGAATGTTGAGAACCACTGCAGTCATCTACTGCTGCTGATAGGTCACGTGATAAGGATATGATTTCAGTCTGTAGCATTCTTGAAAGCTGTTTTACTAGATGTAACAGCGTTGTTCTGTAACCATATTACTTTCTGCCTCGGTAATGACAAACATGTCGGGGTTTCTTTCTTCAGTTTTCAGATATATTCTGAACTTGTTTATTTTGAAGTATCTATTGTCTCTGGCGCACACTTCAGTGCGCATGTCACGACATGCAGATTGATTCTTCCTGCTAGAACAGAGCGTTCTAATTTCATGACAATTATATGTTTAAACAGCTTCTGTGTTTAATTAATCAATTAATTAATAAATGTTGTTGACAAGTGGGAAGTGGCATTGCGTTTATGTAAATAGATATAGCATGAGCTAACTGACCAGTACAGCGACACACCTAAACTGTGCTGTCAGAGTAAACACCGGTTCGTTCGGCTTTCATAAATTTACTATATATCCTTTCCAGCCTTTCATGTAGCGTGTTCGGGGGTCGTGCAGGGCTGTATCGGGCCCTGGATTCAGTTATTATCGGGCCTCCAGACAATTCTGCAGACTGAACGTTGTATTATTTTCATGAATTTTGTCTCCAATAAGAAAAGAAAGAGAAAACAGATTCTCTGCTCTCTCAGCATCCTGGACTCCAGATGGGGTAGGGCCCTGGCTTTCTCAGCATCCTGGACTCCAGATGGGGTAGGGCCCTGGCTCCCTCAGCAGCCTGGTCTCCAGATGGGGTAGGGCCCTGGCTTCCTCAGCAGCCAGGACTCCAGATGGGGTAGGGCCCTGGCTTCCTCAGCAGCCAGGACTCCAGATGGGGTAGGGCCCTGGCTTCCTCAGCAGCCAGGACTCCAGATGGGGTAGGGCCCTGGCTTCCTCAGCAGCCAGGACTCCAGATGGGGTAGGGCCCTGGCTTCCTCAGCAGCCAGGACTCCAGATGGGGTAGGGCCCTGGCTTCCTCAGCAGCCAGGACTCCAGATGGGGTAGGGCCCTGGCTTCCTCAGCAGCCAGGACTCCAGATGGGGTAGGGCCCTGGCTTCCTCAGCAGCCAGGACTCCAGATGGGGTAGGGGTGTTCCCAACATCCTGGACGCCAGCTGGGGTACTGCCTATGCTCCCCCTTCACCTTCCTCTCGTTGGACTTATGTGTTTAGTTGAGTTTTAGGACTGCCACCCTTTCTATTCATGCATGATAGAGCGCTATTTATACTGATGTGTGATTTACACTAGCGTATGAGTGTATGATTTATACTAGCGTATGATTTATCACTGACAGAATCAATCCCTTATACAGAATAACAAGTAAAAGCTGATCAATGTTTGCCTTCCCCCTTTTTATGTTTTACCACAACAAATCTTTTCTTGACTCATTCTACACGCCCACATGCCTGGTGATTCCTAAACCCAGGTCGTATCTTACACCTAAATACTTACATGAATTTATGTCGGTTCCCCTCACCGACGAAGAAGAAGAAGAAACTCTATAACTGTGGTGTGTCGGTAGTGTGTTGGTGGTGTGTCGGTAGTGTGTTGGTGGTGTGTCGGTAGTGTGTTGGTGGTGTGTCGGTAAGTATGTTGGTGGTGTGTCGGTAGTGTGTTGGTGGTGTGTCGGTAATGTGTTGCTGGTGATATCACCCTCACTTCCGAACATCCTAAGTTTTGAACTACTTAGTTATCTGACCAGCTTCTTAAACTAATAAAACTTCACGTTTTTTTTCTCTGTTTACCAAATATTCCTACGAGATTTATCTCTGAAAATGTACATAATTATTACGATTGCTCATAGTCACCCCACACGAAGCAAATTTTGTTTTTTCTTAACTCTTCTCGGCAGTCATGTAGGAAAGATGTGTTTCAGTCAAGCGTGAATATTTTTAAAACTGCCGAAGTTTTTTTTTCTATGTTTTTGAATGAACAAACTTGAGCTTTACCGTTCATTCCACGAAGATCAACAATTAAAGATAGTGATGGACGGATTGGCAACCCTTGCTTATGCTGTGTTGAACCTCCTACTATATAAACCAACTTAGGTAGCTCTTACAAACATGTCATTTTGTGTGACTCACTGACGGCAAAGGATGTTGTCTTCTATTTCAGCATCAGCTTTCTCTTGCGCAATCTTCTCTTGTTTTTTAGAGAAACAAGTCTGTTCAAGATGAATGAGATAGCGGTCAGTGACTCATACCGGACTACTTTAGTGAGAATTAGCGAACCACAACCTGACCAGGCTTCATCCGTCCAGTGGTGTCCCCTGGAAACTCTATGGTCTGGCCAAGTGAATAGAACGAAAAATAAGCCATACCGAAGACGGTTATGTCAGGCCGAAAAGCGCAAGGTGTCACAGCCAAACTGCAAATCTTGATACAAAGCACTCACCGCTCCTTTGAGGGTGGATGTAGAAGAAAAAGAAGAAGAAGAAGACTGGGTTGTTGCATTCTCAAGTAGAAATGAAGCATCTGTCTATCTATCTATCTATCTATCTATCTATCTATCTATCTATCTATCTATCTATCTATCTATCTATCTGTCTGTCTGTCTGTCTGTCTGTTTGTCTGTCCGCCTCTCTATCTTTTGGCTGTATGTTTATCTTTCTATCCATCCACCGTCCGTCCACCTGTTAAAGAGGATGGAAGAGCCGAGGTTGGGTCTCGAGCTGTTTAGGAGACAAGTAGGCTCTGTTTTGATCATTCTTTATCCCGACAACTAAACTTTAATGAAGTAACTGACACAAATGGCAGAATTAAAGCAAGAAAAACTGTCATCACAACACGTAAATGTATAAAACAGTCAAAGATTACTCATATTAAAAAAATGAATGTTTTAGAGAGTTACTTCCTGTGTTTGAACATGGGCTCTGATAGTAACTGACCCTCCATGGCTCTGCCAGTGTACAGTTTTTTAACTAGCGTCAGTTAATAATAATAATAATTTACAACCCTCGGGGAGTCATGACCCAGAGGGGCCCACCTCCCTCTGAGTGTCAGGAGTGGCTGAAACATTTGTCGGAGGTGGTGGTGGTGGGGTTACTTTCTCTGATGACCTAGGGAGTTGTGTGGTTGTTACGCTATCTATGGTAGAGAGTTTACTACGTAATGAAAACGTCTTGTGGGCACGACATTGCTTCCGACATATATTAAGTCCGTTTAGATACTTTTATTTTCTTCGTCCATTCCCCCCCCCTCCCATCACCAAGTGACCAAGCAGTCATGTGACCTTATCTAGCGCCCTCCCTCCCCCCCCCCCCCCACACACACACACTTTTTTTTTAGCTTTACGTCTTCATCTAAATACTACCCACGAAAACCACAGGAAAGACTTTTCTCTATGAGGCGCCTGTGTTACTTGGGTAGCTCTTACAAACATGTCATTTTGTGTGACTCACTGATGGCAAATCGAGGGCAGCATAACATAGTCTGGTTCAGTAAGGAAAATCGATGCTTCTTTTTTCTAAGTGTCAAAATTTGGCTGTTGCTGGGGAAAAAAAAACTTTTTTTTACAGCGTGGTATCTCTTTGTTTCGAATAAGCTTTATGGGCGGAGTTTTCTCTTTGTTTCCTATAAGATTTGTGGGTGGGGCTACTGATGATTGGCAACCGCATATTTCTCGGCATTAATAAGGTTTCTAGAATGCATAAGTTATGAGCGACAACACTTTAATCTTACGTGTTATTATCTTCTGGTATCACTCTCATTGTGTAATAAACTAATTCGGATGTTTATCACTGTCTTACTCTTTTTTCTGTATTCTCTCTCTCTCTCTCTGTTCATTTATCTTCTTTCTCTACTGTGTCGTTTATTTGTTTATTTTTATGATTTGCATGTCCCCTGTTATCTCGACTTTCATCTTCTTTTCTTTTTTTTCCTTACATTATCTTACCTTCCTTCTTTCTTCTCTTCCTTTCATTTTTCTTTCTCCCTCTCTTCTTTCCTTATTCACTTTACTCTCTCCCCCTCTCTTCTCCTCTCTCTCCCTTTCTATCCCCTCTCTTTTTCCTCTCTTCCCCCTCTCTCCTTCTCCTCTTCCTCCCAATAATCAGCACTAATACACCCTAACCAAACATTCACTGGTTCTCATAATTTCATTGTATGCGCCAAACTTCTTCTCTGATTTCTTACTTCCCCCATCCAGGTTAATTAAATAAAGGGGGTCACTATTTACAACCAGTAGCAAACTTAATAACACAGTGATGATCAGTACTTCGATCCCAGTCGCAGGTACTTGAGGGTAGACTTGACCCCGTCCTGGAGCTGGAAAGAAAAGGCGACCAGTCATTACACTGTCCGCTCACCTGGGCCAGGTACCAACATTTTCTGCCAAAATAAACTCTAACTAATCTGCGTAAAGGAGATCCAGCAATTTCAGAAATGGGCGTCTCTGAGGTCTGCCACAAACTACTGCCTTAAAGAAGAAGAGTGTATTAAAGCAGCTTGAATAAAACGGTAATTAAAACTGAGGGTTCTCGTATTCTAACCAGTATCAAATAAAGCACGTAAAACAATAAAATGAAATATAAAAAAATGAATTTAAAAAAGCACTGTAAACTGTCCATGGAAGATGTCACACATATAATTAAACAAAGAAATGTTGGAACAACAAAAAACTGAAAGAGAAATAACGAAACACATAAAAACGATTGGGCATAACATTAGCCATTTTCATGCAGTGAAAACCATCATGAGGTGAGATATAGATTCCGAAAGAAGTAGATAGGCGGCTAAACCTTATGATATGGACAGTGTAAGAATTTCAAAAGGATTACCAAGAAGATTATCAAGGAAATGATCAAGAAGAAGAAGCTATGACTAGCTTTAGCGTGTGACAGTAGAAGATGATAAGGAACTCTACAAATAAAAAAATTTTTTTTAAATCCAAGCATGCAGAATCAGAGAAAAGCGAACCAGAGATTCGAGAAAGCGATAAAAGGCGAAGCTCGCTGCAGTCTGTGCCTAAGAAGAAAGCCAAGACTGATCCTGATAATAAATACTACGAGGTGGAAGCCATACTGGATGGACCACGAAAGCGAAGAGAACATTTGGTAAGTGTTCATGTTGTAGGGTTAGTTTGGAAAGCTTTTCACGTGAATACAAGTTCATCAACCATCAGAAGCAAAATTATATAGATTTTATTTTTGCTTTCTGAATGATAGCTGTATTATGAAAGTTAATTTTGTTATATCCAGCCGGTCAACTTGTTGCTAAACCTAGATCCTATGAATGTCATCACGTACTTGTTTGGATTTTGACAATTCTTGATGAGAACAGTTAGATTTCTAAAATCATTTTACGTGAAATTACGAGATAGTAATAAATACTAATAATAGTCATCGCCGAGCAGAGGTAAGTACATGTGCAGAACCAGTTGGGCAGACACTGGACCAGGCAGGCATTGGTAGCATCTTCGTATAGTCAGACTTGACGGTAGACTACAGCACACATATGGATGTAATGTCTCTGTTTGGAATGAAAAATCCTGGATTAAAATGTTCTAATTCTCCGAAGGAACGTTATTCTAAGGATGCAAGTTTTGTACATCAACATAGAACTAATGCATTCATGAATCACAATTTGAAAAAGTTCCTAGCTGATCCACATTTTGGTGGCTTTTGACATTGTTAAGGAGCCATCATCAATAAACCACAGAAAAGTGGGATTTTTTTTCAACAAAAACTACAGCACAGAATTACTGACGTTCAGAAAAGCTGATTTAGACAAATAAAAGACTAATATTTGGGCATGAATTTGGGGATGCAGAATTAGAATAAAACAGTGAACTTTTGGCATTACCCACATTGTCCATATGTCCAACTATGAAAAAAAAAAAAGACAACTCTCAAGTATTGGTCACTGCAGGGCTAACTCTTATACTTCAAAACAACACTGACAGGTTGGCAGATCAAACATATCTGTTCAAATCAGTGCACAGAGCAATATTTTGGCAGTCTGATAAAATGAAAAGTAACATTTCTAAACCAACCCATGTTTTATAAACATCCTTCCAGTTTCTTTCTTCCAAAATATCTTAGAAAATTTATTCAAGAATGAAAGAGTTAATGGAAATTTGCCACTCATAATGGACCACTGTCAGTGAAATATATAGGATGAGCAGAAGAATAATATATCTGTTTGATTCTTTGTGACATTACTTAGATATGTGCAGTAAACATGACAGTACTCCTCGGTTCAGCATTTGAATTTCTTTTGTGTTTTAAAATATCAGTTTATAATCAGTCCATGTTAATAGAGCCACATTAACCATTGCAACTTTGAATGTCAGTCATCTTTGATCAGTGGAAAGGTTCAGCTATCTTGGATTTAGTTTAGTCCATTTTTCCAGAAGAAGAAATCTGTATATGAATATGCAAGGCAAATTAAGTACAAAGGCATGGAATGACAGGAGATTTTGACTATCTTTGCAGTGTGACAAAATGACCACTTCTGTGGTTAACCTTTCACCAGAGATGGCTGGCAGTGTTTTAACAATGGATGACAATAGAGAGGGGCCACAAGATAGGTTAAATCTCAGAAATACAAGTTTGTTAAAAGGCATTTATGAGAGATTTTTTTTTCATTAGTCATGAGGATAGAGATGAAGACATTGGAAAACCATGCCTTCTGGAGAGTATTTCATCATTATGAGTGCATCATTGTTGTTTTCTGATAAAATATCACGTGATGAAACCAGAGCACTCACCAAAACCAAATATAAAACAAGGGTACATGGTATGAGCTCTCATGTTTTCCTGATACAAATATGAGAGAAATGACCCTTATCACTGAACAGAGAACAAGTAGAGATCTTTAGACTTCACACAGGTCACAACAGATTGAGATATCTGCATATGGAGCTGAAGATGATGATAAGTGCAGTGGTGGCACTCGAAAAATGATGGTCCAGCATCTATCGCAAGACTGCCCTGCATATAAAGAGGAAAGAAGACACATATGGCCATCACCATTACCAGTCCAGACCAAGTTGTATGGCCTAAGGTGGGCTGCTGTGTTCTTCAAAAATGTTGAACTCCTGATAAAGACTGAGCTGAATGTTTTTTTTCCTTATTAAGTAAATCAGTTCTGTTTGTACCATAGTTACTGGTGATATTTTTCAACTCTTTTAATGCAGTACACCTGTGTAGAAACTGACTCTGTTAAGTGATTTTCTTATTAAGAACAAAATCTTGTTTGTTTTACAGTTCAAACTTTGCTATAAGGTGCGGTGGAAGGGTTATGGACCAGAAGCTGATACTTGGCAGCCCATTGCAGATTTAGCCAATGTCCAAGACATGATTGATGATTTCAAAAAGGAGAAAGCTTTGAAACTGCAGCAAAAGGTGGAGAAGGTAAGTCACATAATAAATGAACACTGATTTGATTTTCAGGTGGTTTTTTTTAAAAACTTAAGGCGGTATGGGTACCAGTGGTGGTAATTAGTAGAGTTTTTCTTTTTGGTTGATCTTTAGTTGGTTGGTTGATGATGTTGTAAATAACTTGTTAAATCTTTGATAGCTGATACTTGTGGTGAAGATGTTGAAAAAATAACTTGGGTCTAGATTGGGCTATGATGGCTTTCTATAATTCCTGAAGTGGACTTTCAGTGAACTCCACCATCACAGAGAGATATTGGTCCTGGTTCTGCAAGTACGCTTCTGGAAATGCTATAAGATGCATGTGACAGATGTTGTCTTAGTCTCCTTCTTCTGATCTTACGGGATCTGCAGGCCTACTGTTCCCAGCAGCCAACTCTGTGTTTGTCTTGTGGTGCAGGATTTTGATAGGGCTGTGTAAATGAACTCCAGACTTACTAGATTTAGTAGACTTAGTAGCTTAGTAGATTTAGTAGCTTAGTAGATTTAATAGCTTAGTAGGCTTAGTAGGGGCTCACCTGGGCAAGAGCAGAAAAAAAGGCGAATGACAGGCATTTGTGGAAAACCCTTGTGGAAGCCCCATGTGCCTTGGGCACTTAAGGTTCAGAGAGAGAGAGAGAGAGAGGCTTAGTAGCTTAGTAGGCTTAATAGATTTAGTAGATTTAGTAGCTTAGTAGATTTAGTAGACTTAGCAGATTTAGTAGCTTAGTAGATTTAATAGACTTAGTAGATTTAATAGACTTAGTAGATTTAGTAGACTTAGTAGATTTAGTTAACTTAGTAGATCTAGTTAACTTAGTAGACTTAGTAGTTTAGTAGACTCTAGGGCCATGTCAAGGCCAGCTTTGCTGGCCAGACTCAAGAAGCACATTAGTCTGTTGGTAGAAGCATCTCAGTGGAGTGGGATAGGTTCCTGATCAGCTCTGGGGATAGGTTCCTGATCAGCTCTGGGGATAGGTTCTTGATCAGCTCTGGGGATAGGTTCTTGATCAGCTCTGGGGATAGGTTCCTGATCAGCTCTGGGGATAGGTTCCTGATCAGCTCTGGGGATAGGTTCTTGATCAGCTCTGGGGATAGGTTCCTGATCAGCTCTGCCAGATAACTAAACAGTGCTTCTAGCAGAATCATCATTGATTTCTTAACTCTTCCCGTGCCAAAGTCGCTATAGTGATAATTTCCGGTTACTGAGTTGGGTGCCATAGTCGTTATAGTGACAGTTCATTTGTTTCAATAAAACAACCGGTGTAACATTTAGATTATACATATTTCGTCCGCATTTCCGGTGACACTTTTCAAAATGGTGAAAGAGTCCTAGTTATGAGCGATGCCGAGCGAGAAAAAGGAAGAGAAACATCGAAAATTTTCAATTTTTGATGATGTAGATTGGGGTATGGACATGGCCTGTGACCACCCCACTGCTCTTGAATGTATCCCAAGTAGATCTAGACATATTAGATGACTGGAGAAGTAGTTAGGAGGTTATTTCAGACATTAATTTAGCGGGAATGCAACATAGAATCACAATACAAGATCGACAAGTAGATCTAGACATCTCAGATGATAAGTAGTGCATATCTAGACCTAGCTGATGGTGAGCTGGGCACAGTCATTGTCTAAAAACATCACATTAATTCTTTTTTTCCTAAAAAACTCTACATTTATGAAATTTTCATACATTTAGTTATACTTTTGTATGAAGTAAAAGTTTTCAGTAAATTGTACTGTTTCCTTCAGACTGAAAATATTCACAAAAACAATATTTTAAATGCTTTTTCTGAAAAATGTGTTATCACTTAAAACTTTCAGAAGCCTGCAAGCAGGAGCCCTGATTCAAAGACAAGCGACAGAGTAAAAAATCGGTTACGTCCACAGTTGTCATCAGCTGAAGATGGGTCTGATGATGATAGAAGGCAGTATGACCCTGTCTATGGCACAGTGAAGGACAAGTTCTGGAAGGATCTTGAGCTAGGACGACATCAGAATTATGATCAGCTGTTTTCTGGAGATATGTACTCCAAGGTTAAAGGTTGCAGGCGTGCAGCCCACACAGAAGCACTTGCTAGCATTCAGAGGCAGCAGAGTAGGTCTCCTTCCTCCAGTCGGTCACCATCAGCAACTCCCAGGTCATCTTTGCGACTTTTACGTGGTGATCGTACGTGTAAACCTGTTTCGTTATCACCTACATCTTCCAGAAATATTACATCATCAACCAGGTCAAAATCTCCAAAGCATTTTCCTATTGGCAGAGTCCACAAGAGATCTAATGACTCATCTGGTGCAGAGAGCATTCTGTCTATGAAAAGATCTCGAAGGTCAAGAGAAGCCAACAGCAGAAGTACTTCAGCAGATAGTAAAAGGTCAAGTGTCAGCTCGGTAACTTCTGAAACTGTGGGGATAGTCACCACTTCAGACCTAGTAACATCCCCAATTGTGTCCAGTGCCAGCTGCTTATTGCTTCCTACAGCCAGCTTATGTGGGACAGATGTGTTTGCAGCAGACCAGGTCACTGCTGTTGCTTCAGAAGGTAATATTGCTTCGCTCTCAGTAGATGATTGTATTTCTTTTTTTTGGTATAACACAAACTTTATGAAGTAAAACCATCTCTTTACTGAATGTGACAGGGATAATGTAATCTGAAGATGAATATAGTGTGTCATACAGAATGTTTATTACATAGAGAAAAAGACCAGAAGAAGTTGAATATAGACATGAGGGAAGACAGCAAATAGCAAGAAGGAACGTGAACATCCAGTTATTTCCTTTCATTAAAAAGCTGGTTAAAAACCCTGTATATCCATCCTCGGGTAATTGTGACTTGGAGAAATCTACTCTGTTTGAATGCCTTGGTTTGGGGGTGCAGGGGTGTCTCTCTCACTCTCTTAACACATACTTTATCAAGCTATATAGTTTTAGCTGTCTTTCAGGCAAAATGTATATAAAAATACACATTTTTTTTTTAACAATCTTCAAAGAACAGTTTCCTGCACACTTATAAAAAACACAGTTTACCTGGTTTATGCAACATTAGAGCAGTTTAGTGCTGTGTGTTTGTTGTCATGTTAAGGAGCTATTGGTTGGCTTGTGTCAAAACACAAGTTTTCTCCACAGAGAAGGACACCTCTGATTCTGATGATGACACTGAAGATGTTTTCTGCGTGGATGAGAGGAGTGGCAGAATGACTGTATCATCAGAAACAATGTTGACTGTTACCACGGAGACCAAACGTTTGGATGTGAAAGTGAAGGCTTCTGATCAAGACACACAGCCAAATATTGGTATGTTATTGCTATTCTTCCTCTCTTTCTCATATCATAACTCTTGAAAATATCAGCTCTCTCTAGAAACGGGCTGTAATAGAGCACCTAAGCAAATGAGACAGGTTTGAGTGAAACTTACTAGAAAGTCTGATATATCGGCTCAGTGGAGTGGTTTGCCATAGGTGATGAACAAAGCCATTACAGTAACCATCTCATCACAAATGCCATTTACTGGAGAAAAGGTCAGAGAGCTGAGTCCCATGGCATCCAGCTTTTAGTTGAATTTCATTCTTTCTTTAATTCTTATCCTTATAAATATTTCAGGTTATAGAAGGTATAGAGGAAGAAGTTATGGGGTAAAGACACAGCTAGTCTTCCTAAACTCAGAGAGAAATACTAAAGTCAGTAATATGCAGTGTGAATTTAGGTAAAATAAAGTGCTCCTGTCATTCTATAGAGAGACACTTAGGGGAGAATGTAGGTAAAATAAAGTACTCCTGTCCTTCCATAGAGAAACACCTAGGGGATATGGTATAAGTGTCCATATGTTCCTAGACCTGCCTGCATACTAGAGAAGAACATGGTCAGCATTCATGCCTGGCTGTTATTCCTTCCTCAGCTCCAGTAGGAGTCAGGTACCCATTTCTGTAGCTGGGATGACTCGAGCTGGAATCAAACCACTGACGTCCTCCATGAAAGATGAATACACTAAGCATTTTGCTGTGCAGATGCCCTGTTCCTCAGTGTAGTTATGAATTAAGTGCAAGTAAGAAGATGGGGATGTACTCGTATACTTTCTTAATAAATTTATGTGTAGATCCAGTAGATAGCTCGTAAAGAACAGGTGAACAATGGAGAGTTTTTTCCTGGCTATTTCTCATCCTCTGTGGACTTGCCATGGACTGTGATTTGTGAGATATCCCGTTTTCTTTTGCATTTACTGACAGCCTTTTAGGAGCTGTTATTCACTGTGTGTTGTATTGCGGGTGGATTATTCTGTTTTTTTTTTTTAGACAATCTTTCCTATATCTAGTGTCAGTTGCCTACTTGTGTGGACGAATTTGCTGGAGGGTGCCAGTTTTGTGGGTCTGCAACAGTGTTTCCCAACCTTTTTTGAATCATGCCCCACCTCAGTGCCTCAGAGATTTTGATTCCTTCATTCCCACACCACAGAGAGAGAGCATAATAGTCAGGCATATTCTGAAAAAGTATAGTATAAATATGTTCTAATTGCACCACCCCCCACCCCCCGTATGGCATATGCCGATTGTTGAGAAACACTGGTCTGCAACATGACATCACATGAGAAACATTTCACTACACTTTATCTTACTTTTGTATTAATAGAGGGAATTGACTTTATAGATATAAAAACTCATGTTTTTTATAGAATGTTTGAAGAAAGTGTTTTTGTACAAAATATTTTGCCAGATGTTTTTGTTTTGTATACCACTTACAGAAGAAAACTGTGTGAACCATGGTTCTGGTGTGAATTCTGGTGCCAGCGGAAATGAAACCACAAGAGGAGCATCTGTTGATGCCTGTGGAGCCACATCTGAAGGGTCGCTGCCTAGCCCTTCTTCGGTGACCAAAACCCAGTACCTGAAACGCTCACCACTAGATGCCCTGATGGAGGCAGGTGGGGCAGTTGAAAGGTCTCATGATGAAGATTGCTTGTGGAATGGTGCTTGCAATAGGTCAGACTGTAAGTCCAATCGTAGGAGGAATATGAAGAACGGACAGGGAAAAGAAAATGGGGAGAAACATCAAACTGAAAATGAAAATGAAAGCGTGGGAGTCGAGAACTTGGAGGTAGAAAATGATAGTGGCAATAATAGTGTTTTTACTGAGGAGGGAAACCATAGAAGAAATGAAAGGACTGAAGAACCTGGTTATGATGATGATGATGATGACAGTATGAGATCTGACAATCCACAAAAACTAAACCAAGAGTTTGAAAGCAAGCCATCCTCATCAAGATTTGAGAAAAGATCCTCACCATCAGCTGCCAGACCTGATACAAGCATTGGTCACCCAGCATTGCAAACATCCTCTTCTCTTCGGTCTGGTTCAGTATCATCCCAGAAGTCAGGCAGTCATCATAAGAGATCAGCCAATCAGCATTCTTCATCAACACATAAATCAAGTAGCAAAAATGCTGCTGCACTATCTGAATCATCAGGGCAGATGCGACGATCATTATTTTCATTGTCAAAGGCTGAAAGCTCAGACTCGAGCTTTGATGAGGGTCCCTCAACTGGTTCATTGTTAAGCAGAGAAGCTGTCAGCGATTCATTCAGTCATATGGATTCTCAGGCTTTCTGCCAGCACGTAAACACAACTAGCTCCACCACCAGTAAAACAGTCAGCCTCAGCCATTCAGCTTCACAGAAACCTTCAGGCAGAAATCTTTCACTGAGCGGTGCAGAAGTTAGAAGAGGCAGTTCAGAAAGGGAAAGACCTGGACTGTTCAGTGACAGCAATAGTGCTTTCTTCTTTGCCAGGCAGGATTCTGGTTTTTCAGGAGGCCTGGCTTCACCTGCTTCACAGGAACAGCATGGATCAACAATTTCCTTGCCAACAGGTAGCATTAATCTGACTGCTCCAGGGAAGGAGAACTTCAGCAGCACTTCTTCAGAGACCAGTGGACTGACAAATTCAGGAAGTAATAACAGACCACAGAGCACCAAGGATGCTGGTGACCAAAGTGTTAACACCAGCACATGCAGAATTAGCCAGTGTCCAGACCAGCCAAGAACCGCTGGTGATCATTCAGAGCGTACAGCAAGGAAAAGGAGTCGTGTTGTTTCCCAGCCATTGGAAAAAATTCCTTCTCCCAACTCACGAGGTAAGTCAGTTCTTAGTATGTGGTGTGTTTAAATTACAGCGGCATGGGATGGTGGACAGCTTGTGGCAGTAATTTGATGGTATGTAGTAGGACCATGGTTCTTTTTTGCAGCAGTTCTTGGAGAATAGTTCTGTCTGCAGCAGTTCTTGGAGTATGGTTCCGTATGCAGTAGTTCTTGGAGAATGGTTCTGTTTGCAGCAGTTCTTGGAGAATAGTTCTGTCTGCAGCAGTTCTTGGAGAATAGTTCTGTCTGCAGCAGTTCTTGGAGAATAGTTCTGTTTGCAGCAGTTCTTGGAGAATAGTTCTGTCTGCAGCAGTTCTTGGAGTATGGTTCCGTATGCAGTAGTTCTTGGAGAATGGTTCTGTTTGCAGCAGTTCTTGGAGAATAGTTCTGTTTACAACAGTTTTAAGAGTATAATTCTTTTTACAGTAGCGTAAGAGCTTGTTTCTATTTATATGAGTCTAGGAGCTGTTTGCAGTAGTCTAGAAATAAGTTTCTGTTTACAGTAATCTAGGAGCATGATTCTGTTTTCAACAGTCTGGTTGTGGCACATTGTAAATTTTGAAAAAGCATACAACTTGTGACATTGAGTTTAAAAAATGTGAATTTGATACTGTTTATATGATTTGAGACTGTTGTACTGTTTACCAGCAATGTAGGAAGTTAAGTTGAAAATTGCACAGAAACTGAAAGTGTACATTTTGAGGTAATGCTGTTGTGGTTTGTGGCAGACAAACATTTTTTAGTAGATTTAATCTTCGTGGATGAAGATGTTGCCATATTGGGCAATCAGCAACCCATAGCTGATATGCCAGCATCAAGGTTAGTGAACCATAGGTGACCAAGACCCTGTCCCACCTCCATTGGTACCCCCAGTAACAGCCCTAGCCTAGCCTCGCTAATGGGGCAGGGATGGCCAGTCCCTGTGGTGGTGGAGTCTGCTAAAGAAATATTGCACACCCCCTGCTTTTTGGATGCACTCCAGGACTGAAAAAATAGCTGCCATAACCTGCTCCCACACCGATAAGATGTTGTACCTCAACACCTTCACAGCATCGGCTGCAAAGAACACCAGCTCACAGTTACAGGGAGATACTAGCACAAGACAAGACAAGATTTAATCTTCATCAAAACTTATCTTAAACCCAGTACTACAGCTGAACTCACTGACAAATCTGTTTTTTTGTATGAGTGTGACTTCTAGAGTATCTTTTGAACTTTCCTGTACAGAAAAATAGTAATAGATAAGAGCTGATTCTGCTTACAGGTTGTGTCTTGTTATACCTGGTCACAGAACTAGGCACTGACAGAATCCACAGGTGATTGATGCTGGCGGACAGCCTGTTCTTGTGTCCACCTGTCTGTCGTTACAAGTTAGAGTCAGCCATACAAGTGTGCATACATAGAGAAGATGTAATGCATGAATTGATAATAAGCATTAAAGCTGTGGAGTGAGATTCATGTTGAAGTTGTTCCGACTCCTTGGAACTACAAGCAGATGCTCTTTGTAGCCGGTGTGGTGAGGGTGTTGAGGTGCGTCGTCATGTCCAGCAAGGAGAGGGTTGTGATGCCTTTTTTTTTTCTCTCAGAGCAGAGATAAAATGTAGATATGCAGTGCTTCTTTAACAGACTCCACCACCATGGAGACTATAGTGACCCTCCGCTCTGTAAACCAAGCTAGGCCATTTTCTGGGGGTGCCAGTGGAGAGGTGGGATGGGATCTTTGTGTGCTATAGTTTGCCAGCTGACACAAGCATGTCAGCAGTGGGTCAGTGACCACCACGTAGACACTGTCTTCACCCTCAGTGTACATGTTTATAAACTTCACAGTCCAGGTTAATGTCTACAAACTCGGAATCCACAACTCGAGTTAGTGTGTTGTATATTTTCTTCACAGAATCAGATCTTGATCAGCGGATCAGTACATTAACTTGTGATGAGTTGGAGGATTTTGTTGAGCAGGTAAAGTTTTGTTAGTTCCTAGTTGTCCAACTGTTACAGGTGATAGTATGAGTTGTGAGAGTACCACAGTCGACAGTTGACTTGGAGATTCAGCTGTAAAATATGTGGTACCTGACACCAGTGCTGAGAAAACTAGTGAAGAAAACAGAGAGAATATCGGCCTGCAGGGTGAAGCACACTGGTTTACATTGTATAGGAGATACTGCATCAACAACACTGGTCCAAGGATTAGAAGACTGTAGGAGTCAGAAATTACATGTGTCATTGCTCCATTAAATTTATCATTTTTATGTATTTTGACAAAAACTGCTGATGTGGTGCTTGTGGTAAAATCTTCGCTTTCAAGTAGTAAATCTTTTTAAAGTATCACAAGGTGATTATATGTGTGATACATTTACCTGAGAGCTGTCATGTCTCATGTGGTTTTTTATGTAATGTGGTTACCTTAGAGTTGTCACATGGGTCATGTGTAATATGATTACTTAAAAGTCATTACATGGGTCATCATGTGGAATGTGGTTACTTAAAAATCATTACATGGGTCATCCTGTGTAATATAGTTTCTCAAGAGTCATCGCATAAGAAATGGTTACCTTATAGTCATCACATGGGTCATGATCTTAGAAATGGTTACCGTATAGTCATCACATGGGTCATGATCTTAGAAATGGTTACCGTATAGTCATCACATGGGTCATGATCTTAGAAATGGTTACCTTATAGTCATCACATGGGTCATGATCTTAGAAATGGTTACCGTATAGTCATCACATGGGTCATGATCTTAGAAATGGTTACCTTATAGTCATCACATGGGTCATGATATAAGAAATGGTTACCGTATAGTCATCACATGGGTCATGATATAAGAAATGGTTACCGTATAGTCATCACATGGGTCATGATATAAGAAATGGTTACCGTATAGTCATCACATGGGTCATGATATAAGAAATGGTTACCGTATAGTCATCACATGGGTCATGATATAGAAATGGTTACCTTATAGTCATCACATGGGTCATGATATAAGAAATGGTTACCTTATAGTCATCGCATGAGTAGACACTGGCGAGATTCTTTGGCTGCAGTGCTTGGGTTGAAACTCCTCCCAGCCAATGAAGAAAATGCGGAAATGCAATTAGGGTTGCCATGCTGTGAAAAAAGGTGATGGAAAGGATAAAATGAAGTTTAATCAGTATGTCCAGTAGTCTTGTGATGAGAGCTACTCATACCATGGCATCTCTGCTCTAGAGGCAAGCCACATCCTTTAAATACCCATTCTGGTGAAATATGCCTAAACCAGCTTAACCTAGGGGTGATACTCGATGGCTATGCATATCACGGTGCCTCCTCTCTAGAGGCCAGTCACGTCCTATAGACACCTATACTGGAATAATGTTCCCAAATGGTCTTAACACAGGGGTGAAACTCACTAGTGGCAAGGATTCGTCCTCTTTGACAAAAGCTCCATCCTGGTCACCACCAGGAAGGGTAGCGACCACGACCACAAAATGCTGCAGTCGGAGACACTGGATCAATGCAGTCTAGATAGGCAACCACCTCATCCGATGGGGATATATAATCCAAATCACGTTGAGGTTTTCCTGTGAGAAAGTCCAATGCTGGACTGGATGGGCAAACCACCTCTCATCCGGCGAGGATATACTGATATCCAAAACACATTGAGGTTTACTGGTGAGAAAGTCCAATGCTGGACCAGTTGGGCAACCACCTCTCATCCAGCGAGGGTATACTGATATCCAAAACATGTAGAGGTTTTCCGGTGAGAAAGTCCAACTCTAGGCCAAATGGGCAACCACCTCTCACCCGACAGGAATATATTCATATCCAAACCACGTCGAAGTTTTCCAGTGAGAAAGTTCAACTCTAGACTAAACAGTGCAGCGAAAACCACAGTGTCATGCAATGCCACTTCTGTGACCCACGATGCTCTGAGCCTCCATCCTAAATGAGACTATCGCAAGAACCACAGGAGTAAATTCAGTAGGATCATGGGGCGATATTGGTGATAGAAATGAAGAAGAAGAAGAAGAAAAAGATCACATGAGTCATGATATAAGAAATGGTTACATTATAGTCATCACCTGAGTCATATAAGAAATGGTTACATTATAGTCATCACATGTTGTGGTAATATGTTTTGTTGTACAACTTGTTGATAGTACTCTAAGGGATAATAGTGCTATAAAATATAGCCACATGTTTTTCCAGAAAATATTGTGATTTGTGTGTGTGTGTGTCATCTGGCATTTACTGGTATAGATTTTTAAATTTTTTTTTTAACCCATGGACAGTGCTGTGAAGTGAATGTTTTGAGAGCATTTTGTTGTGTGACAATATTGATAGTCTGAACTTAACAATATTTGAGTCTGAACTTACAATATTTGATAGTCTGAATTTAATGTTAGAAGTGAAAGTGAAAATATCAGAATATTTGTCTAATGACAGACTTGGCTTTCTCTACAGGGCGACGAGCATCACGGTCAGAAGGATGTAGGGTTTATTACTAATGGTAGGTGTGTGCTTGTGTTGGTTGAGACCATGTTTGTATAGTGGACACTGCTAAACTATCCTGCTGGTGATTGTGTGAGTGAGTGTGTAAGAGACTGAATTTGTGCTGTTGTTGATGGATCACCATGTAGCTGGTTGTTGATGTTGTAGTGAAGATCTTGGGATAAGTGCATCAGATTAGATCCCCAGATCAGATCTGAGAAGAAGGCATCTTAACAAGGCCCTCTGCCATGGATAACTTGGACTCTCCAAGTGCCGCACTAAAATATCACCAAAGCGTCTGTTTATTTTTGCATAATTTTGCCTGTTGTCTGTCTGTTGCATGCATCTGTCTGTGTGTTTATCTTTGTGTCTGCTTATGTTTGTGTGTAGTAGTGCTGACACTGACTTTAATCAAGGTTCATTCATTCATGTGCATGTCCCTTGCGGAACTTTGCCTCCCAAACAGCACTCCTGTAGGCCTCTCGGTTGTGAACAAGATGGCCTGCCGCTGATGCATCCATTTGCAGATCATCAACGATGTCTTGCAGCCATCTTCGTTTTGGTCTTCCTCTCTTTCTTTTTCCCATTATGTACCCTTCCAAGACGGTTTTCTCTAAATTATCATGCCGTTTAATGTGTCCAAAATATTTAAATTTTCTCTCTTTAATCCTCTTTACTAGCCTGCCTTCTTCAGTATTAAGCTCTTGTAGTATAGATATATTTGTTCTTTTTTGTGTCCGCGGTATTTGGAGAACTCTTCTGTAGCATTTACATTCAAAGGCATTTATGCGTTTCTCAGCTGTTTTGTTAAGTGTCCAGGTCTCACAGGCATATGTTGCAATGAGAAAGATGCATGCCCTTAAAAAATCTTATTTTTGTGGTTTAATCAAGGTTATAAACCTGTAATTCTGTAAATTTTGTATTATAATTTTCTCTCCATCCAACCACATCCACCATCACCACTACCACCTCTGCCAATCATCTCAGACTTATCCATGTCTTAGCGCATACACATTTTGTAGGCCTTCGATACAACCTGCAGCATCTCATCTCCTTGTGTTTTGACAGCTGACCTCCTCCAGGCTGTGAACCTGAGCAAAGCCGAGGTTGTCAAACGTGCCATCACTCAGAGCAGGCTGAACGAACGCAAACTGGATTTTGAACAGCCAGATGGCGCTGGTCTCACTTTGCTGATGAGAGCTGTCCAGAAAGGTCTTCAGTTTTTTGCTAATCTTTTTTTTTTTTTTTTTTAAATCAAAGATTACTGTTTTTTATTAGTAATGTTGAGTTAGTTCAATAAAATTTGACCTTTACTTTTGAGGAATCACATTCCTTCCTGTACCACACAATCAGAAGAATTGTTCAGACGATTATGTTTGCCATTACTTGTCATTTTTGGAATAAGAGAAGGTTCATCTTGCAGTGAACACATCTTTAGACATATTCTGATGTATACAATACTGCTGTCCATACCTTTGTGTGTGTGTGTGTGTGTGTGGGGGGGGGGTGTCAGTAGTTCTGAGACTGGTCAGAGCCATGACAGTTACCAGCTTTAGACACGAGACCGGGGCTTGTCCTGGAGTTGGAGAAGGTATGGCAGCCATGTTTGCCACTGACCACATGACCTTTCATTGTGCTGCCCAAGATATCATGTCCACATAACTGGGCTAGCTTTACCCATCAACATCTTGTAGCAAGTTAGTAGGGTTCTTCTCAGAAAATAACAGCTTGTCTCATAGAGACCAAGAATAGGACATTATAGGTTGAAATCTTGCATAATAACAGTGAAAGAATAGCCAGCTGGAGACATCATAAACTTGGAAACAGCAGCAAAGTTTACTTCTAAGACCAAAATCATCTTCCTGCTCAAACAGTGTCTGACATCAGTTTGGGATGTGCATGAAGAAAGCAGTAACAGTTTGCTTTAAGTTGTCAGCATTGCCATGTAGCTAGACCGGTGTTGTTGATAGCAGAGTGTACTTTCTCTGTTTTAACATCTGGGAAAGACTGAAGAAGACAAAGAATATTCATTCAGTTTTATTATGGCATATAAATGAAATAAATACAGAGAATCCTAAAACAAGCTGTCATGTGGAACACAACAGGCTGAAGAAAAAGATATCGATCACATGAAACTCTAAAGAGGACAGTGTTAAGAGAGGCCAAATTAGTAGACATAAAATCCCTTGATTAGGTTGAAAAGCTTGCCAAAAACAGGCAAACTACCGTGTGAGCCGTACGTGACATTTAACAGCACAGTAAGGATGTAAGATAAATGAAAAATATTGATTCACTTTTTTTTTGTTGTCATCTCATGAAATACAACAAGGGCCAGTCAGAAAGTAACCACAAAGCAAGGAATGTAACCATTAAAAAATGTATGAAAAGACTTTTTGACTCACTCTTGTAAATTTTTTTATTTTTAATTAAAAATAAATAAAAGGAAAAAGTTAATTAAAAATATGTGGGAAGAAAATGAAGCTGGAAAAATTTCTTATAAATCTGGTCTTTACTTTTTTTTAAACAGGATAGGAAAGGGTTGAAAACAAGTGGAGACATGGAGATTTTATTTTGATGTTTGTTTTTTTTTTAAAGGGATGGTGGCCATTGCAGAGATGTTGCTGGAGCATGGAGTCAATGTTAATGGTCAGCAGAGTAATGGAGTAACAGCTCTGATGATTGCGGCAGAACAGGTGAACTTGTCAGCTTCTGATTTTGTTGTCTGTTTCTTCATCTGTTAGTGTTGAGTGCTTGCTTGCTCCCCTTTAACTCTTTCAGTGTGCAGTGTATGGATCTTTTGCAAGTACTTACATTTTGTGTCTCAGTGTACCAATTCTGCATGAAGGTTCTGTAAAAAGAGAGCAGACACTTCCTAACTCATGCAGGTCTAACAGATAACCAGTGAACTTATGTGATAACACATAGCCCTGCTTAGTTCCTTTCACTGGACATTAGAAGCCAACTTTTTAATATGTTCAGATGACATGAGAGCACATAAATATCTTACCTATAGGTCATGATGAAGTAACACATTCTGTTTCTGGGAGCTGTACCTGAATATAACACAGTCATGGTTACTTTTAGTTTACTGGTTTTAACAGTCTTGGCCAGTCTTTGTTTACTGGTTCTGACAGAATTTTGAGTAGTTTTAGTTCACTGGTTCTAACAGAGTCTTGACCAGTCGTAGTTTACTTGTTCTGACAGAATCTTGAGTAGTTTTAGTTTACTAATAGAGGCATCATCTCCCCTGGAACAATCATCTTTGCTCCCAAATCTGATGTAATATATTTGTATTCTAAATGTTTTCTTTCATACCTTTTCTCCTACATTTATTTAAAATTCCTGTTCATGAAAAACTTACTTTTAAGTAATTAAAATGAACATATTTGTGTTATGAAATGACAATATGTGTGATACTGTTTCTTTCAGAATGGTACTTGCCTGGTGGCATTACTTCTAAAATATGGAGCTAACAGTAGCCTGTATGCTTTACATTCAGACCAGGCTGAGACTGCCCTCATGAAGGTATGCCACATTATTGTTTTGTATTAGCTGCAACCACACACACACAAAGCTGGCTGTAGTTGACTTCCAGTTTGAGCTTCTGTTTCTTTAGTAAATTAAGACAACCTATCCTGAGTCTGTCTGTTCATTGTGTCTGTTCATCTGTATCATTGTTATAATTATCCCTGCTCAGTATTCCCCTCAGTCCTCTATCATTGTTATGATTATCCCTACTCAGTATTCCCCTCAATCGTCTATCATTGTTATGATTATCCCTGCTCACTATTCCCCTCAACCCTCTATCATTGTTATAATTATCCCTGCTCAGTATTCCCCTCAACCCTCTATCATTGTTATGATTATCCCTGCTCACTATTCCCCTCAACCCTCTATCATTGTTATAATTATCCCTGCTCAGTATTCCCCTCAACCCTCTATTGTTGTTATAATTATCCCTGCTCAATATTCCCCTCATACCTCTATCACTGTTATAATTATCCCTGCTCAATATTCCCCTCATACCTCTATCACTGTTATAATTATCCCTGCTCAGTATTCCCCTCAACCCTCTATTGTTGTTATAATTATCCCTGCTCAATATTCCCCTCATACCTCTATCATTGTTATAATTATCCCTGCTCAATATTCCCCTCATACCTCTATCACTGTTATAATTATCCCTGCTCAGTATTCCCCTCAACCCTCTATTGTTGTTATAATTATCCCTGCTCAATATTCCCCTCATACCTCTATCATTGTTATAATTATCCCTGCTCACTATTCCCCTCATACCTCTATCATTGTTATAATTATCCCTGCTCAATATTCCCCTCATACCTCTATCACTGTTAGAATAATCTGTCTCTGATGTGTTTTCCCCTGATATCTGTCATTGTTATTTGAAGAAACGGATTGAAAATTTCTGATGATCATGATCAAGCATGCTGTCATATTTACTAATGTCATTGACTCCTGCACCAGATGTTTATGTTTGTTCTTATCATTGGCTCCTTTAGTTACTTGTTCATGTTACTGATTCCTGCAGGAAGTGTTTAGCCATTTCTTCCTCTGTATATGCTAATTGTTGATTGACATTATCAAATTTTCATATTACAGGCAATAAAGAGACAGCATCGAGAAGTAGTCAACCTGATGTTGAGAGTTGGTGTCAACATTGCTCCCCCAACATGCACCAGTTTGTCTGCCCTTGAGTTGGCGGTTGAGAGAAGGAATGCTCATATAGAGGGGATTGTTCGCTTTCACTGTCAGAGGTAAGTTAAAGTAACACTCGCATCATTCATCATCAGTGCCTTGTGTTTCTCATAAAATGTGGATTACCCTTTGTCACTTTGATAGTTTCCTGCTTTTATTAGATTAACTCACCTTTCTTATCCTTCAGCATTGCCCCCCGAACCTCTTTCCAGTGTGGCTTACATTTTTTAAAAATCAGTTCCAGTGGCATAACTCATATACAATGTCTTCATCATCACCACCTACCTCCTCCACAACACTGTGCACACATTTATTTCAGTTTTGCCATTAGATCAGATCATCACATACACATTGTTTCCTATATGCCAGTTTTTTTTTTTTCTTTTTGTAAGGTAACAGCAACATCAAAAGACATGGAGGGTAGCTAAGGTAGTTTATTTGTACTCCCCTAGAGACGCTGGCGATGGTTGGGACATGTGCTCCGAATGACTGACAACTCACTACCAAAAATAGCACTAAGATGGACACCACAGGGGAGCAGAAGTAAGGGTAGACCAAAAGAGACATGGAGAAGAACAACAGAAAGGATGTTGAGCAATAGAGGGCTCACCTGGGCAAGAGCAGAAAAAAAGGCGAAAGACAGGCATTTGTGGAAAACCCTTGCGGAAGCCCCATGTGCCCTGGGCACTTAAGGTTCAGAGAGAGAGAGACTATTAAGCTTGGCAAACTACCATGCGAGCCCTATGTGACATTTAACGGCATGGGAAAGATGTAAGAGGCTATTATATTTGCCTCCCAATGCTTGCAAAAAACACAGGCCGCAGCTAAAATGACTTAGTTTTTCATTGTTTACATTACAGCTATTGTGAGTTTACTCAGCTTAGACCTAAAAGTATAAGTGGATGTTAAGTTGTGTGACAGGTTAACTCATGGCATGTGGAATGGAATGGTTTTTGCTTTGGCGAGTTAACTTGTGACATGGTGAAGAGGTTAAAGGTAACTAGGATGTCCATATAATAAGCTTGTCAATCTTATCTAGCTTGTTGGTCTTTGCTAGCTTGTCTCTATTTGCTAGCATGTTGCTCTGTGCTAGCATTGCTTCATGACCTCATAAAAAAATTTTGTAAAACCTCTTTTTCTTTAACAGATCTTGCCTTTAGCAACAAACCTAAACTCTGTAAACTTGTATAATAGCATTGTACAGGTGCTCCTTATCTTACAGTGGGTTATGTTCTGATGAGCCCATTGTAAGTAGAAAATGTTAGGAACAAGGTATGATGAGTAAATAAATAACTACTGTCACCAAGTATCTAAACAGATGATCGCTGTAATGAACTTAAAAAAAAAACTAGTAAAAATTGGAATAAATTAATATAGTTTTGTCATATCAATACATGCAAGTACAGAATTTGCATCACTATCACACTATTGTAAAGTTAAAATATTGTAGGAGCGAGCTATCATATGTCAAGGAGAACCTGTATAGGATTTAAGGGCATTTAGATATTTTTTTCTTGCTCATTGCACTGGTAAGAAATTAGTTTCACAGTAGAGTCCCACGTCAAATAGTTCAGAATGATATCAGGAGAACTAAAGGGTGTTTTTAAAGTCTCGCTACACTTTCTATGTAAAAATGAAGAAAATGACGTCATAAAAAAATGTGCTGCACAGTCGATCGTGAAGAAAATGCTGTGAATGGTTGCCATCTGCTGGGGTAATTTTTTGCACTCAAAACAGAATGATGTTATCAACGGAAGAAAGAATTGTTTTAGTTGAACAAGTGTTTCGAAATGGCAGTCAATGCATATGGAAGATTTGTAGCAAAATTTCCTGATAAACAACCCCCCATCACACTACGGTTAGAAATTTGTCGAATAAGTTTCGTGATACAGGAACTGTGGAAGATGCTCCATGATCTGATAGGCCTGCTGTGTCTGAAGAAAAATGTCTAAATATCCAAGACAGAATCCTGAAAAGTCCATGCAAGTCCTTAAGGAAAATGTTGCAAGAAGTGAATGTATCACTGAGCACAGTGCACAAAATTCTTAAACATCGGTTAAATTTTCATCCATACAAGATTTCTGTTGTGTCTGAACTAAAAGAGTGTGGCAATCAGTTCACAGTCAACTACTCCATGTGGTTTCAAGCATTTTTAGCTGAATAAGACGAGTCATTTCTTGATTTAACATTCTTCTCTGATGAGGCATGGTTTCATCTATCTGGATACGATAATAGCCAAAATACTCGTATTTGGAGCAGTGTTAATCCAAATGCATTTCATGAAGCACTGCTGCATGATGGGAAAATTGGGGTATGGTGTGCCGTCAGTAGAAAACGTTTGGACCAGTTTTCTTCAACAATAATATAAATGCTGATCGGTACCGTACTGACATTCTGGAACCTTTTTTAGAACAGCTGAATGAATGTGAAATTGAAGAAACATGGTTCCAGCAAAATGGTGCAACTGCACACACAGTTGGAGCAACACATGGTTTTTTGGAAGAAATTTTCACAAATCGCATAATATCTCGTGGAATTTTGCCTGCTCGTTCTCCAGATCTAAATCCATTAGATTATTATCTGTGGGGTTTCTTGAAAGGAAATGTTTCCAAAAATAATGTACAAACAATTGACCTGAAAGAAGCAATCAGAATGTTTCCAAAAATAATGTACAAACAGTTGAGGACCTGAAAGAAGCAATCAGAATTACCATTCAAGAAATAACAACAGACACATTGCACAAGGTATTTGGCAATATGGAGAGACATATACAATCATGTCTTGAAGTCCATGATGGACATTTCCAACACCTGTTAAAATGAATATTTCAGTGGTACATTCCAGCTAACCCAAAACAGCTTTGTATCGTTGCGGTCACTATTGTAACTAATTAAATGACTTTTTTTAGCACATTTTGTGATGACGTCATTTATTTCATTTTTCATTTTTTTTTTTCATAGAAAGTGTAGTGAGACTTTAAAAACACCCTGTAGAAGAAATGAAAGGCTTGTGGCCAGTTTGATTCCTGATCTCAGATTCTGTCCTGCCAGAAAATTACTGAGAACTAAACTACATGCTCCAGTATCAGTGGGAAGCTAGTGCTCTAAGCATTAAGCCACAGAGCATTCATTATTTTCATTTTCACCCTGTTCTAACCTCATTTTTTTAAAACTTTAATTATCCTGCTGATATTTTTTCTCTGAAAGATTGGAGCAAGCTTTCCGGTGCCAGATCCTGGCAACCTTGGAGGGAACTGCACGTTTGATGGAGCCACTGTTTCCTATTCAGTGCTTCCCGTTAAGAGAGTCCCTTCAGTTTGTTGTTAAGTTCAACAGCAACATACGACCTGTGGCGCCAGGTCAGTTTACAATTATTTTATGCCTTTCTTTGTGTTGCCAGGTTGGCTGCCAGCAAATTATACTGTCCAAAAAAAGAAACGCTTAACTACTGATACCCAACTTTAGCCATAACTTTGATATTCTGTAGCTTTTTTAAATTGAGTGAATAAAATTTTCAAATTGCACACAATAATATCTAAAGGTTTAAACACTCACTTGACAGTTTCCTGCATCTGTGTGACGAGAATTTGTTAGTCCCAGGGGTTCTCAAGTTAGTATGGTGTGTGGCGTCCGCTTACATTGATCAGCGACTGGCATCTCCTGGGCATAGATGCGGTCAGATGTCTAATGTGTGGCTGTGGGATGGCTGCCCACTCTTCCTGGAGTGCCTGCCACAGATCTTGATGATTGGCTGGAAAAACGTTTCGGCGACAAATATGTCTTTGCAGCTCATCCCATAGGTGCTTGATCAGATTCATGTCTGCAGACAAGGATAGCCAGGGAAAGGTGAGAATGTTATTAGCAGTCAGGAACTGTGTGGTGAACCGTGCAGAATGGGGTCTGGCATTGTCCTGTTAAAACATAGACCTTTGTGCAGTCAAAAATGGAAGGACATGGGGTCGAAGAATTTCATTGACGTATCGCTGTGCATTCAAGCCTCCTTCATTCTGCACCAGTGGACTCCTCCTGTTGAAATTAATCATTCCCCATACCATTACACCTCCACCACCATGCGGTGGAGCTTCATCAATGCAATTTTGGTCAAAACGTTCATTTGGCCTATGGTAGACCCTTCTCCGCATATCATGGCGGTGCAACAAAAAGGAAGATTCATCACTAAACCAGACACGTCTCCAGTGATTGTCATTTGTCCAGGGTCGATACTGGTTGACCCAAACAAGTCGATCTTGGCATTGGCATCTCGTTAAGACAGGATCTCAATAAGGTTGTCATGCCACTAGTTCAGCTTCATGCAGTCTATTCCGGACAGTTTGATCAGACACAACATCCTGCAAAGAATGACTGGGCACTTGAGGAAGATGTTGTAAACCTGTTTCTGAGGTGATGAACCAGAATAAAATGATCATCAGCTGCTGTTGTCACCCTGGGTTGTCCACTGCGGCGCCAGTGACTTGGAAATGGTGCCAAAGTCGACTGATGGTACTCTGCTGCACATTTGAATGCCTGGCAACCTGACTTTGACTTTTGCCTGCTTGCGGGCAACCAATAGCAACGTTTCATAAATTTTGCGATAGACGCGCCATAATTGTCTGCTTGAAAATTAACTGAATTTGTTTGTGTAACCTCATCCTTTTATAAGGTTTCATTTGTGTGGGAAGTGAGTTGTGCTCGCCACAAAAATCACGACTTTTCCATAATCGCAACGTGAGTTATGGTAAAAAAAAATGCATGATTAGCAAGGGCAGCTACTGCATTCTGACTATACACAAGAATAACAAAATTCACACTAAATCATGGACCTTATATTTTGGTGACAATTTTTGGTTTGGCTTGAAATGCCCGGGAAAAAAAAATTTTTTCATAACATATAAAAAATGAAGCTTATACCAACACTGCATCTCTTTTGGTTGGACAGTATACTTTTATTCTGAAGTTTAAAAAAAATTGTTTAAATAATGTAATATGATAAAACTCATTCTGTTATTAATATGGTTATCCTAAGTGATATGAGAATAATTAGCTTGCTTTTCTGTCTAATGATGATAACAACGTGGGGGCCAACCATCAAATCTTTGTGCTTTCTTCAGATTGGCTGTCTTAGGTTTCTTGGCATTATAAGAAGTGACTGTTACAAGTCAGTTGATGGTAGCCATTGCATAGTGCCCGACGAGAGAGAAAAGCGACAACCTCGCCGCAGGTGGATTTGGAACATCACGGAAAGTCTGAATATGTCATTGCAATATGTTAGTCAGCGTGCTCAAGACTGCATTGCATTCAGTGAGGCAGTAAGAGTGTCTGGAAAGGACATGTCACATGATGATAACAGCTAATATTGATAGTTTTCTTCATGCCCTTGGTATGAGGATGCAAGAGGACATTTCGAGTAAGATTTTTCTTCTGCAGCAAAGTCTCCGTCAACTGCGATTCCTCCAGCTTTGCCATCCAGTGACCATCTCCCAGCTTACACTGTCATGTTACAAATTGTTTCCTACATTTTTATCTCACAATAATACACTGTGTTCAAAAATAATATACACACATTTTGACATTTTCATTTGCTTCGTTACTACTGCATTTGTTGTGAGGGAAATTACGCATATGTGTAGGGTGTTTTTTTTTTTTTTTGGGTCCACTTGAATTTTTAAAAAAAATTGTCTTGATTTGTGGTGTTATAATAAAATTTTTAAAAAAATCAGTGTTTAAAATCAGACCAGTTTTTAGCATTATTGAGAGACACAGACCAGTTTTTAGCATTATTAAGAAACACAGACCAGTTTTTAGCATTATTGAGAGACAGAGAGACAGACCAGTTTTTAGCATTATTGAGAGACACAGACCAGTTTTTAGCATTATTGAGAGACAGAGACACAGACCAGTTTTTAGCATTATTGAGAGACAGAGACCAATTTTTAGCATTATTGAGAGACACAGACCAGTTGTTAGCATTATTGAGAGACACAAACCAATTTTTAGCATTATTGAGATACACAGACCAATTTTTAGCATTATTGAGAGACACAGACCAATTTTTAGCATTATTGAGAGACACAGACCAGTTGTTAGCATTACTGAGATACACAGACCAGTTGTTAGCATTATTGAGAGACACAGACCAGTTGTTAGCATTATTGAGAGACACAGACCAGTTGTTAGCATTATTGAGATACACAGACCAGTTGTTAGCATTATTGAGATACACAGACCAGTTGTTAGCATTATTGAGATACACAGACCAGTTGTTAGCATTATTGAGATACACAGACCAGTTGTTAGCATTATTGAGATACACAGACCAATTTTTAGCATTATTGAGATACACAGACCAGTTGTTAGCATTATTGAGAGACACAGACCAGTTGTTAGCATTATTGAGAGACACAGACCAGTTGTTAGCATTATTGAGAGACACAGACCAATTGTTAGCATTATTGAGAGACACAGTAGCTTCTTATCTTGATTTGAAGAGTTTTAATAACTGAGCTGTTTTATTTGTGATCATAGGTGAAGGTTATCTTCTGTTCATTGCTCATACCAAGATTACAGAGAAAGGTGTGAGGTGCCGATTTCATGGTGGTTGCCCCATAGAGTCTGTCACTCTGAATGGGGTTGTCCAGTCCCCATTGACTAAGGTTTGTGTTTGCTTTACATGCCACACTAATATACACACTAATATCTAACAGATATGTATGAGTACTTTTTGAGTTGTCTTATCTTGTATGTGCTCTAGTTTTTCATCTGTCTCCAGATTTCATTCTGCTCAGTTTCAGTTCTCTGTTTATGTCCTGATATTGATAAGAATCTGGCCATCACACATAAACAATGTTTATTTACCGGGTTTTTTTTTTTTCTAAAGGGGGCTTCCACTGAAATATTGTATTATAGCACACAAACACACATACTGTATGATCTTCATCTGCTATGACCTTATACTAGCAGCTTTATAGTAGTCATGATCATCATCATCACAGTTTATAAACTGTGGAACGTGCCCAGGAGCATGTAGGAAGAACATATTTCTAGTCCAGATGTCAGAGAAACTACACTCTTTTATTTGAAAAAGTGAAAAAACACAAACTAAAAAAAAAAAGCATATGACTCTGCCCAGCGAACTTTCCTCATAAAACCTTAAGGAATTAGTTTCACTCTTTGGGGAGGCAGGTTGGTTTTTTCATGTTTGGGTGGCTTCAAAATCTTGTGGAAAATTACCACTCATTTAGCTAGAAAATCTTTCTCAAGTACTACAAAATTAGAAGTAGCTGTAAAACTACAGCCTGCATCCCATACCCCAATAGTTAGGTTTTTGATATTCCTTGAGGAAGAGATTGCTGGTGCTAGACTAACATCTAAGCATCCACATTTAACACTCTAGTCTCCTGACCAGCACAGAATGCAGTATTTGTGGTTATAAGTGGTTAAAGTATGATTATAAACCAAAATGACATTAAATATTATTAGCAGCACATGGCTGGATATCCTTGTGACATATCGTAAATAGTGTAACATTTTATTCCTTACTTCTAGTATAGATCTGAAGATTAGAAGTGCCTGTGTGTCTTATGTGGCAAGGAATATGCTACTTTTTCCAAGGAAACATTTTTGAATAAACATTTTCAAGCAGATGTAATCATGTTTTTTTTTTTTTTTTAAAGCAACAGATAACTGCTGAAGTTGTATGTGTAAAGATAATTGTAATAATATTGTAGGATGTGTTAGACTGAACCCTCCAATCTGTTTATTGCTGACAGGAAGTGAATTTTGTAACATCCTGTCACCCGGTTGTCGCGGGCTGTAACATACTTGTCATTCAGAAGTTGGCAGACTACGCTTCAAAAGTAAGTTCTCACTGTCTGGCTTGTTTTCACACACACACACAGTTATATGTTAGTATTTCACTTTGTCAAGAATTTCAAAAGAAAATTTAATGTTGTTTTTTTTTTTTTTTTATCTTAAGCTGTTAAATAATTCAGTTTAACAAGAATGTAATGTTCTGGGTGATAGTTTGTGATAGTTGTAACACACAAGTTTGATGGGGTCTTTGAGGAAGGTTTCTTGTAAACATTTGAGGCTGCTTTTGTGCTTTGTTGTTCAGTACTTAGTGGGGAGAGAAAGAAGGAAAACCTAGACTTGATCATATAGCAGTACTTAGTGGGGAGAGAAAGAAGGAAAACCTAGACTTGATCATACAGCAGTACTTAGTAGGGAGAGGAAGAAGGAAAACCTAGACTTGATCATATAGCAGTACTTAGTGGGGAGAGAAAGAAGGAAAACCTAGACTTGATCATATAGCAGTACTTAGTGGGGAGAGAAAGAAGGAAAACCTAGTCTTGATCATATAGCAGTACTTAGTGGGGAGAGGAAGAAAGGAAAACCTAGTCTTGATCATATAGCAGTACTTAGTGGGGAGAGGAAGAAAGGAAAACCTAGTCTTGATCATATAGCAGTACTTAGTAGGGAGAGAAAGAAAGGAAAACCTAGTCTTGGTCGTACAGCAGTACTTAGTAGGGAGAGGAAGAAAGGAAAACCTAGACTGGATCATATAGCAGTACTTAGAGGGGAGAGAAAGAAAGGAAAACCTAGACTTTATCATACAGCAGTACTTAGTGGGGAGAGAAAGAAAGGAAAACCTAGACTTGATCATACAGCAGTACTTAGTGGGGAGAGAAAGAAAGGAAAACCTTGAGCACACAGAAATCATAATAGACTGAAATTTAGGAAATGAGTTACAGAAATGAAAGGAATTTGTGTTTGTTCAGGACGAGCAGGCTCTTGTAGTAAGAATGGGAGGGGGGGGGGGAGAGAGGTGTCTGAGGGGCTTTTGTCCCCTAGACATGCACCAGGAATGAAAGAAATTTGCTTGTCCCCATCTTACAAGATCTTCATCACATCATCTGCTGTCAGGAGCTATGTTCACAGCTTAAGGTGACTTTGCAGCATCAGACCAGACTTGACTTATCTCATGTGGGTCTTCATCACATCATCTGCTGTCAGGAGCTATGTTCACAGCTTAAGGTGACTTTGCAGCATCATACCAGACTTGACTTATCTCATGTGGATCTTCATCACATCATCTGCTGTCAGGAGCTATGTTCACAGCTTAAGGTGACTTTGCAGCATTAGACCAGACCTGACTTATCTCATGTGGATCTTCATCACATCATCTGCTGTCAGGAGCTATGTTCACAGCTTAAGGTGACTTTGCAGCATTAGACCAGACCTGACTTATCTCATGTGCAAGAAATTCAAACAGTAAATACTCATGATTGACTGCACAATAACATAGTATTATAACACAAGCAGCCACATTTTTACTAGGTTCTTGACATTTCAGAGTCAGTACAGCCACATGTGGGCTACAGGCAGATATCATGCTTCTTCTTCATCTCAGGAGCTCAGTTCTTGCACAAATAACATTTTTCAGCTACTTCGTATCCATAAGTAATAGCTTGGTATATTCTGGCACAAGTCAGAATGTGTACGAGACAGTGTAGATAGAAGCCTGACATCCAGTGCAGCAGCTTTCTACCACAGAGGTGCAATCTGTCTCCTGAGGTTTGTTTGTACCTCATATAGATTCATCTTACATCCTTCCTGTGCCGTTAAACATCACATAGGGCTCGCATAGTAGTTTGCCAAGTTTTCCTATTTTTGGCGAGCTTTTCAACCTCATCAAGGGATTTTATGCCCACTAAACTGGCCTCTCTTAACAATATCCTCTTTAGAGTTTCACATGGTCTGCTTCTTTTTCTTTTGGCCTGTTGTGCTCCACTTGATAGCTCGTTTTGGGATTCTGTGTTTCTTCTCATCACGTGACCAACATATATCCGTCTTCTTTTTTCTAATCACCCATGAGACAGGATGTTGTTTGCTCATCTGTCTTATCTCTGTGTTCTTGAATTCGTTCCACTTTATACCGAGTATTTTCCTTGCTTTCAGGAGTCTAATTTCTCGTGTCCTTCTAAAGTTGTTTTCCAGCTTTCGCATGCATAAATGAAGGTGAATATTACATTTATATAGAGTTGTAAAACAGATATTTAGAATGAATGGGTGTTGTGTTTAACCATGACCTGACTCTTTTCTGCAGGCAAAGTTGGTAGTGCAGGCTTTCCGGGCCAAGCTTCTGCCCTGTTAACTCGGGCTTCAACTCTCACTTCCCAAGTTAGGGCAGAGTGGTTTCCTTCTACAGGCTCTCCCTTACCACATTTATGCCAGCATAAAGCAGGGGAAAACACCATAAAACAGGTGGCAGAAGTGGGGAAGTTGGATGGTATCCAGCTTGGAGACAGATGAAAGTTGGTGCTCTATTTATGGCTGGGTAAGAGAGCAGGATAGTTGACTGACACAGCAGATACAAAAGTTAAGGGAAGTGAACTTCCACCACCACCACCAGCAATATGTAAGAGTGATCAGATATGGGAAGAAGAGTTTGTTTGAGTTAATCATTTAGAGAAACAGGCTTTAAATAATGTCATTTTATATGTATTTCTTTTTAAAAAACTTGTCTTTTTTTTTTAGTTAAGTGTGATTGATCTTGGAGATAAAATGGTGCCATTCTTGTGCAGTTTGAAGGAAAAAATTCTGAGTAATTATTTTCTGCACACAAAAAGATCATTTTTTAAAAAAAAAAAAATAAAAATCAACCCTTGTGTAATTTTATTTTATTTTTTTATCCAAATTTGTCCTGTGCACTTTGCCACTGAAGCAGTAACATAAGACACATAAAACAGCGGCTTTCAAGTTTGTTTTGTTTGTTTTTTCAGACATGGATCTAGCAGACCTTTCCACCAGCACACAGACACACACTCACCCCCCCTCCTCCCCACCACCACCACCACCACACAGACACACACTCACCCCCCTCCTCCCCACCACCACCACCACACAGACACACTCACCCCCCCTCCTCACCACCACCACCACACAGACACACACTCACCCCCCTCCTCCCCACCACCACCCCACCACCACACAGACACACACTCCCCCCTCCTCCCCCACCACCACCACCACCACACAGACCACACTCACCCCCCTCCTCCCCACCACACCACCACACAGACACACTCACCCCCCTCCTCCCCACCACCACCACCACACCACACAGACACACACTAACCCCCTCCTCCCCACCACCACCACACCACCACACAGACACACTCACCCCCCTCCTCCCCACCACCACACAGACACACACTCCCCCCTCCTCCCCACCACCACACAGACACACACTCACCCCCCTCCTCCCCAGAAATTAACTGTAAAACCTTGCGAATGTTCATGTATTTGGGTTCTTGATATCGCACAATTAAAAAGATACATAAACTTACTACCACTAGCCCTTTCAGTCCACAGACCCCACAATATATAAATATATACTTACTGTTTATAAGTTGGTTTTTTTTCTCTCAAGCTTTCAATATTATATGCATGATCTTCTGTTGGAGTTTGTAGGCAGCAGCCAGTGGTGCGAGTGCTTCTTCAAGTACATTTATACCATCATGACCACCATATCTTACCATTTCTTGAGAACATGTCCACATTGTAGGTTTATCTTAACATTATCATGTACCTGGACAACATGTGTCATAAATGACAAAGTGAAAATATTGTTAGTCAGGTATAAGCGGATCTTCCTGCCTTAAGTTTGTGTTCCGAGTTACTTCGCTAGAGTTCTGTTTAAGTACAATGACAAATCAAATGAAAATTATAAAATGCAAATTGCGCACAATTTTTCAGTGCAGTTGCCTTACTATGCAGGGTGTTTGTGGCACCTGTAAGCATGAGTTCCAGGAAGAGAAGAAAAACTTTTGTCTCAGCTTCTCAGTCACTGGTGCACTGTGTTCTTTGTGAAGATGGTCCACCCAGTGTAAGCTTGTGTGCTCATCCTACCTTCATAGCCCAGCTGTAGACAAGCATTCATCACCGCGCATGTGTGGGTGTTTCACAGCGTGTGAGAGAGAGCTTCACACCTTCAGTGGACAAGAATCACATGACAGATCATACTTCTTCCTCGGAGTGTGTCTGCTCTTCAGTTGTAATCTTGACATGAGCTATTCACTGACTTCACTGCTAACAGATGCCATCGCTGGGAAATTTGTGTTTGTTTTGAACATTTTCTAACTTTCATTTGATTTCCCTTTGTAGAATGACAAAGAAGTAAAGAGAATCCAGGTTTTATCATTGTCTATTTTTTAGTTCATGCATGTGGATGACATTTTATATTTTCATGTTACATAATTATGTGTATCATCTGTTTTTTTTTTTTTCAAATATTTTCAATTTGTCTAGTCTTTTTGTTATTTTCATATATTTATAACTTTGTATGCATGTTTATGTTTATCAAATCCAGTAATTGAAAGATTCTGAAATAAATGAGAAAGTGCAAGTTTTCCAGCATAAGTTTAGCATCAAGTAGGTCAGCTGACCAGTTCTTGGTCTGCTGAAGTTTTTAGTTTCTTCTTTTAAACTGTTAAGAAATTAGGGTTATCATTTCTGCTCTTCTCTTCTCTCTCTCCTCTCCCCCCCCCCCCAACCACCACGCAGAGTTGTGACCTTTGAAGCAAGTTTGTGTAATTATCTTCATAACAGCTCCCAAAATGTCACAATTTGACTTGGTCTTGGACTTACCTTTTTACTTCCCCTCGTTTCTTTCCTACCATCTGGGGGGGGGGGGGGTCTGTCCTCTTTCTGGTCCTGTGTGTCACAGCTCTCTTGTTTCTCTCACTTGCTCCACCAGCATAGCTCCACCTACCTGGCTACAGCTCCAAGTTTTCTTGTTCTGAATTTCTGTGTTCCTTTAGCCTTGTCTTTTCGCATTTTTCTGTGTCCTCAGAGCTAAGCCTTCAGATCTCTTAACATGCTTTCTGTTTTATTATAAATTTTCTCTTTTTAACCTCCACATACAGAAACTCTTCTCAGATGTTTTAAAGTCCAAGTACAATTTTGAGACTAGATTCTGCATTTCTACTTAGTCAGGTTTATGTTTGGTAAATTCTACTCTTGCCTGATGGTGTCATTCTAATTTTGTCTCTTCTTTATGCTTGGTATTCTCAAACATCTCATTTCTATCACATTGATTTTCCTTTTATTTTTAGCTGTTAGCTTCTAGGTTTGACACTGACACCACAGACATCACCTCACATCTGACTACTAAACTCTCATCACACTTTGATCTGAGTCAAAGTACAAGGCAGCATGTATATGGAACTGTACATGAAAAGTTAATATAATTTAACCGCATTCTCTATGTAAATATGGATGAAATATGAAATATGTAAAGACAGTCATGAAATCTCTTCTGCACTTCAACTTGGGGGGGGGGGGGGGGGTTAGCACACAGTCGCAGCTGATTCATTGTGAGGTTTTCCTTCAGTAGTTTCTGCAGTTAGTATAAAATCTACACAGTATTCATTGCTCATAAAATATGTTTCATTTGTATATGTATTTTTTTCTTGTTACATAGCATATTATCTCGTCATGTGTAATGCCAGTAACACAGTCATGGAGTAAGTTTCTGTCTTTGATAACTTCAGTCTGCGTGGATGCTGGTAATGCACCTGAACTTGTGGTTTGGGTCAGTCTGCTAAGAAATAGGGCATTTGGTCCTGGTGTCAGCATGTTTGTGTGGTAAGATCGGAGACGTTGAAGAACTAGTGACTGATTCTGAGATTTTGTTGCGACAGAACTAGCCAACAGATTTTGCTCTTCTGTTCAAGGCCGCATGGTGATGCCTGAAAGTGTGCTTGTCTCAGTCGTGATGTTCACAGAGGAAGTTAGTCTTGGTTATGTAGTGGTAAGAGCATTCAGAATTCTATCAGGTTGTCATTTATTCAGAAACTTGGAAGTTGATGTTTATGATCAAAAATATCTAGACTGGACTTATTTAGAAAAAAAAAAAACTACAAGATTTAGCAATTTGTAATTTAGTCCCATTAGAAATAGTCCCCTTCCAAAGCAACGCACTTAGCTGAGCACTGTTTCCACTGCTGGAAACTTTTTTTTTTTTTTTTTAAGTCACCATCTGATATGGAGTAAAGCTGCCTGGTTGCATTCTGATATATCTCCTTAACATTCTGAAATCTTTTTCAAGTTTTTTTTTGGGGGGGGGGGGAATAGGAAAAAGTTGCAGGGAACATTATCAAGTGAACATGGTGGTCGTTGGACATATTGAATGCGGTGCTTAGCAACAAACTGCTCAACAAGTTGCGATGCATGGGCAAGTAGGTGCGTTGTCATGGCAGAATTGACCATTTGTGACAAAGTGCATCCCATAAATGCTGCAACAAAAATTCACAGCAGTATTCCTTGTTGACTGTCTAGCCTGATGGAGCATACTCATGGTGCACAATTCCACTGCAATCAAAAAAATATTCAGCATTGTCTTGAAATTGTGGCAGCTCTGTCATGCTTTTTTGGATCTAATAGACATTGGGGTCTTCCACTGCAAAAACTAGGCCTTAGTTTCAGGGTAATACCTGTAAACCCATGATCCATCTCCAGTTAACTTCCTTCAAACTACCCAGCACATATGACTCAATGCATTACATGAGGCCACGGGTAGTGGTTGCAAACCCAGCTAAACGCTTCATCACGAACAACACACGGCCAACACAACACTGGCATCTTCTTCTTAAAATGCTGAAGGAAATCCTGATCTCGAGCCCAGCATGTATGGGAAACTGGTCCTCGGGACCAGCAACAGAGCTAGGCGCGAGCCCCCCCTCCCCCCTTATTTTTTTTAAGTTACAAGCAGGTCACGAACAGCCAAAAAACATGGGCCTATTTCTGGTCGACTGAGAACACTTTCGGCACAAATTTAGTTGAAACACATCTTATGCCCAAATCTTCCATAAGAATTGACTGAATTGAACCAAAACTAATGTATAAGTCTTCAGGTAACTCATTAATAGTGATTGGGCGATTTTTCAGCGTGGAAATAAGCTCAATATTTTCTTCTGTTTTGCTGGTTGCGGACTTCCCAGACCTTCCATCACTCTCAACACTTTCACGGCCATCTTTAAAATGTTCACACCACTCGATAAACTTGTCTGTAACTACGCTCCTCCCCCATGGAATGCTTCTAACTTTAAGTTTGTGTCTTTACATCTTTTGCAAAATCTGATGCAAATTTGTTGATTCAGTTTTTCCAACATGACATTTTCAATAAACAGATTCAGATACATCAGAACAGAGCACTGCTGTAGATAAAGCAGATGCCCGGGGAGACCCGACTTATGCCACATGTGCAGTAAACCAGCATATGCCAAGTTTGACCTGCGTCTACCCACAGTTGCCTCTGTTGGTTCTGGAGTTATGCCCTCATTCTACATACTTTTTTTTATCACACCTCACATGTATCTGTAATATTAAATTCTGGTAATTTGCTACAGAAGACTGGAGAATGTGCTAATGTAGTGCAGCTCTGTTGAAGCAGAAAGACATTACATTATGTTGGACAACAACAACAGTAATTGTAAGTACTTCTTGGAAAACAAAAATAAATGATCTTTTTATCTGCCCTTCTTATTCTCCCCATAAAAGCCCCTTTTTTTAAAAATAATTTTTGTTAGATGTGAGTATTTGGTGTGTGACTATGATGTGGATGTTAGAACAGAGCACCAGTTTTTATTCCCATTTTTTTTATTTTACTAAGCATGTGTTAAATGTTACTTCTCATATAAATATTGAACTGATTGTCATAATTATGGTGAAAGAAATGACAGGTTATCTTGTCTCAGATCCGATATAATGTGAGAAATTTCTGATTAAAATTCAGCATAACTTTTTTCAAAACATATAAAAATGTGTGCAGACCTAAAGATAATTTGATCTTTGCTTGGGTCATCATTACATGCAGGGCACATATATGTGAACTCTTGTCATCCATTCTGGTTTTGTATCGGTGTACCATGGATACCAGCATTTATCTGTGCTGCCATCTTGGCCTTCCCCAACCATCCAGGATTTTTTTTACCATAAATGTTCATCTTTTTGTTTCCCCAGTCCACCGGCAGTATTAGACCCATGTCACAAGATAGATGAGCATGTGTGTGGGGAAGGTTGTTTTTCTTAGTGTGGTGCATACTGTTTTGTTTTACACTGGTAGGTGCTTCTGTCGGTACCCAGATTAATACATGTGAGATGTGAGAAGATACAAGAATCTGTATCTCTGTCAGCAGCATGAGCGTTGACATGCAGCATCTGTGAATGGAGGGCATTTACACACTGAATATTTTGCTTAATCTTAGAGAATTTTTTTTTTTAAACTGAGTTTTTATTTCAAGGCAATACAAGTCACAAATTGCTGTTCATATTTTCACTGTGTTAATGGAAGAAGCATATTTGTGTGTGCCTTGTGCTCTTTGATTGTCAATGATGTGTGTGTATGTGCCTTGTGCTCTTTGTCTATGATGTGTGTGTTTGCATTGTGCTTTTTGTCTGTCTGTGATTGGCAATGTTCCTGAAATTTTAAATAGCTGATCCACCATGTTTGATGTGAAGATGAAATTAAAGTTACTGTACCAGCATTTTCCACTGTTTTCTGTTTTATTCAGAATTTTTGTTTCAGCTGAGTCCATCTCACCAGGGCACATGGGGCTTCCACAAGGGTTTTCCACAAATGCCTGTCCTTCGCCTTTTTTTTTTGCTCAACATCCTTTCTGTTGTTCTTCTCCATGTCTCTTTTGGTCTACCCTTACTTCTGTTCCCCTGTGGTGTCCATCTTAGTGCTATTTTTGGTAGTGAGTTGTCAGTCATTCGGAGCACATGTCCCAACCATCGCCAGCGTCTTTCCTCAATAATTGTTGTCAGTGGCTTCATCTGCATTTTTGCCAATAAGATGTTATTTCTTATGGTGTTTGGCCAGAATATTTTTCTAATTCTTCATAAACATTTAGTCTGGAAAGAATTCAACTTGTTTTCTATGGTTTTGGTGATTTTCCAGCATTCACTTCCATAGAGTAGTACACTTAGAACATTTCTCTTAAATGTCCTGATTTTCATATTTATGCTTAGTTTTTTAGGTTTCCATATAGTCTGCAGCATTGCAAAAGCCTGGTTTGCTCTAGTAAGTCTGCTGTTGATGTCCTCTGTGCTGTCTCCATTTTCTACTACTCTGCTGCCAAGGTATACAAATTCGTTGACCTCCTCCACTAACTTGCTATCTACTCTGAGTACATTTCTGTTGTTCACATTTTGCTTCATTAACTTTGTCTTTCCTATGTTGATCTTTAGACCTGTTGTTTGCATTCTGAGTTAGCTTGTTTATTTTATCTTGCATATCTTGTGTCATCTCATATCTGTGGATTAATTTATATGTAAATATGCTGTTTTCATGCACTGTCAGATATGTGTATAGTGTTATATAGTACACCTCACCCTGTATGCAGACATTCTCTATTCAGTGGCATACTAGTGTGTCAGGCACTCATTTTTTTTTTACATCTGGCTCATGTATAAGGTTAGTGGTCTGCAACCTCTTCCACTGTTTTACATCTGGCTCATGTATAAGGTTAGTGGTCTGCAACCTCTTCCATTGTTTTACATCTGGCTCATGTATAAGGTTAGTGGTCTACAACCTCTTCCACTGTTTTACATCTTCCTCATGTATAAGGTTAGTGGTCTGCAACCTCTTCCTTGTTTTACATCTTCCTCATGTATAAGGTTAGTGGTCTGCAACCTCTTCCTTGTTTTACATCTTCCTCATGTATAAGGTTAGTGGTCTGCAACCTCTTCCACTGCATATATTTTACTATCAACACAATCTAATGAGTACACAAGCATCACAAAGCTGAAATGTAGCTTTGCTACTGAAATTAAACAAATATGCTACATAGTCTTTTAGAGGTCATGGCGCAAACCCAAAGTTTTTCTAGTATAGCTTTCTGGGACATTGGGTCGGGGGGGGGGGGGGGGGGCCTGCAGGATTTTCTCTGGAGACTGAATGCCTATCACATGCAGCATATGACAGGCTAAGGTGGTGCAGGTGTGCTTGCATTTAGCAGTGTCTTGTGCATGGTGTGAAGATGGTGGTTTGTTTCTGATGTGAGAGTTGTAGCATCTGACTGTTAGATGGTGGTTTGTTTCTGATGTGAGAGTTGTAGCATCTGACTGTTAGATGGTGGTTTGTTTCTGATGTGAGAGTTGTAGCATCTGACTGTTAGATGGTGGTTTCTTCTTCTTGACTGAGAGTTGTAGCATCTGACTTTTAGATGATGGTTTCTTCTTCTTGACTGAGAGTTGTAGCATCTAACTTTTAGATGATGGTTTCTTCTTCTTGACTGAGAGTTGTAGCATCTAACTTTTAGATGATGGTTTCTTCTTCTTGACTGAGAGTTGCAGCATCTGACTGTTAGATGGTGGTTTCTTCTTCTTGACTGAGAGTTGTGGCATCTGATTGTTAGATGGTGGGTTGTGCTGGTCAGTCCATAGCTTCTTGTACTGATGCTTGATTATAGTTCTGGCTTTGCTGTATGAGACAGGGAGTTAATGTTGAGTGAGAACCTAAATCTCCAGATAATACAGAAGCACAATCCACACTTTCATAATCTGTTTGGACTCCTACTGTAAGTGTTAGTACCAGACCTCAGATTTACATCAACCATACAAACTAGAAACTGTACACATAATTTATTTACAAAAAAAACTTTTAATTAAGATAACAAGTGGTATTCTTGCAATTTACACAAGTATCATTTAACCTTTAACCTACCAGGAGCTGTTTCAACATCTTTTTACAAAATTTGAAATAACTACAGGCAAGAGGTTCTGTTCTGTAGTCTGGAGTTTAAATTTTAAACTGATATAAATGATAAAAATAGGCACTGCATCATTTTCTGGTAAAAGACTGAATTTGTGATGCTTGATAACAGAAAATGTTCATGTGTCACAGATGTTTGGTAGGCTGAGAGTTCTCTGGTTATACCATGCATCTTCACATCTGAAAGATGAAGGAAATGATGAAACCAGAATATGAAATGGTTCCAACTTGAAGAAAAATCATTACAAAATCCCTTCCTTCTTGAGCAGTGTGTACATCTTTTTGTTGATGATGTTGCCCTGGGAATCCTCATATTCCTCCTGCAAGCAAAAAAACAATATTTAAGAAAATATTAGGACCACAGTGACAGCATCTGTAATAAATAGACAGTGAGGACCACAGTGACAGCATCTGTAATAAAGAGACAGTGAGGACCACAGTGACAGCATCTGTAATAAAGAGACAGTGAGGACCACAGTGACAGCATCTGTAATAAAGAGATAGTGAGGACCACAGTGACAGCATCTGTAATAAAGAGACAGTGAGGACCACAGTGACAGCATCTGTAACAGAGAGGCAGTGAGGACCACAGTGACAGCAGCTGTAATAGAGAGGCAGTGAGGACCACAGTGACAGCATCTGTAATAAAGAGACAGTAAGGACCACAGTGACAGCATCTGTAATAAAGAGACAGTGAGGACCACAGTGACAGCATCTGTAATAGAGAGGCAGTGAGGACCACAGTGACAGCAGCTGTAATAGATTGACTGATTGATCTTTATTTCAAAAGGATTAAGAATTGGGCACGCAGGCCCATCTGATATTCTGCCCTTTATCATACATCTTTCATTCTATTCCAGACATTCTACAAATATGCTGTTCATATAACAAACATAACTAACATAGAGAGGCAGTGAGGACCACAGTGACAGCATCTGTAATAGAGAGGCAGTGAGGACCACAGTGACAGCAGCTGTAATAAAGAGACTGTGAAGAAATAGACAAAAAAATTAGACTCTTGAAAACAAATGCCTAAGGAAAATACTTGGTATAAAGTGGAACGAATTCAAGAACAACACAGAGATAAGACAGATGAGCGAACAACAACTTGTCTCATGGGTGATCAAAAAAAAGATGGACATATGTAGGCCATGTGATGAGAAGAAACAATCAGAGAATACCAAAACAAGCTGTCAAGTGGAGCACAACAGGCTAAAGAAAAAGAGGTTGAACACGTGAAACTCTGAAAAAGACATTGTTAAGAGAAGCCAGTTTAGTGGCCATAACATCCCTTGATGAAGTTGAAAGACTTGCCGAGAACAGGAAAACTTAGCAAACAACTATGCGAGCCCTATGTGACGTTTAATGGCACAGGAAGGATGTAAGACGTAAGAAGAGCTATAAGGGCCAGACAACCAAAACAGGACAAGGAAACCCATCCTATACTAATGTACGCATTTGTCTAACAGACAAATGTCATCTCTGAGGTCCAAATATTACAAGAAATATTGTGATCAATTCTTGCATTCCAGTTCTCTGGTGGTTTCTTGTACCGACGAATGAATAATTGCAATCACTGGTGCAAGATGCCTGCCCTAGCATTCCTATCAAATATCGCATCGTATATGGAACTACAATTAATGAAATCAGATCAAATGCAGCTGTTTATTTATATCCGGTTACTAAGTCAAGTAATCACCAATCGCCTTATTACAGTGATGTGAGGACCTCTTCTTTATTATGATCTTACCATCAAGTACAAATAGAGAAACAACATTCTTTGGCCAGGTATTCATCACTTTTCCATGCCAAAACAAAACATGAAAAAGTATTGGTCTAAACGGTTTTTTTTAAATGGGAGAAGGGATGGGGGAAAGGGGGAGAATCTTCCCCTGACATTCGATGACAAAAGCAGACAGAACAAAGACTGAAAAAAAAAAGAGAAAAGTTTCCAGGTCAAAAATGACAATTAATCCAAAAAAAAAAAAAACCCACCTCTGTGTCAGCTTTGAATCTTTCAGCCTCTTTTCCAGATTTTATTCTAGTCCACACTGAAAATTTGAAACAAGTAAATCATAAATCCTCCAAATAACACGTAAACTTCAGCAAAAAATTCATCTTTAAACGGGAAAATGTGAGTTTTCATAACTGACCCTTCTTACTGCACTGGAGATATTCCTGCTTATGGTGACTGTAAATAACATTGGCCATTAGTCTATCTGAAGGTGGTTGTGGGGACTTCTTCATTCAAGTTCTAGATCATTCTAAGTCAGGGGTCCTGTTGCCTGAACAAACTTGTTTTCTGCTGAGGTTGGATCTGATCACCAGCGTGTACACATTTTTTTTATGCCATGGAGTTCACAGATGAAGCTGTCAGATACAAGAACTGATTCTGAGTTGCCACAGACAGAATGTGTCAGTCATGAAGCTGTCAGATACAAGGACTGATTCTGAGTTGCCACAGACAGAATGTGTCAGTCATGAAGCTGTCAGATACAAGGACTGATTCTGAGTTGCCACAGACAGAATGTGTCAGTCATGAAGCTGTCAGATACAAGGACTGATTCTGAGCTGCCACAGACAGAATGTGTCAGTCATGGAAAGTAAAGACACACAAACACTGACAAGTAAAGGTCAAGTCTAACTGTTCAGGAAAGCATCTCTTGCTTGTCTCTAACATGACTGTAAGTCACCCGTCTTCTGCAGTGCCCTGTGGTGACACATTTCTGTTGAAGAAAACTCTCAAATATCTGCCTGCAGGGAAAGGCACACCAGATATGAATGCATATATGGCAGTCAACGTATGAAATGAAAATAACATCATATATGAGTGAGTCCAAAGAACCAAGCCTGAGTTTTCTGTGGGTGCACAGTAAGAGGGAACCTTGCAGAGAATCCTGCCAGCTGTGATGATGTTACTTCTGCCAGCTGTGATGATGTTACTTCTGCCAGCTGTGATGTTATTTCTGCAAGCTGTGAAGATGTTACTTCTGCCAGCTGTGATGATGTTATTTCTGCCAGCTGTGATGATGTTACTTCTGAAACAATTATCTCAGCCTCTCATGAAATAAAATGGAAATGTTTTAACTGAAATCAGCGGAAGATAACATCTTGCAGATCCAGGGAGACAGAAGAGAACATCTGCTTGCAGATCTAGGTAGACAGAAGATAACATCTTGGAGGTCCAGGGAGACAGAAGAGAACATCTTGGAGATCCAGGTAGACAGAAGAGAACATCTTGCAGATCCAGGGAGACAGAAGAGAACATCTTGGAGGTCCAGGAAGACAGAAGAGAACATCTTGCAGATCCAGGGAGACAGAAGAGAACATCTTGTAGATCCAGGGAGACAGAAGAGAACATCTTGGAGATCCAGGGAGACAGAAGAGAACATCTTGGAGGTCCAGGGAGACAGACGAGAACATCTTGGAGGTCCAGGGAGACAGAAGAGAACATCTTGGAGATCCAGGGAGACAGAAGAGAACATCTTGGAGATCCAGGGAGACAGAAGAGAACATCTTGGAGATCCAGGGAGACAGAAGAGAACATCTTGGAGGTCCAGGGAGACAGAAGAGAACATCTTGGAGGTCCAGGGAGACAGAAGAGAACATCTTGGAGGTCCAGGGAGACAGAAGAGAACATCTTGGAGGTCCAGGGAGACAGAAGAGAACATCTTGGAGATCCAGGTAGACAGAAGAGAACATCTTGCAGATCCAGGGAGACAGAAGAGAACATCTTGGAGGTCCAGGAAGACAGAAGAGAACATCTTGCAGATCCAGGGAGACAGAAGAGAACATCTTGTAGATCCAGGGAGACAGAAGAGAACATCTTGGAGATCCAGGGAGACAGAAGAGAACATCTTGGAGGTCCAGGGAGACAGACGAGAACATCTTGGAGGTCCAGGGAGACAGAAGAGAACATCTTGGAGATCCAGGGAGACAGAAGAGAACATCTTGGAGATCCAGGGAGACAGAAGAGAACATCTTGGAGATCCAGGGAGACAGAAGAGAACATCTTGGAGGTCCAGGGAGACAGAAGAGAACATCTTGGAGGTCCAGGGAGACAGAAGAGAACATCTTGGAGGTCCAGGGAGACAGAAGAGAACATCTTGGAGGTCCAGGGAGACAGAAGAGAACATCTTGGAGGTCCAGGGAGACAGAAGAGAACATCTTGGAGGTCCAGGAGACAGAAGAGAACATCTTGGAGGTCCAGGAGACAGAAGAACATCTTGGAGGTCCAGGGAGACAGAAGAGAACATCTTGGAGGTCCAGGGAGACAGAAGAGAACATCTTGGAGATCCAGGGAGACAGAAGAGAACATCTTGGAGGTCCAGGGAGACAGAAGAGAACATCTTGCAGATCCAGGGAGACAGAAGAGAACATCTTGGAGATCCAGGGAGACAGAAGAGAACATCTTGCAGATCCAGGGAGACAGAAGAGAACATCTTGGAGATCCAGGGAGACAGAAGAGAACATCTTGGAGATCCAGGAAGACAGAAGAGAACATCTTGGAGGTCCAGGGAGACAGAAGAGAACATCTTGGAGATCCAGGGAGACAGGAGAGAACATCTTGGAGGTCCAGGGAGACAGAAGAGAACATCTTGGAGGTCCAGGGAGACAGAAGAGAACATCTTGGAGGTCCAGGGAGAGAGAACATCTTGGAGGTCCAGGGAGAGAGAAGAGAATGTCTTGGAGGTCCAGGGAGACAGAAGAGAACATCTTGGAGGTCCGGATAGACAGAACAACAACAATGACGACTCTGAAGCCAGAGTGGGACAGCTGAAAACTGTGGGAGAAAGAAGAAGAAGAAAAGTGAAAAGAAAGCATACATCAAAACTCAAATTGTATTGTTTTGTTAGAAAAAAAAAAAATAATAATCATAACAAGCCCTGTAAAAATTTTGAACTAATCCACATTTAGATTACTCACATGCCAGAGCATCCTCGATCGAGGTGACATTTGCAAAATGTGCAGTGTTGGGAATACCAAGACACCTCATGCCTAGCGCATGCCGAGATTCCTGTCAGTATGACAACAACAAAAATAAATAAATAAATAATTCACAACAAGCACAAGTTCCTGAGGCCAGTCACTGGGTCATATTTTAGTACCTTTTTTTTTCTTCCTTAAAATAAATATTACACAGTAACTAGACCGCTACAGAAACAAAGGTGAAATGAAGTTGCAGATAAACTGCATTTTAACTGAAAATGCTACTAAGCACTGCCTGTGGCACACAAACATTTTTTGTTGTCAAACATTAAAGCAACCAAGTTTCAACATGAAATGACTTGATGCCTGTTTTTATGGCAGCTTAAAATTACAAACTCCCACTCATGAAACAAAACCATACAAATGTAGGTTTCTTTTTTTTTTTTTTTAATATGTTGGAATGGGCCATAGTAGTCTAAGAGTTAAAATATGTTCCTTTTTTTTTTTTTTTTAAATGGGAAGAACAGAGTTAAACTACAATAATTTAGTATTTAAGAAATAAGAAAGTAGAGCAGAATTGTTCACTTACAGCAAAATGTCTCTGGAAAGCTTTAGGTCCCCGGTAAGGATGGTTCCCACAGATCTCACAAGTGTAGGTCAGGTTCAGGCCGTGTAGTTTGTACAGCCAGTATGGAATAGGCTGTTGATGGACACACAAGACAAAGCAGCTGAGAAAATTATTACAATTACAAATGCATTTCAAGGTAACAGTGGGACCAGGGAAGGTCTTCACTTCATCAGATGATTCTATGACCTGAATGATATGCTGGGCTGTACTGAGAGAGATTTCAGTCAGTCAGCCATTGCATGTCCTTGTGGAACTTTGCCTCCCTAACAGCTCTCATGTAGGCCTCTCGGTTGTAAGCAAGATGCCCTGCTGCTGATGGATCCATTTGCAGATTATCAACGATGTCTTGCGGCCATTTTCACCTTGGTCTTCCTCTCTTATCTATAAATTTGTTAGTTTTGAATGAATGTAAGAATGCAAGTTTATTTCATGCTGTTGCATAAATCAGAGTGCAGAGTGTACAGACATGAGATAAGTTTATTATTTATTTATGTAATCATTTGATTGTGTCTTCATGATTATTATGCTCATTAACAAATGCTGAGTGACTGAGTGAAAGCTGTATGATGAAGTGCAGAATGTCAGATGGGCCTGCGTGCCCCATTCTTAACCCTTTGAAAATAAAGTATGTTCGTTCTCTTTCTTTTTCCCATTATGTACCCTTCCAAGACGGTCTTCTCTAGATTATCATGATGTTTAATGTGTCCAAAGTATTTAAGTTTTCTCTGTTTAATCCTCTTTACTAGCCAACCTTCTTCAATATTAAGTTCTTGAAGTATGGATATATTCGTTCTTTTTGAGAGATTTATAGTCTCAATATCAAGAATGAAGAACTTCAACAGAAAGAATTTATTCACTTTTATAAACATGGCCATAATAATTCAGCAGGGAAAAGCTTGTAATCTTATAAACATGGACACTGAAATTCAGCAGAAACAGGTCTGCAGGATTATGAACATGAATATAGAGCTTCAGCAAAACAGGCCTTGGATATAGAACTTCAGCAGGAAGGAGTTCTGCAGTTCTTTGATCATGAATACAGAGTTTCAATGGATTACAAATTCAGCATCATCCTAAACTTTCTTACTGTTAGAGATGCAGTAGACAATTTTTTAAAATAAATAAATAAAAACAAAACTTTCCATATATTATAGAATGGGCTTTCATAGAATAGTGCACATTTTTCACCCTCTAAAGTCTACATTTTTTTTAACCAAGGAGACCTGTCTATTGCAAGAAAATTTAAATATACACAAATTTCACACCCTTATCCTTACCTTGCCGTCCCAGCCAAGGGGAAGGTCTTTAGGATTGTAAGGTGCATCATCCGTGTCATCGTCTGAATCAGACTCCTCAATCTTCTCCTCATCAGACTCCTCTCTCTCCTCTCCCGTCTGAGCTTGTTTTCGCTGCACGTTGTCGCGGGTGGACGCACGCTGCTCGGCCAACAGTTCAGAAAGTCTGTAAACCTGCGCCTCAAGGGCAGCAATTTCTTTCTGCTTCTCCGAGTCTCTACAGATCAGGAAGATCAAGAAAAATGAAATCCTTCCATTTCATGAAAATTTTCAAATAAACAAACTCACGGTCATGAACTGTGCTAAACTTGCTCATAATGCAAACATAACCAGCCTACCTGCTCCTATGTCATGGTTCCAGATGATATGAAGAACAGTTTAAATAGCTGGTGTGCCTTTCCTTTTATGTCACAGGGCTTCAAATAAATATAGGTCACTGCCTTCATACTTCCCCCCCCCCATATCATCATCATCATTGCCTTTCAGTCCCTTGAGAGCACGGGCCATGGATAAAGGCTCTCCAGTCATCCTTGTTCTTAGAATTATTCTCTGCTTCCTTCCATGTGTATCCCTTGTCTCTGAGCACTGTCATAATTTCTCTTCTCCAAGTAAGTCTTGGCCTTCCTCGTTTTCTATTTCCTTGAGGTTTCCATGTCAGTGCCTGTCTTGCTATGCTGGTGATGGGTTTCCTTAGAATGTGGCCAATCCACTTCCACTTCCTAGACATGATTTGTAGGTTCATAAGTTCTTGCCCTGGCCTTTCCCAGACCTCCTCGTTCCTGATCTTGTCCTGCCATTTAATGCCCCCACTATATATACAATGCGTATTTCTACAAAACGATATCTTTGTAACTTCATTTGTTTACTTACTACCAAGCACTGCTTGATACACAAAGCAGTTATACTGGCTCCTTATAGCAAATACTCTTTCACATTACTAAGGAAATTATTTTATTTGTTAATATCTTCTTCATGTGGTTAAAAAAGTGGCCTTTTTATTACTGGATTTTGTCTGTGTATTGTTGCTTCTTGGTGTGGTGGTCCCTGTGGCTGTGAGGTTCTTCGCAGATGAGGACACAGTCAAGACCTCTGTAGTTGTTCAACCTTGCAATATGTGGTGGTCCCTGTGGCTGTGAGGTTCTTCACAGCTGATGCCACAGTCAAGACCTGTGTAGTTGTTCAACCTTGCAATATGTGGTGGTCCCTGTGGCTGTGAGCTTAAGTTCTTCACAGCTGAGGCTATAGTCAAGACCTCTGTAGTTGTTCTGTGTATTTTCTGAAGCAACTAAACAAAATCAAGCACATATCTTTCTGTTAGCATGGAAATTACATACAATCATATTAGTTTTTCTTGAAACTGGGTGGGGGGTGGGGGGAGAAGAAAGAGACAGTGCCCCCCCCCCACCAAAAATAAAACAGTTGAAAAAAGTACCTTCCCTCCCTCCCCCCAAACTAAAACAGATCTCAGGTGAAAAATATTGATAAAATTCCCAGCATTCCTTACTTGCTTTTGGCAGCTTTTCCTGCTTTGCCAGGCTTGGACTTGGCAAAGAGGGCAGGGTCAAGCTCGTCCAGGTTCTTCCCCTTGGTGCCGAAGAGTCTCTGAGCTCTCTGTTCTAGGGTCCTGGCACAGGAGAAGCAACATTCAGAACACTTGCAAAAGTCAACCAAGGCTTCAAATAACTGATCAAGAAAAGCACTTACAAACATGAACAAAGTAAACATAAAAAATCCTGTTTGCTTATTTGAAACCATGTCAGCCTGAAGGAGATTATCCACTAGGGGTAGACACTGTCTGAAGTAATCTACAAGGTCCGAGAAATACTCAGACTGATTTTATTATGGCCAAGACAAAAATGCCATCTACGAAGCAAAGCTTGGAATCTAAAGAGGCAACCTTCATCTATGATCTGGCAACTTTTCATCGTCGCCCGATAAGCAGATGACAAACAAGCCACCTTTTTTGGTCGACCTAGTCAGAGATGCATTGTTATGTAATCAGCATGGAGCAAAAAGCTAACATTAAATTCTGTTTAAAACTTGGAAAAAGTGCCATTGAGACATTGATGCAACAAGTTTACAAGGGATAACTTTTTATCTCGTGCAGATATTCAGGTGGTATTCACGATTCAAAATTGGTGTGGAAACGATTACAAATGCAACTAGCCATAGACACCCAACTTCTGTTTGTAATGAGGAACTCATTGCAAAAGTCAGAGAACGAATACAAGAAGATAGTTGTTTGACTGTGAGGATGATGTCAGATGAATTTGGTGTTAACTGAGAGACCATTCATAAAATTTTAGTGGAAGATTTGGGCAAGAAAAAAGTTGCTTGGCAGTTTGTACCACATTTGTTGTCTGATGACCAAAATCTTCAGCGTGTTGAGCACGCAAAAGACATCATCAAAACGTGTCACAGAAATAAACATTTCTTAAATTTGATTGGTGCAGAGGATGAAACAAGGATTTTCCGCTATGATCCCACAACTGAATGCCAAAGTGCTCAGTGGAAGTCATCATCACCAAAAGGCAAAAAAATTTGTCTTCAAATGTCATAAGTGAAGACAATGTAAGTGTGCTTCTACAACAGCAAAGGAGTTATTCACAAAGAATTTATTCCAGAGGGACAGACTATCACTGCCAAAGTTTATTTAAGTAATTTGAAACGTCAATGAAAAGGATTCTCTGAGTCAGACCCAAGTATTCACCACCTGGCAGTTTTTTTCCTTCATGATAATGCACCAGCTCACTAGGCAGTAGTTGTACAGGAATTTTTGGCCCAAAAATAAGTGTGTTCTCAACCATCCACCCTATTCTCAGATTTGTCTCCCTGCGATTATTTTCTATTCCCAAAATTAAAGTTACTGTTGAAAGGATGTTTCTTTGATGAAACTGATGACATCCAAAGGGCTGTAACATTGAGTTTAAGGGACATACCAACAGAAGAACTGCAGAGGTCGTTCCAATGTTTGTTAGATCATGCCACTCGCACAAGGGGCTTACTTTGAATAAAATACAGTTTATATCTTCAGCTTTTATTTTTATTTTTATTTTATTTTTTATGTAATTAGTCTCACCACTTAATTGTCAGACCTTGTATAACTTGCTTCCATCAAGCAATCTCTACCAAATGATACTACATCCAACCATAACCTACAAATCTACATCCAGGTTTACTGATCAAACAAAAGGAAAACAATCACAGAAATTATCTGCAACACTAAGCCCAACACCCTGGGAAACCGGATGTTATGTTCTTGATGGAAGTCTGGCTTCACACAGGATGTTCTTGTAAATTATTAGGTTCTTGGCATCCTGAGAAAGAACTTTTAATAAAAGCATCCTACTGGACTGGGGCTGAGTTAGACTGCGCAAGCTCCACCACCACAGGGTACACTAATATGATGGCAAGTTTGTATGTGTAGCAGAAGTGCTGAACGAAAGTAGGTTGGTGTCTTGACCTTCAGTTCATTAGCTCAGAATAATGTGATCCAACTGCCACTAAATGATAATGATGACAGATGAAGATGGAGAAAGCCAAATATCAAACATTACTCACCCTCCACACTTGACCCCAAGTGCCATGAGGGCGGACTTGAGACGATCTAATCCGAGTGAGGCCAGCTCCTGACAAGTAAACATTGACAACACTGATCATCTGACTACCCTACTGCCCCCACTTCCAAATATAGCCTTATATTTCAAGCTTTCATTCTTTGAAGACAACAAAACTGTGATTACGATTAAGAGCAAAATGATTTAAAAGAAAAAAAACAAAAAATGAAAAGTTAATACAGGAAGACACCCCATTAATGGGTTCTCTACTTATATGTTGGTTCTTAATTATATCTATACTCTTCACATCTGCTCTAGATAGTTTTGCTCAATCTGTTTTTCTGTATGATCTGCTCTATGTCAAAGAGATGGACGTACAATGCTTTTACTGTCCATCAGTTTTTTTAGGATTTTCTCCACTGCACACATACGCATGATTGTTTCATATCTGTATGTTATCAGGCTATTATATGCATACAAAACTAAATTTAGAGCTGCGTTCTGAACTTCATTTTTTTCTCTCCAGAGCACCATGACCCAACCTGTCACATGACTGTAATACACCTGCTTTTATCTATGGTCATGGATGGTAACTCTGCTTATCTTTCATCCACTTTTTCTGCCTTACCTCCCATGACGAGAAGGCTGAGAGGTCAAGGTGAGCTCCGGCATGTGTCAGGGCACCTGATGCCTCTTTCTGTCAAAAGAAGAAAATTTTCAAGCACAAAAAACTCACTTAAGAAATAAATGTTATTTGTAAGTTTTCTTTACTGTAAATAAAATGTTCATGACTAAGTAACATTTCTTAAAAAAAAAAAAAATACATGACTAAGTAACAATTCTTCAAAAACTCTACGTAACTAAACTAAATGCGTCCTTGAAGAAAATGCTTCCCTTACTAAGATGGTAGTAAACAACACTCAAGACCAAAATCTTATTTTTGCAGTCAAACCACACACCCACCAAGCTTCACCTGAAAGAGGCATGATAACTATTTTTTGCATTCATAATAGTTCTGACCTCTCAAATGTGGAACAAAAATATGTAGCAGTTATTTTATTTTTCTTTTCATCTTTAAAAATAAATTTATGCCCCATGAAATGAACTCAAAACATGTATCAAGTTCAATTACTCAATGATATGAACTCATACGTGTGTCAAGTTCAGTTCTTCCATGATATAAACTCATATGTGTATCAAATTCAATTTTTACATGAACTCATACGTGCGTCAAGTTCAATTCTTCCATATGAACTCATACATGTATCAAATTCAATCCTTCCATGAAATGATCTCATATGTGTATCAGATTCAATTATTCCATGAAATGAACTCATACATGCATTAAGCTCAATTATTCCATATATGTATCAAATTCACTCACTCCATGAAATTAACCCACATGTATCAAATTCACTCACTCCATGAAATTAACCCACATGTATCAAATTCACTCACTCCATGAAATTAACCCACATGTATCAAATTCACTCACTCCATGAAATTAACCCACATGTATCAAATTCACTCACTCCATGAAATTAACCCACATGTATCAAATTCACTCACTCCATGAAATTAACCCACATGTATCAAGTTCAATTACTCAATGATATGAACTCATACGTGTGTCAAGTTCAGTTCTTCCATGATATAAACTCATATGTGTATCAAATTCAATTTTTACATGAACTCATACGTGCGTCAAGTTCAATTCTTCCATATGAACTCATACATGTATCAAATTCAATCCTTCCATGAAATGATCTCATATGTGTATCAGATTCAATTATTCCATGAAATGAACTCATACATGCATTAAGCTCAATTATTCCATATATGTATCAAATTCACTCACTCCATGAAATTAACCCACATGTATCAAATTCACTCACTCCATGAAATTAACCCACATGTATCAAATTCACTCACTCCATGAAATTAACCCACATGTATCAAATTCACTCACTCCATGAAATTAACCCACATGTATCAAATTCACTCACTCCATGAAATTAACCCACATGTATCAAATTCACTCACTCCATGAAATTAACCCACATGTATCAAATTCACTCACTCCATGAAATTAACCCACATGTATCAAATTCACTCACTCCATGAAATTAACTCACATGTATCAAATTCACTCACTCCATGAAATTAACCCCAATGTGTGTCAAGTTCACTTACTCCAAACTAACACCCCGCCCCCGTGTCAGTCACCAATCATGATACCAGATATTCTTGCGACAAAATAAAATGTACAGTAAACCGTACCGGCCATCCTGGAAATGACCCTTCAGTCCACGATTTCTCAAATTCTGTTTGGACTTGATCCATTTCCTGTTGGGAGAGAAACAGAGACAAACATCTCAAATGTTGCCATCACAAACAAATCTTTGATCACTGTAACAAGTTCTTACAGTAATTTGAAACGTCAATGAAAAGGATTCTCTGAGTCAGACCCAAGTATTCACCACCTGGCAGTTTTTTTCCTTCATGATAATGCACCAGCTCACTAGGCAGTAGTTGTACAGGAATTTTTGGCCCAAAAATAAGTGTGTTCTCAACCATCCACCCTATTCTCAGATTTGTCTCCCTGCGATTATTTTCTATTCCCAAAATTAAAGTTACTGTTGAAAGGATGTTTCTTTGATGAAACTGATGACATCCAAAGGGCTGTAACATTGAGTTTAAGGGACATACCAACAGAAGAACTGCAGAGGTCGTTCCAATGTTTGTTAGATCATGCCACTCGCACAAGGGGCTTACTTTGAATAAAATACAGTTTATATCTTCAGCTTTTATTTTTATTTTTATTTTATTTTTTATGTAATTAGTCTCACCACTTAATTGTCAGACCTTGTATAACTTGCTTCCATCAAGCAATCTCTACCAAATGATACTACATCCAACCATAACCTACAAATCTACATCCAGGTTTACTGATCAAACAAAAGGAAAACAATCACAGAAATTATCTGCAACACTAAGCCCAACACCCTGGGAAACCGGATGTTATGTTCTTGATGGAAGTCTGGCTTCACACAGGATGTTCTTGTAAATTATTAGGTTCTTGGCATCCTGAGAAAGAACTTTTAATAAAAGCATCCTACTGGACTGGGGCTGAGTTAGACTGCGCAAGCTCCACCACCACAGGGTACACTAATATGATGGCAAGTTTGTATGTGTAGCAGAAGTGCTGAACGAAAGTAGGTTGGTGTCTTGACCTTCAGTTCATTAGCTCAGAATAATGTGATCCAACTGCCACTAAATGATAATGATGACAGATGAAGATGGAGAAAGCCAAATATCAAACATTACTCACCCTCCACACTTGACCCCAAGTGCCATGAGGGCGGACTTGAGACGATCTAATCCGAGTGAGGCCAGCTCCTGACAAGTAAACATTGACAACACTGATCATCTGACTACCCTACTGCCCCCACTTCCAAATATAGCCTTATATTTCAAGCTTTCATTCTTTGAAGACAACAAAACTGTGATTACGATTAAGAGCAAAATGATTTAAAAGAAAAAAAACAAAAAATGAAAAGTTAATACAGGAAGACACCCCATTAATGGGTTCTCTACTTATATGTTGGTTCTTAATTATATCTATACTCTTCACATCTGCTCTAGATAGTTTTGCTCAATCTGTTTTTCTGTATGATCTGCTCTATGTCAAAGAGATGGACGTACAATGCTTTTACTGTCCATCAGTTTTTTTAGGATTTTCTCCACTGCACACATACGCATGATTGTTTCATATCTGTATGTTATCAGGCTATTATATGCATACAAAACTAAATTTAGAGCTGCGTTCTGAACTTCATTTTTTTCTCTCCAGAGCACCATGACCCAACTTGTAACGTGACTGTTGTACACTTGTAACTGTGACTGTTGTCTACTTGTAACTGGACTGTTGTACTACTGTAACTGTGACTGTTTACTACTTGTAACTGGACTGTTGTACTACCTGTAACTGTGACCACTGTACTACTGTAACTGTGACTGTGTGCTACTTGTAAATGTGACCACTGTGCTACTGTAACTGTGACTGTTGTGCTACCTGTAACTGTGACTGTTTACTACTTGTAACGTGACTGTTGTACAACTTGTAACTGTGACCACTGCACTACTTGTAACTGTGACCACTGTACTACTGTAACTGTGACTGTTGTATACTTGTAACTGTGATGTTGTACTACTTGTACTGTGACTGTTGTATACTTGTAACTGTGACCACTGTACTACTTGTAACGTGACTGTTGTACAACTTGTAACTGTGACTGTTGTACAACTTGTAACTGTGACACTGTGCTACTTGTAACGTGACTGTTGTACAACTTGTAACTGTGACTGTGCTACTTGTAACTGTGACACTGTGCTACTTGTAAATGTGACCACTGTGTACTTGTAACTGTGACTGTTTACTACTTGTAACTGTGATGTTGTACTACTTGTAACTGTGACCACTGTACTACTGTAACTGTGACCACTGTCTACTTGTAACTGTGACTGTTGTACCACTTGTAACTGTGACCACTGCACTACTTGTAACTGGACTGTTGTACTACCTGTAACTGTGACTGTTTACTACTTGTAACTGTGACCATTGCGCTACTTGTAACTGTGACCACTGTCTACTTGTAACTGTGACTGTTGTACAACTTGTAACTGTGACTGTTGTATACTTGTAACTGTGACTGTTTACTACTTGTAACGTGACTGTTGTACAACTTGTAACTGTGACTGTTGTACCACTTGTAACTGTGACCACTGCACTACTTGTAACTGTGATGTTGTACTACTTGTAACTGTGACTGTGTACTACTTGTAACGTGACTGTTGTACAACTTGTAACTGTGACTGTTGTACCACTTGTAACTGTGACTGTTGTATACTTGTAACTGTGACTACTGTGCTACTTGTAAATGTGACCACTGTGTACTTGTAACTGTGACCACGTGCTACTTGTAACGTGACTGTTGTACAACTTGTAACTGTGACCACTGCACTACTTGTAACTGTGACCACTGCACTACTTGTAACTGTGACACTGTGCTACTTGTACTGTGACTGTTGTACCACTTGTAACTGTGACTGTTGTACCACTTGTAACTGTGACCACTGCACTACTTGTAACTGTGACCATTGCGCTACTTGTAACTGTGACCACTGTACTACTGTAACTGTGACCACTGCACTACTTGTAACTGTGACCACTGTACTACTGTAACTGTGACCACGTGCTACTTGTAACTGTGACCACTGCACTACTTGTAACTGTGACTGTTGTACCACTTGTAACTGTGACCACTGCACTACTTGTAACTGTGACCACTGTACTACTGTAACTGTGACCACGTGCTACTTGTAACTGTGACCACTGCACTACTTGTAACTGTGACTGTTGTACCACTTGTAACTGTGACCACTGCACTACTTGTAACTGTGACCACTGTGTACTTGTAACTGTGACCACGTGCTACTTGTAACTGTGACCACTGCACTACTTGTAACTGTGACTGTTGTACCACTTGTAACTGTGACCACTGCACTACTTGTAACTGTGACCACTGTGTACTTGTAACTGTGACCACTGTGTACTTGTAACTGTGACCACTGCACTACTTGTAACTGTGACTGTTGTACACTTGTAACTGTGACCACTGCACTACTTGTAACTGTGACCACTGTACTACTGTAACTGTGACCACTGTGCTACTTGTAAATGTGACCACTGTGTACTTGTAACTGTGACCACTGCGCTACTTGTAACTGTGACCACTGTGCTACTTGTAAATGTGACCACTGTGCTACTTGTACTGTGACCACTGTACTACTGTAACTGTGACCACTGTACTACTGTAACTGTGACCGCTGTGCTACTTGTAAATGTGACCACTGTGTACTTGTAACTGTGACCACGTGCTACTTGTAAATGTGACCACTGTGCTACTTGTACTGTGACTGTTGTACCACTTGTAACTGTGACTGTTGTGCTACTTGTAACTGTGACTGTTGTGCTACCTGTAACTGTGACCACTGTACTACTTGTAACTGTGACTGTGTGCTACTTGTAAATGTGACCACTGTGCTACTGTAACTGTGACTGTGCTACTTGTACTGTGACTGTTGCGCTACTTGTAACTGTGACAACTGTGCTACTTGTAAATGTGACCACTGTGCTACTTGTAACTGTGACAACTGTGCTACTTGTAACTGTGACAACTGTGCTACTTGTAACTGGACTGTTGTACTACTTGTACTGTGACTGTTGTATACTTGTAACTGTGACCACTGTACTACTTGTAACTGTGATGTTGTACTACTTGTAACTGTGACAACTGTGCTACTTGTAAATGTGACCACTGTGCTACTGTAACTGTGACCATTGCGCTACTTGTAACTGTGACAACTGTGCTACTTGTAACTGTGACAACTGTGCTACTTGTAAATGTGACCACTGTGTACTTGTAACTGTGACAACTGTGCTACTTGTACTGTGACTGTTGTACTTGTAACTGTGACAACTGTGCTACTTGTAACTGTGACCACTGTACTTGTAACTGTGACTGTTGTGCTACTTGTAAATGTGACCACTGTGCTACTTGTACTGTGACCACTGCGCTACTTGTAACTGTGACAACTGTGCTACTTGTAACTGTGACTGTTGCTACTTGTAACTGTGACTGTTGTGCTACCTGTAACTGTGACTGTTGTACAACTTGTAACTGTGACTGTTGTATACTTGTAACTGTGATGTTGTACTACTTGTACTGTGACTGTTGTACAACTTGTAACTGTGACTGTTGTACCACTTGTAACTGTGACCACTGTACTACTTGTACTGTGACTGTTGTACAACTTGTAACTGTGACAACTGTGCTACTTGTAACTGTGACCACTGTACTTGTAACTGTGACAACTGTGCTACTTGTACTGTGACTGTTGTATACTTGTAACTGTGACAACTGTGCTACTTGTAAATGTGACCACTGTGTACTTGTAACTGTGACCACTGTACTTGTAACTGTGACAACTGTGCTACTTGTACTGTGACCACTGTACTTGTAACTGTGACCACTGTACTTGTAACTGTGACAACTGTGCTACTTGTACTGTGACCACTGTACTTGTAACTGTGACTGTTGTATACTTGTAACTGTGACAACTGTGCTACTTGTAAATGTGACCACTGTGCTACTTGTAACTGTGACCATTGCGCTACTTGTAACTGTGACCACTGTACTTGTAACTGTGACAACTGTGCTACTTGTACTGTGACCACTGTACTTGTAACTGTGACCACTGTGTACTTGTAACTGTGACCACTGCGCTACTTGTAACTGTGACTGTTGTACCACTTGTAACTGTGACAACTGTGCTACTTGTACTGTGACCACTGTACTTGTAACTGTGACCACTGTGTACTTGTAACTGTGACCACTGTACTACTTGTAACTGTGACTGTTGTACCACTTGTAACTGTGACAACTGTGCTACTTGTACTGTGACCACTGTACTTGTAACTGTGACCACTGTGTACTTGTAACTGTGACCACTGTACTACTTGTAACTGTGACTGTTGTACCACTTGTAACTGTGACAACTGTGCTACTTGTACTGTGACCACTGTACTTGTAACTGTGACCACTGTGTACTTGTAACTGTGACCACTGCGCTACTTGTAACTGTGACTGTTGTACACTTGTAACTGTGACAACTGTGCTACTTGTACTGTGACCACTGTACTTGTAACTGTGACCACTGTGCTACTGTAACTGTGACTGTTGTACACTTGTAACTGTGACCACTGTACTACTTGTAACTGTGACCACTGCGCTACTTGTAACTGTGACCACTGTGCTACTTGTAAATGTGACCACTGTGCTACTTGTAACTGTGACAACTGTGCTACTTGTAAATGTGACCACTGTGTACTTGTAACTGTGACCGTTGTGCTACTTGTAAATGTGACCACTGTGTACTTGTAACTGTGACCACTGTGCTACTTGTAAATGTGACCACTGTGCTACTTGTACTGTGACTGTTGTACCACTTGTAACTGTGACTGTTGTGCTACTTGTAACTGTGACAACTGTGCTACTTGTAAATGTGACCACTGTGCTACTTGTAACTGTGACAACTGTGCTACTTGTAACTGTGACAACTGTGCTACTTGTACTGTGACTGTTGCTACTTGTAACTGTGACCACTGTACTACTTGTACTGTGACCACTGTACTACTTGTACTGTGACTGTTGCTACTTGTAACTGTGATGTTGTACTACTTGTACTGTGACCACTGTGCTACTGTAACTGTGACTGTTGCTACTTGTAACTGTGACTGTTGCGCTACTTGTAACTGTGACTGTTGTACTACTTGTAACTGTGACTGTTGTGCTACTTGTAACTGTGACCACTGTACTACTTGTAACTGTGACCATTGCGCTACTTGTAACTGTGACAACTGTGCTACTTGTAAATGTGACCACTGTGTACTTGTAACTGTGACAACTGTGCTACTTGTAAATGTGACCACTGTGCTACTTGTAACTGTGACAACTGTGCTACTTGTAAATGTGACCACTGTGTACTTGTAACTGTGACAACTGTGCTACTTGTACTGTGACTGTTGTACTTGTAACTGTGACAACTGTGCTACTTGTAACTGTGACCACTGTACTACTTGTACTGTGACTGTTGTGCTACTTGTAAATGTGACCACTGTGTACTTGTAACTGTGACCACTGTGCTACTTGTAACTGTGACAACTGTGCTACTTGTAACTGTGACTGTTGCTACTTGTAACTGTGACTGTTGTGCTACCTGTAACTGTGACTGTTGTACAACTTGTAACTGTGACTGTTGTATACTTGTAACTGTGACTGTTGTATACTTGTAACTGTGACTGTTGTACAACTTGTAACTGTGACTGTTGTACCACTTGTAACTGTGACCACTGTACTACTTGTACTGTGACTGTTGTACAACTTGTAACTGTGACAACTGTGCTACTTGTAACTGTGACCACTGTGTACTTGTAACTGTGACAACTGTGCTACTTGTACTGTGACTGTTGTATACTTGTAACTGTGACAACTGTGCTACTTGTAAATGTGACCACTGTGTACTTGTAACTGTGACTACTGTGCTACTTGTAACTGTGACTGTTGTACAACTTGTAACTGTGACCACTGTGTACTTGTAACTGTGACCACTGTGTACTTGTAACTGTGACCATTGCGCTACTTGTAACTGTGACAACTGTGCTACTTGTACTGTGACTGTTGTACCACTTGTAACTGTGACTGTTGTACCACTTGTAACTGTGACCACTGTACTACTTGTAACTGTGACCATTGCGCTACTTGTAACTGTGACCACTGTACTACTTGTAACTGTGACAACTGTGCTACTTGTACTGTGACCACTGTGTACTTGTAACTGTGACCACTGTGTACTTGTAACTGTGACCACTGTACTACTTGTAACTGTGACTGTTGTACCACTTGTAACTGTGACAACTGTGCTACTTGTACTGTGACCACTGTGTACTTGTAACTGTGACCACTGTGTACTTGTAACTGTGACCACTGTACTACTTGTAACTGTGACTGTTGTACCACTTGTAACTGTGACAACTGTGCTACTTGTACTGTGACCACTGTGTACTTGTAACTGTGACCACTGTGCTACTGTAACTGTGACCACTGCGCTACTTGTAACTGTGACTGTTGTACCACTTGTAACTGTGACAACTGTGCTACTTGTACTGTGACCACTGTGTACTTGTAACTGTGACCACTGTGTACTTGTAACTGTGACCACTGTACTACTTGTAACTGTGACTGTTGTACACTTGTAACTGTGACAACTGTGCTACTTGTACTGTGACCACTGTGTACTTGTAACTGTGACCACTGTGTACTTGTAACTGTGACTGTTGTACACTTGTAACTGTGACCACTGTACTACTTGTAACTGTGACAACTGTGCTACTTGTAACTGTGACAACTGTGCTACTTGTAACTGTGACAACTGTGCTACTTGTAACTGTGACAACTGTGCTACTTGTAACTGGACTGTTGTACTACTTGTACTGTGACTGTTGTATACTTGTAACTGTGACCACTGCACTACTTGTAACTGTGACTGTTTACTACTTGTAACTGTGACAACTGTGCTACTTGTAAATGTGACCACTGTGCTACTGTAACTGTGACCATTGCGCTACTTGTAACTGTGACAACTGTGCTACTTGTAACTGTGACAACTGTGCTACTTGTAAATGTGACCACTGTGTACTTGTAACTGTGACAACTGTGCTACTTGTACTGTGACTGTTGTACTTGTAACTGTGACAACTGTGCTACTTGTAAATGTGACCACTGTGTACTTGTAACTGTGACTGTTGTGCTACTTGTAAATGTGACCACTGTGCTACTTGTACTGTGACCACTGCACTACTTGTAACTGTGACCACTGTGCTACTGTAACTGTGACTGTTTACTACTTGTAACTGTGACCACTGCACTACTTGTAACTGTGACCACTGCACTACTTGTAACTGTGACTGTTGTACAACTTGTAACTGTGACTGTTGTATACTTGTAACTGTGACTGTTTACTACTTGTAACTGTGACTGTTGTACAACTTGTAACTGTGACTGTTGTGCTACTTGTAACTGTGACCACTGCACTACTTGTAACTGTGACTGTTGTACAACTTGTAACTGTGACAACTGTGCTACTTGTACTGTGACCACTGCACTACTTGTAACTGTGACAACTGTGCTACTTGTACTGTGACTGTTGTATACTTGTAACTGTGACAACTGTGCTACTTGTAAATGTGACCACTGTGTACTTGTAACTGTGACTACTGTGCTACTTGTAACTGTGACTGTTGTATACTTGTAACTGTGACCACTGCACTACTTGTAACTGTGACCACTGCACTACTTGTAACTGTGACAACTGTGCTACTTGTACTGTGACTGTTGTACCACTTGTAACTGTGACTGTTGTACCACTTGTAACTGTGACCACTGCACTACTTGTAACTGTGACCATTGCGCTACTTGTAACTGTGACTGTTGTACCACTTGTAACTGTGACTGTTGTACCACTTGTAACTGTGACCACTGCACTACTTGTAACTGTGACTGTTGTACCACTTGTAACTGTGACCACTGCACTACTTGTAACTGTGACCACTGTGTACTTGTAACTGTGACCACTGTGTACTTGTAACTGTGACCACTGCACTACTTGTAACTGTGACTGTTGTACCACTTGTAACTGTGACCACTGCACTACTTGTAACTGTGACCACTGTGTACTTGTAACTGTGACCACTGTGTACTTGTAACTGTGACCACTGCACTACTTGTAACTGTGACTGTTGTACCACTTGTAACTGTGACCACTGCACTACTTGTAACTGTGACCACTGTGTACTTGTAACTGTGACCACTGTGTACTTGTAACTGTGACCACTGCACTACTTGTAACTGTGACTGTTGTACCACTTGTAACTGTGACCACTGCACTACTTGTAACTGTGACCACTGTGTACTTGTAACTGTGACCACTGTGTACTTGTAACTGTGACCACTGCACTACTTGTAACTGTGACCACTGCACTACTTGTAACTGTGACAACTGTGCTACTTGTACTGTGACCACTGTACTACTTGTAACTGTGACCATTGCGCTACTTGTAACTGTGACCACTGTGCTACTTGTAAATGTGACCACTGTGCTACTTGTAACTGTGACAACTGTGCTACTTGTAAATGTGACCACTGTGTACTTGTAACTGTGACCACTGCGCTACTTGTAACTGTGACCACTGCACTACTTGTAACTGTGACTGTTGTACAACTTGTAACTGTGACTGTTGTACTTGTAACTGTGACTGTTGCGCTACTTGTAACTGTGACAACTGTGCTACTTGTAAATGTGACCACTGTGCTACTTGTAACTGTGACAACTGTGCTACTTGTACTGTGACCACTGTACTACTTGTACTGTGACCACTGTACTACTTGTACTGTGACCACTGCACTACTTGTAACTGTGACCATTGCGCTACTTGTAACTGGACTGTTGTACTACTGTAACTGTGACTGTTTACTACTTGTAACTGGACTGTTGTACTACTTGTAACTGTGACTGTTGTACTACTTGTAACTGTGACTGTTGTGCTACTTGTAACTGTGACTGTTGTACTACTTGTAACTGTGACTGTTGTGCTACTTGTAACTGTGACCACTGTACTACTTGTAACTGTGACTGTTGTACTACTTGTAACTGTGACCACTGTGCTACTTGTAACTGTGACCACTGTGCTACTTGTAACTGTGACCACTGTGCTACTTGTAACTGTGACTGTTGTGCTACTTGTAACTGTGACTGTTGTGCTACTTGTAACTGTGACTGTTGTACTACTTGTAACTGTGACCACTGTGCTACTTGTAACTGTGACTGTTGTGCTACTTGTAACTGTGACTGTTGTGCTACTTGTAACTGTGACTGTTGTACTACCTGTAACTGTGACCACTGTGCTACTTGTAACTGTGACCACTGTGCTACTTGTAACTGTGACTGTTGTACTACTTGTAACTGTGACCACTGTGCTACTTGTAACTGTGACTGTTGTACTACTTGTAACTGTGACTGTTGTGCTACTTGTAACTGTGACCACTGTGCTACTTGTAACTGTGACTGTTGTACTACTTGTAACTGTGACCACTGTGCTACTGTAACTGTGACTGTTGTACTACCTGTAACTGTGACTGTTGTACTACTTGTAACTGTGACCACTGTGCTACTTGTAACTGTGACTGTTGTACTACTTGTAACTGTGACTGTTGTACTACTTGTAACTGTGACTGTTGTGCTACTTGTAACTGTGACTGTTGTGCTACTTGTAACTGTGACCACTGTGCTACTTGTAACTGTGACCACTGTGCTACTTGTAACTGTGACCACTGTAACTGTGACCACTGTACTACTTGTAACTGTGACCATTGCGCTACTTGTAACTGTGACCATTGCGCTACTTGTAACTGTGACCACTGCGCTACTTGTAACTGTGACCATTGCGCTACTTGTAACTGTGACCATTGCGCTACTTGTAACTGTGACCACTGCGCTACTTGTAACTGTGACTGTTGTACTACTTGTAACTGTGACTGTTGTACTACTTGTAACTGTGACTGTTGTACTACTTGTAACTGTGACTGTTGTACTACTTGTAACTGTGACTGTTGTACTACTTGTAACTGTGACCACTGTGCTACTTGTAACTGTGACCACTGTACTACTTGTAACTGTGACTGTTGTACTACTTGTAACTGTGACTGTTGTACTACCTGTAACTGTGACTGTTGTACTACTTGTAACTGTGACTGTTGTACTACCTGTAACTGTGACTGTTGTGCTACTTGTAACTGTGACTGTTGTATTCTTTACAATTTGACTACTGAACTCCTAATAACTGTGATTGCTGCTTTCAAGTGTGATATCTCTCTAAACTTCCTCCAACAACCTGAATCAAATCTTCTCCCAACCTTTCACATCTTCTAGTTTCCACATTTATCCACGGACTATAAGTTTTCCATTTTGCTTTCCTAACTTCGATCTCTGTGAACTTGCTGTGATCACATTTACACGAGACTGCTGCTATGTGACCATCTTGTTATTACTTAATGTACTTAACAGCAGTGTGCCTGATCTTGCAGGCAGACATTCTCTAACTGTGAAAACTGTTTCTCTGACATAAATGTGTGAGGGCATCTATACTTACAGCAGGCTGATTGTGATACGGGGGCTGCAGGTCTCCAACCAATAACTTCTCAATATTTGATGCTGATTCCAAGCCTTTAATGGCTGACTGTTGTACAACTTGTAACTGTGACTGTTGTACCACTTGTAACTGTGACTGTTGTACAACTTGTAACTGTGACTACTGTGCTACTTGTAACTGTGACTGTTGTACAACTTGTAACTGTGACCACTGCGCTACTTGTAACTGTGACCACTGCGCTACTTGTAACTGTGACCATTGCGCTACTTGTAACTGGACTGTTGTACTACTTGTAACTGTGACTGTTGTACCACTTGTAACTGTGACCACTGTACTACTTGTAACTGTGACCATTGCGCTACTTGTAACTGTGACCACTGTACTACTTGTACTGTGACTGTTGTACAACTTGTAACTGTGACCACTGTGCTACTTGTAAATGTGACCACTGTGCTACTTGTACTGTGACTGTTGTACAACTTGTAACTGTGACCACTGTGCTACTTGTAAATGTGACCACTGTGCTACTTGTACTGTGACTGTTGTACAACTTGTAACTGTGACCACTGTGCTACTTGTAAATGTGACCACTGTGCTACTTGTACTGTGACTGTTGTACAACTTGTAACTGTGACCACTGTGCTACTTGTAAATGTGACCACTGTGCTACTTGTACTGTGACTGTTGTACAACTTGTAACTGTGACCACTGTGCTACTTGTAAATGTGACCACTGTGCTACTTGTAACTGTGACCATTGCGCTACTTGTAACTGTGACCACTGTACTACTTGTAACTGTGACCACTGTGCTACTTGTAAATGTGACCACTGTGCTACTTGTAAATGTGACCACTGTGCTACTTGTAACTGTGACCACTGCGCTACTTGTAACTGTGACTGTTGTACCACTTGTAACTGTGACCATTGCGCTACTTGTAACTGTGACCACTGTACTACTTGTAACTGTGACCACTGTGCTACTTGTAACTGTGACTGTTGTACCACTTGTAACTGTGACCACTGTACTACTTGTAACTGTGACCACTGCGCTACTTGTAACTGTGACCACTGTGCTACTTGTAAATGTGACCACTGTGCTACTTGTACTGTGACCACTGCGCTACTTGTAACTGTGACCATTGCGCTACTTGTAACTGTGACCATTGCGCTACTTGTAACTGTGACCACTGCGCTACTTGTAACTGTGACTGTTGTACTACTTGTACTGTGACCACTGTGCTACTGTAACTGTGACTACTGTGCTACTTGTAACTGTGACCACTGTGTACTTGTAACTGTGACTGTGTACTACTTGTAACTGGACTGTTGTACTACTGTAACTGTGACTGTTGTGCTACCTGTAACTGTGACCACTGTGCTACTTGTACTGTGACCACTGTACTACTTGTAACTGTGACTGTTGTACTACTTGTAACTGTGACTGTTGTGCTACCTGTAACTGTGACTGTTGTACTACTTGTAACTGTGACTGTTGTGCTACCTGTAACTGTGACCATTGTGCTACTTGTACTGTGACCACTGTGCTACTGTAACTGTGACTGTTGTACAACTTGTAACTGTGACCACTGTACTACTTGTAACTGTGACTGTTGCTACTTGTAACTGTGACCACTGTGCTACTTCTAACTGTGACTGTTGTACAACTTGTAACTGTGACTGTTGTACAACTTGTAACTGTGACTGTTGTACCACTTGTAACTGTGACCACTGTGCTACTTCTAACTGTGACTGTTGTACCACTTGTAACTGTGACCACTGTACTACTTGTAACTGTGACCATTGTGCTACTTGTAACTGTGACCACTGTGTACTTGTAACTGTGACCACTGTGTACTTGTAACTGTGACTGTTGCTACTTGTAACTGTGACCACTGTGTACTTGTAACTGTGACAACTGTACTACTTGTAACTGTGACCACTGTGCTACTGTAACTGTGACCATTGCGCTACTTGTAACTGTGACCATTGTGCTACTTGTAACTGTGACAACTGTACTACTTGTAACTGTGACTACTGTGCTACTTGTAAATGTGACCACTGTGCTACTTCTAACTGTGACTGTTGTACAACTTGTAACTGTGACCATTGTGCTACTTGTACTGTGACCACTGTGCTACTTGTAACTGTGACAACTGTACTACTTGTAACTGTGACCACTGTGCTACTTCTAACTGTGACTGTTGCTACTTGTAACTGGACTGTTGTACTACTGTAACTGTGACTGTTGTACAACTTGTAACTGTGACTGTTGTACTACTGTAACTGTGACTGTTGTACTACTTGTAACTGTGACCACTGTACTACTTGTAACTGTGACCACTGTGCTACTTGTAACTGTGACCACTGTACTACTTGTAACTGTGACCACTGTGCTACTTGTAACTGTGACCACTGTACTACTTGTAACTGTGACCACTGTGCTACTTGTAACTGTGACCACTGTACTACTTGTAACTGTGACTGTTGTACTACTTGTAACTGTGACCACTGTGCTACTTGTAACTGTGACTGTTGTACTACTTGTAACTGTGACCACTGTACTACTTGTAACTGTGACTGTTGTACTACTTGTAACTGTGACCACTGTACTACTTGTAACTGTGACTGTTGTACTACTTGTAACTGTGACCACTGTGCTACTTGTAACTGTGACTGTTGTGCTACTTGTAACTGTGACTGTTGTGCTACTTGTAACTGTGACTGTTGTGCTACTTGTAACTGTGACTGTTGTACTACCTGTAACTGTGACCACTGTGCTACTTGTAACTGTGACTGTTGTACTACTTGTAACTGTGACCACTGTGCTACTTGTAACTGTGACTGTTGTACTACCTGTAACTGTGACCACTGTGCTACTTGTAACTGTGACTGTTGTACTACTTGTAACTGTGACCACTGTGCTACTTGTAACTGTGACTGTTGTACTACTTGTAACTGTGACCACTGCGCTACTTGTAACTGTGACTGTTGTACTACTTGTAACTGTGACCACTGTGCTACTTGTAACTGTGACTGTTGTACTACTTGTAACTGTGACCACTGTGCTACTTGTAACTGTGACCACTGTGCTACTTGTAACTGTGACTGTTGTACTACTTGTAACTGTGACCACTGTGCTACTTGTAACTGTGACCACTGTGCTACTTGTAACTGTGACTGTTGTACTACTTGTAACTGTGACCACTGTGCTACTTGTAACTGTGACCACTGTGCTACTTGTAACTGTGACCACTGTGCTACTTGTAACTGTGACCACTGCGCTACTTGTAACTGTGACTGTTGTGCTACTTGTAACTGTGACCACTGCGCTACTTGTAACTGTGACTGTTGTGCTACTTGTAACTGTGACTGTTGTACTACTTGTAACTGTGACTGTTGTACTACTTGTAACTGTGACTGTTGTACTACTTGTAACTGTGACCACTGTACTACTTGTAACTGTGACCATTGCACTACTTGTAACTGTGACTGTTGTACTACTTGTAACTGTGACCACTGTGCTACTTGTAACTGTGACTGTTGTGCTACTTGTAACTGTGACTGTTGTGCTACTTGTAACTGTGACCACTGTACTACTTGTAACTGTGACCACTGTACTACTTGTAACTGTGACCATTGCGCTACTTGTAACTGTGACCATTGCGCTACTTGTAACTGTGACCACTGCGCTACTTGTAACTGTGACTTTTGTACTACTTGTAACTGTGACTGTTGCGCTACCTGTAACTGTGACCACTGCGCTACTTGTAACTGTGACCACTGCACTACTTGTAACTGTGACTGTTGTACTACTTGTAACTGTGACTGTTGTGCTACCTGTAACTGTGACCACTGTACTACTTGTAACTGTGACCACTGTACTACTTGTAACTGTGACCATTGCGCTACTTGTAACTGTGACCACTGTGCTACTTGTAACTGTGACCACTGCGCTACTTGTAACTGTGACCATTGCGCTACTTGTAACTGTGACCATTGCGCTACTTGTAACTGTGACCACTGCGCTACTTGTAACTGTGACTGTTGTACTACTTGTAACTGTGACTGTTGTACTACTTGTAACTGTGACTGTTGTACTACTTGTAACTGTGACTGTTGTACTACTTGTAACTGTGACTGTTGTGCTACTTGTAACTGTGACCACTGCGCTACTTGTAACTGTGACCACTGCACTACTTGTAACTGTGACTGTTGTACTACTTGTAACTGTGACTGTTGTGCTACCTGTAACTGTGACCGTTGCACTACTTGTAACTGTGACTGTTGTGCTACCTGTAACTGTGACCATTGCACTACTTGTAACTGTGACTGTTGTATTCTTTACAATTTGACTACTGAACTCCTAATAACTGTGATTGCTGCTTTCAAGTGTGATATCTCTCTAAACTTCCTCCAACAACCTGAATCAAATCTTCTCCCAACCTTTCACTTATCTTCTAGTTTCCACATTTATCCACGGACTATAAGTTTTCCATTTTGCTTTCCTAACTTCGATCTCTGTGAACTTGCTGTGATCACATTTACACGAGACTGCTGCTATGTGACCATCTTGTTTATTACTTAATGTACTTAACAGCAGTGTGCCTGATCTTGCAGGCAGACATTCTCTAACTGTGAAAACTGTTTCTCTGACATAAATGTGTGAGGGCATCTATACTTACAGCAGGCCTGATTGTGATACGGGGGCTGCAGGTCTCCAACCAATAACTTCTCAATATTTGATGCTGATTCCAAGCCTTTAATGGCTGACTGCTGCAGACACAATAATGGCTGACTGCTGCAGACACAATCTGTCTCCATTCATCTGTTCCTGGCTTTCTCTCTACAACTATCTACTCCAAGCTCTTCCCCAGGTCTTCTGCGCTCTCTCTCTCTCTCTCTGGTCCATAACAACAGGTGTTGGTCATCCCTGATTTCTACAATCATCTATTCTTTGCTCTTTCTACATGTGTTGGACTGTGCTCTGTGGCACTCTTTTAAGTACCTTGTTTCTTTGTCTTTTTCTGTCTCTTTGTCCCTCCAGTTTTCCTGTTGTTACTTGGTGTTCCAGTTTGCCTCTTCTCAAAACATTTCCATGTTTAAAAAGAATTCTGGAAAGAAGTCTTGTGCTAATGTCTGGCTAGTGATTGTAACATTTCCATGTTTAAAAAGAATTCTGGAAAGAAGTCTTGTGCTAATGTCTGGCTAGTGATTGTAACATTTCCATGTTTAAAAAGAATTCTGGAAAGAAGTCTTGAGCTAATGTCTGGCTAGTGATTGTAACATTTCCATGTTTAAAAAGAATTCTGGAAAGAAGTCTTGAGCTAATGTCTGGCTAGTGATTGTAACATTTCCATGTTTAAAAAGAATTCTGGAAAGAAGTCTTGTGCTAATGTCTGGCTAGTGATTGTAACATTTCCATGTTTAAAAAGAATTCTGGAAAGAAGTCTTGAGCTAATGTCTGGCTAGTGATTGTAACATTTCCATGTTTAAAAAGAATTCTGGAAAGAAGTCTTGTGCTAATGTCTGGCTAGTGATTGTAACATTTCCATGTTTAAAAAGAATTCTGGAAAGAAGTCTTGTGCTAATGTCTGGCTAGTGATTGTAACATTTCCATGTTTAAAAAGAATTCTGGAAAGAAGTCTTGTGCTAATGTCTGGCTAGTGATTGTAACATTTCCATGTTTAAAAAGAATTCTGGAAAGAAGTCTTGAGCTAATGTCTGGCTAGTGATTGTAACATTTCCATGTTTAAAAAGAATTCTGGAAAGAAGTCTTGTGCTAATGTCTGGCTAGTGATTGTAACATTTCCATGTTTAAAAAGAATTCTGGAAAGAAGTCTTGTGCTAATGTCTGGCTAGTGATTGTAACATTTCCATGTTTAAAAAGAATTCTGGAAAGAAGTCTTGTGCTAATGTCTGGCTAGTGATTGTAACATTTCCATGTTTAAAAAGAATTCTGGAAAGAAGTCTTGTGCTAATGTCTGGCTAGTGATTGTAACATTTCCATGTTTAAAAAGAATTCTGGAAAGAAGTCTTGTGCTAATGTCTGGCTAGTGATTGTAACATTTCCATGTTTAAAAAGAATTCTGGAAAGAAGTCTTGAGCTAATGTCTGGCTAGTGATTGTAACATTTCCATGTTTAAAAAGAATTCTGGAAAGAAGTCTTGTGCTAATGTCTGGCTAGTGATTGTAACATTTCCATGTTTAAAAAGAATTCTGGAAAGAAGTCTTGTGCTAATGTCTGGCTAGTGATTGTAACATTTCCATGTTTAAAAAGAATTCTGGAAAGAAGTCTTGAGCTAATGTCTGGCTAGTGATTGTAACATTTCCATGTTTAAAAAGAATTCTGGAAAGAAGTCTTGTGCTAATGTCTGGCTAGTGATTGTAACATTTCCATGTTTAAAAAGAATTCTGGAAAGAAGTCTTGAGCTAATGTCTGGCTAGTGATTGTAACATTTCCATGTTTAAAAAGAATTCTGGAAAGAAGTCTTGTGCTAATGTCTGGCTAGTGATTGTAACATTTCCATGTTTAAAAAGAATTCTGGAAAGAAGTCTTGTGCTAATGTCTGGCTAGTGATTGTAACATTTCCATGTTTAAAAAGAATTCTGGAAAGAAGTCTTGAGCTAATGTCTGGCTAGTGATTGTAACATTTCCATGTTTAAAAAGAATTCTGGAAAGAAGTCTTGAGCTAATGTCTGGCTAGTGATTGTAACATTTCCATGTTTAAAAAGAATTCTGGAAAGAAGTCTTGAGCTAATGTCTGGCTAGTGATTGTAACATTTCCATGTTTAAAAAGAATTCTGGAAAGAAGTCTTGAGCTAATGTCTGGCTAGTGATTGTAACATTTCCATGTTTAAAAAGAATTCTGGAAAGAAGTCTTGTGCTAATGTCTGGCTAGTGATTGTAACATTTCCATGTTTAAAAAGAATTCTGGAAAGAAGTCTTGTGCTAATGTCTGGCTAGTGATTGTAACATTTCCATGTTTAAAAAGAATTCTGGAAAGAAGTCTTGAGCTAATGTCTGGCTAGTGATTGTAACATTTCCATGTTTAAAAAGAATTCTGGAAAGAAGTCTTGTGCTAATGTCTGGCTAGTGATTGTAACATTTCCATGTTTAAAAAGAATTCTGGAAAGAAGTCTTGTGCTAATGTCTGGCTAGTGATTGTAACATTTCCATGTTTAAAAAGAATTCTGGAAAGAAGTCTTGTGCTAATGTCTGGCTAGTGATTGTAACATTTCCATGTTTAAAAAGAATTCTGGAAAGAAGTCTTGTGCTAATGTCTGGCTAGTGATTGTAACATTTCCATGTTTAAAAAGAATTCTGGAAAGAAGTCTTGAGCTAATGTCTGGCTAGTGATTGTAACATTTCCATGTTTAAAAAGAATTCTGGAAAGAAGTCTTGTGCTAATGTCTGGCTAGTGATTGTAACATTTCCATGTTTAAAAAGAATTCTGGAAAGAAGTCTTGTGCTAATGTCTGGCTAGTGATTGTAACATTTCCATGTTTAAAAAGAATTCTGGAAAGAAGTCTTGAGCTAATGTCTGGCTAGTGATTGTAACATTTCCATGTTTAAAAAGAATTCTGGAAAGAAGTCTTGAGCTAATGTCTGGCTAGTGATTGTAACATTTCCATGTTTAAAAAGAATTCTGGAAAGAAGTCTTGAGCTAATGTCTGGCTAGTGATTGTAACATTTCCATGTTTAAAAAGAATTCTGGAAAGAAGTCTTGTGCTAATGTCTGGCTAGTGATTGTAACATTTCCATGTTTAAAAAGAATTCTGGAAAGAAGTCTTGAGCTAATGACTGGCTAGTGATTGTAACATTTCCATGTTTAAAAAGAATTCTGGAAAGAAGTCTTGAGCTAATGTCTGGCTAGTGATTGTAACATTTCCATGTTTAAAAAGAATTCTGGAAAGAAGTCTTGTGCTAATGTCTGGCTAGTGATTGTAACATTTCCATGTTTAAAAAGAATTCTGGAAAGAAGTCTTGAGCTAATGTCTGGCTAGTGATTGTAACATTTCCATGTTTAAAAAGAATTCTGGAAAGAAGTCTTGAGCTAATGTCTGGCTAGTGATTGTAACATTTCCATGTTTAAAAAGAATTCTGGAAAGAAGTCTTTGTAACTGTGACCATTGCGCTACTTGTAACTGTGACCACTGCGCTACTTGTAACTGTGACTTTTGTACTACTTGTAACTGTGACTGTTGCGCTACCTGTAACTGTGACCACTGCGCTACTTGTAACTGTGACCACTGCACTACTTGTAACTGTGACTGTTGTACTACTTGTAACTGTGACTGTTGTGCTACCTGTAACTGTGACCACTGTACTACTTGTAACTGTGACCACTGTACTACTTGTAACTGTGACCATTGCGCTACTTGTAACTGTGACCATTGCGCTACTTGTAACTGTGACCACTGCGCTACTTGTAACTGTGACCATTGCGCTACTTGTAACTGTGACCATTGCGCTACTTGTAACTGTGACCACTGCGCTACTTGTAACTGTGACTGTTGTACTACTTGTAACTGTGACTGTTGTACTACTTGTAACTGTGACTGTTGTACTACTTGTAACTGTGACTGTTGTACTACTTGTAACTGTGACTGTTGCGCTACCTGTAACTGTGACCACTGCGCTACTTGTAACTGTGACCACTGCACTACTTGTAACTGTGACTGTTGTACTACTTGTAACTGTGACTGTTGTGCTACCTGTAACTGTGACCGTTGCACTACTTGTAACTGTGACTGTTGTGCTACCTGTAACTGTGACCATTGCACTACTTGTAACTGTGACTGTTGTATTCTTTACAATTTGACTACTGAACTCCTAATAACTGTGATTGCTGCTTTCAAGTGTGATATCTCTCTAAACTTCCTCCAACAACCTGAATCAAATCTTCTCCCAACCTTTCACTTATCTTCTAGTTTCCACATTTATCCACGGACTATAAGTTTTCCATTTTGCTTTCCTAACTTCGATCTCTGTGAACTTGCTGTGATCACATTTACACGAGACTGCTGCTATGTGACCATCTTGTTTATTACTTAATGTACTTAACAGCAGTGTGCCTGATCTTGCAGGCAGACATTCTCTAACTGTGAAAACTGTTTCTCTGACATAAATGTGTGAGGGCATCTATACTTACAGCAGGCCTGATTGTGATACGGGGGCTGCAGGTCTCCAACCAATAACTTCTCAATATTTGATGCTGATTCCAAGCCTTTAATGGCTGACTGCTGCAGACACAATAATGGCTGACTGCTGCAGACACAATCTGTCTCCATTCATCTGTTCCTGGCTTTCTCTCTACAACTATCTACTCCAAGCTCTTCCCCAGGTCTTCTGCGCTCTCTCTCTCTCTCTCTGGTCCATAACAAACAGGTGTTGGTCATCCCTGATTTCTACAATCATCTATTCTTTGCTCTTTCTACATGTGTTGGACTGTGCTCTGTGGCACTCTTTTAAGTACCTTGTTTCTTTGTCTTTTTCTGTCTCTTTGTCCCTCCAGTTTTCCTGTTGTTACTTGGTGTTCCAGTTTGCCTCTTCTCAAAACATGTCCTACAAATCTGGACTATCATGCTCTGAATTTGGCCATCATTTCCCTCTTTTGCCCAGCCTCACTTAGAGCCTCTTCATTTGTTTTCTTGGCTGTCCATGGTATTCTCATCATTCTTCTTAGGAACCACAACTCCACTGCTTCCAGTAGATTTTGAGTGCTCTTGATTACTGCCCATGCTTTGCATTCATGTAACAATAGTCTTTCACTGTACTTCTCTCATACTGTAACATCTGTGTGTACAGAAAGAACTCTGACTACCTGTGTGGTGGTGATGGCTGATTGTTGCTGATCTCAGGGAAACTGCCAAATTGGGGTTTTGGTGACTGATTTCTACAGGAAACACCTCAAATACATGACATCAGATGAAACTGGAGCAGCCTAGTGAGACTTTCTGACAATTTTACGCAAGACACAAGAAACTGGTGTCCCACTGACATGCTCACTTCAACATCTAATCTAGACTGAGACTGCATAACAGCCTGTTTCTTGAAACACCATAGGAGTGATGTGAGAGAGAGCCTGCCCCCAATGTTCCCTCTAAGCTGTGTGACTGTGCAGCTGCATACACTAAGAAATCATACAAAATTGTACATGCTGTACTTTAAATAAAAAAAAAAAAAAAAAAAAGATAAAACTGCTACTTTTATCTTCCAATCTCCTGAGAGTACTCTGTACTTTATTAGCACTGAAGAAAAATATGATAGCATTAATTACATTAGTTTTTTCCATTTCTTTCATCATATTCTTTTCTATAAGAACTTAAACTATACTTTGTAACTGAACATCACAATGCATATTTCAGCACAATTTTTTTCTTGTGAATAAACTTGCACAGGGGTCGAAAATGTTGCACACAAACCACAAAACCCTTAAGACACTTCAGTCCACTATAGTTTTTTTCAGTCCAGATAACTGTGTCAGCTCTCTACATCAGTTGCCTTAGTTGTCATTTTATTATTCTACTGCTGAAAATTTAAGAAAGGAAACATTTTGTTTAGCTTTCTGAACAAGGAAACTTCCCCACTCTGGCAACCTTGAAGCACAGGGGCTGGCACTCCAACAGTAAAAGATGACAAATCATGAAAAGAACAGACTCTCAGGGTTTCCAGACTTCCTGCAGCTGATGTAACAAGCAAACACCACAGACTTCCTGCAGCAGATGTAACAAGCAAACACCACAGACTTCCTGCAGCAGATGTAACAAGCAACACCACAGACTTCCTGCAGCAGATGTAACAAGCAACACCACAGACTTCCTGCAGCAGATGTAACAAGCAAACACCACAGACTTCCTGCAGCAGATGTAACAAGCAAACACCACAGACTTCCTGCAGCAGATGTAACAAGCAAACACCACAGACTTCCTTCAGCAGATGTAACAAGCAAACACCACAGACTTCCTGCAGCAGATGTAACAAGCAAACACCACAGACTTCCTGCAGCAGATGTAACAAGCAAACACCACAGACTTCCTGCAGCAGATGTAACAAGCAAACACCACAGACTTCCTGCAGCAGATGTAACAAGCAAACACCACAGACTTCCTGCAGCAGATGTAACAAGCAAACACCACAGACTTCCTTCAGCAGATGTAACAAGCAAACACCACAGACTTCCTGCAGCAGATGTAACAAGCAAACACCACAGACTTCCTGCAGCAGATGTAACAAGCAAACACCACAGACTTCCTGCAGCAGATGTAACAAGCAAACATCACAGACTTCCTGCAGCAGATGTAACAAGCAAACACCACAGACTTCCTGCAGCTGATGTAACAAGCAAACACCACAGACTTCCTTCAGCTGATGTAACAAGCAAACATCACAACATGGTCAATCATTCAAACAAAAACCACATCCAACAGGGATATTTTTGTATCTCCAGAGCACAAAACAAGATCTTACTCTCTGTATGCAGCGTTCTTTTTGTCTTTGGAGATGTCATACAGGCGATCAAATGTGGTCAGGTACAAGATGTAGTCGATCTTCTGCAAGAAAATGAAGGTCAAGCATCCAAGTTAGATCTCTCAGCTAATCTAAGCAACACTAGGACACAAAAAAAACTGCACTCGCATTATCTCCCACTTGCTAATTACGAGCCACGCCAAATGGTGCTGGTGATGGTGTTTTCAAAATAAATTAAAATAACGATCTTGTCCTGCTTCATCTGGTCGATGATCCTCCCCTACTTTTTCACTTGAGTTTTCTAGTTCTAATCACGTTCTGTAACTTCTTGTAACATGTTCAAGAAATTTTGACCGTCTTTTTTTCTCATGATCTTCACCCAAGGATTTCTTTATTTTTTTTTCTGGATATCCAGGGCATCTGTTGCACTTTTTCTCCAAAACCACATCTCTGTTGCCTTCAAATATATTTTTCATGTTTGTTCCATAAGAGTACCAAAAGAAAGTCTTCAAATTATTAAAATATGGCAACAAAAAGGGAAAAACTTTCAGAAAGTCATTTGTTACATAAAACTGGCACACGTCATCATTCTAAGATTCTGATATCTTTTTCTTTCTATTGTCACCTTGATCATGCAAACATGTGCACTCTAAGACTGATGCAGTGATGATGTCTTGCTACATTCTCTCAACTTACCTCTATACCTTTGAGGTTCAGGTACTGCTCGTAGCATCTGTGCAGATCCAAGTACTTCCCATACCCTTCCTCATCAGTAAAGTCAACCATATCTGTAATGTGAGCACAGGAAACATTACTAAATATTGCATCTAGTCAGGAAACAATACTACATGTTACTTTTAACAAGGAAATGTTACTAAATGTTACATCTAGATAGTAATTATTTTATCATATTAATCTCATGGATATAACAAAAACATGGATACTAATGTATCTTTGAAAAAAGCTTCAGGCTGTGGACCAATGGATTACATGGAAATTTTGTAAAACTGAAGAATTCTCTCTCTCTCTCATATCTGTGACACCACAGAAGAACCTAGACTTTATCTTCTAAGTCGCTCTCAAAGTAGTTGCCACCAACTCCCATCATCTTAGAACATATATTTTAACTTCTAAGTTGCCCTCAAAGTAGTTGCCACCAACTCCCATCTTCTTAGAACATATATTTTAACTTCTAAGTTGCTCTCAAAGTAGTTGCCACCAACTCCCATCGTCTTAGAACATATATTTTAACTTCTAAGTTGCTCTCAAAGTAGTTGCCACCAACTCCCATCTTCTTAGAACATATATTTTAACTTCTAAGTTGCTCTCAAAGTAGTTGCCACCAACTCCCATCTTCTTAGAACATATATTTTTAACTTCTAAGTCGTTCTCAAAGTAGTTGCCACCAACTCTCATCTTCTTAGAACATATATTTTAACTTCTAAGTTGCTCTTAAAGTAGTTGCCACCAACTCACATCTTCTGAAAACACATTTTAGCATCTGAATCATTCTCCATGAAACAACTTCCTAGAAACAGCCACTATAAACAAGTCCGATCTAGGGAACCGTCATTGTTTAAACAAGAAAGAAAGTTGCCTTCCCTTCTCCGCTACTTACTTTGAGCCTCATCTGGTGGGTTCTCCCTCTGTCTGGCCAGCTCATCAAACTCTATAGACATGGGGATGCTGACCTAAAATAAAGGACAAAGTCTGGCTCAGAGAAACTCACTTATGTTTAGAACATTTGTTCTGTGCTAACACATGTCATCTGTTATGATCATTATTTGATATGCACACTCAAATCCATAAACAGGGTTTCTGGTATGCATTATTTGTGTAGAAAGTTAAAAATAACTGAATAATTTTACATCAAAATAATAAACTTACATAGAAATTGCACAAAGTTTATGATTAATTTCTACTCAAATACAAACCAAAAGACACCATTTTATAATCTAACAATAACTCTAAAGTTGGTTTAGTCATTTGTGCATCAATCTTCACAAAATTACAGAGTGACAGCTGAGAGGAGGAGGGATAGGGTAGAAAACAGTGAGACTATTAGACTGTTCACTTTATTGCCTGAAGTGAAATGTATCAGGTACATCATTCACTTTACAGATCCACAGAAGATCTGGCTACATATCATCATTCACTTTATAGAGCCACAGAAGAACCTAGACTTTATCTTCTAAGTCGCTCTCAAAGTAGTTGCCACCAACTCCCATCATCTTAGAACATATATTTTAACTTCTAAGTTGCCCTCAAAGTAGTTGCCACCAACTCCCATCTTCTTAGAACATATATTTTAACTTCTAAGTTGCTCTCAAAGTAGTTGCCACCAACTCCCATCGTCTTAGAACATATATTTTAACTTCTAAGTTGCTCTCAAAGTAGTTGCCACCAACTCCCATCTTCTTAGAACATATATTTTAACTTCTAAGTTGCTCTCAAAGTAGTTGCCACCAACTCCCATCTTCTTAGAACATATATTTTTAACTTCTAAGTCGTTCTCAAAGTAGTTGCCACCAACTCTCATCTTCTTAGAACATATATTTTAACTTCTAAGTTGCTCTTAAAGTAGTTGCCACCAACTCACATCTTCTGAAAACACATTTTAGCATCTGAATCATTCTCCATGAAACAACTTCCTAGAAACAGCCACTATAAACAAGTCCGATCTAGGGAACCGTCATTGTTTAAACAAGAAAGAAAGTTGCCTTCCCTTCTCCGCTACTTACTTTGAGCCTCATCTGGTGGGTTCTCCCTCTGTCTGGCCAGCTCATCAAACTCTATAGACATGGGGATGCTGACCTAAAATAAAGGACAAAGTCTGGCTCAGAGAAACTCACTTATGTTTAGAACATTTGTTCTGTGCTAACACATGTCATCTGTTATGATCATTATTTGATATGCACACTCAAATCCATAAACAGGGTTTCTGGTATGCATTATTTGTGTAGAAAGTTAAAAATAACTGAATAATTTTACATCAAAATAATAAACTTACATAGAAATTGCACAAAGTTTATGATTAATTTCTACTCAAATACAAACCAAAAGACACCATTTTATAATCTAACAATAACTCTAAAGTTGGTTTAGTCATTTGTGCATCAATCTTCACAAAATTACAGAGTGACAGCTGAGAGGAGGAGGGATAGGGTAGAAAACAGTGAGACTATTAGACTGTTCACTTTATTGCCTGAAGTGAAATGTATCAGGTACATCATTCACTTTACAGATCCACAGAAGATCTGGCTACATATCATCATTCACTTTATAGAGCCACAGAAGATCTGGCTACATGCATCATTCACTTTACAGACCCACAGAAGATCTGGCTACACGCATCATTCACTTTACAGATCCACAGAAGATCTGGCTACACGCATCATTCACTTTACAGACCCACAGAAGATCTGGCTACACGCATCATTCACTTTACAGACCCACAGAAGATCTGGCTACACGCATCATTCACTTTACAGACCCACAGAAGATCTGGCTACACGCATCATTCACTTTACAGACCCACTGAAGTCAGGCTGCACACAGGCAAGATCAGCCGCAGACCGCTTACCTGGGTCAGGACTGCCAGACTACAAGCTCAAGGACAGGCTAACAAAAAAAAAAACTACGCTAGAAAAAGTAATGCTCAGGACGGCAGATATTTCTTCTCTGGTTCTAAAATTTATAAATCACAAATGTCTGTTCCCTGGTTAGCTGAGTGGTTAGGAGCTCGGTTTACTAATCCGGTGGTACTGGGTTCAAGTCCCAGCAGTGGGATGATTTTTTTTCTAGTACACACCACGCAAGGCCCCGGGGTCCACCCAGCCTCTAAAAACGTGTACCAGAGAAATCTGGGAAGGTAAATGTGGCCAGGTGTGATAGTGACCATATCACACTTTCATGAGCCAAAAGTCTTGGAAATGCGGGCCTAACACCGTGTTCCCAATATGCCTTAATGGCACTGAAACAGAAATTTAACTTTTTTTTTTTAAACAATGTACTGTTGATGACATAAAATTCTCATTCTTTATTTATAAACAAGCCACAGAAATATCTTCCCAATGAGAACACTGCTGAGACTATAAAATTCAGTTTCCTAAGATTTCCACAGATTTACCTCATTTGGATGCTGCCGGTAAAATCCTTCGATAGCATTCAGTCTTTTCTTGAACTCCACATACTCGTTTGGACCGGCCAAAGTTTGGATCTCTTCCTTCCTTACACTGGAGAAAATGAAACGGAATATAAAACTGTAAAATATAATCAGATTTTGTGTGTGTGTTTGTCTCATCTGAGGCATAGCCACGCCCTTAACTATAAGAACAGTTTTCAAATGATTATCTTCTCTTCCCTACAACACTGTCTGCTGCCCCCGCACTAGTGTGCTTTGCCTTGTAAGTGGAAACTCTCTATTTTCAGCACCAGTTCTCTTAAACAAATGTCAAGTAACAAATGTTAGAGCATGCCAGAGTGAGAATTGAACCCACTTCCTTTGTGAGTTAGTTATCATTATGTACTATTTGTTTGCAAAAAATAAATTTTAAAAAAACAAGGCACGTTAGCAAACACAAATAAAATGAAATCTCTGATTATTTAAAAAAGACAAATTTTGCTCTGGAGAGAAGAAACATAAAAAGATGATCCACAAACATTTGAAACAAGAACAGGACACAGAATTTACTGAGCAAAATGAAGACACTGAAAGGCCAAAACAAAGAATGGTTTGTGGGATGCTGCAGAAATAAATCTGACAATGATCAATAAACAAAGTGACTGACTAGCCTGGGTGTGTGAGTGGTGAAGCTGGTAATATACTCATCTTTCACAGTGAAAGTACAGTATAACTTGAATGCAGTCAAATGCACCCAAGCCACCCTCATGCAGCAAGTGGACTAGGAGAAAAGCTTTCACTACGGCATGCTGGGAAGGACTGAAGTCAGGCTGCACACAGGCAAGATCAGCCGCAGACCGCTTACCTGGGTCAGGACTGCCAGACTACAAGCTCAAGGACAGGCTAACAAAAAAAAAAACTACGCTAGAAAAAGTAATGCTCAGGACGGCAGATATTTCTTCTCTGGTTCTAAAATTTATAAATCACAAATGTCTGTTCCCTGGTTAGCTGAGTGGTTAGGAGCTCGGTTTACTAATCCGGTGGTACTGGGTTCAAGTCCCAGCAGTGGGATGATTTTTTTTCTAGTACACACCACGCAAGGCCCCGGGGTCCACCCAGCCTCTAAAAACGTGTACCAGAGAAATCTGGGAAGGTAAATGTGGCCAGGTGTGATAGTGACCATATCACACTTTCATGAGCCAAAAGTCTTGGAAATGCGGGCCTAACACCGTGTTCCCAATATGCCTTAATGGCACTGAAACAGAAATTTAACTTTTTTTTTTTAAACAATGTACTGTTGATGACATAAAATTCTCATTCTTTATTTATAAACAAGCCACAGAAATATCTTCCCAATGAGAACACTGCTGAGACTATAAAATTCAGTTTCCTAAGATTTCCACAGATTTACCTCATTTGGATGCTGCCGGTAAAATCCTTCGATAGCATTCAGTCTTTTCTTGAACTCCACATACTCGTTTGGACCGGCCAAAGTTTGGATCTCTTCCTTCCTTACACTGGAGAAAATGAAACGGAATATAAAACTGTAAAATATAATCAGATTTTGTGTGTGTGTTTGTCTCATCTGAGGCATAGCCACGCCCTTAACTATAAGAACAGTTTTCAAATGATTATCTTCTCTTCCCTACAACACTGTCTGCTGCCCCCGCACTAGTGTGCTTTGCCTTGTAAGTGGAAACTCTCTATTTTCAGCACCAGTTCTCTTAAACAAATGTCAAGTAACAAATGTTAGAGCATGCCAGAGTGAGAATTGAACCCACTTCCTTTGTGAGTTAGTTATCATTATGTACTATTTGTTTGCAAAAAATAAATTTTAAAAAAACAAGGCACGTTAGCAAACACAAATAAAATGAAATCTCTGATTATTTAAAAAAGACAAATTTTGCTCTGGAGAGAAGAAACATAAAAAAGATGATCCACAAACATTTGAAACAAGAACAGGACACAGAATTTACTGAGCAAAATGAAGACACTGAAAGGCCAAAACAAAGAATGGTTTGTGGGATGCTGCAGAAATAAATCTGACAATGATCAATAAACAAAGTGACTGACTAGCCTGGGTGTGTGAGTGGTGAAGCTGGTAATATACTCATCTTTCACAGTGAAAGTACAGTATAACTTGAATGCAGTCAAATGCACCCAAGCCACCCGCCTGTACAAGTGGGTACATGGTTCCTTCTGGAGCTGGGGAAGACAAGTTGGCTAGGCAAGACACTGACCACATTATTCTCTTATGAGCCAATGGATAGGGAAACATAAGCATTAAAACATTAACATCCCCTAGGAGCCTTTGCAGGGAACCTTTATAACAGCCTAGATATAACTAGTCTTGATATAATCAGCCATGCTAAAACTGGTATTGCTGTAACCAATATTCTATAATCAGCCTTGCTATAACTGGTATTGCTGTAACCAGTATTCTATAATCAGCCTTGCATAACTGGTATTCTACAGTGCATTCGGAAAATAACTGTGCACTAACCCAGTATTGATTCTGGTATCGTAGTGATATCTTAATGACTGTGGCAGGTAGATGTGGCTAGATATTGTACACATTAAGATATCCCTACGATACCAGAATCGATACTGGGAAAGTGCAGTTACTTATGGAACACCCTGTATAATAAACCTTGCTATAACTGGTATTCAATAATCAGCCTTGCTATAACTGGTACTGCTATAATCAAATCAACCTTTCTATGACCAGCTGTGCTATAACCAGCCTTGCTATACCTAGTATTGCTCTAGAGCTACCTTTATCCTACAGAAAGATCTAGATGAAAAAAAAAATAAAGTTAATGACTGAGTTAAAAAAAACACTTGTAAACCAAGGGACTGAAAGAGTTAAAATCAAGTTATCTGCTTATATTATTTAAGATGATAATCCTGCCAATATCATTGATCCACTGACTGATCTTTTTTTGTACCGGATCACGCAAGTGCCAGGGGAAACAAAAGAGCAGATCAGCTGGCCAACACAGCTACTATAGATGAAGGGGCAGGCATTAGATTGAGCAGACATCATCAGTGCTATAAGAGAAGCTGGCTGGACAACAGACAAATATGAATAAGTATAACAGTCGACAGTGAAGGAGCAAACCATGAACTACCAACCAAAAGCTCCAGACAGATGGTCAAAAGCCCTAGACAGATGGCCAAAAGCTTCATACAGATGGTCAAAAGCCCTAGACAGATAGTCAAAAGTTCCAGACAGATGGTCAAAAGCCCTAGACAGATAGTCAAAAGTTCCAGACAGATGGTCAAAAGCCCCAGACAGATGGTCAAAAGTTCCAGACAGATGGTCAAAAGCCCTAGACAGATAGTCAAAAGTTCCAGACAGATGGTCAAAAGCCCCAAACAGATGGTCAAAAGCTCCAGACAGATGGTCAAAATTTCCAGACAGATGGTCAAAAGCTCCAGACAGATGGTCAAAAGCTCCAGACAGATGGTCAAAAGCTCCAGACAAGATGGTCAAAAGCTCCTGGTCAGCCAACACAAGATGGGTGTAATCAGTTACTGCATGCTGAAAGAGATACTTAAGACTAGATCACAGCACCTATGGATATGTCCGGGGCGAATGGATGCCGGTAATTTCTAAACAACTAAGGTGATAATGACCAAGAGTCTATGAATGATACAGTTACCAACATAAACAACATAATAAACACTGCCCTGTGCATTCATAATAATAAAATATTTCCGATAGTTCTCAACATAAACTCTGTGACAGTGATAAAAGAAGAAGAAGATAACAATATAAGCACTCTTGTGACTGAAGAACTCACCCGTCTTTGTCCTCATAAAGCTCTTTCAGTTCCCTGGTGGTCTCACCATATCTCTGGAATAACACAAACATAATAAAAACATCACGAACAACAAATACAGAAATATAAGGACTGCAAGGTTGGTTACAGCAAGGCTGGTCACAGAAATGCTGGCTAGAGCAAAACTGGTTATAGCAAGGCTGGTCACAGAAATGCTGCCTAGAGCAAAACTGGTTATAGCAAGGCTGGTCACAGAAATGCTGCCTAGAGCAAAACTGGTTATAGCAAGGCTGGTCACAGAAATGCTGCCTAGAGCAAAACTGGTTATAGCAAGGCTGGTCATAGAAATGCTGTCTTGAGCAAGACTGGTTATAGCAAGGCTGGTCACAGAAACGCTGCCTAGACCAAGACTGGTTATAGCTAGGTTAACTACAAGAGACTAGTTATAGCAAGGTTGGTCACAGAAAGACTGATTATAGCAAAACTAGTTATAGCAAGGCTGGTCATAGAAAGACCAACTGTTACAAGAGACTAGTTATAGCAAGATTAGTCACAGCAAGTCTGATTATAGCAAGGCTGGTTATAGTACACCTGGTCATAGAACAGTTGTACCAAGAACAGTTACAGAAAGGCTAGTTATAGCACAGGTGGTTATTGCAAGTCTGATTATAGCAAGATTGAAAATCACAGTTCAAATCTCTTCAGACTACAGTAAGGATATTTACTTTTCCCACAGATCTCACATAATGGGAGGAAAAAAACAGTCAACTAATCAGGTCAGAAGAGCCTGAAATGCCTGCCTGACAGGGATACTACTCTAAATACCTGAGGAGTTGTGTCGTTTCATTCTCTGTAACAGAGTTTCTTACTTGCAATGTTTCTAAATAAACCTGGCAAGCTACCATACCAGCCCTATGTGACGTTTAACAGCACAGGGAAGATGTAAGAATGTTTCTAAATGAAAATAAATCTTCAAATGCAGGATCTCAATAACTTTTCTATTACATGCTTTTAATTGTTCAATGTACTTCCCTCACTCTACAAAGCTTTGGGCACTTAATAAACTTACAACAGACTTCTCATTCTCATTTAGGATGCAAGGCTGGACGACATAAGGCCAGGATGAGTTCTTCCAAACAGCTGCTCTCACCTGGATCTACTTAACTTCCAAAGAGCTGCTCTCACCTGGATCTACTTAACTTCCAAAGAGCTGCTCTCACCTGGATCTGCTTAACTTCCATAGAGGTGCTCTCACCTGGATCTGCTTAACTTCCATAGAGGTGCTCTCACCTGGATATGCTTAACTTCCATAGAGGTGCTCTCACCTGGATCTGCTTAACTTCCACAGGGATGCTCTCACCTGGATCTGCTTAACTTCCACAGAGGTGCTCTCACCTGGACCTGCTTAACTTCCAAGGCCACAATCTTTGCCTGATAAACTCATCCTCACAATATTTACAAGCTATATTTGATTGTGTCCTCCTCAGTGTCTAGTCAGTGTCACTCCACCAGTGTTTCTCATATTTTCTTATTTATAACTAGTATGCTCTGAGTCTTATCTCTCCTGTCCACCAGTGTTTCTCATACTTTCTTATTTATAACTAGTACACTCTGAGTCTTATCTCTCCTGTCCACCAGTGTTTCTCATACTTTCTTATTTATAACTAGTATGCTCTGAGTCTTATCTCTCCTGTCCACCAGTGTTTCTCATATTTTCTTATTTATAACTAGTATGTTCTGAGTCTTATCTCTCCTGTAATGCTATAAAAAAGTTACTCTGAACAACTTACATCATGAAGGATCTTCAGTCGGTGGTCAGAGTTGATCTGCTCCCTCAGCTGTACAATAAAAAAAAAAAAAAGAATTAACAAAAGAAAAAAAAAAAGTTGTAGACTCAAAATATATTTTGCTCCACTTATATGACTTGTAGCGGCATGGTGGTGCAGCTGTTAATGCACTTGCTTGCCAATCAGAACATCTCTGGTTCAATTCTGCACATGGGTTGAAGTTTTCAGACCAACTGGCACCAGGATCAACCCAGCCTAAAAAAAATGGGTCCATGGGGTTTCCCTAAGAAAAGAAAGGCAGCAAGGGCAGGTGCTGAAAGCCCCACCTCAAATCCTGTGGTGGCCTAGAAATGTGAAGCCACTAACACTCACACTCCACTAAAAAGTAAAGATAGTCCCATAGCATTTCAAATGCCGTAGGGGGTGAAGCGTTAGAGACCTCATTATGCTGGGTCATCAGCGTGTGAGGTAGGGTGACCAGTTCCTTTCCTCGCTGCCTTTACTTCCCAGATTTTCTCTGGTACCCATTTTACGAGGCTGGGTCGACCTCAGGGCCGTATTGGTCGGAAAAAAAATCCCGCTCAGCTGGGGATTCGAACCCTCGACCATTTGGTTGCTAGACGAGTGCTCTACCACTACGCTAGCCGGCACACTCCACTATCATATTCAAAAACTATGGGACATAGAAATATTACTTATACCTTCCTTACTGGAGGTTATGAAATACCAGAGATTAGATATGCTGTTGACACAGTATTACTGTCCACAACACAAAAAGGAATGAAAAAACTAATTATGTCAGTCTGTAAGAACAGTGAACAACAAAACCTCCATCTAAATGCGAAGAAAACTAAACTGATGACAACTGACAAAACAAACAAGGCAGATGAAATAAGTATCAATGAGAAAAAATTGGAAGAAGTGGAGAGTTTTGAATATCTTGGATCACTACTAACTAATAATGGAGATACAATGAGGAAAATTAAAAGGAGGACATCTATCGCTCTTCAGAAAGTAAAACAACTAAAGAATCTGTGGAGAGGAACAGACAGAAATACAAAAATAAGATTTTTAAGGGCATGCATCTTTCCCATCACAACATATGCCTGTGAGACCTGGACACTTAACAAAAACAGCTGAGAAACACATAAATGCCTTTGCAGAAAAGGGCTCATGCTGGCTGTGGAGTATGCGAAACAAGCATTGGGAACATAAGTAATTTCATTTGCCACAACCAATGCCAGACTTGCTGGCATGGCTACCGTGGAGGTGGACAGATTTGCTGGCATGGCTACCATGGAGGTGGATAGATTTACTGGCACGGCTGCCGTGGAGGTGGACAGATTTGCTGGCATGGCTACCATGGAGGGTGGATAGATTTACTGGCACGGCTGCCGTGGAGGTGGACAGATTTGCTGGCATGGCTACCGTGGAGGGTGGACAGATTTGCTGGCATGGCTACCGTGGAGGGTGGACAGATTTACTGGCACGGCTGCTGTGGAGGTGGACAGACTTGGTGGCATGGGTTTTCCCTCACATACTGTTTTCAATACAGTTTCGTAGTTCTTGACATTCTATCGGATATGGACCTCTCAACGGAAAAAGAAAAAAAAAAGCAATAAACACAACACAAATGATTATAAGATTTTCTAATCGAGCCAGTCTATTTGCTGGTTACTGCACACCCGCATGGATCCATGGACCCAGCTTAAGAAACCACTGATATAGTATTATCCATGGATTCTGGTAAATAGCCACTGTATTATCCATGGACACAGATAAAGAACCGCTAATAGTTTTGTATCTTCCGAACAGTCCCATTTGAATTCTCTGGCTCTTGTTCTAATTATTCTGATAATGAACTATCAGCAACCTAAAACTCACAGTCTTCTTTAGTAAAAGCATTTCACTTGTCATTGCTTCCATTAGTCTCTCCCGCTCTTCATGACATCGGCGTTGCTGTTCGAGGATAGATTCCATGATTAAACAATACTTAGTTTAGTCCAGGTAAGTTTCTCAAGTCTACGTCTTCTATTCGTTTCCCGTCTGTTTCTTGACAAAAATGTACCGGAACCGGAAGAGACAAACAAACGGAGTCAGGACATTTTAATTTTAATTAATATTTCGTAGATTGTTATTTGGTACGTTTTCTAAGTAATATTTATATATACAGTTGCATAATGAAAATTATTAAAATGTTTAATGTCTTAGATAACTTTCTGAACTTAGCTTCAATTAAATTGTATTACTATATAAGAATCTTTTGAGATAGTAATACCGGCTGGCCCTGTGGCGCAACGGTAGCGCGTCTGACTCCAGATCAGAAGGTTGCGTGTTCAAATCACGTCGGGGTCACCAACTTTTTTTTTTTTTTCTTCTTCATATTTATACTTCTTTTCATCTGCTGCGTTGCCAGAGCAAGGAAACTATTTCTGTCAAAGTTTGGAAGATTGCTTTACGTAAGATCTTCGATCATTCTCAAACGGCGATTGTATATTTTGAAGTATATGGATATTTAAGTAATTAACAAGGACAAAACAAAAATAATGAAAATTACCATCAATCAAAATGGAAAAATACACATAGAAGGGACAGATATTGAAGAAGTCAATCAATTTGCATACCTTGGCAGCTACATAGACCAGGATGGTGACACTAGAAAGGAAGTTAGGATCAGAATTGCAAAAGCAGCATCAATCTTCAAGAATCTTGAGAACATATGGAATTCAAAAGTTATAAGCACAAAAACCAAGTTAAGACTATTCAATTCAAATGTAATATCCACCCTCATTTATGCATGCGAAAGCTGGAAAACAACTAAAGAAATAGAAAAGAAATTAGACTCTTTTGAAAACAAATGCCTAAGGAAAATACTCGGCATCAAGTGGAATGAATTCAAGAACAATGCAGAGATAAGACAGATGACTGAACAACAACCAGTCTCACGGGTGATCAGGAAAAGGAGATGGACATATGTTGGCCACTTGATGAGAAGAAATGAGCAGAGAATCCCAAAACAAGCTATCAAGTGGAACACAACAGGCCGAAGAAAAAGGGGCAGACCACGTGAAACTCTGAAGAGAACATTATTAAGAGAGGCCAAGTTAACAGGCATAAAATCCTTTGTTGAGGTTGAAAGACTCGCCGAAGACAGGAAAAATTGGCGAACTACTTTGCCAGCCCTATGTGACGTCTAACGGCACGAGAAGGATATAAGATATAAGATAAGATAAGATAAGATACTTAAGTATCCATACTTAGATGGCTGCAAGACATCGTTGATGATCTGGAAATGGATGCAGCAGCAGCAGGCCATCTTGCTCACAACCGAGAGGCCTACAGGAGTGCTGTTTGGGAGGCAAAGTTCCGCAAGGGACATGCAAAGGAATGAATGAATACTACAAGATCTTAATATTGAAGAAGGCTGGCTATTAAAGAGGATTAAAGTGAGAAAACTTAAATACTTTTTGACACATTAAACGTCACGATAATCTAGAGAAGACAGTCTTGGAATGGTACATAATGGGCAAAAAGAAAGAGAGGAAGACCAAGGCGAAGATGACTGCAAGACATCGTTGATAATCTGCAAATGGATGCATCAGCAGCAGGGCGTCTTGCTTACAACAGAGAGGCTTACGGGAGAGCTGTTAGGGAGGTAACATTCTACAAGGGGCATGCAAATGACTGACTGATGGACCGAGCAAGAATTTACTGGGCACGTGCAAACCTCCGAGCCAGTACAGACACACATCATTCACTGTATGCTGAGGTTACGACTGAAAAAAAAGGCACCAGATTAAAAATAGGAAAATCCTGGATGGAGCAAACAGAGGATATTGTTCAACAGGTCTGTCTGCTTGAAGATACAGAACCTGGGGAATACTAGGTTTTGATACCAGCCGACCGCTGTACTTAAGAATCACCATGGATAATTCTATATCAGTGGTTTCTTTACCTGAGTCCATGGATAATACTATATCAGTGGTTTCTTTACATGAGTCCATGGATAATATTATATAAGTGGTTTCTTTACCTGACACCATGGATAATACTATATCAGTGGTTTCTTTACTTGAGTCCATGGATAATACTATATCAGTGGTTTCTTTACATGAGTCCATGGATAATACTATATCAGTGGTTTCTTTACATGAGTCCATGGATAATACTATATCAGTAGTTTCTTTACCTGAGTCCATGGATAATACTATATCAATGGTTTCTTTACCTGACATCATGGATAATACTATATCAGTGGTTTCTTTACCTGACACCATGGATAATACTATATCAGTGGTTTCTTTACCTGACACCATGGATAATACTATATCAGTGGTTTCTTTACCTGCTGTACTTCCTTCTTACACTGGATAGAGAATGCAGACAGCAAAACCCGTTGGCTAAGGATGCAGAGGTTCAGGTCTTGACTGACAAGAACTTTTCTGAGTCTGCTGTGCTCATCTACACAGACAGGTCCGTTGTCAGACACGGGCAAAGCTCTCGGGTTTTTACGGCGCCGGTCGGGGGGGGGGGGGGAGAGAACGGTGATGGAAGACGGTTGTGCTTTTGCTTTGACCACAAGTAGCCAGACTATGGAGGTCATGACAGTAACCAAGGCAATGGCGTGGCTAGAGACACGGACCTTCACCCGGGCATGTATTCTCAGCGACTCGGTGAGTATGCTCAGGAAAACTGAGCTGGGCTGCGTGTGAAAGCATTGCCTAGAGTCACTGAGAAGATCACGGACAACACAAACCTCTTCCATTATTGGGCCAGGCCATGCATGTGTGAGAGGTAATGAACGAGCGGACAGGCTTGCTGCCATGGCTACCGTGGAGGTGGACAGACTTGGTGGCATGGCTACCGTGGAAGGTGGACAGACTTGCTTGCATGGCTACCGTGGAAGGTGGACAGACTTGCTTGCATGGCTACCGTGGAGGGTGGACAGACTTGCTTGCATGGCTACCGTGGAAGGTGGACAGACTTGCTTGCATGGCTACCGTGGAAGGTGGACAGACTTGCTTGCATGGCTACCGTGGAAGGTGGACAGACTTGCTTGCATGGCTACCGTGGAAGGTGGACAGACTTGCTTGCATGGCTACCGTGGAAGGTGGACAGACTTGCTTGCATGGCTACCGTGGAGGGTGGACAGGCTTGCTGCCATGGCTACCGTGGAAGGTGGACAGACTTGCTAGCATAGCTACCGTGGAGGGTGGACAGACTTGCTGGCATAGCTACCGTGGAGGGTGGACAGACTTGCTGGCATAGCTACCGTGGAGGGTGGACAGACTTGCTGGCATAGCTACCTTTTAGGGTGGACAGACTTGCTGGCATAGCTACCGTGGAGGGTGGACAGACTTGCTGGCATAGCTACCGTGGAGGGTGGACAGACTTGCTGGCATAGCTACCGTGGAGGGTGGACAGACTTGCTGGCATAGCTACCGTGGAGGGTGGACAGACTTGCTGGCATAGCTACCGTGGAGGGTGGACAGACTTGCTGGCATAGCTACCGTGGAGGTGGACAGACTTGCTGGCATGGCTACAGTGGAGGTGGACAGACTTGGTGGCATGGCTACCGTGGAGGGTGGACAGACTTGCTGCCATGGCTACAGTGGAGGTGGACAGACTTGCTGGCATGGCTACAGTGGAGGTGGACAGACTTGGTGGCATGGCTACAGTGGAGGGTGGACAGACTTGGTTTCATGGCTACAGTGGAGGGTGGACAGACTTGGTGGCATGGCTACCTTGGAGGGTGGACAGACTTGGTGGCATGGCTACCTTGGAGGGTGGACAGACTTGGTGGCATGGCTACCTTGGAGGGTGGACAGAGTTGATGGCATGACTACTGTGCAGGCTAGACAGGCAATGGACTGAGCTAATACCCTGAATGAAACCAGAGAAGCTGGTCGACTCAAGCAACAGTTCTGAATCTGCAGCCATGAACAGATTGCTAGGACATAACATCAAACACGGAGTGGTCAGATAAGAACGATACAGCGGGAAGCAAAGAAGACTGGCTAATCGTCAGCCACCAAACACAGGTGGAAATACTGAAGATGGGATCGAAGCATTAATGGACTAATCGTTCCATGTGTGGTGAGGATGATCTATCATCGGCTAACTAAATAACTATACCTTACCATACCATGCCATACCATACCATACTATGCCATACCATGCCATACCATACCATACCATACCATGCCATAACATACCATGCCATACCATGCCATACCATACCATGCCATACCATGCCATACCATACCATGTAATACCATGCCATGCCATACCATGCCATACCATACCATACCATGCCATGCCATACCATGCCATACCATGCCATACCATGCCATACCATATCATGCCATACCATGCCATACCATACCATGCCATACCATACCATGCCATGCCATGCCATACCATACCATGCCATACCATACCATACCATGCCATACCATACCATGCCATACCATACCATACCATACCATGCCATACCATGCCATCCATACCATACCATATCATACCATACCATACCTAACCGCACCGTACTGTACCTTACCGTACCATAAGAACTTGATATTGATACTGAAATCTTATCTTATATCTTATATCCTTCCCGTGGCGTTAAACGTCACATAGGGCTTGCAAAGTAGTTCGCCAATTTTTTCATGTCTTCTGCGAGCCTTTCAACCTATTCAAAGGATTTTATTCAAAGGTCATGAAATACCGGAGATTAGAAATGCTGATGACACAGTATTATTGTCCACAGTACAAAAGGGAATGGAAAAACTAATTATGTCAGTCCGTAAGAATAGTGAAGAGCAAAATCTTTATCTTAATGCAAAGAAACCTAGATAATTACGTACGTACACAGTCATTGGCTACCTGAATTTTTACACACTACCAAGTGACATTCGAAACACCCTGTATTTATTGCAGTTTGTACGTGCTCCTAATGCGGATAATATTTAACAATATTTGTACAATATGTGTAGACATGTGAGGGGGGAGGGAGGGGGGAGGGGTGGGTTGGAACAGAGAAGAAATCCAAGTACAGGGACGACTGGAAAAAAAACTTCATCTGTGGCCTGTACTCCAAAGTGAGCGACTTAGCACTGATAATGATGATGATTTATAGTATGTGTGCACTAACACCTTCTTTGACTGCAAAAACTTGGGCAACGACAATCAGAACAATGTTATCATTCACATATCGTTACACTTGACTGACTTCCACTGGCCGGTAGGCTGGTCACCACCACCTCCTGGTCAACCACCTGGTTGCTTCGTCTTAGCGGACGATGTGGCCGAGATTCGAATGAAAGGATCCAGGTCTGATGGCGTCATTGCTGCCCGCCTTGGGCATAAGCGAATTAACTCCTAGAGGGGTGTAGGTTTTTCAGAAATTTGTGAAATTGTCAAGTCACGTGTCCAAGCCAGCGTTCATTTTCATAAAGTGTTTTCGCGCTGTCAGTTGTCGCATTTGCTAAAAACCAGATCCTGGATCAGGCTGACTATCCAGCATTGGCACAGATCTTTCACGAAACCAGCAACTTCATCGCAAAAATCTCCAACATGGATCTACAAGGTATGTTACAGTTTCTTTTCTAATATTAATATATTTTACAATGACAAGAAACAATCAGACAAGTAGAAAGTAGGTCATCAGATGGGAAATATCTAGAAAAAAAAGAAAAAGAGGCTGACCTCGAGAGAATCTACAGAGAACATTGACCAGAGAGGTTTAGATGAATCAGATCTCTTGATGAGATTAAGAGAACAGAAACGCACGGGAAGTATGTACGATGTAAGATTAATGTACTTTTTTTAACAGTCCACAAATAACAAACAGAACCGCCTGTTTAGCTAGTACAGGACTCTTAGTAATAATATCAACCAAATCATAATATCAACATCGTTTTTCTTAAATTTGAGAATATCAAGTTCATATATTGAAGATTTTGATGACTTTGTCAGCCTAATTGCTGCATACAAGGTGTACAGAAACTGTTAGTGCACACATACTATAAATCATCACCATTATCATTGCTAAGTCGCTCACTTTGGAGTACAGCCCACAGACCAAGTTTTTTTCCAGTCGTCCCTGTATTTGGATTTTTTCTCTATTCAAACCCACCCCTCCCCCCCCCACATGTGTACACATACTGTACAAATATTGTTAAATATTATCCGCATTAGGAGCACGTACAAACTGTAATAAATACAGGGTGTTTGGAATGTCACTTGGTAGTGTGTAAAAATTCAGGTAGGCAATGACTGTGGACGTAGGTAACTATCTAGACCGTTCCGACTGCATCATCGTTAGTGTTAAGTTTAAAATCAAGCTACGGAAAGCCATTTTACATTATACGGGTTTATTGCAACGAGCAACGGTGAGAATTTTCTCTACGTTCAGAACATTCCAGAGTAAGCTGAAGAGTTACCTGCCCCGAGCAGCCATGGACTTTTAATGCTAAAAGATACTACTAAATGGCGGCTCTTTAGTCCTTTCAAAGTTCAGGTCGCGCGTGCTCAAACTTTTCTCATGATAAACATTATAAGTTACTGCCCACTTGATGCAAATTATGGCTACGACTTCAACATAAAATTGTTCTTTACCTCACAAATTTACCAAGATGTTATTAAAAACAAAAACAAAAATCAACAAAGAACTATGGTATATCTGTGGTAGGTGTGTTAAATATTTCACCATCAAAGGGTTTCTAAACATTACTGTTTGCCATTAAAAATTCATACTGTATATATATAGGTAGTTTCATCTTAACGCATGGCCCCACTAGCCACTGTCCAGGTGCCCCGAGGGCAATGGGGCCCGACCAGCTCATGGAAGTCTATGAATTCCTAATATTACTTGCATTATTCAGCGGCCCCGATGCTGTTAAGACGGCCCTGTATATATGAGGTTAACGATAGAACCATCTTCCATCCTGGTCGTTGTTGTCGCCATGTGCTGTCTCCAGAACGAGGGTTGGTGGTAATGAATCTCAAGTTCCCTCTCTCCCTGGCTTTGATGGTGCACTCAGCCAGGCGTGCCCTGTCAATGTTATCTTCCCATCTACATCTCTGTATTCCTCTTGCTCTTTTCCCTTCCACCTTTCCTGCTAATATGGTCTTCATTATATTGGTATGTTTTTTGATATGGTCAAAGTATTTTCTATCACATTGCACTTCGAGCTTTTCTACAACTTGTGCATTTTTTCATTTTTTCTGTTGCATTAATCTTTCTCTCCATCTTTTTGCTTGGAGTCCATGTTTCTGCTCCATACAGTAACACAGACTTAATATAGCATTTTACAAACCATAATTTTGTTTTTATGGGCAGATTTGTGGATAACACCACTGTCTTCAAGGTGTTGAATGTATGTTTTGCCATTTCTATTCTTTTGTGTATATCCATCTCATATCTCCCATCTTCAGTTAATGTATGTTCAAGACTCTCTTTGTTTTATGGTTACATCCATCTGTGGCTTCTGGTCTTTCCTGCTGAACACCATTACTTTGGTCTTCTTGATCTCAAGCCCCCATTCTTGGCTTATGTTGTGTATCACATCTATTCCTTTCTGTAGTTAAGTGCCGGTAAGTTACCAGAATGGCCTGGGCGCCTGCTTCTTCTTCTTCTTCTTCTTCTTCTTCTTCTTCTTCTTGAGATTTTCGAGCTAGTAAGGCTCATTGTTGCGGATAAGATTTTCCACAATTCGTCTCTATTCCTGATCTGACCCACCCCCCCCCCCCACCCACGGTTTTGTTTCCCTCATCTCTTGTGCATGCATAATTTTCGTTTGTCTGTTCTCTTCCATTCTTTCTACATGCCCCAACCAGTGTAGTCTGTTCAGTTTCAAGTCATTTATAATTCGCTGAGAATTAAATAAGCTGTTCAGTTTCAAGTCATTTATAGTTCGCTCAGATATAAATAAGCTGTTCAGTTCAGTGTTCTTTCTAGCTGCCCATTCTCCACTGCTGGTATTCTTTAGCCGATGACATAACTCTTATCAGTGACAATGTGAACTCAATGTAAGAAAAAACAGATTCCCTGTTTTCACTGGCTAGTAAAATAGGACTTGAAATTAAGAAGGAAAACAAAATAATAATAACACTTCTCATTAATCAAGAAGAAAAAAATATACATAGAAGGAATAGCTGTTGAAGAAGTAAACCAATCTGCATATTTCGCAGCTACATAGACCAGGATGGTGACACCAGAAAGGAAGTTAGAATTCGAGTTGCAAAAGCAGCATTGACCTTCAAGAATCTTGAGAACGTATGGCATTCAAAAGTTATAAGCACAAAAACCACGTTAAGATTATTCAGTTCAAATGTAATATCCATCCTCATTTATGCACATGAAAGCTGGAAAACAACTAAAGAAATAGACAAGAAATTAGACTATTCTGAAAACAAATGCCTCAGGAAAATACTCGGTATAAAGTGGAATGAATTCAAGAACAACACAGAGATAAGACAGATGAGCAAACAACAACCTGTCTCAAGACCTGGGTGATCAGAAAAAGAAGATGGACATATGTTGGTGATGTGACGAGAAGAAACAAACAGAGAATCCTCAAACAAGCTATCAAGTGGAACAGAACAGAATGAAGAAAAAGAGGTCGACCACGTGAAACTCTAAAGAGGACATTGTTAAGAGAGGCCAGTTCATCCCTTGATGAGACTGAAAAACTCGCTGAAGACAGGAAATCTTGGCGAACTACCATGCAGCCCCGATGTGACGTTTAGCGACACAGGAAGGATGTAAGATGTAAGAAGGTACCATTTATGGGCTCAGAGATTCTTCTTAGGATCTTGTTCTCAAAGATCTGCAATTGTTTATCATCTTTCTTTGTTGTACTCCATGCTTTTGATCCACACACGATGAATGGTGTTATTATAGTTTTGTAGATGATTTTGGTGTTTTGGAATAGGATTTTGGATTTTAACAGGTGCTGCAAGGCAAATTATATTTTATTTCCTATCTGTACTCTGCTTGTAATTTCCTCGCTTACTATGTTGCTTCTGTTGAAGGTTGTGTCTAGATATTTGTGTTTCTGGTTTCCTGTTTCGCTTTCTTTGTAATCATAATTTAATAATTTCTAATCATTCATATTGCATTATGGTGTCGCCAGGAGACTAGTGTGTTAAACATGAGTGTTAGGCATTAGTCTAGTACTGGCAACTTCAGTCCAAGTAACTCCCAAACCTTGGGTCAGGATATAAGGCGCAAGCTGTTTTTTTTTTTTTTTTTAGAAATGTGTGTATGGAAATAAATGTGTTTTATATAGAGATAACTACGATATAGAATATCAAGGTATGTAACAACTGCACAAAATCTATGATTACGTCCCTTGGTTTAATTTTTTTTTTTTTTACTGTTCTATACGTTATTTAACACACACTATCTTCTCCCAGTGTCCAGCTATACTTTGCTTATTAACTAGCCACACTTATAAACTGTCCAAGTCTCTCTTTTTTGTTATCCAGCCACCTCCTTTTTATTATTTCTCTCTCTCACTCTCCTTCTCCCTCTTTCTCTCTCTTTTCTGCCTCCTCTCTTTTCTCTCTTATCTCTCTCCTTCTCTCTTCTCTCTCCTTCTCTCTTTCTGTCTTCTCTCTCTCTTCTTCTCTCTTCTATCTTCTCTCACTTCTTCTCTCCTCTCTCATTTCTCTCTCACTCTCTTCTCTCTCTCCTCCTATCTTTCTTCTTCTCTCTTCTCTCTTTCCGTCTTTTCTATTTCTTCTCTCTTTCTGTCTTCTCTCTTCTTCTTCTCTCTCCCCTCTCTTTCTCTCTTATCTCTCTCTCCTCTCTTTTCCTTTTCTCTATCTCTCCTATCTCTTTCTCTCTTCGCTCTTTTCTATTTTTCTCTCTACTCTCTCTCTCTCTCTCTCTCTCTCTCTCTTTCTCTCCCTCTGTCTACTTCGCTTCTCTGTCAGATTTCACCAACACAACCTCCCATCCCCCACTACCAGGGACACGTTTATTTGCTTGAAAGTCCAGACTTCTCTCTCTCTCTATCATTCTATTCTCCTCCAACATACTCCTCCTCCTATGCACGCAGTAATGGACTGTCAGGCTGTACTTCTTATCTTTCATACATTTCTCTCCCAGACTTGGACCGGGCTGACAGAGCTTGTTCTCCAGAAAGAAACGAAGATGAGATGGAGGATTTCATTCTACCTGCTGATTTCATTCTACCCGCTGATTTCATTCTACCGGCTGATTTGATTCCTCAAGTTGCTGAAATAGAGGCTGATGACAACTGCTCTGCTGAGGGTTTGATTCTAAATGATGACCTGATTCTTCCTTGCACCACTGAAGTAGAGTCTGACGTCGATTCCAGTTCAGGGTTGATTCAACACGTTCCTGAAGAAGTAATGACAGATGATCCCATTTTAGAGAAATTAAGTGTAGATTCTGCTGAAGTAGTAGTTGAGGAAGACCCCTGTACTGAGAATGTGACTGAAGATGTTGCTGAAGTATTGGCCAAGGACGATGTGATTTTACATGATGTATTTCTAAATACTGGTGAAGCAGATGAACCATTTTTGAATGATTTGTTTCCAGACGTTGTTGAAATAGATGAACTCCTTTTAAAGAATTTGTTTCTGGATACTGTTGAAATAGATGAGCAAATGCTGAAGGTTTTGTTTCTGGATACTGCTGATGAAGATGAACACTTCTTGAAAGATTTGTTTCTAGATCCTGCTGACAAATATGAACCCGTTTTAGAGGACTTGTTTCTAGATGTTGTTGAGGTAGTAATTGGGAAGGACTCCTCAAGTCGCGAAAGAAGCCTAAATGACATTGATATAAGCAGTTTTGATAGCGAAGATTCGATTCTCTGCGACGACGGTAACCAGCTCAACAGTACGACCTGCTACGATGCAGACAGCGACGAAACCATCATCTACGGCGCTGATGATATTCACAACAACGATGACACTGTTCTCTACGGCGCTGATGAACTTGACAAAAATGATCACATTCTCCATGACTCTGATGAACTTGACAGCGATTACAGTATTGCCTTCAACGCTGATGACGAATTCGAAAATTCCTCGTCTGCAAACAGTTTCGATGAAGATCACGACGAGTTGGATGAGGAGGCTGATTCTAGTGACGAGGATGAGTCCAGCAGCGACTACATTGACATGGATGTTGCCATGGATGATACTGATGTTATAGACTGGGAGGAACTTCTGGATTCAGACACAGAGTCTGGCTCAGGTGAGTAACAAAAACTAGGTAGATAGACAGACAGACAGACAGACAGACAGACAGACAGACAGACAGACAGACAGACAGATAGATAGATAGATAGATAGATAGATAGATAGATAGATAGATAGATAGATAGATAGATAGATAGATAGATAGATAGATAGATAGATAGATAGATAGATTATGGTGCTGAAGTACATGTTTGATAAAGAAAAATATTGACAGATTTTATTCCTGATTCTCAGATTCTGGATTTCATGAGGGCAACTAGACGAGTTTCAGCGATGATCTTTTTAACGTCTTCATGAACTTTGCTGACAGTATTCAGCCACGATATCTTCATCAGTTTTGCTGACAGAATTCAACCACGATATCTTCATCAGTTTTGCTGACAGAATTCAACCACGATATCTTCATCAGTTTTGCTGACAGTATTCAATCACGATATCTACATGAACTTTGCTGACAGTATTCAATCATATCTACATGAACTTTGCTGACAGTATTCAACCACGATATCTACATGAGTTTTGCTGACAGTATTCAATCATATCTACATGAACTTTGCTGACAGTATTCAACCACGAGATCTTCGTCAGTTTTTCTGACAGTATTCAATCACGATATCTTCATTAACTTTGCTGACAGTATTCAACCACGATATCTTCATCAGTTTTGCTGACAGTATTCAATCACGATATCTTCATTAACTTTGCTGACAGTATTCAACCACGATATCTTCATGAGTTTTGTTGAGAGAATTCAACCACGATATCTACATGAGCTTTGCTGACAGTATTCAATCATGAATCAACATGAACCGTGCTGACAGTATTCAACCACGATATTTACATGAACTTTGCTGACAGTGTTCAATCATGATATCAACATGAGTTTGCTGACAGAATTCATGCACGAAATCTAGTAGAGCTTTGCTGACAGTGTTCTCAGTCATGATATCTAGCTGAGCTTTGCTGACAGTGTTCTCAGTCATGATATCGAGCTGAGCATTGCTGACAGTGTTCTCAGTCATTATATCTATCTGAGCTATGCTGACAGTGTTCTCAGTCATGATATCTAGCTGAGCTTTGCTGACAGTGTTCTCAGTTATGATATCTAGCTGAGCTTAGCTGACAGTGTTCTCAGTCATGATATTAGCTGAGCTTTGCTGACCGTTTTCTCAGTCATGGAAATAGTGTTTTAACTAAAACAGTAAGACGAACTTTTTAACAAATATGTTTTAACAAATGTAAGTAAAAATAAAGCTTTAGATATGAGATCTAAACCAAAGAAAACTCAGAGAGCTTTGATACAATGTTCTAACAATGATGGCTGTGCATGGTCTCTGTTGAGTGAGTTCTAACTAGACAAAGGATCTTTCGCTGACTACTACACGAGCTTCAGCGGGGAAGTCAGTACTTCCAGGATCATTTTTATCATGTCCAACGTTTTCTATCTCTCTCTCTCTCTCTCTCTCTCTCCTCTCTCTCTCTCTCCTTGTCTGTCTGTCTGTCTCTATGGAGGATTATTATCAATAATCATACTCACACTCGTTTGAAGTATTTGCTTGAAGTGAAATTTGTTTGAAAGCCGTCCTTCTTAGCCTCACTTGCTCTTTCTGTTCAGATAATCATTTTGTCTATGTTCACCATCCATACTGTTATGTTCAACATCCATACTGTTATGTTCACCATCCATACTGTTATGTTCATCATCCATACTGTTATGTTCAACATCCATACTGTTATGTTCACCATCCATACTGTTATGTTCAACATCCATACTGTTATGTTCACCATCCATACTGTTATGTTCACCATCCATACTGTTATGTTCAACATCCATACTGTTATGTTCTCCATCCATACTGTTATGTTCACCATCCATACTGTTATGTTCACCATCCATACTGTTATGTTCAACATCCCTATTCACCATCCATACTGTTATGTTCAACATCCCTATTCACCATCCATACTGTTATGTTCAACATCCATACTGTTATGTTCAACACCCATACTGTTATGTTCACCACCCATACTATTAATTCCTGCCTTCGTCTTTTGACCTCTTTAGTAATGTTCTCAGCGATTGTTTGTTTGATTATTTCTTAACATTCACTTACTGTTAAGATAATTTTTGCTGGTTGCCAGATTGGACAGCATCTTTGCTGCAGTTTTTGCATGTGACACGTGCTCTGGATATATTCCTCATAGTTTTATATAGTTTTGTCTGTCTGTCTGTCGCTTCTCTGAGACCTTTGTTGCTTTTCTAGTTATTTGCTGCCAGAACAAACAACAGAAGGCCACATAAACAACTTTATAATAAACATGTCCGTCATCCTTGCACTGGTAAATGATACAACGTTTAGTTTATATTATACATTACACTGTGGATCTCTTTAAAAAATTATAGAAGCACTTATTCTATTTCTGTTGTTTCGCAAAGCCGCCTACATGATTTAAAACGGGAAAAAGTATTTCAGGAATAGATAACTAAGCTAAAAGAACTTTTTGCCTTCCTTTAGATAACCAGCAAGGAAATCTAAGCGTGAAACGAAGCATTTGTCTATGAAAACTTTGACACAGAATTGCAACGGTACTTTGTGCAATAACTTTTTTACCAAAGATGAGAAAATTTGATGAAATTGGTCCGAGTAAGTGAGACACTTACTTATGCTGTCCGTGTAAGGATGTTGCATGTGCCTTCAGCGTGTGGACTCTCTCAGTAAGAAATTACAGTATAAAGAATGTTTCTGAATAAAATGAACATTTGTCTTGATCAAAAATCTGTAATGATATAACTAAGACTAGGTTATATATATGTGTGGTGTGTGTTTGTGTGTCTGTGTGTGTATGTGCGTGTGTTTGGGCTTCTTTGCTATTTTGAGCTGTGTGAACAGATGATATTAAAAATGTACAAATTCTTGCCTGTCGTTTGTTTTCTTCCATATCTGTTCGTGACTGTTCTGCTTTCTTTTAGTCTTCTAAACACGTGATTCTTTTTCTTTTCTGTGAAACCTTTTCCAGCCTGAGAACAGCTGTGAACCCCTTTTATAACCTGAGAACAGCTGTTAAACCCTTTCATAATGTGAGAACAGCTGTGAATCCCTTTTATAGCCTGAGAAAAGCTGTAAATCTCTTTTAAAATCTAAGAACAGCTGTGAAATCCTTTCCCAGCCTGATAGCAGCTTTGAACCCTTATTATAACCTTAGAGCAGCTGTGAACCCCTTTGTAGTCTTTGAACAGCTATGAACCCCTTTTATAGCTTGAATACTGTTGATCCCTTTTCCAGCCTAAGAACAGCTGTGAACATAATGCTAAAAAATGTTACAGTTAGCCAATCCATTTTCTATTCCATGGACCCCCAAAGATCCTTAAAGTACCCCCACTAGGACCATACACCCCAGGTTAAGAACCACTGTTTAAGACCAAAACCACATATCCTGAAAAGACACACAATATCTTGAGTGTACAAACAGATCAAACATCATGAGAAGACATACAATATTTTGAGTGTACAAACAGATCAAACATCTTGAGAAGACATACAATATCCTGAGTGTACAAACAGATCAAACATCATGAGAAGACATACAATATCTTGAGTGTACAAACAGACCAAACATCATGAGAAGACACACAATATCTTGAGTGTATAAACAGACCAAACATCTTGAGAAGATACACAATATCTTGAGTGTACAAACAGACCAAACATCTTGACAGAACACAAAGAAAGAACTATTCTGTCAGCCATCTTAATATGGAAAAAGGCCCTGAATCATTGCACCAAAATGTGTGTTTGGTGCAAGAAATATTGCTCTTTTACTTTGTTTGGGAACAGCTGAAAGAACTAGCAATGGCTTTGTCACATGAAAGGAACTCATCTAAAACTAGACATGCAGACAGGTAAATGGAAACACTGGAACAAGCTTGAATTCCATGAAAAAAAATATAAGATATTCACAAAATATATTCACAAAACTGAAAGTTTCCTTTCAACAAAATAAAATATGAAGCAAGAAAACAGCTGTAAAATTTGAAACTGTTTATTTGTACAAGTAATGAGAAAACACTCGATCATGTGACTACTACCATCCAACATTTCAAGACAACAAGGAACATGGACAACAAACATGGACAACAGTGGCTTTCCAAACTTTTCCTTTTTTTATATATCTAAGAAACTGGTTTGCAAGCAAGCCCCACAAATATTTCAATCATTATTACCATCGCTCAAGACAAAAGGTACTCTATTCTGATTGTAAAAAAAAACACCATTAAATGGAGACTAGATATGAATCTAGATATGAAAAGTGGTCGACCACGTGAAACTCTAAAGATGACGTTAAGAGAGGCCAGGTCAGTGGGCATAACATCCCTTGATGAGGTTAAAAAACTTGCAGAAGACAGGAAATCTTGCCAAACTACCACGCACATGTTTGGTGATGTTTAGCGGCACGGGAAGGATGTAAGTAAGATATGAATGCTGTCCATCTGTGGGTTTGCTGACTCTTATATCACCGGAGCTGTCAACCAGCGAGGAGTACCCCCACCAAGGTCTCTCAGCCTGCAGTCACAGGGCAATCTATCAGCATTATCTCTCCAAGACAGTCATCTACACCATCCATTGTCAAATATTTCCTCTTCTTCATCTATTAATTTCATATCATTCTAGGCAGTGTCTCATCATCATGTAAGGTGACAGTATTGTTGCTGATGATGCAAGGATCGTGCAGCAGAGTGCCAGTGAACTACATGGTGTCAAAGTAGCAGTGTAAAGATGGCCAATCCTCTAAAGATATGCACAAAAGTGGAACAGTGTTCCATCATTCATTTTTATTTAAAGCTAATGTGGTTTTCTCAGCCATGATTGAAAAATGTACAAATTCTTGCCTGCCGTTTGTTTTCTTCCATATCTGTTCATGACTGTTCTGCTTTCTTTTAGTCTTCTAGACACGTGATTGTTTTTCTTTTCTGTGAAACTTTTTACAGCCTGAGAACAGCTGTGAACTCCTTTTATAAACTGAGAACAGCTGTGAACTCCTTCTATAAACTGAGAACAGCTGTGAAAAATTTTATAAACTGAGAACAGCTGTGAAACCCTTTTATAACCAGACAACAGCTGTGAACCCCTTTTATAACCTGAGAACAGCTGTGAACTCCTTTTATAACCTGAGAAAAGTTGTGAAATCTTTTTATAACCTGATAACAGCTGTGAAACATTTTTTTATCCCAAGAACAGCTGTGAACCCCTTTTATAGCCTGAGGATAGCTGTAAAATCCTTTTATAACCTGAGAACGCCTATGAAACCCTTTTATAGACTGAGAACAGGTATGAAACGCTTTTATGACCTGAAAACAGGTATGAAACCCTTTTATATCCTGAGAACAGCTATAAAACCCTTTTATAGCATGAGAACAGCTATGAAACCCTTTTATGACATGAGAACACGTATGAAACCCTTTAATAACCTGAGAAGAGCCGTGAAACAATTTCATGGCTACAGTGGAGGTGAACAGACTTGGTGGTATGGCTACCGTGGAGAGGGACAGACTTGCTGGCATGGCTACCGTGGAGGGTGGACAGACTTGCTGGCATGGCTACCGTGGAGGCTAGACAGACTTGCTGGCATGGCTACCGTCGAGGGTGGACAGACATGCTGGCATGGCTACAGCGGAGGTGGACAGATTTGCTGACATGGCTACCATGGAGAGGGACAGACATGGTTTCATGGCTACCGTGGAGGTGGACAGACTTGCTTGCATGGCTACAGTGTGGGTGTACAGACTTGCTGGCATTTCTACAGTGGAGGGTGGACAAACCTGCTGGCATGGCTACAGTGGAGAGTGGACAGACTTGGTGGCATGGCTACAGTGGAGGTGGACAGACTTGATGTCATGGCTACCGTGGAGGGTGGACAGAATTCGTAGCTTGGCTACAGTGGAAGTTGGACAGACCTGGTGTCATGGCTACCGTAGAGGCTAGACAGACTTGCTGGTATGGCTACAGTGAAGATGGACAGACTTGCTGGCATGGCTACCGTGGAGGGTGAACAGAATTGCTGACATGGCTACCGTCTAGGGTGGACAGACTTGCAGGTATGGCTACCGTGGAGGTGGACAGACTTGGTGCCATTGCTACAGTGGAGGTGGAGAGATTTGCTGGCATGGCTACCGTGGAGGGTGGACAGACTTGGTGGCATGGCTACCGTGGAGGTGGACAGACTTGGTGGCATGGCTACCGTGGAGGTGGACAGACTTGGTGGCATGGCTACCGTGGAGGGTGGACAGACTTGGTGGCATGGCTACCGTGGAGGTGGAGAGATTTGCTGGCATGGCTACCGTGGAGGTGGACAGACTTGGTGGCATGGCTACCGTGGAGGTGGACAGACTTGGTGGCATGGCTACCGTGGAGGGTGGACAGACTTGGTGGCATGTCTACCGTGGAGGTGGACAGACTTGCTGGAATGGCTACCGTGGAGCTTGGACAGACTTAGTGGGACGGCTACTGTGGAGGTGGGCATACTTGCTGTCATGGCTACAGTGGAGGGTGGACTGACTTGGTGGCATGGCTACAGTGGAGGTTGACAGACTTGGTGGCATGGCTACAGTGGAGGTGGACAGACTTTTTGCCATGGCTACAGTGGAGGGTGGACAGACTTGGTGGCATGGCTACACTTGAGGGTGGACAGACTTGGTGGCATGGCTACCGTGAAGGTGGACAGACTTGGTGGCATGGCTTCCGTGGAGGGTCTACAGAGTTGATGGCTTGACTACTGTGGAGGCTAGATAGGCAATTGACCGAGCTAATACCCTGAATGAAACCAGAGAAGCTGGTCGACTCAAGCAACAGTTCTGTATCTGCAGCCATGAACAGATTGCAAGGACATAACATCAAACACGGAGTGGTCAGATAAAAACGATACAGCGGGAAGCAAAGACGACTGGCTAATCGTCAGCCACCAAACACTGGTGGAAATACTGAAGATGGGATCCAAACATTTATGGACTAATCGTTCGATGTGCGATGAGGATGATCTATCATCGACTAACTAAATAACTATACCATACCATACCATACCATACCATACCATACCAACCATACCATATCATACCATGCATTGCCATACCATACCATACCATATCATACCATATCATACCATATCATACTATACCATACCATATCATACCATACCATACCATGTCATACCATACCATATCATACAATACCATACCATATCATACCATATCATACCATACCATATCATACAATACCATACCATATCATACCATACCATACCATACCATATCATACCATACCATACCATACCATGCCATGCCATACCATACCATACCATACCATACTATGCCATACCATACTATACCATACCATACCATACCTAATCGCACCGTACTGTACCTTACCGTACCATAAGAACTTGATATTGATACTGAAATCTTGTCTTATATCTTATATCCTTCCCGTGCCGTTAAACGTCATATAGGGCTGGCAAAGTAGTTCGGCAATTTTTCCTGTCTTCGGCGAGTCTTTCAACCTATTGAAATGATTTTATGCCTGTTAATTTGGCCTCTCTTAACAATGTCCTCTTCAGAGTTTCACGCGGTCTGCCTCTTTTTCATCGGCCTGTTGTGTTCCACTTGATAACTTGTTTTGGGATTCTCTGATCATTTCTTCCGATCAAGTGACCAACATATGTCCATCTCCTTTTCCTGATCACCCATGAGACTGCTTGTTGTTCAGTCATCTGTCTTATCTCTGTATTGTTCTTGAATTCTTGAAATCATTGATACTGAAATACAGTAATTAAAAGCAAATTAAGATAAATAAAGACAAACTAAACTGTGCTGTAACACAGCTTTAGTGTAAATAAAACCAGTTTTGTGATGCAGTGTCCGACTTTAGTTAAATGATGGTCAACTACAGAACCGTTGCCCTGATCAGTCATGCCAGTAAAATTTCATTAAAAATCATGAGTAGACTTGGTAAGAAAATAGAAGAAGAAGTCAGTATGGTCCAAGCTGGTTTCAAGCAAGGAAGAGGATCAAGAGATAATATATTCAATATAAGATTAATAATACAGAAATGCAGAGAGTTTAACGTGAATCTATATTTCTCTTTTATAATAAAGGGACATAAAACAAGGGATCCGTCAGGAGTAAATACTATCGCCTTACTTATTCCATTTGTATAGTGAAAATATAAGGAGGAATGTTAAGTATATGTAGACAATGAATATTACGATGCCACAGAAATTGAAGGTCATGAAATACCAGAGATTAGATATGCTGATGACACAGTATTATTGTCCACAATACAAAAGGGAATGGAAAAACTAATTATGTCAGTCCGTAAGAATAGTGAAGAAGTAAAAAGTAAAGATAGTCCCATAGCATTTCAAATGCCGTAGGGGGTGAAGCGTTAGAGACCTCATTATGCTGGGTCATCAGCGTATGAGGTAGGGTGACCAGTTCCTTTCCTCGCTGCCTTTACTTCCCAGATTTTCTCTGGTACCCATTTTGCGAGGCTGGGTCGACCTCAGGGCCGTATTGGTCGGAAAAAAAATCCCGCTCAGCTGGGGATTCGAACCCTCGACCATTTGGTTGCTAGACGAGTGCTCTAACCACTACGCTAGCCGGCCCATAGTGAAGAGCAAAATCTTTATCTTAATGCAAAGAAACCTAGATAATTACGTAGGTACACAGTCATTGCCTACTTGAATTTTTACACACTACCAAGTGACATTCGAAACACCCTGTATTTATTGCAGTTTGTACGTGCTCCTAATGCGGATAATATTTAACAATATTTGTACAGTATGTGTACACATGTCGGAGGGGAGGGGGAGGGGTGGGTTGGAATAGAGAAGAAATCAAAGTACAGGGACGACAGGAAAAAAAACTTCATCTGTGGCCTGTACTCCAAAGTGAGCGACTTAGCAATAATAATGATGATGATTTATAGTATGTGTGCACTAACAGCTTCTTTGACTGCAAAAACTTGGGCGACGACAATCAGAACAATGTTATCACTCACATATCGTTACAATTGACTGACTCCCACTGGCCGGTAGGCTGGTCACCACCATCTCCTGGTCAACCACCTGGTTGCTTTGTCTTAGCGGATGATGTGGCCGAGATTCGAATGAAAGGATCCAGGTCTGATGGCGTCATTGCTGCCCGCCTTGGTCAGAGCCATAAGCGAATTAACTCCTAGAGGGGTGTAGGTTTTTCAGAAATTTGTGAAATTGTCAAGTCACGTGTCCAAGCCAACGTTCATTTTCATAAAGTGTTTTCGCGCTGTCAGTTGTCGCATTTGCTAAAAACCAGATTCTGGCTCAGGCTGACTCTCCAGCATTGGCACAGATCTTTCACGAAACCAGCAACTTCATCGCAAAAATCTCCAACATGGATCTACAAGGTATGTTACAGTTTCTTTTCTAATATTAATATATTTTACAATGACAAGAAACAATCAGAGAAGCAGAAAGTAGGCCATCAGATGGGAAATATCTAGAAAAAAAAAGAAAAAGAGGCTAACCTCGAGAGACCCTATAGAGAACATTGAACAGAGAGGTTTAGATGATTGGCATTAGATCTCTTGATGAGATTAAGAGAACAGAAATGCATGGTGAGACACACTGCTAGTCCAATGTGACGCATGACGGCATGTACGATGTAAGATTAATGTACTTTATTTAACAGTCCACAAATAACAAACAGAACAGCCTGTTTAGCTAGTACAGGACTCTTAGTAATAATATCAACCAAATCATAATATCAACATCGTTTTTCTTAAATTTGAGAATATCAAGTTCATATTTTGAAGATTTTGATGACTTTGTCAACCTAATTGCTGCATACAACGTGTACAGAAGCTGTTAGTGCACACATACTATAAATCATCATCATTATCATTGCTAAGTCGCTCACTTTGGAGTACAGTCCACAGATCAAGTTTTTTTTCCTGTCGTCTCTGTATTTGGATTTCTTCTCTGTTCCAACCCAACCCTCCCCCCTCCCCCCACACATGTGTACACATACTGTACAAATATTGTTAAATATTACCCGGATTAGGAACACGTAAAAACTGCAATAAATACAGGGTGTTTGGAATGTCACTTGGTAGTGTGTAAAAATTCAGGTAGGCAATGACTGTGGACGTAGATAACTATCTAGACCGTTCCGATTGCATCATCGTTACCATTAAGTTTAAAATCAAGGTACGGAAAGTCATTTTACATTATACAGGTTTATTGCAACGAGCAACGGTGAGAATTTTCTCTACGTTCAGAACATTCCAGAGTAAGCTGAAGAGTTACCTGCCCCGAGCAGCCATGGACTTTTAATGCTAAAAGATACTACTAAATGGCGGCTCTTTAGTCCTTTCAAAGTTCAGGTCGCGCGTGCTCAAACTTTTCTCATGATAAACATTATAAGTTACTGCCAACTTGATACAAATTATGGCTACGACTTCAACATAAAATTGTTCTTTACCTCACAAATTTACCAAGATGTTATTAAAAACAAAAACAAAAATCAACAAAGAACTATGGTATATCTGTGGTAGGTGTGTTAAATATTTCACCATCAAAGGGTTTCTAAACATTACTGTTTGCCATTAAAAATTCTTACTGTATATATATAGGCAGTTTCATCTTAACGCATGGCCCCACTAGCCACTGTCCAGGTGCCCCAAGGGCAATGGGGCCCGACCAGCTCATGGAAGTCTATGAATTCCTAATATTACTTGCATTATTCAGCGGCCCCGATGCTGTTAAGACGGCCCTGTATATATGAGGTTAACGACAGAACCATCTTCCATCCTGGTCGTTGTTGTCGCCATGTGCTGTCTCCAGAGCGAGGGTTGGTAGTAATGAATCTCAAGTTCCCTCTCTCCCTGGCTTTGATGGTGCACTCAGCCAGGCGTGGCCTGTCAATGTTATCTTCCTATCTACATCTCTGTATTCCTCTTGCTCTTTTCCTTCCATCTTTCCTGATAATATGGTCTTCATTATATTGATATGTTTTTTGATATGGTCAAAGTATTTTCTATCACATTGCACTTCGAGCTTTTCTACAACTTGTGCATTTTTTCATTTTTTCTGTTGCATTAATCTTTCTCTCCATCTTTTTGCTTGGAGTCCATGTTTCTGCTCCATACAGTAAAACAGAGTTAATATAGCATTTTATAAACCATAATTTTGTTTTTATGGGCAGATTTCTGGATAACACCACTGTCTTCAAGGTGTTGAATGTATGTTTTGCCATTCCTATTCTTTTGTGTATATCCATCTCATATCTCCCATCTTCAGTTAATGTATGTTCAAGACTCTCTTTGTTTTATGGTTACATCCATCTGTGTCTTGTGGTCTTTCCTGCTGAACACCATTACTTTAGTCTTCTTTATCTCAAGCCCCCATTCTTGGCTTATGTTGTGTATCACATCTATTCCTTTCTGTAGGTAAGTGTCGGTAAGTTACCAGAATAGCCTGTGCGCCTTCTTCTTCTTCTTCTTCTTCAGATTTTCGAGCTAGTAAGGCTCATTGTTGCGGATAAGGTTTTCCTTCATTCCTCTCTATTCCTGATCTGCCCCCCCCCCCCCCCGGTTTTGTTTCCCTCATCTCTTGTGCATACATCATTTTCGTTTGTCTGTTCTCTTACATTCTTTCTACATGCCCCAACCAGTGTAGTCTGTTCAGTTTCAAGTCATTTATAGTTCGCTGAGATATAAATAAGCTGTTCAGTTCAGTGTTCTTCCTAGCTGCCCATTCTCCAGTGTTGGTAGTCTTTTGCCGATGACATAACTCTTATCAGTGACAATGTGAACTCAATGTAAGAAAAAACAGATTCCCTGCCTTCACTGGCTAGTAAAATAGGACTTGAAATTAAGAAGGAAAAAAACAAAAATAACAATAGCTGTTCAAGAAGTAAACCAATCTGCATATTTCGCAGCTACATAGACCAGGATGGTGACACCAGAAGGGAAGTTAGAATTCCAGTTGCAAAAGCAGCATTGACCTTCAAGAATCTTGAGAACGTATGGCATTCAAAAGTTATAAGCACAAAAACCACGTTAAGATTATTCAATTAAAATGTAATATCCATCCTCATTTATGCACGTGAAAGCTGGAAAACAACTAAAGAAATAGACAAAAAATTAGACTCTTCTGAAAACAAATGCCTCAGGAAAATACTCGGTATAAAGTGGAATGAATTCAAGAACAACACAGAGATAAGACAGATGAGCAAACAACAACCTGTCTCATGGGTGATCAGAAAAAGAAGATGGACATGTGTTGGTCATGTGACGAGAAGAAACAAACAGAGAATCCTCAAACAAGCTATCAAGTGGAACACAACAAAGTGAAGAAAAAGAGGTCGACCACGTGAAACTCTAAAGAGGACATTGTTAAGAGAGGCCACTTCATCCCTTGATGAGACTGAAAAACTCGCCGAAGACAGGAAATCTTGGCGAACTACCATGCGGGCCCTATGTGACGTTTAGCGACACGGGAAGGATGTAAGATGTAAGAAGGTACCATTTATGGGCTCAAAGATTCTTCTTAGGATCTTGTTCTCAAAGATCTGCAATTGTTCTTCATCTTTCTTTGTTGTACTCCACGCTTTTGATCCACACACGATGAATGGTGTTATTATAGTTTTGTAGATGATTTTGGTGTTTTGGAATAGGATTTTGGATTTTAACAGGTGCTGCAAGGCAAATTATATTTTATTTCCTATCTGTACTCTGCTTTTAATTTCCTCGCTTACTATGTTGCTTCTGTTGAAGGTTATGTCTAGATATTTGTGTTTCTGGTTTCCTGTTTCGCTTTCTTTGTAATCATAATTTAATAATTTCTAATCATTCATATTGCATTATGGTGTCGCCAGGAGACTAGTGTGTTAAACATGGGTGTTAGGCATTAGTCTAGTACTGGCAACTTCAGTCCAAGTAACTCCCAAACCTGGGATCAGGATATAAGGCGCAAGCTGATTTTTTTTTTTTTTTTAGACATGTGTGTATGGAAACAAGTGTGTTTTATATAGAGATAACCACGATATAGAAGAGAACATCAAGGTATGTAACAACTGGAAAAAATCTATGATTACGTCCCTTGGTTTAGAGTTTTTTTTACTGTTCTATACGTTATTTAACACACACTATCTTCTCCCAGTGTCCAGCTACACTTTGCTTATTAACTAGCCACACTTATAAACTGTCCAAGTCTCTCTTTTTTGTTATCCAGCCACCTCCCTTTTATTAACCACTCTCTCCTTTCTCTCTCTCACTCTCCTTCTCCCTCTCTCTCTCCTTCTCTCTATCTTCTCTCACTTCTTCTCTCCTCTCTCATTTCTCTCTCACTCTCTTCTCTCTCTCCTTCTATCTTTCTTCTTCTCTCTTCTCTTTTCGCGTCTTTTCTATTTCTTCTCTCTTTCTGTCTTCTCTCTTCCTCTTCTCTCTCCTATCTCTTTCTCTCTTCCCTCTTTTCTATCTTTCTCTCTACTCTCTCTCTCTCTCTCTCTCTCCTTCTCTCCCTCTGTCTACTTCGCTTCTCTGTCAGATTTCACCAACACAACCTCCCACCCCCCACTACCAGGGACACGTTTATTTGCTTGAAAGTCCAGACTTCACTCTCTCTATCATTCTATTCTCCTCCAACATACTCCTCCTCCTACGCACGCAGTAACAGACTGTCAGGCTGTACTTCTTATCTTTCATACATTTCTCTCCCAGACTTGGACCGGGCTGACAGAGCTTGTTCTCCAGAAAGAAATGAAGATGAGATGGAGGATTTCATTCTACCAGCTGATTTCATTTTGCCCGCTGATTTCATTCTACCAGCTGATTTGATTCCTCAAGTTGCTGAAATAGACGCTGATGACAACTGCTCTGCTGAGGGTTTGATTCTAAATGATGACCTGATTCTTCCTTGCGCCACTGAATTAGAGTCTGACGTCGATTCCAGTTCAGGGTTGATTCAACACGTTCCTGAAGAAGTAATGACAGATGATCCCATTTTAGAGAAATTAAGTGTAGATTCTGCTGAAGTAGTAGTTGAGGAAGACCCCTGTACTGAGAATGTGACTGAAGATGTTGCTGAAGTATTGGCCAAGGACGATGTGATTTTACATGATGTATTTCTTAATACTGGTGAAGCAGATGAACCATTTTTGAATGATTTGTTTCCAGACGTTGTTGAAATAGATGAACTCTTTTTAAAGAATTTGTCTCTGGATGCTGTTGAAATAGATGAACAAATGCTGAAGGTTTTGTTTCTGGATACTGCTGATGAAGATGAACACTTCTTGGAAGATTTGTTTCTAGATCCTGCTGAGAAACATGAATCCGTTTTAGAGGACTTGTTTCTAGATGTTGTTGAGGTAGTAATTGGGAAGGACTTCTCAAGTCGCGAAAGAAGCCTAAATGACATTGATATAAGCAGTTTTGATAGCGAAGATTCTATTCTCTGCGACGACGGTAACCAGCTCAACAGTACTACCTGCTACGATGCAGACAGCGACGAAACCATCATCTACGGTGCTGATAATATTCACAACAACGATGACACTGTTCTCTACGGCGCTGATGAACTTGACAAAAATGATCACATTCTCAATGACTCTGATGAACTTGACAAAAACGATCACATTCTCCATGACTCTGATGAACTTGACAGTGATTACAGTATTGCCTCCAACGCTGATGACGAATTCGAAAATTCCTCGTCTGCAAACAGTTTCGATGAAGATCACGACGAGTTGGATGAGGAGGCTGGTTCTAGTGACGAGGATGAGTCCAGTATCGACTACATTGACATGGATGTTGCCATGGATGATAATGATGTTATAGACTGGGAGGAACTTCTGGATTCAGATACAGAGTCTGGCTCAGGTGAGTAACACAAACTAGGTAGATAGACAGACAGACAGACAGACAGACAGATAGATAGATAGATAGATAGATAGATAGATAGATAGATAGATAGATAGATAGATAGATAGATAGATAGATAGATAGATAGATAGATAGATAGATAGATAGATAGATAGATAGATAGATTATGGTGCTGAAGTACATGTTTGATAAAGAAAAGTATTGACAGATTTTATTCCTGATTCTCAGATTCTGGATTTCATGAGGGCAACTAGACGAGTTTCAGCGATGATTTTTTTAACGTCTTCATGAACTTTGCTGACAGTATTCAGCCACGATATCTTCATCAGTTTTGCTGACAGAATTCAAACACGATATCTTCATCAGTTTTGCTGACAGTATTCAAACACGATATCTTCATGAACTTTGCTGACAGTATTCAATCATATCTACATGAACTTTGCTGACAGTATTCAACCACGATATCTACATGAGTTTTGCTGACAGTATTCAATGATATCTACATGAACTTTGCTGACAGTATTCAATGATATCTACATGAACTTTGCTGACAGTATTCAATTATATCTACATGAACTTTGCTGACAGTATTCAATGATATCTACATGAACTTTGCTGACAGTATTCAATCATATCTACATGAACTTTGCTGACAGTATTCAATGATATTTACATGAGCTTTGCTGACAGTATTCAATCATATCTACATGAACTTTGCTCACAGTATTCAATGATATCTACATGAGATTTGCTGACAGTATTCAACCACGAGATCTTCATCAGTTTTGCTGACAGTATTCAACCACGATATCTTCATCAGTTTTGTTGAGAGAATTCAACCACGATATCTACATTAGCTTTGCTGACAGTATTCAATCATGAATCAACATGAACCGTGCTGACAGTATTCAACCACGATATTTACATGAACTTTGCTGACAGTGTTCAATCATGATATCAACATGAGTTTGCTGACAGAATTCATGCACGAAATCTAGTAGAGCTTTGCTGACAGTTTTCTCAGTCATGATATCTAGCTGAGCTTTGCTGACAGTGTTCTCAGTCATGATATCTAGCTGAGCTTTGCTGACAGTGTTCTCAGTCATGATATCTAGCTGAGCTTTGCTGACAGTGTTCTCAGTCATGATATCTAGCTGAACTTTGCCGACAGTGTTCTCAGTCATGATATCTAGCTGAGCTTTGCTGACAGTGTTCTCAGTCATGATATTAGCTGAGCTTTGCTGACCGTTTTCTCAGTCATGGAAATAGTGTTTTAACTAAAACAGTAAGACGAACTTTATAATAAACATATCCGTCATCCTTGCACTTTTAAATGATACAACGTTTAGTTTATATTATACATTACACTGTGGATCTCTTTAAAAAATTATAGAAGCACTTATTCTATTTCTGTTGTTTCTCAAAGCCGCCTACATGATTTAAAACGGGAAAAAGTATTTCAGGAATAGATAACTAAGCTAAAAGAACTTTTTGCCTTCCTTTAGATAACCAGCAAGGAAATCTAAGCGTGAAACGAAGCATTTGTCTATGAAAACTTTGACACAGAATTGCAACGGTACTTTGTGCAATAACTTTTTTGCCAAAGATGAGAAAATTTGATGAAATTGGTCCGAGTAAGGATGTTGCATGTGCCTTCAGCGTGTGGACTCTCTCAGTTAGAAATTACAGTATAAAGAATGTTTATGAATAAAATGAACATTTGTCTTGATCAAAAACCTGTAATGATATAACTAAGACTAGGTTATATATATGTGTGTGTGTGTGTGTCTGTATGTGCGTGTGTTTGGGCTTCTTTGCTATTTTGAGCTGTGTGAACAGATGATATTAAAAATGTACAAATTATTGCCTGTCGTTTTGTTTTCTTCCATATCTGTTCGTGACTGTTCTGCTTTCTTTTAGTCTTCTAGACACGTGATTCTTTTTCTTTTCTGTGAAACCTTTTCCAGCCTGAGAACAGCTGTGAACCCCTTTTATAACCTGAGAACAGCTGTTAAACCCTTTCATAATGTGAGAACAGCTGTGAATCCCTTTTATAGCCTGAGAACAGCTGTGAATACCTTTTATGGCCTAACAACAGCTGTGATTACCTTTTATAATCTGAGAACAGCTGTGAAACCCTTTTATAGCCTGAGAAAAGCTGTAAATCTCTTTTAAAATCTAAGAACAGCTGTGAAATCCTTTCCCACCCTGATAGCAGCTTTGAACCCTTATTATAACCTTAGGGCAGCTGTGAACCCCCTTTGTAGTCTTTGAACAGCTATGAACCCCTTTTATAGCTTGAATACTGTTGATCCCTTTTCCAGCCTAAGAACAGCTGTGAACATAATGCTAAAAAGTGTTACAGTTAGCCAATCCATTTTCTATTCCATGGACCCCCAAAGATCCTTAAAGTACCCCCACTAGGACCATACACCCTAGGTTAAGAACCACTGTTTAAGACCAAAACCACATATCCTGAAAAGACACACAATATCTTGAGTGTACAAACAGATCAAACATCTTGAGAAGACATACAATATCTTGAGTGTACAAACAGATCAAACATCTTGAGAAGACATACAATATCTTGAGTGTACAAACAGATCAAACATCTTGAGAAGACATACAATATCTTGAGTGTACAAACAGATCAAACATCTTGAGAAGACATACAATATCTTGAGTGTACAAACAGATCAAACATCTTGAGAAGACATACAATATCTTGAGTGTACAAAAAAGATCAAACATCTTGAGAAGACATACACTATCTTGAGTGTACAAACAGACCAAACATCATGAGAAGACACACAATATCTTGAGTGTACAAACAGACCAGACATCTTGAGAAGATACACAATATCTTGAGTGTACAAACAGACCAAACATCTTGACAGAACACAAAGAAAGAACTATTCTGTCAGCCATCTTAAGATAGAAAAAGGCCCTGAATCATTGCACCAAAATGTGTGTTTGGTGCAAGAAATATTGCTCTTTTACTTTGTTTGGGAACAGCTGAAAGAACTAGCAATGGCTTTATCACATGAAAGGAACTCATCTAAAACTGGACATGCAGACAGGTAAATGGAAACACTGGAACAAGCCTGAATTCCATGAAAAAAAAATATATAAGATATTCACAAAATATAATATATTCACAAAACTGAAAGTTTCTTTTCAACAAAATAAAATATGAAGCAAGAAAACAGCTGTCAAACGTGAAACTCTAAAGATGACGTTAAGAGAGGTCAGGTCAGTGGGCATAACATCCCTTGATGAGGTTGAAAAACTTGCAGAAGACAGGAAATCTTGCCCAAACTACCATGCACATGTTTGGTGACATTTAGCGGCACGGGAAGAATGTAAGTAAGATATGAATGCTGTCCATCTGTGGGTTTGCTGACTCTTACATCACCGGAGCTGTCAACCAGCGAGGAGTACCCCCACCAAGGTCTCTCAGCCTGCAGTCACAGGGCACTCTATCAGCATTATCTCTCCAAGACAGTCATCTACACCATCCATTGTCAAATATTTCCTCTTCTTCATCTATTAATTTCATATCATTCTAGGCAGTGTCTCATCATCATGTAAGGTGATAGCATTGTTGTTGATGATGCAAGGATCATGGCAGCAGAGTGCCAGTGAACTACATGGTGTCAAAGTAGCAGTGTAAAGATGGCCAATCCTCTAAAGATATGCACAAAAGTGGAACAGTGTTCCATCACTCATTTTTTTTTTAAAGCTGATGTGGTTTTCTCAGCCATGATTGGCATTAAGCGCCACTCAAAGATTTTCCATCACTGTACATTCAACTTGTGCAGCCAACTCTGGCTCTACTACTTGGGGTGCCTGACCTGGACAAAGGATATGGACTCAGATACAGAACTCTGGCCATTCTGGAACTTTCTACTCCACTCATAAACTTGCTGCAGTGACTGATAGACATCACTTTGCTGAACCTTCATTTACTGATGAATGTCTATAGGTTTACCACTGCTAACCATGACATGATGAAGTCACTGCCACAGTGCTGTACTTGACAGACATTATGTCATCACTGGTAAGATGCAAATTTACATGATGATGTGACAGTACTTTAAGGCTTTCATTTGGATCAGCCTCATACATAAATATGTTATCATAATAACCAACTTAATGCTACCTTAACCAAAATATCTAGATGTGTTTTACTGATGGCTATACAAGACACTGATTATACAGTAAATACATTTTTAAAAATCCCCAATACTTTTCTGTAAACAGTCTTACAACATGGAGCAGGTCTACAGCTGAAACCAACATTATATCTCCAGTAAACCTGCTAGAACAGATGTGACATCCTATGTTTCCATGACAGCTGTATGTTAAGTGTAGTTCAGTGTCCCTAGCTTTGCAGGTCAATATATTCTGTTTTCACACACTTTCCCTTGCTAATATCAAAGACAGAAAGAGAGAGAGAGAGAGAGAGAAAGAGGGGAGGTCACAAAATGCCAGAGATGATAAAAATCATCCCATGTAACACGCTGTAAATTAAATTTTATGTGAATCTAACATGCTTGCACAAAGAAATATCAATAAATAAGTATAAGAGATGACAGAATCAAGATTTGATGTTGTCCATTTAAAACTTAGTACCATGAGACAGTCACATCTCTGTCCTAGAGCACGTAGAGGTTGCACAGAAACTTGCCAAGCATCATTATCTCTGTTCTATAGTAGGCAGAGGTTGTACAGAAACTTGCCAAGCATTATAATCTCTGTCCTAGAGCAGGTAGAGGTTGCACAGAAACTTGCCAAGCATCATTATCTCTGTTCTATAGTAGGCAGAGGTAGTACAGAAACTTCCCATGCATCATTATCTCTGTTCTAGAGCAGGCAGAGGTTGTATAGAAACTTGCCGAGCATAATTTTACTAAACATCATCTCTCATAGCTGATTCCATGAATTTTTAGATTTGTACTTGTACAAACTCCCTGTAACTGCGAGCTATGTTCTTTGCAGCCGATGCTGTAGAGTTGTTGAGGCACAGCGTCATATCGGCGTGGGAGCAGATTATGGTGGCTACTTTTTCAGTCCCGAAGTACAGCTAAAAAGCAGGGGGTGTGCAATGCTTCTTTAGCAGACTCCACCACCATGGGGACTATGGTGACCACTGCCCCATCAGCCAGGCTAAACCTGTTACTGGGAGTACCACAGAGAGGTGAGACAGGGTCTTGCTCAGCTATGGTTCGCTAACCCTGTTGCTGGCATATCAGCTATGGGTATCTGATTGCCTCATCAGACACTGTCTACATAATCATTTACAGTAATAGAAAAAAAATGTATGCACTGCAAGTTCTAGTCACTTTGCATTTTTTTTTTTTGTTTTTGCTTTTTTGTCTTCAACTGTGATCATCATTTCCTCTTCACATGATGATGTGCCCTTAAGCAGTACATCAATCAGGCCTCAAACTCATTTCTGTGAGAAAGACAGACTGTCATACAGGTCCACAAACTCAAATCTGTGAGAGATAAAGGGCAGAATGTCATAAAGGCCCACAAAATAAATTCTTTTAGTGATAAAGGATAGAATGTCATAGAGACCCATAAACTAAAGGACAGAATGAGAAATGCTAGTGAAATAAATTCTGTACACCTCAAAAACAATGGCATTCATTGGGTGATTAAATCTGTGAACTGAGACTGATTCAAGAAGAACACACTGGAGGTAAATCTACAGCACACAGTTCATTTGCTGGTGACTCTATACATCCTTTAACATTGTAAGTTTTATCAATCACTTTATCAAGCACTAACATCACACAATCTGAGACTATCAACTGCTAACATCACACAGCCTGAGACTATCAACTGCTAACATCACACAACCTGAGACTATCAACTGTTAACATTGCACAAACTGAGACTATCAACTGCTAACACTGCACAAACTGAGACTATCAACTGCTAACATCACACAGCCTGAGACTATCAACTGCTAACATTGCACAAACTGAGACTATCAACTTCTAACATTGCACAAACTGAGACTATCAACTGCTAACATCACACAGCCTGAGACTATCAACTGCTAACATCACACAGCCTGAGACTATCAACTGCTAACATCACACAGCCTGAGACTATCAACTGCTAACATCACACAGCCTGAGACTATCAACTGCTAACATTGCACAAACTGAAACTATCAACTGCTAACATTGCACAAACTGAGACTATCAACTGCTAACATTACAAATCCTGGGATGATGTGTCAGGATGCACTGTGGTACTTCTGTTTTTGTCCTCCTGGTTGCATCATGTCACAGTCTTAACTAGAATATGATAGGAGGGGTGACTGATAAGTTCACGGCCTAAGGTACAACAGATTATTTCTGGACATCTTTTTTGGGTTATTACTCAACATGGTCCCCTTGCAAGTTTATGCACTTAGTCCAGCAATCCTGGAGTGCACAGATCCCTTCTTTGTAAAAGTCAGCATCTTGTGCCAGTAGAAAGTGGTCTACATCATGAATGACATCATTATCTGAAGCAAATTTGCGACCACTGAGCTCCTTTTTTGAGTTTGGTAAACAGGTAATAGTCCGATGGGGCCAAATCTGGGGAATAAGGAGGATGTTCAAGAAGCTGGAAGCCGCATTCATCAATGGCAGCCATTGCCACTGCCAACTTGTGAACTGGAGCATTGTCTTGATGAAAGGTGACTCCTCTCGTCAATTTCCCTCCACACTTTTACTTCAATTTGACCCACAGTTGCTTCACAAGATTAGCGTAATTGTCCCTGGTGACCATTCTGCCCTTTTGAAGATAGTCTACCAATAGCACACCTTCTGAATCCCAAAAGATGGAAGCCATCACTTTGCCTGCAGACAGAACCACCCTTGCTTTCTTTGGAGGTGGGGACCCATATTTCCACTGCTTTGACTGTTCTTTGGTTTCTGGTTGAAAATGATGAACCCAAGTCTCATCCATAGTCACAAATTGCTGAAGAAACTTTTCAGGATCTACAGAAAAATGGCCAAGATTGTCTCTTGACATGTTGAGACGCTGTATTTTGTGATCACTTCCAAGAAGTTTTGGGACCCATTGAGCAGAGACCTTTGTCATTTGAAGATCATTGTGAATAATGCATGAACATGTTCCTGAGAGATGCCCAACTCAGTAACAATGTACCGCTCAGTTAGTTGTTGATCTTCCATTATTATGTCATGGATTCTGCTGGTGATTTCATCGGTGGTTATCATTCTTGATCTTCCTGGACGGGGATCATCTTCCAGACTCTCCCTTCCATGTTTGAACTGAGCTGCCCAATCCTTCACTGTGCTGTATGAAGGGGCACTCTCCCCTAGTCTCTACCATATCCTCATGGATCTCCTTCGATGATAAGCCCTTGATGCAGACGTAGCTAATGACTGTTCAATGAGAAATTTTATCCATTTTCTCAATTTCTGCCACCCCTTAACCACTTCAGTAGCCTGTAAAAAATTGGTTGCAGTTAATTTCTTGAAATTTGGTGTTTAATCTTACATTAACCTGATTTACAAGCGCACCTAATATCAATTGTGTGTTTCAAGTATTTGTAACTTAGGCCGCAAATTTATCAATCAACCCTCGCATTTGTCACTTTTGGTCTGACATACATCTTCAAGGTAGACTGTAGTACTGTCTGTTGCCAGAATTTGTGTCAGTGAATATGATGAGAAAGTATACACATGAGAAAAGCCATTAAAGTCAGGAGTGAATAATAAATGGGAGATAATCAGCACAGCTTGTGTTTCAGGTGAGTAGAGATGAGTTAAGACTGCAGTCACCGGGATGGTCTGCTAGTGGGAGGAAGGCTACCAGGGGAAGTGCAGTCCTACATGAGAACCCTCAATGCATAAGACTGCGAAGGGGATTTTAGTCTGTATTTATTATTACAGGGCCCATATTTTTAGTTTGGCTGAGAATGTTTTGTTTCTTTGGGACTGGTAAGTTAAAATGAGAAGAAATGACACAATGCTGAATACTGATTCTATGATTTTTGCTCACTGACCACACAGGATGTGGGAAACAGCAGTCGCTGCATGGACATGACATGCTATTATGATGTTTCTTCTGTTGCTTACAAGTGACAATGTTCAACATGGTTATAACGGTTCTGTACAGGCTGAAGCTGTGAACCATGACAGCTAAGTCTAGGACTTGGTGGAAACAACAAAAAGAGTAACATGGCTAAGGGAGCAGCATTGCCCTGGGTCTGACGGGATGAACGATGATTCGTGTGTGAAACAGGGGAGTGGTGTGGTAATACAGGAGACTTCTGGCAATGCCACATTCAGGGATGGTAGGAATCCAAGAGAGTGCAGTAAAGCAGTCTTCTTTAGGGCTTAGCAGAGCTAATGTATTTTTCTTGATGCCATTTTGCTGACTGACCATGTTATGCTGTATGCTTCCTGTGAACTGTACAATGTATGTGTAGTCTAAGTTTTTATGTACAAACCTTGTGAGGGTTAGTATCATCTACATGTCATGAAAATGTTCTACTGTCTATGTGTAATAAAGGCCATAACTGTGTAAGCAGATCAAGAATGTTAAAGGTTATATTTCCTTAGTGTGAGAAAAGGTAACAAGGCAAGCAAGTTAACTAATTCTGCTCAGTCTTCTTCTTCTTCTTCTTCTTCGTTCGCACTGTCTGTCTATATCTGCAGTCCTGTCTCTTGGATAAATTTCACTGTTTTTTGTAACTCATGTATGGAACCGTAGAGCTTATCTTCTTTAGTGGTTTCACTGGGCCAGTAATTATTTCTCAGTGTCTCGTAGTTGATGCAGTTCTGGAGGATATGTTCCACGGTTTGGGGCACCTGGGCACATGTACATAGATTAGTAGTACCAACCTTAAACTTTGTATACATATGACTTCGGAGTCGGCTGTGTCCTGTTCGGAGACGGAAGATGGTGACTTGTTCCTTTCTGTTTAGCATGTGATAGTCATCATGTGGTGGTGTTTGTGGCTTCCTGTAGGTTTTTATCATGCTTTTCTTCTGATTATAGGTGACTGGTATGTCTGGTTGCTCCATTTCAGTGCCCTCTTTGGCCAGATGGTCAGCTTTCTCATTGCCTGGTATCCCACAGTGGGAGGGAATCCACTGCAAAGTGACTCCATGTTGTAAGCCAATTTTTGACAAGGCATCCTTAAGGTCTGGTAGTTTGTTGCACTGAAGAGCCTCCAGTACTGATCTTGCATCTGTGAGAATTACTACAGGACATGTATCAATTCTGGAGTCTGATAGTTTTTCAACTGCAGCAATAATTGCCCTAACTTCTGCATCAAAGTTGTTGCAGTATTTACCAGTGGGTATGGAAATCTTGTCAATGGTGTTGTTTGGATATTCAATATGCTCCTGCCCCACCATTTTTTATGGCATTATGTGCAGATCCATCTGTATACACACATATCCAGGTGTCACATGGATATTTGTCATCTAGAACACTAAGTGTGGCTACTGATCTTACAAGACTGCTCTGCATCTCACCATTCTGCACACCTTTCACTTCAGTCTGAATAGTTATTTGTGTATAATCTGCTTCTTTCCATGGTGTATGCTCTGGTACAGATGATAATGGAGTGACTACAGTTGGAAAGTCAGGTATCAGCTTACGCATACGCTTGGCCTGATGAATGAAGCTGCTTCTTTTAAGCCGTCCTAATGCCAAGTTATTGAATCTCTCCTTCAGGGGATGGCTTACAGAGCTAAGGAATTTTTCTCCCATGGTCATGACCTTTGTGTCTCTACGTTCCATTCTGCTCAGTGAACTAAAGGGAACCTGTGTGTGTAACAGAGGAGATATATCGTCAAGACAGTTTTCTGGGTTAATGTAGGAACTTGCCTACACAGTTAGAATTCTGTACATTGGTGCTGTGACTATTTAAAAAACAAAAACCAAAAGAAAATGGCACTGAGAGGAGTTGCAGTGGGATGCTGGAGCAGACTGACCATAGGAAAGGAGCTAATTAATAATACTAAGACAGCCTCACTCAATGAAGACAACAGTTTAGATTCTATAATACTTCCTACAGATATCAACTCTCAAGACTTTCTTGTTTCTTTCATGAAAATGACCAGTGATGTGGGAGATGACATATTTAACAGACTAGTGCTGTAGGAGATGACATATTAACTGACCAGTGCTGTAGACTGTGAGAGTATATATTATTTCTGAGATCAAGAAAATACATGACATAGACACTCATAACAACTGATGAGAGACATAAAAGAAGACAGTCACCATCTGACAAAGTTAATACAGACATTATGTCCCTTTTTTGTGTGGGAGGCAGTATCAGCATGAAGAAAAGTGAGAAGACTTAGTGTAGTAGTCAGCCAAGGGCAGCTAACTCATCCACCCCCACCCACACCACCCCCCAAACTGAGTTACACTGAAATCATCACCAAGATGACACCTTCAATGTGATCAAACAAGTGCGCTATTTTACACTTGTTTTCTTCATCTCACTCACATACAGCTAAAGCAGAAAACTTATCATGTATGGCAAAAAAGTAGCAGTGAAAAAACATGGAGCTAGCATTATAAAATCATTGACTTGCAACTTCTTCATCAACTCACAACATGTGCTACATCCCATTTATGGAGCTGCCATTCCATACAAGGAAATAACTTAGTCATATTGCGGCCAACATGGGTAATTTTCCTACAGGATTCTGCACAAACAGTCAGTACATTTCTCAGAGATGACTGTATATGTCACATGATGATATTTTTCTGTTTATGACCAATGATAGCATTCAAAGGAAATATCAACGCGTAGGTGTGCAGAGAAACATAACATAGATTATAAGAACATACTGTCAACTATGGAACTCTCTTTATACAAACAACATCATTGTGGACTGTGAAGGATATTTCATCTGTCATTATTGCTTCTGTTAATAAAGGCCACAATTGTGTAAACAGATTTACAATGTTGAAGGTTATATCATCTTATGCAGGAAGAGTGAACAAAAGGGAAGAACTGAGGAGAAATAGTTGGAGCAGTTTTCTGGGGTTAATGTAGGAACTAAACTACATGGTTGAACTCCAACATCTGCAATCACAGACACCCAGTGGATGGATGCAAAATATGGTCATATAAGTATGTAAACCCAGTGGGTGGGTGCAAAACATGGCCATATAAGTATGTAAACCCAGTGGGTGGGTGCAGGACATGGTCATATAAGAATGTAAATGGAACTAAATCAAGACAAGATTACACATGACAATGTAACTGAGCTAATGGCAAGCCACACTCAATATCATTCAATAAAGACTATAGTCTAGACTTCAGAAAACATCCTACAAACATGCACTCAACAGAGACTATAGTCTAGACTTCAGAATACATCCTACAAACATGCACTCAACAGAGACTATAGTCTAGACTTCAGAAAACATCCTACAAACATGCACTCAACAGAGACTATAGTCTAGACTTCAGAATACATCCTACAAACATGCACTCAACAGAGACTATAGTCTAGACTTCAGAATACATCCTACAAACATGCACTCAACAGAGACTTAAGAGTCAAAACCTGGCCCTATAAAAAAGAGCATGGACAAAGAACATAAAGAACTCCTGCTGATGATAAGATTCATGGAGTCAACCCATCTCTTTGTCTTAAAGAAAATAAAAAGTGCCTCTTGGTCTTAAAGAAAATAAAAAGTGCCTCTTGGTCTTAAAGAAAATAAAAAGTGCCTCTTGGTCTTAAAGAAAATAAAAAGTGCCTCTTGGTCTTAAAGGCTGAGCATTTGAAACTGAATGCAAAAGATGAATAAAATTCAATGAGGACTTACACAACAGGCATGATAACAACTAAGCTAGGACAACGAGGTAAGAAATAAACAAACTGTCTTGTTTTGAGTGGCCAGGGACTTACATCAATCAATCAATCAAGTGCCATGCCGCGTGGCATAGGCGATCATTTCTCTCCACAATTCCCCGTCTTTAGACTTGATTATGAGATCCACCAGTGACTTTCCTCCTGGCCACGCTGACAGCCCATCCAGTAACTTCTCTCTCTGTCTTCCTCTGTCTCTTCTTCCCTCAGTTTTTCAAGCTGCCACAATGTGTTCCAATTTTCCTCTTCTCAGAAAATGTCCTACAAATCTCGCTTGTCTGCCTCTGATCTTTGAGGTAATTTGCCTTTTAACTCCCGTCTCTCTTAAGACTTCTTCATTGGTTTTCTTAACTTCAACATCCTTTTTATGAACCACATTTCCATGGCCTCCATTTCTCGCTGTACTCTCTTATTCATGGACCATGCTTCACATCCATAAAATAAAACTGGCTTGATGTAATATTTAAGTGCTCGACTTACATCAACAAAAGACAAAAAAGATTACTGCAAGAACATTTCCATGCTCTCATACTTTCACATAAATCACAAATATTTCTGAATGAGATCTTCCCTGTATTTTATTTTTTCATTACTTGTTTCAGACAATCTCACTAAATATCCACACAAGCAGTCAGGTCAGATTACATTTTAGAAAAAAAGATAAGAAAAAAATAAGATAAATATATCTCTCTTAAGAAATTAATTGTTATGATGGGCCACCCCTTGCATCTGCCACTCCTTTAGGCACTGTGACCTCCAGGCCATCCATTTCTTTTGTAACAATAACCTGGCAGCCCAAACGTGATCTGAAAAAACAAGGATCAAAATAACATATGCAGATAACCATACCTTTTTTTTTCTGAAATATGTTCAGTGGAATAAAAAATTCAAGAATGGGTCAAAAAGTAACCACAAATCAAGGAATGTGACCACTGAAAGGTAAACATATATGAAAAGATATTCATGATTCACTCAGTCTTTTCATATATTTTTCAACATTTATGTCCCTTAATTTGCTGTTACTTTCTAACTCACCCTCATTTAATCTGTTACTGATAAATTTTCTGACATTAGATAGTGGACATCTGAAATCAAAAGAACAAAGAACAAACACACTGAGATGATAAAACAGCTACATAGAGAAAACTTTGAAACACAAGCTGGTCTTTCTTTCCAATTCAGTTTTCTTGTTGTTTTCATTATTCCCTTTCCTCTTTATTTATAACAATCCAAATTACCTATGCTGCAAATAACAGTTCATTTTCTTCTTACAAACAACTATCCAAATTATCCATGTCAATACTTAAAAAAAGAATAAAAAAATAATTCTTATGATCACCTCAATTATCCATGTCATGGCAAAAAGTGTTATATATATGTAACGATCCAAATTATCCTTCTATTGGCCAAAATAATATATTCCCTTCATATAAGCAACTACCCAAATTATCCTTCTAATGGCCAAAATAATCTATTCTCTTCATATAAGCAACTATCCAAATTATCCTTCTATTGGCCAGAATAATATATTCCCATCATTTAATAATATAAACAACTATTCAATATGCAAGAAACTCTCTACTATATAGAGAGTGGAACAACAACACAACTCCTTCAGATCATCAGAGGAAGTACCCTCCCCCTCAGACAAGTGTTTTGGCCCTATTAAACTCCTGACACTCTAAGGGGGGTGGGCCCCTCTGGATCATGACTCCCAGAGGTCTTGTGAGCTGTTGCTTTTTCCTGGGATTAAGTTGGTGCTGCACTTTTGAAGTGCGCCTTTAGCGATTTAGCCATGGAGGACTGTTATTGGCCAAAATAATATACTCCCTTCACATAAGTAACTATCCAAATTATCCTTCTAGTGGCCAAAATAATACATTCCCTTCCTATAAACAACTATCCAAATTATCCTTCTATTGGCGAAAATAGTATATTCCCTTTATATAAACAACTATCCAAGTGATCCTTCTACTGGCCAAAATAATATATTCCCTTCATATGAACAACTATCCAAATTATCCTTGTCATGGTGAAAAAGACTTTATTCCTTCACTCTACACAAACAATCACATTATTCTTGCAGTAGATCAATAAATTTATTCTTGGAAAAAAAGGAAACATCACATGTGCTGCCCAGCAAACAACAGCCATCATCAGAATACCAACAAGCTATACGAAGCTGAGTCAACAACAACAACAACAACAACAACAACAACCATCATCAGAATATCAACAAGCTATGTGAGGCTGAGTCAACAACAAAAACAACAACAAAAACAACAATAACAATCACATCAGAACACCAACAAGCTATGTGAGGCTGTGTCAAAAACAACAACAAAAACAACAACAAAAACAATCACATCAGAATACCAACAAGCTATGTGAGGCTGAGTCAACAACAACAACAACAACAACAACAACAATCACATCAGAATACCAACAAGCTATGTGAGGCTGAGTCAACAACAAAAACAACAACAAAACAACAAAAACAACAACAACAACAAAAACAACAACAACAACAATCACATCAGAATACCAACAAGCTATGTGAGGCTGAGTCAACAACAACAACAATAAAAACAACAACAACAACAATCACATCAGAATACCAACAAGCTATATGAGGCTGAGTCAACAACAACAACAACAACAACAACAACAACAACAATCACATCAGAATACCAACAAGCTATGTAAGGCTGAGTCAACAACAACAACAAAAACAATCACATCAGAATACCAACAAGCTATATGAGGCTGAGTCAACAACAACAACAAAAACAACAACAACAATCACATCAGAATACCAACAAGCTATATGAGGCTGAGTGAACAACGACAACAAAAACAACAACAACAACAATCGCATCAGAATACCAACAAGCTATGTGAGGTTGAGTCAAAAACAACAACAACAACAATCACATCAGAATACCAACAAGCTATGTGAGGCTGAGTCAACAACAACAACAACAATAAAAACAACAACAACAACAATCACATCAGAATACCAACAAGCTATATGAGGCTGAGTCAACAACAACAACAAAAACAACAACAACAACAACAATCACATCAGAATACCAACAAGCTATGTAAGGCTGAGTCAACAACAACAACAAAAACAATCACATCAGAATACCAACAAGCTATATGAGGCTGAGTCAACAACAACAACAAAAACAACAACAACAATCACATCAGAATACCAACAAGCTATATGAGGCTGAGTGAACAACGACAACAAAAACAACAACAACAACAATCGCATCAGAATACCAACAAGCTATGTGAGGTTGAGTCAACAACAACAAAAACAACAACAACAATCACATCAGAATACCAACAAGCTATGTGAGGTTCAGTCAACTATAACACCAACCATCATCAGAATATCAATAAGCCATATGAGACTGAGTCAACTATAGCAACCATCATCAGAATATCAACAATCCATATGAGATGGAGTCAACTATAGCAACCATCATAAGAATATCAACAATCCATATGAGACCAAGTCAACTATTACAACCATCATAAGAATATCAACAAGCTATATGAGACTGAGTCAACTATAACAACCATCATCAGAATACCAACAAGCTGTATCAGACTGAGTCAACTATAACAACCATCATCAGAATACCAACAAGCTATATCAGACTGAGTCAACTATAACAACCATCATCAGAATACCAACAAGCTATATCAGACTGAGTCAACTATAACAACCATCATCAGAATACCAACAAGCTATATCAGACTGAGTCAACTATAACAACCATCATAAGAATACCAACAAGCTGTATCAGACTGAGTCAACTATAGCAACCATCATCAGAATACCAACAAGCTATATCAGACTGAGTCAACTATAACAACCATCATCAGAATACCAACAAGCTATATCAGACTGAGTCAACTATAACAACCATCATCAGAATACCAACAAGCTGTATCAGACTGAGTCAACTATAACAACCATCATCAGAATACCAACAAGCTATATCAGACTGAGTCAACTATAGCAACCATCATAAGAATACCAACAAGCTATATCAGACTGAGTCAACTATAACAACCATCATAAGAATACCAACAAGCTATATCAGACTGAGTCAACTATAACAACCATCATCAGAATACCAACAAGCTATATCAGACTGAGTCAACTATAACAACCATCATAAGAATACCAACAAGCTGTATCAGACTGAGTCAACTATAACAACCATCATCAGAATACCAACAAGCTATATCAGACTGAGTCAACTATAACAACCATCATCAGAATACCAACAAGCTATATCAGACTGAGTCAACTATAGCAACCATCATCAGAATACCAACAAGCTGTATCAGACTGAGTCAACTATAACAACCATCATCAGAATACCAACAAGCTATATCAGACTGAGTCAACTATAGCAACCATCATCAGAATACCAACAAGCTATATCAGACTGAGTCAACTATAACAACCATCATCAGAATACCAACAAGCTATATCAGACTGAGTCAACTATAACAACCATCATAAGAATACCAACAAGCTATATCAGACTGAGTCAACTATAGCAACCATCATAAGAATACCAACAAGCTATATCAGACTGAGTCAACTATAACAACCATCATAAGAATACCAACAAGCTATATCAGACTGAGTCAACTATAGCAACCATCATCAGAATACCAACAAGCTATATCAGACTGAGTCAACTATAACAACCATCATCAGAATACCAACAAGCTATATCAGACTGAGTCAACTATAACAACCATCATAAGAATACCAACAAGCTATATCAGACTGAGTCAACTATAGCAACCATCATCAGAATACCAACAAGCTATATCAGACTGAGTCAACTATAACAACCATCATCAGAATACCAACAAGCTATATCAGACTGAGTCAACTATAACAACCATCATAAGAATACCAACAAGCTATATCAGACTGAGTCAACTATAGCAACCATCATCAGAATACCAACAAGCTGTATCAGACTGAGTCAACTATAACAACCATCATCAGAATACCAACAAGCTATATCAGACTGAGTCAACTATAACAACCATCATCAGAATACCAACAAGCTATATCAGACTGAGTCAACTATAACAACCATCATAAGAATACCAACAAGCTATATCAGACTGAGTCAACTATAACAACCATCATCAGAATACCAACAAGCTATATCAGACTGAGTCAACTATAACAACCATCATCAGAATACCAACAAGCTATATGAGGCTGAGACAGCAGTAACAACAACAAGAGCAACACTATCATCTATTTTAGCACCACAATACCAACAAACTATATGAGGCTGAGACAGCAGTAACAACAACACGAACAACACCATCATCTATTTCTGCACCACAATACCAACAAACTATGTGAGGCCGAGATAGCAGTAACAACAACAAGAACACCACCATCATCTATTTCAGCACCACAATACCAACAAACTATATGAGGCCGAGATAGCAGTAACAACAAACACACAGCAGCAGCAGCAGCAGCACTCACGTGTCTGTAAGACCATAAGCCAAATCCAGCATGTCCAGCTCTTCATCTGTTGGCTTGTCAGGAATCTTAGCGTAATCCTCGGGCTTGAATATGAGATGGCATGTGGAGCAAGCCAGGGTTCCCTCACAGGCACCTGAGACCACCAGATGACAGAGATCCAGGGGGGAAAGTTTTATTGATTAATTTCTGCAGGGTGCCTATTCTGCCATAACAAGGACATTACAGGCTGCTTAGATACACTTAACCCTCTTCAAACCTCTTAACTCTCTCTTAAGAGTGCATGTTTGCAGTGTAATTTAATTTCTTTACAGCTGCTTTTATTTTAAACTTGATTGTTCTTTTCTTCTTGGCTTATCTGTATTCTGACCAGAATTTGAAATTTATTGTAAAATTCTAAGTAACAGATGAACTAACAAAAAAAAAACAAACAAACATGATTATTTTCTTGCTGGCTTATCTGTATTTTGATCTGCATTTGAAATTTCTAAAATTCTAAGTAACAAAAAATGATTTTCTTGAACATAATTATTAATACATTTTTTAAAGACCTGTAGGTCCAGGAAAGCACTTACGAAAAAATGATAGACACAGAATGGTTTGTTTCAGGTTTTACAAAGGTTTTGATCGCAGGTGTTGACACTCAACCATTCAATGAGACGACCACATAATACGCTTACAACACTGAGAACTTGAACAAACAAAACTGAGCAAAGGATGATAGGAACACCTGAGGTACAGAGAAAGAGAGGAAATGTGCATGAACAGAAACATGAGAAACAAAAATAAACACATGAGCAGAACAAAAAACAGACAAAAACAGGACATGAAGAAGATAAAGATGATAAAGAAATTCTGGGAAGAGTGCCAGAAGAATAAAGAGGAAGTATCATCATTTCCTGATTCATACCAGAGTGATTAGGATTTCAGAGTTTTATTTCTGACTTCAAATTACAAACTGGCAACCATCCTTAAAAATGTTAATGGGGGTGGGTGGGGGAGAAACGAGAGCTGCAGTTAAAGGCAGTGATATCCAAATGTTTTTTTTATTTGGAGGGGGGAGAGGAATGGGAGAATGATGCAAATTAGATGCAGCAAGACAAAAAAAAATCTACACACTAACCAAAGCCATCGATATCTATATCATTCTCTGTGATTACATCCAACAAATTGTCTCCCACTTTGGCATGAACTTCTTGCTTTCGACCATCACGCAATGTGAAAATAACCTTCACTCTGAAATGAATACCAGAAATGACAAGATAGAATTATAACTATCATCACTACTACTAGAACTGGTATTTACTAAAAGCACTGCTCATGGCACTATGTCTATACAAGTTCTCAACAAAGGACCTCTGCTACGGGCATATAGTACTTCATTTATGTGAAATGCATCACAATTCTATAACTTCTGCTCCTGTAGATCATTTTAAAAAAAAAAAGGGGGTAGAGGTGTTATTGTGACAAGTTCTGCTGGAAAATGTACATGTCTGGGCTGAAGCACCGCCATCATCATCGTCACCATCATCATCACCATCATCATCATCATCTTTGCCAGCTCAAGAAGGAAAATTTACTGCATATGACCTCCAGCCTGTCAGTTACTTTTGCAACTATATCTGGCCCTGCTGAAGCCTGACCATATCTTATTTTTTTTGTTTTGGGTCCAACATTCACATATCACTGTCGCCTTAAACTTCTTTCTCCATCAGCTTTAAAACCTCAATTACACCTCCTGATATGGGCACGATGGTTTATTTCCCTTGTAGTCACATTTTCATTACATCCAAGTCTTGACCTCGATCACTATCTCAACTCTCATTTCTGTCAGTTAAAAAAAGTGATGTATTTCACATAAAAGAAACAAAGGTTTTCTACACATCGGACTCTAGCAAACACAGAACCAAAAGTTTAGGCTTAAGTTGTGATATATGAGATGATAATAAATGAAAAGAATCAGTTCCCTTGCTCTACCTTCCAGCTCCACATCATTTTCTATGGCAACTGTAAGAAATGAACTGCCTACTCTTGCTTTGGTTTCTAATCTGTCACCATCTCTGTCAATGAATACAACAGTGACACTGAAAAACAAACAAGAAACAAGCTACTGCTGACTGTTGGATTCACAAGCGCTGCAAATCAAATCCTTTACACAAAATCAGAATGTGTATTCAAAGTGAGAAGCAGTTTAGGATGGAGTATATGGACAATGGAGAAAGAGACTTTAGTTGGTTTATTTACTCCTGTAATTGATGTAAACATGAAGCTTGCTAACAAAGTCTGTGACAATAGTAAAAAATGTCAACATCTGAACCACTGACCAGATTTCTGATGCTGAAGCCACCATTTTGTTAAAACATCTTAAGTGTCATTATAATGCCAATTCCCCCCCCCCCCGCCCCACCACCATATGAAATACAACAGACAAATTACAGTTCAGGTTGATTTTGACATCAAATTTTTTTTATTCTTTAACATCCTGACAGTAGTTTGTACTGTGTACACTGTGTGCTCTGCTTCTGCAGGCACATGCTCTCCTGATTCAGAGACAATTTCCCTGTACAGGCGTGTCAGCCAGTCATGGAGTCCAAATCAATTCTGGGTGCTGTCACAACTGGAGGTAGAACTCTATCATTTATGATGGAGCTGGGAGTCTTATGCAGAAAAATTAAAGCCAGAGTCAGAGGCTTAATGTACCAACTGCACAGTCTTGGTGTCTGGTACATAAATTTTAACTAACTGGACTGACTGCTGCACAGTCTTGGTGTCTGGTACCTAAATTTTAACTAACTGGACTGACTGCTACACAGTCTTGGTGTCTGGTACCTAAATTTTAACTAACTGGACCGACTGCTGCACAGTCTTGGTGTCTGGTACCTAAAATTTAACTAACTGGACTGACTGGTACACACTGGTGGTTGGTCTTCAACAAAATGCCTTCACATGAGAACATGCCTCAGCAGTTACTGTTCAACTCCTGCACTAACAAAAGTTTAATAAAGGAGAAAGTGAACAAGAGAATTAACATTTCGTCTCCCCCCTTTGTTGAACCAAATGTCATGAGACTGAACATTTTATTCTTCTGCTCACCCATGATCGGGGTCATGACCCCAATGGCTTGCCTCCTTCCCCATGGCATGAGCAAGAATAGAAAGCAAAGCTTATTTAAACTCCTTTCAAGCCGCAGTATTTGGCTTCTTTGTAATTTCCATCATGTCAGTCCATACCCTGTTTCCCCTAGCTGTTATGACAAAGAATGATTCTAAGGTCCAGAAGTGAAAGGCATTTATATGTTAGCCCTTCGTGTGACACAAATTCTTAATATAAGTGTAACCAGGCCGGACACACGACTTTTCATCTCCTTTATAATTGCCAGATTTTTACTTCAAGTAAACCAATTCTGACATTCACAACTTACTTATCTTGCTGATGTTTTGGCACAGAAGAACAGAATCGGTTTTCCCTCATGACATTTCCACATATCAGAAGTTTTGACCATGACAATGATGATAATGCAGGTGATCGTTTGGTCAGCCTCAATAAACTAGGTAGTAAACTCATTGTTCTCATTGCAGTCATTCTGATGAAGGATTATGGAACTGTTTTGGGGGTGTAATGTCCAAGTCTTTACAACAGATGTGGCATCAAGGAATTTTAGACCACAGTCATGACCTTCGTGGCACAAATTACATTCAGGGAGACAACTCTGAGAAGCCTGTTAATCTGACAAGAACATTAAAATATCAAAACAAGGTGATCATAATAATTATACTTGACTGATATTTTAGCATAAAACCCTTCTCAAGCAATGTTACTACTTATATTTCCATTGATATTTTGACTTAAGACACCAAATTCTGTTAATAATTATAATTATGTGTTGATTTATTGACCACATTATGGCAGTTAATACTTATGGCTGAGGTCCCATAGGACTGTTTAATGTGCTGTGATCCATTTTGTGATTAATTTACAAATATTTACTGTTCTACATCCACAATAAATTCACCACAAAACAAGAGGAGGAGATGAACTAGGACAATGAATCATCATTTGGTGGGTACAGAATATACATATATGGGTGTACATGTATGTATGTGCATTTTTTGCATGTAACTAAAAAATTATTACAGTATGACTCTTTAGTTAGTGTGCTGTGATTCACTCTTTGTGATTAATTTCCACTCAGTTAAAGCGCTAGTATGCATTGTGTTACTATTTTAAAGTGATAGGAAACATGTCTATTTATCTTGTAACATGTTATAGTAGTGTACTGTGCTTTGTCTGACTTTCCCCTGTAGCAACCAACTCATGGTTGAACCCCACCCCCATCCCAAAATGCAGCCTTAAGTTGGGGTGCCACTGTATTTCTTTTTATATTCTGAAATTCAAAATAAATCTAGTTATAACTGTATTTCTTGCAACACATATAGAAAAACTGGGTGTCTGAGTGGCAAAGTGGTTAGTGCACTGGTCTCTCATGGTGAAGGTTGGAGGTTTGAATCCGGTCGGAGGTGCCCCAGTCACCAAGCTGTAGAAATAGGTACCTGACTTCTTGAGTTGGGGAAGAAAAGGCAGCCAGGCATGATACTGACCATATCACCTTCCAGTGTGCTGACAGGTCAAGGAAAATATGGGCACCATATCCCTATGTGCCTCTAAGGCATGACAGGATTACCTTTACCCACTTTACCTATGCAGAAAAACTAGAGTCTGAGCCACATTCATTACTTACATCTTGCATCCTTCCTGTGCCATTTAACATCACACAGGGCCAGCATGCCAGTTCAGGAAGTTTTCCTGTTTTCTGCTGAGTTTTTCAACCTCATAAAGGGATTTTATGCCTACTAATTTGCCCTCTCTTAACAGTGTCCTCTTTAGAGTTTCACGTGGTCAATCCCTTTTTCTTTGGCCTGTTGTGTTCCACTTGATAGCTTGTTCTGAAATTCTCTGATTGTTTCTTCTCATCACATGACTGATATATATCCATCTCCTTTTCCTGATCACCCATGAGACAGGTTGTTGTTCGCTCATCTGCCTTATTTCTGCTTTGTTCTTGAATTCGTTTCATTTTATACCAAGTATTTCCATAAGCATTTGTTTTTGAAAGAGTCTAATTTGTTGTTTATTTCTTTAGTAGATTTCCAGCTTTCAAGTGAGGGTGGATATTACATTTGAATTGAATAATCTTAACTTGGTTTTTGTGCTTATAACTTTTGAATGCCATATGTTCTCAAGATTCTTGAAGGTCAATTCTGCTTTTGCAATTCGAATTCTAACCTCACTTCTGGTATCACCATCCTGGTTTATGTAGCTGCTGAGGTATGCAAATTGGTTTACTTTTTCAACACCTGTTCTTTCTACGCATATTTTTCCAACTTGATTAATAAGAAGTTTTGTTTTTTTTTCACCTTGTTAATTTCAAGTCCTATTTTTACCAGCCAGTTATTAAGCATAGTTAATGATTGTGATGGTAAAATGTTGAATATCTTACCACACAGGGCATCATATAAAACAATGAGCAGGCTACTGTGGTTGTTTTTAAATACTTAATGGACCTAAAGAAAACCCTGCCATGAGTATCAAAATCAATTCCCATCAATTGGCCAGGCTGTGATATCACAGCTGAAGTGCTTCTTGAAGATTATTATAAGGTCCAGACTCATCATCATCAGGTGCCGTGTCGACTGGCGTTGGCTATTATGCTTCTCCAGAGTACACGATCCTTCATGCAGGCCATCAGTTCAGTTGGTGATCTCCTCTCACACCATCCCGTCAGACTGTCCAGTATCATTTCTCTTGGTCTTCCTCTTCATCTTCTTCCTTCTATTTTTCCTGTTGTTATAATATTTTCAATGCCCCTTCTTCTCATTGCATGTCCTATGAAAGTACATTGTCTCTCTCTTATCTTTTTTGACAAGGTCTTTTGTCTCTCCGGCTCTTCTAATACATTCTTCATTAGTTATTTTTGCTGTCCAGGGGATTCACAACATTCTTCTAATAAACCACATTTCTGCTGCTTCCAATGATTTTTGTGCAGACTTGCCTATTGTCCATAATTCACTTTCATATAACAAGACAGGTTCAATATAGCATTTTAGGACCTGTTTTCTAACATTCATTGATAAGGTCCAGACTACTTCTGCTTTATAAGTCACGGTGATGGTGTTATCTCAGTCTTAAACATCTTGTATGGCAGTAAAATCATATGTCTCCTAAACCATATGTTGATGATAGAGCTCCCTAAACCAGAAGCTCTGGATAAAGCCCCCCTAAACCACAAGTTGTAAATAAAATACTTTTCACTATTTGGTTTAATTATGAATATTTTATCTTTGGGATGGCCTTAAAAAAAAATACAAATAGTAGATATACAAAAGCAATACTACTCACTGAAAGTATCAACATGATGTTAACTGTCATTAGAAACTTGACATGACATTTTTTTTAAAATTTCTTATTATTTATTTCTGAATGTACAACCTTTGCACTGTTGCAGAAATTTGTATAGATAATAAATACTAACTATAGTTTCCATTACATCTAATCAGACTGAAATTCTCGAAGGTAAATGCTGCTTTTGCAATTCGAATTCTAAATTTCTTTCTGGTGTCACCATCCTGGTCTATGCAGACACCAAGATATGCAAATTGGTTTGCTTCTTCAACAGCTGTTCCTTCTCCGCATATTTCTCCTTTGTGGTTAATGAGAAGTTTCATTATTTTTGTTTTATCCTTGTTAATTTCAAGTCCTATTTTACTGGAGTTAAAAGGCAAATTACAGCAAAGATCAGAGGCAGACAAGTGAGATTTGTAGGACATTTTCTGAGAAGAGGAAAATTGGAACACATTGTGGCAACTGGAAAAATTGAGGGAAGAAGAGACAAAGGAAGACAGAGAGAGAAGTTACTGGATGAGCTGTCAGTGTGGCTAGGAAGAAAGTCACCAGCGAATCTCATAATCAAGTATAAAGATGGGGAATTGTGGAGAGGAATGATAGCCTACACAACATGGCACGACACTTGACTGATTGATTCTACTAGCCATTGAAGACAGGGTATCTGTTCTTTCTTGCACTGATTTCACATTGTCACTGATAAGAGTTATGTCATCTGCAAAATCAAGATATTCCAGTTGGGTCTCATGTACTCAATCAATGCCCATCTTACCTGTGCAGCATTTTTTCATTATGAAGTCTATGACAATTTCAAAACTATATATATATATATATATATATATATATATATATATATATATATATATATATATATATAAACAAACAAACAAGGCAGCTGATATATGTATCAATGAGGAAAAACTGGAAGAAGTGGAGAGTTTTGAATATCCTGGATCACTGCTAACTAATAATGGATATGGATATATAATGAGGAAAATTAAAAGGAGGACATCTATTGCTCTTCAGAAAGTAAAACAACTAAAGAATCTGTGGAGAGGAACAGACAGAACTACAAAAATAAGATTTTTAAGGGCATGCATTTTTTCCATCACAACATATGCCTGTGTGACCTGGACATTTAACAAAACAGCTGAGAAACACATAAATGCCTTTGAATGTAAATGCTACAGAAGAGTTCTTCAAATATCACGGACACAAAATAGAACAAATATATCCATACTATAAGAACTTAATACTGAAGAATGCTGGCTAGTAAAGAGTATTAAACAGAGAAAACTTAAATATTTTGGACACATTAAACGTCATGATAATCTAGAGAAAACCGTCTTGGAAAGGTACATAATGGGGAAAAAGAAAGAGAGGAAGACCAAGGTGAAGATGACTGCAAGACATCATCAATGATCTGCAAATGGATGCATCAGCAGCAGACTATCTTGCTCACAACTGAGAGGTCTACAGGAGTGCTGTTAGGGAGGCAAAGTTCCACAAGGGACATGCAAATGAATGATATATATATATATATATATATATATATATTATCTTATATCCTTCCCGTGCCTTTAAATGTCACATAGGGCTCGCAAAGTAGTTCGCCAATTTTTCCTGTCTTTGGCGAGTCTTTCAACCTATTCAAAGGATTTTATGCCTGTTAATTTGGCCTCTCTTAATAATGTCCTCTTCAGAATTTCACACGGTCTGCCTCTTTTTCGTCGGCCTGTTGTGTTCCACTTGATAGCTTGTTTTGGGATTCTCTGATCATTTCTTCTCATCAAGTGACCAACATATGTCTATCTCCTTTTCCTGATCACCCATGAGACTGGTTGTTGTTCAGTCATCTGTCTTATCTCTGCATTGTTCTTGAATTCATTCCATTTGATGTCAAGTATTTTCCTTAGGCATTTGTTTTCAAAAGAGTCTAATTTCTTGTCTATTTCTTTAGCTGTTTTCCAGCTTTCACATGCATAAATGAGGGTGGATATTACATTTGAATTGAATAGTCTTAACTTGGTTTTCGTGCTTATAACTTTTGAATTCCATATGTTCTCAAGATTCTTGAAGATTGATGCTGCTTTTGCAATTCTGATCCTAACTTCCTTTCTAGTGTCACCATCCTGGTCTATGTAGCTGCCAAAGTATGCAAATTGATTGACTTCTTCAATATTTGTCCCTTCTATGTGTATTTTTCCATTTTCATTGAGAGGAATTCTCATTATTTTTGTTTTGTCCTTGTTAATTTCAAGTCCTATTTTGCTAGCCAGTGAAGACAGGCTATCTGTTTTTTCTTGCATGAAATTCACATTATTACTGATAAGAGTTATGTCATCAGCAAAATCAAGATCTTCTAATTGGGTCCCATGTACCCAGTCAATACCCGTGTTACCTGTGCAGCATTTTTTTGATTATGAAGTCTATTGTAATCCCAAAAAGTAAAGGAGACAGTATACATCCTTGTTTCACGCCTGTTTCAATCTGGAACCATTCACTCATCCCTTCTTCTGTCTTGACTGCACAAACATATCCATTGTATAAGTCCTTAATGATGTTGACAATTTTAGATGGTATTCCATATAGACATAAAATTCTCCATAATGAATCTCTGTGTATGCTATCAAATGCCTTTTTAAAATCTATGAAGTTCAGTATTAATGGTTTCTGCTTTTCAATATGTTCTTCAAGTATAATTCTCAGAGTAAAGATCTGGTCGAGATATATTTATATAATTAAGTAGCTAAACATAAAAATAGAAAAGCCAATAATTTACTCATCATTGAAGAACAGTTCCTGCTTTTTCAAAAATATGGTGTCTACAGTTTTCTGAGTTTATTTATACGCACCAGAGATATACCAAACATTCAACTCATATTCACATGTGGCCTAGTAATGATAAAAACACCCAGATCAGAAAGAAAAGTTTTGAGCAATTAAAATACATAAACATAGTCTCTAAATTGTGATCAAGACATGGTCCAAAGAACATATTACAAACTATGTTACTGAAAAAACACATATGTGTAGTAAGGTACTGCATACAATAGTACACCAAAACTTGTTCACTTCATTTCAGGTATTAACATTATGCCATAAAGATAATACTTAGATAATACTACCAGCAGCAGGGACTGTGCATGCTACAGTAGACTATACATAAGAATGTACAAGTTCAGGCGACACTGAAAATGGACGCTGCTTGATTTTATGACTATTGCTCACAGCTTGCAAAATATTGGAAGCTTATGGGTGCTCATAAGTTGAGGACTATCTATACTACAAAGGGACTGTCCAAAAACTATCCCCTTATTTATATCTCAGTCAGAACAGACCGAATTGAAACGTTATAATAGTACTTAGTTTCTACTCTCTATATGAACTTTTATAACAGTGTTAGGCTATTATTATACTATTTAAGTAACTGAACATATGGCATTCAAAAGTCATAAGCACAAAAACCAAGTTAAGACTATTCAATTCAAATGTAATATCCACCCTCATTTATGCATGTGAAAGCTGGAAAACAACTAAAGAAATAGACAAGAAATTAGACTCTTGAAAACAAATGCTTAAGGAAAATACTCGGCATCAAGTGGAATGAATTCAAGAACAATGCAGAAATAAGACAGATGACTGAACAACAACCAGTCTCATGGGCGATCAGGAAAAGGAGATGGACATATGTTGGTCACATGATGAGAAGAAATGATCAGAGAATCGCAAAACGAAGCTATCAAGTGGAACACAGCAGGCCAAAGAAAAAGTGGTCGACCATGTGAAACTCTAAAGAGGACATTGTTAAAAGAGGCCAGTTCAGTGGGCATTAACATCCCTTGATCAGACTGAAAAACTTGCCGAAGATAGGAAATCTTGGCAAACTACCATGCGGGCCCTCTGTGACGTTTAGCGGCACAGGAAAGATGTAAGATATAAGTAACTGTAAAATTAGTGTCAAATATGAAACAAAAATTATAGCATCATTTTCATATTCATAGTTTCAGTGAGCAATCTTGTTGCTATGAATCTACTGCTTCTATTCTAAGTCATATTTGGCCACTCTGAAAATAAAACATTTGTATTTGACAGAATATATTTCAGTGTTTTGTACATCTCTAACACATTTGACAGCAAGCTCTACTATCTACATATGTTTACTTCCACGTATCTAATCTGGTGTGTGGTGGAGGAAAACTCTAGGGAGAAAGAAAAAAGGATGATATAGAAAAAAAATATCTGACTGGACTGGCTAAGTGGTCAAAAGGTGGTTGGCTGACCAAGTGGCATGACAGCGAGGAAAAAAAGGGCAACTGATCTGATCAGAAACAGCAAAAAAAGAGGCAAGAATGGATCAGCATGCTCACCAAAGCCAGTAAGTTCTGCACTTAATGATCCACACATTCATATTACAGCTTACTACTTTTCTTCTATCTCACTACTTAATGAATGTACACATTCATATTACACCTTACTACTTGCCTTGTCTTCTATCTCACTACTTAATGAATGTACACATTCATATTATAGCTTACTACTTGCCTTGTCTTCTATCTCACTACTTAATGAATGTACACATTCATATTATAGCTTACTACTTGCCTTGTCTTCTATCTCACTACTTAATGAATGTACACATTCATATTATAGCTTACTACTTGCCTTGTCTTGTCTTCTATCTCACTGGAACTACTAGCTGGTATTCTTTGCAACCAATACTGTGAAGCATTGTATCAGCATGGGAGCAGGTTATGGCAGTTTTTTTTTTCAGTCCCAGAATGTAGCTAAAATGGTGGAGGTGTGCAATGCTTCTTTCAATCAATCAAGTGCCGTGCCACCTGGTGTAGGCAATCATTTCTCTCCACAATTCCCTGTCTTCAGACTTGATTATGAGATCTGCTGGTGACTTTCTTCCTAGCCATACTGACAGCCCATCCAGTAACTTTTCTCTCTGTCTTCCTGTGTTTCTTTTTTCCTTCAATTTTTCCAGTTGCCACAGTGTGTTCCAATTTTCCTCTTCTCAGAAAATTTCCTACAAATCTCGCTTGTCTGCCTCCAATCTTTGCTGTAATTTGCCTTTTAACTCCAGCCTCTCTTAAGATTTCTTTGTTGGTTTTCTTAGCTGTCTATGGTACTTTCAACATCCTTCTTATGAACCACATTTCCATGGCCTCCATTTCTCGCTGTACTCTCTTATTCATGGACCATGTTTCACATCCATAAAACAAAACTGCCTCAATGTAACATTTAAGTACTCGGAATCTTGTTTCCATTGATATGGATCTGTTGCACAAGATGTTAGTCATTTTCTGGATGCTGACTTGGCCTGATCATGTCTCCTTTTTATTTCATTGTGACATTTCCCATCAGCTTTTATAATCGTTCCTAAGTACTTGAATCTATCAACTTGTTTCAGACTTGTGCCATCGATGGTAATGCTACATTTTGGTGGAATTCTTTTCTTTGAGATGACCATCACTTCACGTCTTCTTTAGCTAACTCAACTGCTATGGGGACTATGGCAATCCCTGCCCCGTTAGCCAGGCTAAGCCTGTTACTGGGGATACCAATGAAAAGGTGAGTTAGGGTCTTGATCAACTATAGTTCACCAGCCCTGACGCCAGCATGTCAGCTAAGGCTCGCTGACTGCTAAAGTGGGAAAGCTTACTATTAAAACATGATACCTTCCTCGAAGTACCACTAAAATTGAATGGACTGCAGGGTATACTGGAAACTCCTTACATGAGCAAAACCAGATCCATATAAAGAATCTTACAGTTTGAACAGACAAAAGTAAAGTATCATGTTATGCTGTAAACAAACCATAGTACCTTACATATGTAATTGAACAGAATCAATAACAACCCTTAAGTCCATACTGTGTTGCGTTCGTCCTTATCAACATGTCCGAAAAATGAACTACTAAATAAAAATAAAGAACCACACGATTCAAAATTGCTTATAATATAAAAAAGAACAACTAAACAAGATGGCCAAGCTCTTGTGTAGCTGTCAAAAAACTTTTAGCTAACAATTACAGCTGCATCCACTACCCGCAGCAGAGCCACTTGGGTATTACGTAAGATAACGCACATCTAGGTTCAACCGCGATCTAAATATCTACGAAACTTAAACATATCTCGATTTAAATATAACTTTACTTCATAGCCTGCATAGATTTCAATCGATGTGTCACGTACTGAGCTTAAGAACGTCTAACTTCTGAACTAGCAGGAAAGACTTCGGCCTGACTGACTCTGTGGGTAGCAAGTGAGACACTTACGCAGAAGTTGAAAGGTCGGTCGTCTGCTGCAGCGTTTTCTCTTAGCCAGGGTTTCCGCGGCGATAGCTTAAAATCGATGGTTATAAACCAGGCGGAGGTGCCCCAGTTATCCAGATGTAGAAATGAGCGCTATCCTTCTTCAAGAGCTGGGAAAGAAAAGAAGGTCAGGCGTGCAGCTGACCGTATCACCCTCTAATGTGCCGAGAGATCAAGAAAAACATTAACATCTTAACCACTCTGTGTATCTATGGCATAGTAGGGCTATCTTTATCTTTTTTTTTTAATTAAGACTACTACTACTACTACTACTACTACTACTACTACTACTACTACTACTACTACTACTACTACTACTACTGTTGCTGCTGCTGTTGCTATTAAATAGGCAGAAGCCCTTGCTGAAGGGAAAGGAGTAGAGGGGATATTTCTATGACGACATGAGGTTGGTTTTTTTGCATTTTCGGCTCTATGACAGTTTCCTGCCTACTTACACCTCTGATATAATGCATACTGAAACCATGGTAGTGCAGATACAAAGACATTAATAATATCAATGCTCTAAATGGGGGAGGGTAATAAGGGTGATAGGAGCCTCCTTCGGATCGTGACTTCCAGAGGTTTATGAATAAGACTGGATACACTACTCACACGTTCAAATACTCACCAGCGTTTTCCTAGCTGATTATGTGTACATGGTTACTTTTTGTTAGTAATAAAACTCGTTTCAACTTAATTAACGGAAAGCCAAACTGGCAAACGATGATTTCTACTTCGACATAGTAGTTCGGAAATGGTCATTTAGTTTAGTTTCGCATTTTAAATATTTCTGCAGCTTCTTTTACGTGAAATAAATATTTTTTTAAAGGTTAATTAGAATTTTCTGTGTATAAATAACTTTTATTTGTTCGAAAAATCACAGTAAAATGTGTTCGTAATTTTTGCGAATACTTTTATGAATAATTTTAAACATACTGAACATACTGAAATACAATACTTGAAAGACAATAAATTCGTTCCCGATACACAAACGTTCGATTTCCGAACACTGGCAGTAGCAACACCAACCTTTTCCAGACCACCATTTTATAAGTAAACTGCGGAATATAAGGTTCTTTAAACTTCATGGGTACCTAATCTACTTATGCTTTCAGTTTTTTTATATGTGGGCAATTCCAAAATCAACCTTCGGTTGCCATGGCAATACAGCGTATCTCCTGTTGCAACCATTAATGTGCTATTTCACTTAATGTCAACCTACAGCCCACTTTGCTTAGTTGTGCACAAATAACGACCAAGTAAACATGGACCCTGCAATCGCCGTTCCCGCGAGTTGTATGATATCTATGGTGTGATTCGTTTTCTTAAGCTTAAGAACACAGCGCCTTCGAGATTCGTCGTCGACTGTGTACATTGATAACATTATTAGTGACAGCCTTGTGGGGGGGGGGGGGGGATTTGTGCAGGAAATTCAGGGACGGGCGCACAGATATGCACAATGATGGGGGACAAGGACGGCACTCAATTGTGACCGATGAACTCCTTCAGAAAGTCGACCAAGTCGTGCGTGAAAAACGTCGTTTCATGGTCTTTTCCTCAAATTTTCAATGACTAGTCTGTTTGAAACTGTCCCAGAAAGACTGGACTATCAGCAAGGAACTTATTAACAGAGTAAACAAGTGACTGGATAACCTTGCGAGGCTGTTTTTAAACAAGGGATTGTAGAAGCTGGTGCCACGATACGACAATGGCTGAACTGGAGAGGCATTACCCTACTGCCACTCACCAGTAAAGTATTTTGCAGAATAATCATCAACAGAATTGTACCAGCACTCGAGGGAAAACTTCGGAAAGAGCAGGCAGGATTTAGGAAAGGAAGATCATGCATAGACCACATATTTGTACTTAGACAAATATTAGAACCGGCAAATAAGTGGCATAGCACAACATATGCACTGTTTATAGATTTTGAGAAAGCCTTTGACAGTGTCAACAGAGATGCACTGTGGAAAATCCTAAGATGGCATGGCCTCCCCCATAAGATAGTAAATGTAATCAAAGCCCTATGTGAGGGTTTTCAGTGCAAAGTGATCTGTGGAGAACATACCTCCAGCACCTTTAGGGTACAAACAGGAGTGAAGCAGGGATGTGTACTATCACCAACATTATTTATCTTGACAGTAGACTGGTTAATGAAGGAGGCAACATCAGACAAACGCAGAGGATTACAATGGACCCTTGACATAGTGCTGGAGGACCTTGACTTTGCGGACGACATTTGTCTAATATCAAGCAGCCACAAAGATATGCAAGATAAAATAAACAAACTAACTCAGAATGCAAACAACACAGGACTAAAGATTAACACAGGAAAAACAAAGTTAATGAAGTAAAGTATGAACAACAGAAATGTACTCAGAGTAGATAGCAAGTTAGTGGAGGAGGTCAACGAATTTGTATACCTTGGCAGTAGAGTAGTAGAAAATGGAGACAGCACAGAGGACAGCAACAGTAGACTTACTAGAACAAACCTGGCTTTTGCAATGCTGCAGATTATATGAAAATCTAAAAAAACAAACTAAGCACGAAGATGGATATCAGGATATTTAAGAGTAATGTTCTAAGTGTACTACTCTATGGAGGTGAATGCTGGAAAATCACCAACACTATAGAAAACCATCTGAATTATTCCCAGACTAAATGTTTACGAAGAATTAGAAGAATATTTTGGCCAAACACCATAAGAAATTGTTGGCAGAAATGCAGATGAAGCCACTGACAGCAATTATTCAGGAAAGACGCTGGCGATGGTTGGGACATGTGCTCCGAATGACTGACAACTCACTGCCAAAATAACACTAAGATGGATACCACAGGGGAACAGAGTTAAGGGTAGACCAAAAGAGACATAGAGAAGAACAACAGAGAGGATGTTGAGCAATAGAGGGCTCACCTGGGCAAGAGCGGGAAAAAAGGCAAAGGACAGGTATTTGTGGAAAACCCTTGCAGAAGCCAAGTGTGCCTTGGGCACTTAAGGTTCAAAGAGACAGAGAGACAGACAGACAGACAGACAGACAGTAGAGAGAGACAGACAGACAGACAGACAGAGATAGAGAGAGACAGACAGACAGAGAGAGACAGAGAAACATAGAGAGACAGAGACAGAGAGAGACAGAGAGATAGAGACAGACAGAGAGACACGGAGAGAGACACAGAGAGAGACAGAGAGAGACAGGGAGAGAGAGAGAGAGAGAGTTGCTTGACTGATTATTTCATGTGCCGGTAGAGGCTTATGATTATGTTTCCCCAGTCAATCAACATTACCCGTGCTTTCAATCAACATTACCCATGCTTTCAGTCAACATTACCCGTGCTTTCAGTCAACATTACCCGTGCTTTCAGTCAACATTACCCGTGCTTTCAGTCAACATTACCCGTTCTTTCAATCAACATCACCCATGCTTTCAATCAACATTACCCGTTCTTTCAATCAACATTACCCGTTCTTTCAATCAACATTACCCATGCTTTCAATCAACATTACCCATGCTTTCAATCAACATTACCCGTGCTTTCAGTCACCATTACCAGTGCTTTCAGTCAACATTACCCATGCTTTCAGTCAACATTACCCGTGCTTTCAATCAACATTACCCGTGCTTTCAATCAACATTACCCGTTCTTTCAATCAACATTACCCGTGCTTTCAATCAACATTACCCGTGCTTTCAATCAACATTACCCGTGCTTTCAATCAACATTACCCGTGCTTTCAATCAACATTACCCGTGCTTTCAATCAACATTACCCGTTCTTTCAATCAACATTACCCGTGCTTTCAGTCAACATTACCCGTGCTTTCAATCAACATTACCCGTGCTTTCAATCAACATTACCCGTTCTTTCAATCAACATTACCCATGCTTTCAATCAACATTACCCATGCTTTCAATCAACATTACCCGTGCTTTCAGTCACCATTACCAGTGCTTTCAGTCAACATTACCCATGCTTTCAGTCAACATTACCGTTCTTTCAATCAACATCACCCGTTCTTTCAGTCAACATCACCCGTGCTTTCAGTCAACATTACCCGTGCTTTCAGTCAACATTACCAGTGCTTTCAGTCAACATCACCCGTGCTTTCAGTCAACATTACCCGTGCTTTCAGTCAACATTACCCATGCTTTCAGTCAACATCACTCGTGCTTTCAGTCAACATTACCTGTGCTTTCAATCAACATTACCCGTGCTTTCAGTCAACATTACCCGTGCTTTCAGTCAACATTACCCGTGCTTTCAATCAACATTACCCGTGCTTTCAATCAACATTACCCATGCTTTCAATCAACATTACTCATGCTTTCAATCAACATCACCCATGCTTTCAATCAACATTACCCGTGCTTTCAGTCAATATTACCCGTGCTTTCAATTAACATCACCCGTTCTTTCAATCAACATCACCCATGCTTCAATCAACATTACCCGTTCTTTCAGTCAACATCACCTGTGCTTTCAGTCAACATTACCCGGGCTTTCAGTCAACATTACCCCTGCTTTCAGTCAACATTACCCGTGTTTTCAGTCAACATTACCTGTGCTTTCAATCAACATTACCCGTGCTTTCAGTCAACATTACCCCTGCTTTCAGTCAACATCACCCGTGCTTTCAATCAACATTTACCCATGCTTTCAGTCAACATTACCCGTGCTTTCAATCAACATTACCCGTGCTTTCAGTCAACATTACCCCTGCTTTCAATCAACATTACCCGTGCTTTCAATCAACATTACCCGTGCTTTCAATCAACATTACCCGTTCTTTCAATCAACATTACCCGTGCTTTCAGTCAACATTACCCGTGCTTTCAATCAACATCACCCATGCTTTCAATCAACATTACCCGTTCTTTCAGTCAACATCACCCGTGCTTTCAATCAACATTACCCGTTCTTTCAATCAACATTACCCGTGCTTTCAATCAATATTACCCGTGCTTTCAATCAACATTACCCGTTCTTTCAATCAACATTACCCATGCTTTCAGTCAATATTACCCGTGCTTTCAATTAACATCACCCGTTCTTTCAATCAACATCACCCGTTCTTTCAGTCAACATCACCCGTGCTTTCAGTCAACATTACCCATGCTTTCAGTCAACATTACCCGTGCTTTCAATCAACATTACCCGTGCTTTCAGTCAACATTACCCCTGCTTTCAATCAACATTACCCGTGCTTTCAATCAACATTACCCGTTCTTTCAATCAACATTACCCGTTCTTTCAATCAACATTACCCGTGCTTTCAGTCAATATTACCCGTGCTTTCAATTAACATCACCCGTTCTTTCAATCAACATCACCCGTGCTTTCAATCAACATTACCCGTTCTTTCAGTCAACATCACCCGTGCTTTCAGTCAACATTACCCGTGCTTTCAGTCAACATTACCCCCCTGCTTTCAGTCAACATCACCTGTGCTTTCAGTCAACATTACCTGTGCTTTCAATCAACATTACCCGTGGTTTCAGTCAACATTACCCGTGCTTTCAATCAACATTACCCGTGCTTTCAATCAACATTACCCGTGCTTTCAATCAACATCACCCATGCTTTCAATCAACATTACCCGTGCTTTCAGACTTTCAGTCAACATCACCCACGCTTTCAGTCCGCAGAATACATTGAAACGTTTCACACCAAGCAGCAAAGACAATTTGTCTATTATTCTCGGACAAACACCCCTTAACTCTTTCACACCAAGCAGCAAAGACAATTTGTCTATTATTCTCGGACAAATACCCCTTAACTCTTTCACACCAAGCAGCAAAGACAATTTGTCTATTATTCTCGGACAAACACCCCTTAACTCTTTCACACCAAGCAGCAAAAACAATTTGTCTATTATTCTCGGACAAACACCCCTTAACTCTTTCACACCAAGCAGCAAAGACAATTTGTCTATTATTCTCGGACAAACACCCCTTAACTCTTTCACACCAAGCAGTAAAGACAATTTGTCTGTTATTCTCGGACAAACACCCCTTAAACTCTTTCACTCCATAACAACCCTGACTGGGTTTGCAAATCTTGCACGCTCAGAGATATTTAGCAAAGTCCAAATAAAAAGAAAAGTAGCACATTTCTAACCCTTATCATACTAAATTCCAGAGTAACTTACTTTTAGTTTCTTTCTACCAAAATTTCTCAACAGAATGTGATCTGGCAGAGCATGGAAATTACATCAGGATTGAAAGTGTTCAGTTAGGTCTCAATACATGCCTTACTGTCTGACGCACTCACTGTTCTAGCATGCGCGGTCAAGGCCATACAACTTAACATCTGCAACTAAATACAGATAAACCAAGACTTACATTCAACAACAGTCCGCGGACATATATATGCAAATATCAGACTCTCTTGGCCTCGAGGGAACTAACAAGAGTCATGACCCTTCGGGGCTAGCTATATTTATACTGCGCGCGTGAGTAGGAATTTCCTAGGTATTATTTTTACCCCGCGGGATCATGGGAAATTCTCTCAGTACTCTTTGGTCGGTCACGAGTAAACTTTACAGTCAAGAGGGTTAATACCTGATACACTTCTGCCTTTGTCCGGAGAACAGCACGCTTAACTGGCAATACAGTGTTAAAGCAAATATCACGGTGCTTCTGGAAGCAAGTTACTGATCACTACAGTGTGTATCCTACTACACATGTGTTCCCACGTGATTATTTATGATCGTTATAAATCATGGATGGGTGAATGAAGAGATAAATGAAAGGATACGCATATGGATAGATGGATGGGTTTAGATACAAACATTTAATAAAATGTTTATACATAATGCATGTGTGTTTGTGCATGCTGCCTATTATATTTTTTAATCTGTAACCATGGATTGACATCTCCGCATTTCGGGCATTCCCATATGTTCTCCGCCTTCCGTTCCAATAGCCACTGAAACGTGCATCTGCCGATGGAGTCAGTTACACACTGGTAATGCGCGCGAAAACCACTTCGTTCAGAAAAAAAATCCACTTCCACTCTCTTTTCCCAATTAAATCATCATCCTGATGTGATTGTTGCCATTCAAACCGATGTCGTCATCCATACTCTGCCCATTCAAGGTGGCGCTTGCAATCTCCTTTTTTTTTTAAGGGTGTCCTGAATTAAAGCCATGTCTGCCAGGTTGTCTGCTCTCTCACTGACTGCTGCGTGAACTGGGCAGTAGATCCACATCAAACTGGATAACCGAAAGCCCAGTAGAAGCTGGATCCATTCCTTATGGAAGAAATATCCCTCGATTCTCCGTAACATGGGAGTCTGTTACAATAGCCTCCATGCGAGTCGGCCTGCTCCACTAACCAGGAAATTGCTTCTGATGCTGCCTGTACCTCCATTCTCATGCTTGAAGTAGTGCCTGCATAGGTTGGTGATGTACAACCAGTTTGCCGTCACGATAGACAACATAGCCTCATCCTCTTTTTAGGTCTCGTGCCATTGACCCGTCTGTGAAGATCACGGGGTCACGTGGTTGGGAGTGGTGCTGAATCTGTTCCTGCACCTGGGCTTCTGTTTTACACTGAATCTATTTTATTACTCAAGTTTACTGTCAGTACTATAAGGTTTAATGTTTCGTTAAATATTCCTTCCGAAATTTTGAAATCATGATTTTTTAAATAACTCTGTCCCCAATTAGTTAGAAGTTTTGAAGGAAGAAGCAGCTTAATTCATTTTTTTAAAATCTGTAATTTTTCATCTTTCGTTAATTCATCAAAGAAGAAAAAAACAACAGTTGTAACTTTTCATCTTTCGTTAATTCGTGAAAGAAGAAAAAAGCAACAGTTAACCTTTTGTTAATAAAAGAAGTTTTTAAAAAAGTTGTGATTTTTTATTTTTCGCATCAAACAAAAAAAAAAAAAAACAACAATTGTAACTTTTAAATTTTTCCTTAATTCATCAAATAAGGGGAGGAAACCCAGTTGTAACTTTTCATCTTTCGTTCATTTATTCAGCAAACAGTGCGTCTTGTTCCTATCAGACAGTCAAATGGAAGGTATTCACATTCTGAATCTGTATTCACATCTTTCATCGGTATTCACATTCTTCTTCAATATTACATTCTTCATCATTATTCACATTCCTCATCGGTGTTCACAGACTAGCAAACTATAATCACTAACAGAATTATTTTAGCACGATTGTTAAGGAATTGTTAAAGAAGTACGGAGTTTTGTTGCCAAAGTTGATTATAGCAGTATCTTTTCACTTCTTGTTTTCACCAGCCTGTCGCTTCTTTCATCATGTGCCGTGCAGGTACTCATTGGCGGTCATGTTTCTCCGCCGACCTCGTTCGATAATATTTTCCATCAGCTCAGTTGGTAATTTTGTTTCCTTGTGTCATCGTTTAGACTGGCCATGATTTTTTTTCTCTCTTTGTCTTCCCCTGCATCTCTCCCCATTAATCTTCCCTGTTGTTATGATGTTTTCAAGCCCTCCCCAACTCATTATATTGTCCAATGGATGATGACTGTCGTTTTTTTAAAATATATTTAATTAGGTTCCTTTTCACATTTGTTAGACATTCTCTGTTTATTATCTTAGCTGTCCAAGGTATTGTTAACGTTCCTCTAATAAACTAAATATATCTTGCTTCTAGCAATCTTGCATCGATCTGCTGGTTGTTCATGACTCACTTCCATTGAGAAGAATAGGCTCAATGTTGCATTTTTATGATGGTCAGTTTAGAAATGCGCTGTACTAAATGTTTCTCTTTGTTTGAAAGCTATTCTGGGTTGGCATATTCTATTCGTGATTTCAGAGATGCATATACAATTCGGCAGCCATGGAAAGTTGAGAACCACTGTAGCCAGGCCTTTGTAACGCCGGGCGGATTGCCAACTGCGAGAGGCACTGAATTCAATTTTATATAAATATTAAAGAACCATTAAGTCGGTAATTAAAATACATTAGTTCTAGTAATTTTGGTGTAATTATTTGTTATCTTCAGTCCTAACTATACATAGCGAGGCTAAATATCAATCACGTTTAATCATTTCCCATTAAAGTTGGCGACACTTTCTCCATGAGTTACGAGATGACGATATCAATTATTGTGAATGTATCGATACCGTAATTCTTCTGCGATAAAATCATGCGACTATATTTTTTTTGCGAATTCCCTGTACAGAAAAAACAACTAATGGAGAATGTTTGAGAAGAGTTGGAGATGAAAAAAATCTTGTAAAAAAACTAAGAGAGAGAGAGAGAATATACTTTCACAGGACATGCAATGAGAAGAAGGGGCATTGAAAATATTATAACAACATAGAAAAATAGAAGGAAGAAGATAAAGAGGATGACCAAGAGAAATGATAATGGACAGTCTGACGGGATGGTGTGAGAGGAGATCACCAACTGAACTAATGGCCTGCATGAAGGATCGTGTACTCTGGAGAAACGTAATAGCCAAAGCCAGTCGGCACGGCACCTGATGGTGATGATGATATTTTTTTTCCCTTTTAATTAGCCCATCCTGCTACAATTGGACGGAGTAAATGAACTGAGAAAGCTGTCCAAGACCGACTTCTTCTTCTTCGTCTTCAGGACTCGCATGGTCAGTAGTTCTTCACAAATCGATGCCTAATAAGCGGCATTTGTAGATCGCACAGCAAAATTACACATACAGTACTCGCTCTCCGGCGGGATTCTGTTCAGCGACCTTGTCGGAAAGCGAAATAGACGTTATGCGAATTTCGTCAGGGAAGGGGGGGGGGCTGACTATACAGTACTTAACTTTCAACAGGCGGCCATGTTTTGAAACATAAAAATAACCTTTAAAGTTTACGCGAATTTTCAAATATGTAGTTTTGCGTTAAACAGGTATTGAACAGACGGTCATGACATGCCAGATTTGTAGGGCTTGTTTTAAGAAGAGGGAAACCGGATTGACTAGTGACAACAGGAAAACTGGAGGAGGAAAGGGACAGAGGAAGACACATAAACAATATACTTGACAGATTAAATGAGTGCCATAGAGCACGGTCCAAAACACAGCTTATAGAAAGAGCGAAGGACAGGTGGTTGTGGAAATCAGTGATAGCCAATGCCCGATTGGCATGGACCAGAGAGAGAGAGAGAGAGAGAGAGAGAGAGAGAGAGAGAGAGAAGGGGAGAGCTACTGTATACACAGAAAGTAAAAAAGATATTTGTAAATTCACAATAAGAAGTCCTACTATCTCTGTGGACTGAAAAAAAAAAGAAAAAGAATGGCCAGAAAGCTGGGAGTATCTGTTCAGCAGTTGAGAAATAATGAGAAATGACGACTGTGAAAACTGCTTCTAGTAATAAATTAGATGGAGGTATATGGTTCAGTTTGACCAAAAAAAAAAAAAAAGAGAGTGAGGAAAGTGGGCAGAAACAAGAATGGCAGAAAGTAAGATGAGGACTTATAAATGAAGAACATACAACTATCCATTATTTGGCAAGCACCTTTTTCAAGGATCATCATCATCAGGTGCCGTGCCGACTGGCGTTGGCTATTATGCTTCTCCAGAGTACCCGATCCTTCATGCAGGCCATCAGCTCAGCTGGTGATCTCCTCTCACACCATCCCGTCAGACTGTCCAGTATCATTTCTCTTGGTCTTCCTCTTCATCTTCTTCCTTCTATTTTTCCTGTTGTTATAATATTTTCAATGCCCCCTCTTCTCATTGCACGTCCTAAGAAAGTACATTGTCTCTCTCTTATCTTTTTGACAAGATTTTTGGTCTCTCCAGCTCTTCTAATACATTCTTCATTAGTTATTTTTGCTGTCCAGGGGATTCGCAACATTCTTCTAATAAACCACATTTCTGCTGCTTCCAACGATTTTTGTGCAGACTTGCCTATTGTCCATGATTCATTTTCATATAACAAGATAGGTTCAAGGATCACATAAAAAAAAAAACAACAGATTAAACAAAAGGTTAAAAATTAAACTCTCAGCTTTTAAAGTATCTTCCTTGTAAGAAAGAAGGCCACAAGATTTTTTCGCAAAAAGCCAAACATGCGCGCACGCATGCACGCACACACGCACGCACATACAAGGAAAAGACATTCAGTCTTTCACGCCATGATTCAGAGAGAAAAGAAGGCGAATCGACGTCACGTGTCCCAGAAAAACTGCGTCATAACCGACAGCAGAGAACAAGGCGACAGAGACGAAAAGAACATGTTCACATCATGACGATGAGAGTTTCACGCGGGTAACATCACTTTGGAATTGTCTTGTCTTGTCCTCTTCCTCATATACCCTTCAGTGTTGAGGTGACAAATAGACGTCTTGATGGGTCTCAGTGATTTGCTTCATATAATGGGATATTTAAGTTTTCTGTAATGTCCTCTCTCCAGCTCTTGCCCGGGCGGTCTCTTTCTCTGTTTCCTGCAGTTCTTGGTGGGAATGCTGTCTGCGATTTGCTGTCTGGTGGTAGTGGTTTAACGTGTCCAAACTTTGACTTGTTTCTGGTGGTAGTGGTGTAACGTGTCCAAACTTTGACTTGTTTCTGGTGGTAGTGGTGTAACGTGTCCAAACTTTGACTTGTTGTTTCTGGTAGTAGTGGTGTAACGTGTCCAAACTTTGACTTGTTGTTTCTGATGTTAGTGGTGTAACGTGTCCAAACTTTGACTTGCTGTTTCTGGTGGTATTGCTGTAACGTGTCCAAACTTTTACTTGTTGTTTCTGGTGGTAGTGCTGTAACGTGTCCAAACTTTGACTTGTTGTTTCTGGTGGTAGTGGTGTAACGTGTCCAAACTTTGACTTGTTGTTTCTGGTGGTAGTGGTGTAACGTGTCCAAACTTTGACTTGTTGTTTCTGGTGGTAGTGCTGTAACGTGTCAAAACGCTGACTTGTTGTTTCTGGTGGTAGTGGTGTAACGTGTCCAAACTTTGACTTGTTGTTTCTGATGGTAGTGGTGTAACGTGTCCAAACTTTGACTTGTTGTTTCTGGTGGTAGTGCTGTAACGTGTCAAAACGTTGACTTGTTGTTTCTGGTGGTAGTGCTGTCACGTGTCCAAACTTTGACTTGTTGTTTCTGGACAATGAAGCAACCCTTGACCCGGAAGTATCCTTTCTGATTTGGTTTCTTGTTGTTATATTTAGTATTCTCCCCAAACATCTCATTTCTGCCGCGATGATTTACCTGCTATTTGTAGCTGTCATTGTCCATGCTTAATACTTGTTGCACTGAGCTGGAGAACAACTGTGTCGTACTGTGCTCTTTCTGTTTCACTTGCGATATATTTGTCTTTCAGTAAATGTGTCATTTGTCCAGTGACCTGATTTGCTTTATTGCACCCCATCACGGCAAAGGCTGGACTAACGCCAGCATTACACTATATCCAGAAACAGCAAGTCAAATGCTTTGGCCATGCTACATGGTTACCATCAGACAGTATATCACAGAAAACATTCACACTAAGATTTGTAGGCAACAGAGGAAGAGGCCCCCACGCAAGGCATCTTACATCCTTCCCGTGCCGTTAAACGTCACACAGGGCTCGCATGGTAGTTTGCCGAGTTTTCCTGTCTTCGGCGAGCTTTTCAACCTCATCAAGGGATGTTATTCCCACTAAGCTGGCCTCTCTTAACAATGTCCTCTTTAGAGTTTCACGTTTTCGACGCAGAGATTGAGAGAGGAAATAACAGCAGCATTAAATATCTCATTATATGAAGCAAATCGCTGAGCCCTATCAAGACGTCTATTTGTCCCCTCAACACCGAAAGGTATATGAGGAAGAAGACAAGACAATAATTAGTGTATAGGTATACAACTATACACAAAGCACTGTAGTAAAGCTGTGATACCAAAATGTATAAACTAGGAAAAAAGTGGGAACAGCTTTATTATTTAACGATTACACAGTTGTGACGTTTCGGCGAAAGCCTTCATCAAACAAAAAGAAACAGGACGAAGAATCAGTAAGAAGAATCAATAAAATTGTTCCTACTTTTCCCCTAGCTTTGTTCGTCCATCGTCTTCGATGATGACCACAAATTCATCTTAGTCAATGTAAAGAGAGGTGTATCCGTGTGTGATCAGCTAGCCCTATACGAGCTCTAAAAGTTTTGTCACACACGAAACATATATGTCCAGTTTCAGAGCTTTTTTTTTTTTTCCTAATTTATACAAGACAAAACAAGCATCTCAGTACCCACTTCGGAAGTAGATGACACTTACAAGACGAATACGATAAATATTCTATATAATGAATACTGGCGCCTGGTATCGATTCACACCCACAACTAATTTTATGGCGCCGTTGCTAGGCGAGGTGGCCACGTAAATATTTAACGTACGAAAGACCGCCTTGTCCGTAACAAGTAGAAGTTTGTCATCGGGGTATTTCCGTCTGGTTAGAGCAGCTCTTCTATTTCAAAATGACTACAGTTCTTCCCCAAAAACCCGAAGGGACGTACACCTTTGCAAGTCAACCTCGTGCTGTACCACAACGAAAGAAGTACAGAGAGTCACTTGCACAACAAAACCCGTGAGTTTGGTGGTTGTTACACATTTATTACATGCTTGACAGACAAAAAATGTGCTGTAGATATAGTCCTCCGTACTTCAAGTAATGACGTATCATTAAGTGCCATGGGCGCTATTTCTTTTTTTTTAATTAATATATCAGTCATAACGTATCAGACTCCATAGTCAAGGCAGTCCATTGTCTTCATTCCCCACCTTTCTCTGTTAAACTTCGTGGTCAAGACTATCCACTGACTTCTCTCTCCACCTTCCTCTGTTAAACATCGTGGCCAGGACTATCCACTGACTTCTTTCTCTGCTTCATCAGCTTTTCTCTTCTTATTTATCTTTCCTGTTGTCGTATGTTTTCAAGATGTACCTTTCTTATCAAATGTCAGAAGCCTGATTTTTAACACTAGATCATCATATGGTGTATCTCAGTGATTTCCTTAACAGTGTTCTGTAGCACACAAGGGATTGCAACCCACAACTTTAGAAATTCTGATTTCTTAGCTGAATATTTTCATGTTTTTATATATTCACTTTTTATATTATGAAGCTGTATTTTGTTTCAGAAATTAGGTGTTAAAAAAAGGGATTTTTATCTTTTGTCATTGACCACAGGAGATCAAAGATGACAAGTGTTAGAAGAACTCTCTGTATCTTTCTGAACCTTAGGTGCCCAAGGCACATGTGGCTTCCGCACAGTTGTTATGTCTGGTGACCCAGGGCCCAAGGCACATGTGGCTTCCGCACAGTTGTTATGTCTGGTGACCCAGGGCCTCCACCCGAAAAAAAAAAAAAATCTATTCCATCTCTTTCTGGACCACCTGGTAATTGTTTCCCTTTATCAACCTGAATGACTGGGTGTGGTTCTACTTGGGTCCCTGTGGCGTTAGAACTTCAAAAATCTTTCTTTGAGTTCACGTCTGATCCACAGTAACTGCAACCCATCCGGCACAGATCCTATGTTTCAGGATCATTGCAGTGTTTGACTGCAGACAGCATGAGTTAAAGTTCCAAAGGAATCAAAGAGGAAGAGGAACATTGTCTCCCTTGAGTACAGGTTCATATAACCACCAGAATCTGCAGGTTCCTGTAACCACATGAATCCTTCATTACATGTTCCTTCAACCACAAGAATCCTTGAGTAATTTTCTTTAACCATGTGAAACCTTTAAATCACACAGATCCTTGAGATGTTTATTTAACCACATGAATACAACATATTCCTTTAATCACATAAATACATGAGGACATATTTCTTAAATCAAATGACTGCATGAGTACATATTTCTTAAACCACATAAAAGCATGAGTGCATATTCCTTAAACTACATGATTACATATTCCTTTAACCACATGAATCAAATTTGTAAAGTATTCTCTCAAAATTGCCAATATTAAACTCTCTGTATATGGGATTATACATTTCTTATGAAGCCACAGTTAAATTTATTTCACATAAATTGTGCAGGCGCCATTGTATCTGTGGGTAAGTTGTCTGCTGTTAAGTTTTTTGTATGTAAATATTTGGTGACAGATTCTCTGCGTTGATTTCTAACATGTTTTTTTGTATTGCTGAGTTATTGTTGATTTATATTTAGAGAAGAAATTGAGAAAAGATTATTATTTTAAATTTGCAATTGAAAAGATTAAACTTTATGAAAAATAGTTTTTCAGTTTTAGAGTCAAACCAGTTTTTACCTGGCATGGAGACCTTGTTTTAAACCAGTACCATGTCTACTGTGATGGTTTCCTCAAGACCAATTCATTTTATCTCTCATCTTTTTGGTCCACCTGTACAAACTGGCCAGTGCCCATCTCTTGATTCTGTTCACTCAGTAACATTGCCATTTTATCCTTCTCTCTTCCCTTGAACTTCGCCTCATCTCAGAGAATTATCCTGCTTCTTGATACTGTCAGGGTATTTTAAATGTATAATTATTTTTCTCAGTATTTGTCTCGCAAGTTTTGTGCTGTAGTACTTTTTAAAAAATCTGTCTTCCTCTCCCCAAAATATGCCCAGTTCTTCTGCCTGCCTGCAGTTCTAGAGCATCAGTTTTCTCTTCTTTTCTCGTACTAAATCTTATGATATGCTTTTTGGGGTTTTTTGTTTGTTTGTTCAAGACACTGAGCTCAGAGTTATCAGTTGTTATGATTGATGATTGTTATGTATTTAGTTATTTTAAATGAAGTGGGGTTTTTTAAAACAAATAATTGAAATATCTTTGAAGTCCTGTACAATTTGTTTTATTTTAATTTTAAAAAGAATTATAAATATAATTATTATTTATTTTTTAAGGAACATTTTTAAAAAAATAACTAAACCTTTCCTCCTGATGTGTTTAATACTTGCTTGTGAATATTTCTAAAGAAAGTATGAAGAGTTTGGTAAAAAGTGATAGAAGCTGTGGTTGTGTTAGTGAACATTTATTTAAATAACAAGACAAGCATGGGTCAGGGTTCATCTTGTAACAGTTTTGTGTTCATGTGAACAGACAGGCTGTTTAGTTTTTTAAAACTTGTTTGTGACAGCTTTATTTTAGTAGTGATGCATGTTTAGTTTGTTTATTTAGATTATATTTTGACTTTTTTGTAGCAGTTTTATTTTAAATGAAGGAGCAGCTTTATTTTAGTAGTGACATGTTTAGCTTGTTTATTTTATATTTATTGTTTATTTATATTTTGACTTATCATGCATTTTATCATAGATCAGTCATGATTATTTTTGCTAATCATTATACATTTACATGTTGGTGATTTACAAGTGGAGATCTTAGGAATTTTTTAAAAAAATATGAAATCTAAGCATGTTTTAGAAGATTTTCAACTATTTTTCTTCTTAGAACTAGTCCCTGCATTGTTTTCTTTGTCTTATTCTAGTATTGTCTTCCACTGATACATACAAATCTCTTTTTATATATAAAGATCAGGAGGTCCTTTCATTAACATGATTTATTTAATTTTATCCATGCTTGATAATGGTGCACACTAGTGACTTGATGTAAGACAGTCTTTGATGTTTGAAAGATCTGGCCACTTTTTATATGAAACTGTGTTGTTAGGAGGAACTATCATATGTACCAACAACCTGCATCACATGACATCAACTTACTGCTCATCTTAATAAACACAGTGGCAAGTCAAGATTATGTACAGCCGGTGAAAGATTGCAGACCAAACCAGTTGATTTCAAACTGCTGTTAACTGCCAGTTTAATTCATTAGCTACATTAAGGTGAAGGAAAAGCAGCAGAAACTAAATAGACAGTAATAAATTTAGACTCCAAAGGCTGTCTATTTTGTTTGAGGTTCACTTTCTTCTGTCAAGGCATGTTGCATTGAGACAGCAATTTTTTTTTCTAAATAATACTGAAATTTCTGATAGATCTAAAAGGCAGCCCAGATTTTTTATTTGAAATTATTTACTGGACAAACGTACTTCTTTTCAGGGATGGCCCAATTCAGTATGGCAACATTATGTATGACAGAAGAGTGGTGCGAGGAAATACATATGCTCAGCACACACTCCCAGCGGTACGAACACTTGTTTTAAATTAATGTTTTTGCTTTTTATAAGCAGTAGTTACTTTTATCTGTGTCAGCATGTTGTGATCATTTCTTGTTTTAGTAGAGTCACCATTGTTTGTTTTAGTGGAGTCACCATTGTTTGTTTTAGTACAGTCACCATTGTTTGTTTTAGTACAGTCACCATTGTTTGTTTTAGTAGAGTCACCATTGTTTTAGTAGAGTCACCATTGTTTGTTTTAGTACAGTCACCACTGTTTGTTTTAGTACAGTCACCATTGTTTGTTTTAGTACAGTCACCATTGTTTTTTTTAGTAGAGTCACCATTGTTTGTTTTAGTACAGTCACCATTGTTTGTTTTAGTACAGTCACCATTGTCTGTGTTAGTATATGATCGTCATAATAAATTCAGTTTATACTTTATGTGTTATAAAACCTGTGTTTCTTTATGTGTCTCTTGTTATATTTATTTAGCATAAAGTTATTTTTATCTGAAAGTTCTAGAAAACTTAACTTTATGGTGTACAAATGTATTTATGTAATTTCGCCTTTAAAATATTTAATCATGAAGTTGGCATAGGAAAGTGGTTTTAATATATTTTACACTTTTATTTGATACCACAGACAGCACAGCCGGACCCAGTTGAAGTCCAGCGTCAGCAAGAGAGCAGGCGACGTGCAATTGCCAGAAAGAGAGCCCGAGATCGGCTCCGCCCACAGTCCCCAGATCCTGTTGAAGGACGTAAGCACATCGATGTTCAGACAGAGCTGTATCTTGAGGAGCTGAGCGACCGAGTAGAGGAGGCGGATCAGGAGTGCCAGACGGATGCTTTTCTGGACCGCCCTCCATCGCCGCTGTTCATCCCTGCCAAAACAGGCATTGATGTTGCTACCCAGATTTATGAAGGAGACGTAAGTCTTAACATATTTCAGCCAAATAGATGATAAAGTAGAATTACTTAATCAACACATTTAGCTTTTGAAATTCACACACAACACTCACATCAACAGAAAAACTTATATCATACGTGGATTGTGTATGTTTCATGTCCATGCATTAAACTAAAGCAAGTATAAAGCCTTTATATGTGATTGTCCTAGTTCTTTCTAGTGTATTCATGTTCTGTGTCAGGTTTAACAAGTGCCAGGCTTTAAATATTCAGCCACATTGGAGATGCAGGAACTTTCAGTAGATTAGAAGAGGTGATATTATAAAAGTTTACACTACATTGTCATTCCAAGGGAGATTATCGTCTTATGGCGTCTGCAAATAATCTTTGATCGCAGTCACATTTTTCCATATATTTTACTCAGTGCCAAGTGGCATTACTGGCTTCGTTTTAAATTTATTTAAATGTAATTTCTTTACTGAAAATTTGTAATTTGTGCACAGTGACCCAAAAAACGTCAAAACAGTTTTTGATTGGCTCCAATTTCTATGACTGAGAGAGCAGTTTTGATGACTTGTGGTAGATAGTCATTAACTTGTTGCTGTTTTAACCAGACTGAATATTCAGATTTCATCATTGTTTATTGAATTCAAATTTGAATCAGATATGCAATACACCACTAATTTTGTGTACATGCACACGTATAAGTCATGTATATTATGGTGTGTTCTTATCTTCTGTCTCCCTGCAACTATGAGCTGATGTTCTTTTGCAGCTGATGCTGTGAAGATGTAGAGGCGGGCGTCATGTCAGACTGGGAGCGGCCATTTTTTCAGTCCATGAGTGCAGCTAACAAAGCAGGAGGTACAATCTGCTTCTTAGCAGGCTCCACTACCCTGTTCAGTCAGTCACTCATTCAGTTGCATGTCCCGTGCAGAACTTTGCCTCCCTAACAGCTCTTCTGTAGACCTCTCAGTTGTAAGCAAGATGCCCTGCTGTTGAAGCATCCATTTACAGATCATCAACGATGTCTTGCAGCCATCTTCGCCTTGGTCTTCCTCTCATTCTTTTTCCCATTATGTACCCTTCCAAGACAGTCTTCTGTAAATTATCACGATATTTAATGTGCACAAAATATTTAAGTTTTCTCTCTTTAATCCTCTTTACTAGCCAACCTTCTTCAGTATTAAGTTCTTGTAGTATGGATATATTTTTTTTTTTTGTGTCCATGATATTTTAAGAACTCTTCATTTAAGTGTTTCTCAGCTGTTTTGTTAAATGTCCAGGTCTCACAGGCAAATATTGCAATGGGAAAGATGCATGCCCTTAAAAATCTTATTTTTGTAGTTCTGTCTGCTCCTCTCCACAGATTCTTTAGTTGTTTTACTTTCTGAAGAGCGATAGATGTCCTCCTTTTAATTTCCCTCATTGTATCTCCATTATTAGTTAGCAGTGATCCAAGATATTCAAAACTCTCCACCTCTTCAAATTTTTCCTCATTGATACATATTTCAGCTGCCCTGTTAGTGAAGCTAAATCTGTTATTTTGAGTACCAACAAAAAGGTGAGACTGTGGGTTGCTGACCCTAGTATGTCAGCTGTGAATCGCTGACTGATGAGGACAAGAAAAAACTTGCTATGTTGACTGTTATATACTGCATTCATTCTTTTCTTTCTTATTTTACCTTCAAGTTGATGTTATGAGATCAAAGGGAAATAATCACATTTATTTTTCATCTGTTAACACTTCTCTCACAGTGAGGAATCTCTTATTCTCTCTCTTTGACGTGATCTTTGTGTTGTCTCGCCTGACAAATGGTTTTAAATTATTTGAGCAATGAGATGATCTTTCTCATCTTCTGAAGATTGTGGCTACCAATTCTGCTAACCCAGCTGTACAAATAGGTACATGATACTCGTGTAATGAGGAAACCTGCCTCAGAAAATGGACAATACCTGCTTACAGGATGCGGTTTGTTGGATTGTGCTACACACGAGACTGATGTTGCACGAAGAGAACGTAGGATATCACATAAAACCACAATACAGGGGTTGGTGGTTTGCTTCGTATAAAGGGATATTTAAGGTTTCTGTTGTCTCTTCCATCCTTCTCCTGTGTTAGTGGCCCCATCCTCTGTTTCCTTTCATTCTCAGCGTGTTTTCTGTTGTATACAGTCAGGTGGTAGTTGTGTAGCATAACCAGAACATTTGACTTGCTGTTTCTGGATGTAGTGTAATACACAGCAGTGCATGAGAAAAAATACTACAGTGTTTGTAGACCTTGAATGTCACTTGTAAATATCATTCACTTTAGTAAGATAGTCATTTTTCATTCTTCATAGGTTGTGTTGTATATTTTATTTAAAAATGTGTAATTTTAATTGTGATTTTATCATGTATGGATCAGAAACATGGAGTACAACAAAGAAAGATAAACAGGAAGTGTAGGTCTTTGAGAACAAGATCTTAAGAAGAATCTTTGGGCCTATAAAGGATAACAACAACGGAGAATAGAGAGCCAGAAAGAACACTGAACTGAAAAGCTTATTTAAATCCCAACAAATTATAAACATCTTGGAACTGAACAGACTACACTGGCTGGGGGCATGTGGAAAGGGTGGAAGAGAGCAGACAAATGAAAATGATGTATGTACAAGAGATGAGGGAAACAAGGCCAATAGGTAGACCAAGACAGAGATGGGAAGACAGCATAGTAGAGGATGTAAAGGTAACTAGTGGCACCAACTAGAGAGAGAAGATGAGGAACAGAGAGGAATGGAGGCAAACTTTATCTGCAACAGCGAGCCTTAATGGCTGGGAAAGCTGAAGAAGAAGAAGAAGTAAAATATCAGTGGAAGTTGACAACCGGCTACGTGTTTCCACCTGCTTTTTTTTTTTCTGCTTTCAGTTGTTCGACTTTGACATTGAGGTCAAGCCTATACTTGAAGTTTTGGTTGGCAAGACTGTGGAACAGGCGCTGCTGGAGGTCATGGAAGAGGAGGAGCTGGCCAATCTAAGACAGCAGCAGCGGGCGTTTGAGGAGTTGCGTAACGCTGAACTTGTGGAGCAGCAGAGACTTGAGGAGCAGGAGAGGAGGCACCATGAGGAGAAGGTAAAAATAGAAACAGGAACCTGCAGGATGACCTGAGAACTTAGCATAATATGACACTCGTATATCCAGATTCTAAAATATCCTCTAGCATTTGTATCCCACTGAGCGTGAAATGTTAACACCTTCATGTTTCTAAGCCGTGGCGCTGTGAGGCAGGGAGGCCAAAACCTGCCTTCACCGTCTTCGTTTTCGCAGGGAAACTCCAGGCTGAGTTGACCCCAGGGTGACAGTTTTAGCTGTTCTTGTCGTTTCATTCATTCATTTAGAACCGTGTTAACCTGCTTCTTTGCCTGGTGGTTGTATTATAGTGTTTACCTGGTAAACTTTCCATTATGTTTTTTTTTAATATAATTATTTTTATGTGTCATTGGTGATCATGTTTCTCCGTCTTGTACAGTCCTTGGTGTTTCCGATTAATTCAGGTGCTTTTCTTTTTCCAATGCTGCTTGGTCAAGTCCACCGAGAGTTTTTTCTCTTGACCTTCCTCTCTTTCTTTTGCCCGTGAATTTTCCACTTATTAAAGTTCTCCAATTTCTGTCTTCTCATGACGTGTCCAAAAAATTTCGACTATTTTTTTCTTATCATTTTAAATGGTTTTCATTATCTGAAATGTCTTTGAGGACCTCTTCATTTTTTTTTTTTTTTGTCTGTCCAAGGTATTTGTTGCTTCTTTCTCTAAAACCACATCTCTGTTGCTACCATTTTCTTTGTCATCTTTTTGTTGAGTGTCTGAGTTTCACAGTAATTTAGTAAAATTGGCTCTATATGGCACTGTAATAGTCTTTTAGGGACGTCTTATGTGTTAGTATCTTCCTTGTGTCGCAGAAATCTGCCTTTGCTTTACCTATTTGTGATTTATTTCATTTGTGCATTTGCCATCACCTGTTATTGTTTTTCCAAGGTAATTGAATGTAATCATAATGCACTGTAATATAATGAAGTGCATTATAATGTGATATAACAAAACATGATATGTTACTTTATGTACAAATTTTCTAACATGATTTTGGAGCTCGTTACAGAAGCACCAGTAGTGTCTCTGTTATTTTATTTGTCCTAATTTCCTCTTTGTCATTGTTACTTTTATCATGATCCCTTTTCTGTGCAGGAAAGAAGGATGAAGCAGCAACGAGAGATACTCAGAAAGGAGAAGGAGACAGCGGAGAAGATTGCTGCACGGGCATTTGCTCATAGCTATTTATCAGACTTGGTGCCCTCTGTTTTTGGTACTTTGTCTGATAATGGTTATTTCTATGACCCTGTTGAAAGAGGTAACTAGTGAAACCTGTCTTATCATTATTATTTTATTACATTTGTTTTGTTCTCTTTTTTTTTTTTTTAAACCCTCTTGCTGCTGTGGATGTGTTTAGACATTCTCTCGTATCACTGCCAACGACATCTTAAACATATTGCAAGATTTCCACGATTCTGGTGCTGATGATGTGTTAATATGTTATGCCTTTTATTAATCGCTGGTATAAACTACTACAGTTGTTCACAGTAGCTATTTTTAGTTACATGTGGCCTTGTTTCAGCAAGTGAGACATATCAGTGACTTGATACCATTGTTATCTTTGCATCATGAGATAGGACGGGTTATCAGTATTGTATATATTTCCATTGTCTTCCAGTGTTCAGTCTTACATTAACTCTTCCCGTGCCACAGTAAGAAAAGCGGACGTTCAGTTGGGTGCCAGAGTAAAAGCACGGGTCTTGATATGTTAGGTGGTATAGTTGTAAAATGTAATGGAAAACAGTATTTACATGTACTTCCGTGTACTTATTATGTTTCAAAGTATAACTAAATATATGAAAATTTCATAAATGCAGAGTTTTTTAGTAAAAAAGAAGTAATGTGATGTTTTTAGACACTGATTGTGCCCAGCTCACCATCAGCTAGGTCTAGATATGCACTACTTACCATCTGAGATGTGTAGATCTACTTGTCGATCTCATATTCTGATTCTGTGTTGCATTCTCGCTAAATTAATGTCTGAAATAACCTTGTAACTACTTCTCCCGTCGTCTAATATGTCTAGATCTACTTGGGATACATTCAAGAGCAGTAGGGTGGTCACAGGCCATGTTCATACCCCTATCTACATCATCAAAAATTGAAAAATTTCGGTCTTTCTCTTCCTTTTTCTCGCTCGCCATTACTCGTAACTAGGCACTCTTTCGCCATTTTGAAAAGTGTCACTGGAATCGCAGATGAAATATGTACAATCTAAATGTTACACCGGTTGTTTTATTGAAACAAACCAATGATCAGTATAGTTGCCATTGGTAAGCATCGGGAAACTGGAAATGTCAGTATTCTGACCAAAGGCACAAAAAGAGTTAAGTGCTACACTGGTATTTTTTGGTCACGTTTGCATTTAGTATATTATAAAATATTTCTTGTATCATGGCCTGAAAATGAATTTATAAATAAACTCTTGGAATTTCTTACAGTAGGCTATAGTGAAGACGAAATTGAAGTATGTAGTTATGACGAGAACAAACTAATCAGAACATCGACTGGACAGCAAGAATGAAAAAGCTGAAAATATATGAATATCTGTTGAAAAATTCTTTGCTTCAGTCATCTATGTTTAGTGGAATTATGTCCTGGGACATCTTTTTATTACTTTTGAGGATGTTGCATTTCTCAGACAATGACACTGATGCCAGTGACAATTGGCTTTTCTCAGACAATGGCACTGATGCCAGTGACAACTGGTTTTTCTTGGACAATGGCACTGATGAATTGACTTTTCTGAGACATTTCTCATCAACAGAATCATTGTCACTGAAGTAAAATGACCCATTGTGAAAAGTATGTTCAGTCAGTCATTTGCATGTCCTTTGCTGAACTTTGCCTCCCTGACAGCTCTCCTGTAGGCCTCTTGGTTGTAAGCAAGATGCCCTGCTGCTGATGCATCCATTTGCAGGTTATCAACGATGTTTTGCAGCCATCTTCGCCTTGGTCTTCCTCTCTTTCTTTTTCTTATTATGTATCCTTCCAAGACGATCTTCTCTAAATTATCATGACATTTAATGTGTCCAGAATATTTAAGCTTTCTCTGTTTAATTCTCTTTACTAGCCAGCCTTCTTCAATATTAAGTTCTTGTAGTATAGATATATTTGCTCTTTTTTGTGTCCATGATATTTGAAGAATTCTTCTGTAGCATTTACATTCAAAAGCATTTATATGTTTCTCAGCTGTTTTGTTAAGTGTCCAGGTCTCACAGGCATATGTTGCGATGGAAAAGATGAATGCCCTTAAAAATCTTATTTTTGTGGTTCTGTCTGCTCCTCTCCACAGATTATTTATTTGTTTTACTTTCTGAAGAGCAATAGATGTCCTCCTTTTAATTTCCCTCATTGTATCTCCATTATTAGTTAGTAGTGATCCAACAATTAACAAAACATCTGAGAAACACATAACATGCCCTCCTCATCTTCTTCTGAACCTTCAGCTTCTCCCTCCTTCATTTCCTTCCTTCCTTCTTTATTTCTGTGTTTAATTTGACATGATTTTGCATTAAAATATATCTCTGGTGTTGTGAGACAGCTTTGAAGATTAATTTGGTCACTAAATCAAGCAAACTTTGAAAATGGCAAGCATTATCACAAATGTGTTTCTGTGTGGTTATATGCTTCTGTGTGGTTAAATGTTTCTGTGTGATTATGTTTCTGTATGAGTATATGTTTCTGTGTGGTTATATGTTTCTGTGTGGTTATATGTTTCTGTGTGATTGTATGTTTCTGCGTGATTATATATTTCTGTATTGTTATATGTTTCTGTTATGTGATATGTTTTGAACTGAAGTATTACAAACTGAAGTAGTGTGTAGTTTGTGAAGTCTGAAATGGCATTCCAGTGAAGTACAAGCATGGGCTAAGTTTACCTTGACCTAGATTTCTTTCACCCCATCTTGTGTCTGTTTCATAGTAGTACTGGTAGTAGTAGTAGTAGTAGTAGTAGTAGTAGTAGTAGTAGTAGTAGTAGTAGTTGTTGTGGTGATGGTGGTAGTAATAGTAGTAGTACTGCTAGTTATAATGGCAATGGTGGTAGTGGCTGTAGTAGGTGTAGTAGAAGTACTAGCACTGATAGTTATAGAAGTAGCAGTAGTACTGGTAATAGTAGTAGTTGTAGTAGAAATAATGCTGGTTACTGTATTACTGTACAGTCAGTGCACTAACTGTTAAGAAGATAAAAATACAATAAATCTCCATTTTTAGATGTAGAGCAAGGATTCCTGCCATGGCTTATGGACCAGGTGACCATTGAACTGGACAGGTGTGCGCTTGGCCGCATGGTGTTGGATGGAATCATCCGAGATGTGGTTACCCGCCGAAGGCAGCAGTACAGCAGCACCGGCAGCCCAGGTAGCCATGAGCATGAAGAGGAGCATGAGATCTTGAAATCTGAAGCCGGCGTAACCGAAGTAGCAGATGCGCCAGCGCGCGCTGCCGAAGGGGTGAGTGCGTCAGTTCCTTAACAGCATTTGTTAACATTGATTTACTGATAGCGTTTGTGGGTGATTAACTGGTAGTGTTAACATTTACTGGTAGCTCTCTTTGATAACACAACTTTAATATAAACTGGACTAATTATTTTTCCTGCAGATTGTTTCTGTGTGGAGTGCAGAAATTGCTGATGTCTACTTAATGTGTAGATAATGTGCTCTTGGTTGTCCATGAGGTTTTAGTGTAGTCAGTATGTCCACCACTGTTTCATTTTCTTCTGCACATCCAGCATCTCACTCCCCATCTTCTTCTGAATCTTTAGCTTCTCACTCCCCATCTTCTTCTGAATCTTTAGCTTCTCACTCCCCATCTTCTTCTGAATCTTTAGCTTCTCACTCCCCATCTTCTTCTGAATCTTTAGCTTCTCACTCCCCGTCTTCTTCTGAATCTTTAGCTTCTCACTTCCCATCTTCTTCTGAATCTTTAGCTTCTCACTTCCCATCTTCTTCTGAATCTTTAGCTTCTCACTTCCCATCTTCTTCTGAATCTTTAGCTTCTCACTCCCCGTCTTCTTCTGAATCTTTAGCTTCTCACTCCCCATCTTCTTCTGAATCTTTAGCTTCTCACTCCCCATCTTCTTCTGAATATTTAGCTTCTCACTCCCCATCTTCTTCTGAATCTTTAGCTTCTCACTCCCCATCTTCTGAATCTTTAGCTTCTCACTCCCCATCTTCTTCTGAATCTTTAGCTTCTCACTCCCCATCTTCTTCTGAATCTTTAGCTTCTCACTCCCCATCTTCTTCTGAATCTTTAGCATCTCACTCCCCATCTTCTTCTGAATCTTTAGCTTCTCACTCCCCATCTTCTTCTGAATCTTTAGCTTCTCACTCCCCATCTTCTTCTGAATCTTTAGCTTCTCACTCCCCATATTCTTCTGAATCTTTAGCTTCTCACTCCCCGTCTTCTTCTGAATCTTTAGCTTCTCACTCCCCATCTTCTTCTGAATCTTTAGCTTCTCACTCCCCATCTTCTTCTGAATCTTTAGCATCTCACTCCCCATCTTCTTCTGAATCTTTAGCTTCTCACTCCCCATCTTCTTCTGAATCTTTAGCTTCTCACTTCCCATCTTCTGAATCTTTAGCTTCTCACTTCCCATCTTCTTCTGAATCTTTAGCTTCTCACTTCCCATCTTCTTCTGAATCTTTAGCTTCTCACTTCCCATTTTCTGAATCTTTAGCTTCTCACTTCCCATCTTCTGAATCTTTAGCTTCTCACTTCCCATCTTCTTCTGAATCTTTAGCTTCTCACTCCCCATCTTCTTCTGAATCTTTAGCATCTCACTCCCCATCTTCTGAATCTTTAGCTTCTCACTTCCCATCTTCTTCTGAATCTTTAGCTTCTCACTCCCCATCTTCTTCTGAATCTTTAGCTTCTCACTTCCCATCTTCTTCTGAATCTTTAGCATCTCACTCCCCATCTTCTTCTGAATCTTTAGCATCTCACTCCCCATCTTCTTCTGAATCTTTAGCTTCTCACTTCCCATCTTCTTCTGAATCTTTAGCTTCTCACTCCCCATCTTCTTCTGAATCTTTAGCTTCTCACTTCCCATCTTCTGAATCTTTAGCTTCTCACTTCCCATCTTCTTCTGAATCTTTAGCTTCTCACTTCCCATCTTCTTCTGAATCTTTAGCTTCTCACTTCCCATCTTCTGAATCTTTAGCTTCTCACTTCCCATCGTCTTCTGAATCTTTAGCTTCTCACTTCCCATCGTCTTCTGAATCTTTAGCTTCTCACTTCCCATCTTCTGAATCTTTAGCTTCTCACTTCCCATCTTCTGAATCTTCAGCTTATCATTCCCCATCTTCTTCTGAACCTTCAGCTTATCATTCCCCATCTTCTTCTGTACCTTTGGCTTCTCCCTCCTCATCTTCTTCTGCACCTTCAGCATGTCTGTCCCTGTCTTCTTTTACATTATCAACCTTTCCTTCCCTATCTTCAGCACCATCAACTTTTCCTTCTCTATCTTCTGCACCAGCAACTTTTCCTTCTCTATCTTCTGCACCAGCAACTTTTCCTTCTCTATCTTCTGCACCATCAACTTTTCCTTCTCTATCTTCAGCACCATCAACTTTTCCTTCTCTATCTTCTGCACCATCAACTTTTCCTTCTCTATCTTCAGCACCATCAACTTTTCCTTCTCTATCTTCTGCACCAGCAACTTTTCCTTCTCTATCTTCTGCACCAGCAACTTTTCCTTCTCTATCTTCTGCACCAGCAACTTTTCCTTCTCTATCTTCTGCACCATCAACTTTTCCTTCTCTATCTTCTGCACCATCAACTTTTCCTTCTCTATCTTCTGCACCAGCAACTTTTCCTTCTCTATCTTCTGCACCATCAACTTTTCCTTCTCTATCTTCTGCACCATCAACTTTTCCTTCTCTATCTTCAGCACCATCAACTTTTCCTTCTCTATCTTCTGCACTATCAACTTTTCCTTCCCTATCTTCTGTTCCATCAATTTCTCCTTCCCCATCATCTCCACCATGAACTTTTCCTTCTCCATATTCTGCACCATCAACTTCTTCCCCATCTTCTGCACCATCATCTTCTCCTTCCCCATCTTCTGCACCATCATCTTCTCCTTCCCCATCTTCTGCACCATCATCTTCTCCTTCCCCATCTTCTTCTTTGCTTATGTCCTGGTTGATACAAAGCCTCTATCTCAGTCACCTGGGCAAGGTGTACGGACACACCTCTCCCCCCACCCCCAGGGCAGAGTGGGAGACTGGGGCTGTTTTTATTTGGAGATGATTTTTTGTTTGTTTGACCAGCAGTATTTTCCATGAGGAGTACACATGAGTAGTGATGATGATGATGATGATGATGACTATATGGATGTTTCTATTACCAGACTTAAAATGTGCGTCATTCTGAGCACAATACACAATGTGTGTATGTATTAGCGAGGGTATATATTATTATTATTGTTAATGTTGTTGTTGGTGGTGATGATGGTAAAGGTGCTCCATCTGTGACTTAGGCATGGGCCCATATTTCAGGATCCTCGTCTCTAACTCAGTGGGGGCCTTATATTTCAGATCCCCGTCTCTGACTAAGTGGGGGCCTCATATTTCAGGATCCCCGTCTCTAACTAAGTGGGGGCCTCATATTTCAAGATCCCTGTCTCTAACTAAATGGGAGCTCATATTTCAGGATCCCCATCTCTAACTAAGTGGGGGCCTCATATTTCAGGATCCCCGTCTCTAAGTGGGGGCTTCATATTTCAGGATCCCCGTCTCTAACTAAGTGGGGGCTCATATTTCAGGATCCCTGTCTCTAACTAAGTGAGGGTTTCATATTTCAGGATCCCTGTCTCTAACTAAGTGGGGGCCTCATATTTCAGGATCCCTGTCTCTAACTAAGTGGGGGCTTCATATTTCAGGATCCCCGTCACTAACTAAGTGGGGGCCTCATATTTCAGGATCCCCATCTCTAACTAAGTGGGGGCCTCATATTTCAGGATCCCCGTCTCTAAGTGGGGGCTTCATATTTCAGGATCCCCGTCTCTAACTAAGTGGGGGCTCATATTTCAGGATCCCTGTCTCTAACTAAGTGGGGGCTTCATATTTCAGGATCCCCGTCTCTGACTAAGTGGGGGCCTCATATTTCAGGATCCCCGTCTCTAACTAAGTGGGGGCCTCATATTTCAGGATCCCCGTCTCTAACTAAGTGGGGGCCTCATATTTCAGGATCCCCGTCTCTAACTAAGTGGGGGCCTCATATTTCAGGATCCCCGTCTCTAACTAAGTGGGGGCCTCATATTTCAGGATCCCCGTCTCTAACTAAATGGGGGCCTCATATTTCAGGATCCCCATTTGTGACGCGGGCGTGGTTCCATATTTCAGAAACCCCGTCTGTGACGCGGGCGTGGCTCCATATTTCAGAAACCCCGTCTGTGACGCGGGCGTGTAGCTATATTTCAGAAACCCCGTCTGTGACGCGGGCGTGGCTCCATATTTCAGAAACCCCGTCTGTGACGCGGGCGTGGAGCTATATTTCAGAAACCCCGTCTGTGACGCGGGCGTGGAGCTATATTTCAGAAACCCCGTCTGTGACGCGGGCGTAGCTCCATATTTCAGAAACCGCGTCTGTGACGCGGGCGTGCAGCTATATTTCAGAAACCCCGTCTGTGACACGGGCGTGGAGCTATATTTCAGATACCCCGTCTGTGACGCGGGCGTGGCTCCATATTTCAGATACCCCGTCTGTGACGCAGGCGTGGCTCCATATTTCAGATACCCCGTCTGTGACGCGGGCGTGGCTCCATATTTCAGATACCCCGTCTGTGACGCGGGCGTGGCTCCATATTTCAGATACCCCGTCTGTGACGCGGGCGTGGCTCCATATTTCAGATACCCCGTCTGTGACGCGGGCGTGGCTCCATATTTCAGATACCCCGTCTGTGACGCGGGCGTGGCTCCATATTTCAGATACCCCGTCTGTGACGCGGGCGTGGCTCCATATTTCAGATACCCCGTCTGTGACGCGGGCGTGGCTCCATATTTCAGAAACACCGTCTGTGACGCGGGCGTGTCTCAGTATTTCGAGAACATATTTAATATAATCTTATTTTCCTTTTCTTCTCTGACTGACCTATATACCGTGTAATCCAGTGTGCCATGCAGTGCAGGTAGATATCCTTTTTATTTGGGCGAGGGGGTTTCCGAGTGCCTGTTGTACAGCCAGGCCGAGAGAATGGAACCCAGTACTTTTCCTTCTGTCCGAGAAACCAGAGCCACCAAGTTTCGACATTCTCATTCCGGGAAAGAAATTATTATTATTATTATTAAGGCTTATATAAACTGTGTGTGTTGCTTACATTTGTTACAACAAGAGGTGAAAAAAAGCGAAACATTGTTTGGCCCGTTAATGAACAAAGCTGTTCCTACTTTTTAAAAGCAGTCTCAATATAAAATGGGGGGGGGGGGGGAATGGCTTGACGAAAGGGAGGGGCAGCCAGGGAGAGCTACCAGATTTCAAGGACTTGGCCCACGAAATTCATGTTACAAGTGGAATGATGTTCTAGAGCCATTGTTGCATCTGTGGTCCTCCTTTACCCTGGAGTCCACGTTGCGTGTGGCTGCTGCTATTCAAAGACGGAGATTACAGCGCATTGTTAAGCCGCAGATTAAAATATTGGAGGGGAGATAAATGCGGGAAGTGGAACTCTGGCTTGTCTGCCCCTGATAGGTCAGTGCTACAAGACAATAATAATGATTTAAATAAACATTTAAAAACCCGCCCCAACCTCAAAAGAGAAAAGGGGATTCATCGTACTGCACAAAATCAAGCGAGCGTGGAAATCAATAATCAAGAGAAAGCGTTAATTGAGCGCTATAAATATTCATTGCCTGCCTAGCACACCAGGTGAAGGGGTTCCTTGTGGGAAAGCTCCCAGTTTCTGCCATCTTGAAAAGTTGGGGGGTGACTTATTGTCGTGACCTCGTCTTGCAAGCGCGTCATCCTGATCAGGCTTAATTGTATTTTAATTCGGATCGCCGATAATGGCGGCTCGTCGGTTTTGTATACGCGTGTGAAATCGGCCACAATGACAACCACATGTTAAGGTTGTCCTTTCTTGAGCCTTCATCAGGAGAATCGCTCCAACAACCGCAAGATACTCTCCCTTTGGATTATTAAAGGGAGGTAAAAAAAATCGAAAACTACAAGGGAGATCACCGTTTCTCACTCGTTTGTCAGTACTGGAACACCCCTGGCGTGATGTGAAGTCATAGAATAGATTTTTAATTTAGGGCATAGCTTAAACTACCAGACTTAGGATCCCAAAGTAATGCGAACAACTTCATAATAAACACACCTGCCATTTTTAAAATAAGAAAACAACGCTGTTTATATAAGAAGCCGTTTAACTTCTGTCGTAGTTCAAAAGTTGAATCTTAAAAAAAAAAAAGAAAAACTTACGGAACAAAGTTTGAAATATTGCGAGAATTACCAAAATACAGAAGTCAGTAATAATAGGGATAGGCAAATTATCTGTGATTTCTTGATACTTACTTGGCACGGAAGGCACCATGATCAACAGGGTGGTCCTTCCATCCAGGCTAAGAAGATTTTAATCTAAAACCCCTCACTACCTCGAGGTGGCAAGCTTATCCAGCAAAGCCCTTGCGGGTGTATATAAAAAAAGGCAAATGGCGGAATAAAAGGGACTTCCTATTTCGCCTCACATATACAGACAACATAAAACTCTACGGCATCACCTTCCCGTCCCGGTTGGCTTTGGTTGGTTAGTTGATTGCCTGGCTGGTTGTATGGTTGGCTGGTTGGTAAGTTGATTGGCTGGTTAGGTGGTTGATTGGTTGGTTAGGTGGTTGATTGGTTAGATAGTTGGCTGGTTGGCTAATAGGTTAGTTTGGTAGTTGGTTGGTTGGTTTGTTAGTTGACTAGTAGGTTGGTAAGTAGATATGCTAGGTGGTTGGTTGACTGGTGGGTGGGTACGTTAGTTCGTTGGTTGGTTGACTGGTTAGATGGTTGTCTGGTTGGTTGATTAAGTTATTGGTTGGTTGACTGGTGGGTTGGTTGTGTAGTTGGTTGGCTGACTTGTTGGTTGATAGGTTGGTTTGGTAGTTAGTTGACTGATGGGCTGGTTTGATAGTTGGTTGGTTGGCTGGTAGATTGGTTTGATAGTTGGTTGGTTGGTTAGTTGGCTGGTAAGAGGTATCTGTGAGGTATGTGGCTCGTAGGATGGTTAGTTGGTTGGTTTGATGGCTGTTTATTTCACTGGGTGGTTAATTAATTAGTTATCTCCTTGTAATTGTGAAATTCCAGGCGAATAATGATGTGGTGAATATATTGGCGAAGATGGTGATGTAATGAATATATTGGTGAAGATGGTGATGTGGTAAATATATTGGTGAAGATGATGATGTGGTGAATATATTGGTGAAGATGATGATGTGGTGAATATATTGGTGAAGATGATGATGTAATGAATATATTGGTGAAGATGATGATGTGATGAATATATTAGTGAAGATGGTGCTGTGGCGAAGATCTTGGTGATAGATGAAGTTGTGGTGAGGATATTCGTGATAGATGAAGTTGTGGTGAATATATTGGTGACATATGATGTTGTGGTAAATATATTGGTGATAGATAAAGTTGTGGTGATGATATTTATGACAGACGATGGTGTGGTGAAGATCTTGGTGGCAGACGATGTTGTGGTGAAGATCTTGAAAACGAACATCTAGTGGGCAGAAATGACTTTTATGACCTTCCAGAACAAACACCTTGCAACTGGGCTCCACTACCATGGCCCTACCTCGTTTGCCAGGCTCGAATGACCGTGAGGACCATGGGAGGTAACGCCGTCATGTCCTTCGAGCGCAGGAGTAGTGCTATCCATAGTAAAGTGCTTCTCTTGAAAAGGATGAGATAACTCATTCCCTTGTTCCAGCCATCATAACTCTAGAAAACTGGTACCTGACGTTTGTGTTAGGGAAGATGCAAATAGCTAAATGATGAATCTGTACACATAGCGCGGAGTGAAATTTGGTCCTGTGAATAATGGACAGCATTAGAGTTGACAGTGGCTGAACGCTGTCCTGGTATGATTTACCAGCTGAAACGAATGCTGTCCCCTTTCTACCCGTATTTTCACTGACCTGTCGACACATTAGAGGGTGATGAGGTCAGCATCAGGCGTGACTTGGCCTGTCCACACATTAGAGGGTGATGTGGTCAGCATCAGGCCTGGCTGCCTTTCCTTCTTCATCTTCAGAAGAAGCCGTGTACTCATTTCTACAGCCTGGGTGACTTAATACCTTTGGCCAGATTCGAACCACCACACTTTGCCTTGAGAGACTCATGCACTAACCATTTCATCATTCAGGCGCCCTTTTCTGTCCTAAGGAGGACATTTTGTTCTAGTTTATTTCAGACATCAAAGGAATCGAATCTTTTATTTCTACTTTAAAACTTAATTATATGTGACAAAGAATCTGTGGAGAGGAGCAGACAGAACCACAAAAATAAGATTTTTAAGGGCATGCATCTTTCCCATCGCAACATATGCCTGTGAGACCTGGACACTTAACAAAACAGCTGAGAAACACAATGTAAATGCTACAGAAGAGTTCTTCAAATATAAACACAAAAAAGAACAAATATATCCATACTACAAGAGCTTAATATTAAAGAAGGCTGGCTAGTAAAGAGGATTAAAGAGAGAAAATTTAAATATTTTGGACACATTAAACGTCATGATAATTTAGAGAAGACCGTCTTGGAAGGGTACATAATGGGAAAAAGAAAAAGTGGAAGATCAAAACGAAGATGGCTGCAAAACATCGTTGACGATCTGCAAATGGATGCAGCAGCAGCAGGCCGTCTTGCTCACAACCGAGAGGACTACAGGAGTGCTGTTTGGGAGGCTAAGTTCCGCAAAGGACATGCAAATGAATGAATGATATATATGACAGCCCAAGGGACAGATATCGCTAATCTTCAGTGTAGCCTCTATGAGAGCAAAGAATTGTAAAGTTCCTTCATTGTCCAGTTTGTCCGCGGATTTTTACGGTTTTGCTTGCACTGTCTGGGTAAATATATTGGTGATAGATAAAGTTGTGGTGATGATATTTATGACAGACGATGGTGTGGTGAAGATCTTGGTGGCAGACGATGTTGTGGTGAAGATCTTGAAAACGAACATCTAGTGGGCAGAAATGACTTTTATGACCTTCCAGAACAAACACCTTGCAACTGGGCTCCACTACCATGGCCCTACCTCGTTTGCCAGGCTCGAATGACCGTGAGGACCATGGGAGGTAACGCCGTCATGTCCTTCGAGCGCAGGAGTAGTGCTATCCATAGTAAAGTGCTTCTCTTGAAAAGGATGAGATAACTCATTCCCTTGTTCCAGCCATCATAACTCTAGAAAACTGGTACCTGACGTTTGTGTTAGGGAAGATGCAAATAGCTAAATGATGAATCTGTACACATAGCGCGGAGTGAAATTTGGTCCTGTGAATAATGGACAGCATTAGAGTTGACAGTGGCTGAACGCTGTCCTGGTATGATTTACCAGCTGAAACGAATGCTGTCCCCTTTCTACCCGTATTTTCACTGACCTGTCGACACATTAGAGGGTGATGAGGTCAGCATCAGGCGTGACTTGGCCTGTCCACACATTAGAGGGTGATGTGGTCAGCATCAGGCCTGGCTGCCTTTCCTTCTTCATCTTCAGAAGAAGCCGTGTACTCATTTCTACAGCCTGGGTGACTTAATACCTTTGGCCAGATTCGAACCACCACACTTTGCCTTGAGAGACTCATGCACTAACCATTTCATCATTCAGGCGCCCTTTTCTGTCCTAAGGAGGACATTTTGTTCTAGTTTATTTCAGACATCAAAGGAATCGAATCTTTTATTTCTACTTTAAAACTTAATTATATGTGACAAAGAATCTGTGGAGAGGAGCAGACAGAACCACAAAAATAAGATTTTTAAGGGCATGCATCTTTCCCATCGCAACATATGCCTGTGAGACCTGGACACTTAACAAAACAGCTGAGAAACACAATGTAAATGCTACAGAAGAGTTCTTCAAATATAAACACAAAAAAGAACAAATATATCCATACTACAAGAGCTTAATATTAAAGAAGGCTGGCTAGTAAAGAGGATTAAAGAGAGAAAATTTAAATATTTTGGACACATTAAACGTCATGATAATTTAGAGAAGACCGTCTTGGAAGGGTACATAATGGGAAAAAGAAAAAGTGGAAGATCAAAACGAAGATGGCTGCAAAACATCGTTGACGATCTGCAAATGGATGCAGCAGCAGCAGGCCGTCTTGCTCACAACCGAGAGGACTACAGGAGTGCTGTTTGGGAGGCTAAGTTCCGCAAAGGACATGCAAATGAATGAATGATATATATGACAGCCCAAGGGACAGATATCGCTAATCTTCAGTGTAGCCTCTATGAGAGCAAAGAATTGTAAAGTTCCTTCATTGTCCAGTTTGTCCGCGGATTTTTACGGTTTTGCTTGCACTGTCTGGGTAAATAATAATACGTACATAAAACAAGAAGCCGTTTTTATATCTCCAGGAACTGAGGATTTTAAACAAGTCTTGGAATCTTGGCCATACTGCCTCTTATAACTAATAGAGAGAGAGAGAGAGAGAGAGAGAGAGAGAGAGAGAGAGAGAGAGAGAGAGAGTCTGAAATGCTTTACGTAGTGCCGCAAATGTAAATGACTGAACGAGTCCTCCTCTCCCCCACCCCCCACATATAATACGGTGGTTCTCCTCTGCTGTCAGTTCTTACGATTGAGTTACGTGCCCAAGAAACGTGACCAGTTCCCCCATGTCAGATTTTTGTCTGTTTCTTTCCTCGTGTGATTATTTAAGAGCCCAGGATGGAGGTAGAGCCTGCTGAGGAGCTTTACATCTGCAGCAAAGCCGGGCTGCAAGTCCTTCTACCAGGCCACAAGCCCCTCTACCAGGCCACAAGCACCTCTACCAGGCCACAAGCCCCTCTACCAGGTCGCAAGCCCACCAGGCCACAAGCCCCTCTACCAGGTCGCAAGCCCACCAGGCCACAAGCCCCTCTACCAGGCCACAAGCCCCTCTACCAGGCCACAAGCCCCTCTACCAGGTCGCAAGCCCACCAGGCCACAAGCCCATCTACCAGGCCACAAGCCCCTCTACCAGGCCACAAGCCCCTCTACCAGGCCACAAGCCCCTCTACCAGGCCGCAAGCTCTCTACCAGGCCGCAACCCGTCTACCGAACCACAGACCTCTCTACCAGGCCACAAGCCCGTCTACCAGGCCGCAAGCCCCTCTACCAGGCCGCAAGCTTCTCTACCAGGCCACAAGCTCCTCTACCAGGCCGCAAACCCCTCTACCAAGCCGCAAACCCGTCTACCAAAGCCTCTCTACCAGGCCACAAGCCCGTCTACCAAGCCACAAGCCCCTCTACCAGGCCACAAACCCGTCTACCAAGCCACAAGCCCGTCTACCAAGCCACAAACCCGTCTACCAAGCCACAAACCCCTCTACCAGGCCACAAGCCCCTCTACCAGGCCACAAGCCCGTCTACCAGGCCACAAGCCCGTCTACCAAGCCACAAGCCCCTCTACCAGGCCACAAGCCCCTCTACCAAGCCACAAGCCTCTCTACCAGGCCACAGGGCCACAAAAAAGCCCTGGAAACAACCGCCATAGAATTGCCTGAGGAGACACACTGGTCATAGGACTCCGTGGTCTTGGAATTCCATGATCTTGGGACTCTGTGGTCTTGGGACTCTGTGGTCTTGAGACTCTGTGATCATCGGACTCCGTGGTTTTGGGACTCTGTGATCATGGGACTCCGTGGTCTTGAGACTCTGTGATCATGGGACTCCATGGTTTTGAGACTCTATGATCATGAGACTCCGTGGTCTTGGGACTCTGTGGTCTTGGGACTCCGTGGTCTTGAGACTCCGTGGTCTTGAGACTCTGTGATCATCGGACTCCGTGGTTTTGGGACTCTGTGATCATGGGACTCCGTGGTCTTGAGACTCTGTGATCATGGGACTCCGTGGTTTTGGGACTCTATGATCATGAGACTCCGTGGTCTTGGGACTCTGTGGTCTTGAGACTCTGTGGCCATGTGACTCCTTGGTCTTGGGACTGTGGACTAGGACCGTCAGGAGCCTTATCACTTGCACCCGAGTCATCAAACCTCCCCCACAGCCATCTATGAATCCACGATGTTCCAGTAATGTCTGATTGAGACACGCTGTCTTAAGCCCTGTCATTCCTTGGCCCTCCGACAGACAAAAGAGTGGATGGGTTGTAAAAAAAAAGGCGAAGGCGAGCAGAGATTGGCCGATGAGGACATAAATGAAATGACATGAAAAAAAAAGTCATGTCAGATTTTTAAAGTAGTTGGCGCTTTCAGAACTTTGTGTTTTTCAAGCAGCTAAGTCTGACAATAATCAAGGACAGAGGTGGAAGTTTATCCAACAATGGCGCCATAATCTCGTCTGCCGCAAAGTGTTTTCCTTACTTCAGGTTTACAATATCGTATTAGGTGCGGGATTTGCATGAAAGAATAAAGAAAATTTCTTCCAGTTCAAATTGTCAGCTTTTCGGCCTGTCAAATGGAAATGAAAGTATGAATAATGTAATAGATTTATTTGCATTCAAAAGCTCCGGCTACATAATTTTAAGATTATAGTAATTTCTCCACATTTCTTTTTTTTTTTAAATGCAGCCATCTCAGGTGTACTTTATGTGGGCTGTCGTGTGATGTTCGATTTATAACTTGAACGTTCGATTTCTTCTGTAAGATGGTTTTTTTTAATGTATGTCCGTGGATACTTGTAGAGCTTGCATCTTTTGCTGTGATTATGAAGATGGTCTTCCCATTTTATAAAATGTGCCCATTCTTCTTTCTGTTTGTTATTTTATTATTTCTTTTTTTCTTATCACATGTTGCCAGAGCGGTTAGTTTCGCAACCAAAGTTGTAAATATTGTCTGTCTATCTGTCCGCTTACCCGTCTGCTCGCTTGTCTGTCTGTCCGTCTGTTTGTGTACTTGTCTATCTGTATATGTGTCTGTCTATCTGGCCGTCTGTCTGTATGCTTGTTTATCTGGCCGTCTGTCTGTATGCTTGTTTATCTGACCGTCTGTCTGTATGCTTGTTTATCTGGCCGTCTGTCTGTATGCTTGTTTATCTGGCCGTCTGTCTGTATGCTTGTTTATCTGGCCGTCTGTCTGTATGCTTGTTTATCTGGCCGTATGTCTGTATGCTTGTCTGTCTGTTTGTCTGTATGCTTGTTTATCTGGCCGTCTGTCTGTATGCTTGTTTATCTGACCGTCTGTCTGTATGCTTGTTTATCTGGCCGTCTGTCTGTATGCTTGTTTATCTGGCCGTCTGTCTGTATGCTTGTTTATCTGGCCGTCTGTCTGTATGCTTGTTTATCTGGCCGTCTGTCTGTATGCTTGTTTATCTGGCCGTATGTCTGTATGCTTGTCTGTCTGTTTGTCTGTATGCTTGTTTATCTGGCCGTATGTCTGTATGCTTGTCTGTCTGTTTGTCTGTATGCTTGTTTATCTGGCCGTCTGTCTGTATGCTTGTTTATCTGGCCGTCTGTCTGTATGCTTGTTTATCTGACCGTCTGTCTGTATGCTTGTTTATCTGGCCGTCTGTCTGTATGCTTGTTTATCTGGCCGTCTGTCTGTATGCTTGTTTATCTGGCCGTCTGTCTGTATGCTTGTTTATCTGGCCGTATGTCTGTATGCTTGTCTGTCTGTTTGTCTGTATGCTTGTTTATCTGGCCGTCTGTCTGTATGCTTGTTTATCTGACCGTCTGTCTGTATGCTTGTTTATCTGGCCGTCTGTCTGTATGCTTGTTTATCTGGCCGTCTGTCTGTATGCTTGTTTATCTGGCCGTCTGTCTGTATGCTTGTTTATCTGGCCGTCTGTCTGTATGCTTGTTTATCTGCCCGTCTGTCTGTATGCTTGTCTGTCTGTTGTCTGTATGCTTGTTTATCTGGCCGTCTGTCTGTATGCTGTTTATCTGGCCGTCTGTCTGTATGCTTGTTTATCTGACCGTCTGTCTGTATGCTTGTTTATCTGGCCGTCTGTCTGTATGCTTGTTTATCTGGCCGTCTGTCTGTATGCTTGTTTATCTGGCCGTATGTCTGTATGCTTGTCTGTCTGTTTGTCTGTATGCTTGTTTATCTGGCCGTCTGTCTGTATGCTTGTTTATCTGGCCGCCTGTCTGTATTCTTGTCTGTCTGTTTGTCTGTATGCTTGTTTATCTGTTTGTCTGTCTGAATGTTTGTCTATCTGCCTGTTTGTCTGTATGCTTGTATATCTGCCCGTCTGTCTGTATGCTAGTTTATCTGGCCGTTTGTCTGTATGCTTGTCTGTCTGCTTGTCTGTATGCTTGTTTATCTGTTTGTCTGTCTGAATGTTTGTCTATCTGCCTGTTTGTCTGTGTGCTTGTATATCTGCCTGTCTGTCTAAATGTGTGTCTATCTGCGTGTCTGTCTAAATGTTAGTCTGTCTAAATGTTAGTCTATCTGCCCGTCCATCTAAATGTTAGTCAATCTGGCCGTCCATCTAAATGTCTGTCTAAATGCTTGTTTATCTACCTGTCTGTCTATATGTTTCTCTAGCTGCTTATTTATTTATCTGTAAATTATCAGCAAAAGAACAAATATACTACAAGAATTTAATATTAAAGAAGTCTGGCTAGTAAAGATGATTAAACAGAGAAAACTTAAATATTTTGGACACATTAAACGTCGTGACAATCTAGAGAAAGCCGTCTTGGAAGGGTGCATAATGGGAAAAAGAAAGAGAGGAAGACCAAAGCGAAGATGGCTGCAAAATATCGCTGATGATCTGCAAATGGATGCATCAGCAGCAGGCCACCTTGCTCACAACCGAGAGGCCTACAGGAGAGCTGTTAGGGAGGCAAAGTTCCGCAGTGGACATACAAATGACTGACTTGACTGAAATTATCAGCTGTCTTTGTCATGTCAGCCAGGCACACCATCTTTCTTTTCACAGGAATGCAACCGGACATTGTAGTGTACTCCACAGAAAAACAGGAAATAATAATAATCGAGCTTACGGTCCCGTAAGAAACAAGAATAGAGGAACATCATTTATTCAAATTGGAGAAGTACAATGACCTGGTCAAGCAACTGAAGCAGGGGCCAGGAATCAGGACAAAAGTGATAGCTGTAGAAGAGGGAGCAAGAGGATTCGTAGCAACATCAGCATACGACCTATGTAAGCAACAGGGCATAAAGGGACAAGCAAGAGCAAGGGCATTGAGAAGCCTTTCAGAAACAGCAGAAAAGGCCTCATGCTGGCTGTGGAGTATGCGAAACAAGCATTGGGAACATGAATAATTTCATTTGCCACAACCAATACCAGTCCTCCGTAGCTAAATGGCTAAAAAAAAAAGGTGCAGTGGCAACTGGAAGATCATGGGTTCAATCCCGGGACCGAAAAAAAAAAAGCAACAACTCACAAGACCTCTGGGAGTCATGACCCAGAGGGGCCCACCCCCCTTAGAGTGTCAGGGCCGAAACACTTTCTGAAGGGGGGGGGGTTACTTCTTCTGATGATCTGAAGGAGTTGTGTTGTTGTTCCGCTCTCTACGATAGAGAGTTTCCTGCATATTCTCTCCTTTGTTTCTAATACACCCAAGGGTGCCTGCTAGAAGGATGTCCTCGCGGTTGTGTGGTAAGATAATTTTTTTTATATACACCGCATGGTGCTGCTAGAGAATTGTAACACAACGAGGTGGTGAAGGTTTTTAGAGTAAAATCTGAACGGAAGTACCACCTTGTTCATCATGGTATCTTCCGTGCCAGGTAAGTTTAAGTATAAAAACCTCTGTCTCTCCATCTCCCGTTTGTGTCTGTGGTACTTAGGCACTTCCAGTAACCATGTATATTGTTTTATCAGGTATAATTCATTCATATATCTATTTATCATTCATTATTGTTTCATACATATAAAATGCACTATTTGTTGTTCGCATTTAATGGCGCACGGAAACTTTAGACATACTCACACATGAAACTTTTGTTTCTTCCATTTTACAGGAGAAATAATATGTTTTGGTAACTGAAGTTCACGTGTTTCCGGTTTTGTTTTGTTGCATGAATTAGTTCCCTTTTATTCTTTTATAGTAAAGGAAATAAACAATAAATAACTCATCTCTAGTACATGTAGAATTAGGCTCTATTGAAAACAAATGGCTGGGGAAAATACTCGGTATAAAGTGGAACGAATTCAAGAACAACACAGAGATAAGATAGATGACCAAACAACAACCTGTCTCATGGGTGATCAGAAAAAGAAGATGGACATATATCGATCACGTGATGAGAAGAAACAATCAGAGAATATTAAAACAAGCTCTCAAGTGGAACACAACAGGCCGAAGAAAAAGAGGTCGAGCACGTGAAACTCTAAAGAGGCCAGTTTAGTGGGCATAAAATCCCTTGATGAGATTGAAAAGCTCACCGAAAAACAGGAAAACTTGACTAACTACCATGCGAGCCCTATATGACATGTAACGGTACGGCAAGGATGTAAGATGTAAGTACTGGTAGGTGCTAGTGGTTTTAATTAGAGAGGCTCGCTATATGAGATGGCACATGGTGAGGATGAAAACGAGGCTTCACATACTGAGAGCTGTGCACAAGAATGGACTGTCGCAGGTGAGCGTGTTGTAGCAAACAAGAACATTCAGTTCTCTCTCCTGAAGCTCGTCCTGCAAACCTGCGCCGCCTACAGACACTTAAGGGCCCAGATGTGACCGCCAGGTAATGAGCAAGAGTGTGAAACTGTGGGCGCGCGTTCATGAAGGCTTCTACCTAAGAAGGAAGCTCACGGAGTCGACCCGTCTCCTTGTACAAGATGAAGGATCGCCAGAAACTGCACACAGAAGTACCGTGTCTTATTCTGGTCTCAGTATTTAATGAAGGAATTTACCAGAAGGTTCAGACTTTACGCAGTCGCGTACGAACATAAATTCACCATAAACGTTGATAAAGTTTATTATCTGATGAACAATTCACAGATCATCTTTGTAAATATAGTCTCATACATATTTAGTCCAAAAAAATATATGCTTTTTTGAACACAGAAGTGTAATATTGTTTCGTAAGTTTAATTTTTAATTCAAACTTTTATTCAACGGTCTAAAAACTGACAGATTATTATTTAACATGGCCAATATTTTGTATATCCAAATTTATATCTATTGATATTTGCAGTTATGTAAAACCTCATTATATTTCTAAATAGTTGTGATATCAGCTTTCTGTAACCAGTTATAAAATTATATGTTTGCCAGCATTTATTTATATTTATTTGTTTCGTTTCCGACCGTTGCAAATTTTATTTTGTTTTGGGAAATTTGATTTGTTATGTTTTTTCGTATTTGGAGTCATTCAACTTTTTTCTGATTTGGATATTTTAAATTAAGATGTAGAAGTAGGGGTAGACTCTGAAACGGAAAGTAACTGTGTTGGGTATTTAGGAAGTTTATTTTGTATTCGTATGAAGAACTTGGAGCTTTTGTGGAGCAACTGCGTGCTGAAAGATGCATAGAAAGAGCGCGTGTTTACACGTAGTAAGTTCACACCAACTGCAGTGAGGCTGTCATCTTTCATATCTCTGGAGTTGTGAACACGTGTTCCATGCAGCTGATGTCGTGGTGTTCTTGAAGTACAGTATAATATCGGTTAAGGAGTGGGTCTTGGTCGCTGACGTGAAGTAACACGAAGCAGGATGTTGTGAGTAGAAGACGCCTCCACGTGGACCGCTTCCACTTCTGACCCGTTAACTGTAAGAAATGGGCACAACTGCCTGGTGCTGGGAACGCCCTGAGGAAGAGGGAAAGGGTCTTGTGACTGCCGGGCCAGCTTTCAGTTTGTGTTCTCTTGTTTTCTTTCCTGTGAACATTTTATTTTCTCTTATCTTCTCCTCCTATTTTCATCCTCTTATCCTATACGTGTAGAATTCTATATTTTATCTTACAATCCTATACGTGTAGAATCGTGTCTTTTATGTCATTATTCTATACGTATAGAATCTTATCTGTTATCTTACTATCCTATTCGTGTAGAATCTTGTCTTTTATCTTACTTTCCTATACATGTATAATCTTATCTTTTATCTTACTGCCCTATATATGTATAATTTGTTTCTTTAATCTTTACTGTCTTGTATGTGTAGAATTTTATCTTTTATCTTACTATCCTATACGTGTAGAATCTTATCTTTTATCTTACTTTCCTATACATGTATAATCTTATCTTTTATCTTACTGCCCTATATATGTATAATTTGTTTCTTTAATCTTACTGTCCTGTATGTGTAGAATTTTATCTTGTATCTTACTATCCTATACGTGTAGAATCTTATCTTTTATCTTACTGTCCTATACATGTATAATCTTATATTTTATCTTACCACCTTATATATGTAGATTTTTTTGGTTTAATCTTACTGTCCTGTATGTGTAGAATGCCGTACGTCTTTACATACAGATGTCTGTTTGTAAAAGTCTTTTTAATTCCTTTTTGAAAGGAGAACGACGTGTTTGTTACACCAGGTGAGGAGGAGCCAGAGGAGGAAGGTGAGGCAGCACTGGATGCCGAGCCAGGAGGAGGAGAGGAAGATGAGATCGAGGATACGGCATAAATTCTTATCTCAGTTTTGTGAGCTTTTGTGCGGGAGAGCGTGGCCTGGTGGCTGTCTGAATATTTTCCTTGTACATATTATTTTTTATATCTTTGGGTATTTCCCCCCCCCCCTCAAAAAAAAAACTGGATTTCCCCAATCTTTTTTTAGGGGTACCAGTGTTATTTGTGTTTTAGGAAATTTGCCTGGTTTTTTTTTCTTTTTTAATTTTTTTTACCAAGCGCAAATAAAACTTGATCTTTATTATTATGCCTCATGGCGTAAAGAGTATTAGATGTGTTTTTTTTCTCTGCATGTTTGAAAGTATTTACTGCATGCCTGAAGCTGTACAGAATTGTTCTATCTAAATCATGTATAGTTTTCCAGCATTAGTACTTTTTCGTGCTAAAGTATAAGAGTCTATGCTGTGAAGAGCATAGACCACGTTCGTAGAGAAAGAAGCCATTCTGTGGATTTAAAAAAAGAAATGTAGAGCTTAGAAATGGAACAAGTAAGACATATTTTTAAAAGATTAGTGAGTATGGCATATCGTTTTGTCAAATGTTAGCGAATCATGTTACCGATATTAAGCATGTTTTATTGAAAATAATTTGAACTGGAGTTCGTGCGAATATTTTTTCAAAGCCCTTTCCTGCATTGAAATATTTGTATATATCTTTCACCCGAATTGTGAATTTTCGATAACCAACTCCCTGAATAACACAGGTGCGAAAAAGGATTGCATTGTCGTTTGACCAGTGTCATAAAGGTTTTGCGTGCGTGAATGTGTATAAATGTATGCATATGTTGTTGTTGTTGTTGTTGTTGTACAAATGATTACTTTCGGCTTATATAGTGTTGTGGTTGATAAAGATACAACATTTTGAGAATCATTTTGTTGGATGTCCTGTGATCAAGAATTGTGTGTGTTGGATGCTTACGACGCAAATGTTGTGTACAAGATCAGCAGTGTGTGTGTGTATGTGTGCCGTTGTGGAGTTGTGGGTTTTTGTTCTTTTAAGTTGTAAACCTGGTTGGCTGAGTGGTTGGCCGCTCGGTTTACTAACCCGGCGGCCTCAGCAGTGAGGATTTTGTTTTCTAGTACACACCAGAAAGGTCCCGCCTGTAAAAATGGGTATGAGAGAAATCTAGGAAGGTAAATGAAGCCAGGCGTGATACTGACCACATCGCACTTTCGTGTGCTTGAAGGTCTTGGAAATATGGGCCTAACACCGTATCTCCATTATGTCTTAATGGCACAGAAACAGGATTATCACCAAATGTTATCGATGGCTCAAGTGTAATGGATGATTAATTTTTACGCTTTTATAATTAGTATGTTGAATTTCAAAAATAAAATAAAAAAGAACTCTTGTTTAGCAGAAAAGTTTTTTTTTAAAAAAAGAGGTTGTGCAAATTGGTTGTTGATCATGGATGTTTACTTATGAGAATGGAGAAAAAGAGAGAAAGAATTGTTTCGCTTTCCTGACGTCTTCTTCTGTAGTGAAACATTTTTATTGCTTAACCTCTAACCCAACGATCCCATGATTCATTTTTTTCCATTTTGCCTTTGAAACCCCTCATTCTTGAAAACAGTTTGTAATCATAGATTCTTCTTCTGTTTCTCCCCAACCCCCTATAGTTTATTGATCCATCTGTGTTTTGTATGAATATTATCTTTTTTTTTTAAAAACAAACATGATCTCTCCAGACGAGATAACACCAAAACTTCCTTCCCACAACTTCTCTTGTCGTATACTGACAAAATTACACCAAAGCTTCCTTCCCACAACCTTTTTTGTCCTCTTCTGTTGAGATAATATCGCATCTTCCTTCCTACAACCCCAGCAATCGGGCTGTATGGTTAGTAGTTATCGCAGCGTTTTCCTTCCATTTTTTTTTATTGTGTTTTTGGGTTTTTTTTTAACAGAGAATGGTGGTGATTAAGATCAGAATTTTCAATAACAAAAAAGTAGAATTCGCAGATTTGTTGGGTTAAATTCTCATATTAAAAAAAAACGTCGTGTCTTATTAATTTTCATATTATGACTTATTTTTTTTGTACTGTACGTATTATACGTGCAGTACATGCGCGTCTGACTATATTTATCCAGGTATTCACATATTTGCTATAAAATAATTGTATTATGGCTGCACTCATGTGGGCAAACAGTTGATGCGCATACGTGCCTGCGTTTCTGATAAGCACACTCGTATTATCTCATAAGGTGGAGCTCACTAAGAAGCATGGCGTTTCACGTTAATAGGCGAGAAAGGAGGGGGGGGGGTGCAGCGATCCAGAAATGTGAAGCTATGTCTTTATAATCGTCACATAATGTCATGGTGCCCCCATTGCCTTAGGGCTCCCAGTGCTGAAAGCTATCTTGGGTTTGTTCCAGGGTTTAGCGCTGCACACGGCCTTGTTCAACTTAATTGCTTCTACTTCGAGGTTTCTTCGTTTTCGGGCCAGAAATATAACGTGACCCGAAGTAGGTTCAAAGTTAGAGGCCGCGGGCAATCAGACAGCACGCGGGTACGGGCGTAAAAAAAAGGTCAGATAACTCTGGGTTAACGGTGCACTTTGTCATACACGAGTACAGTTATGGGCAGGTACATTTGCACTTTGTCAGATAACTATGGGTTAAAGCTCCAATCGTTATACAGCACGCAGGTTAAAAGTGTTACATCGTTATACAGTAGGTGAGTACAAGTGCTAATCGACAGATAACTCTGGATTAAATGTGCACATCGCCAGACAACACGCGGGTTAAAAGTGCACATCGTTAAACAACTGTAGGTTAAAAGCGCACATGGTCAAACAAAAGAAGGTTAAAAGTGCACATGGTCAAACGAAAGAGAGTTAAAAGTGCACATATTCCAACACCAGTAAGTTAAAACAGCACATAATCACACAGCTTTTGGTTAAAAGTGCACATGGTCAAACAAAAGAAGGTTGAAAGTGCACATCATCCGACACCTGTAAGTTAAAACTGCACATAATCAGACAACTTTTGGTTAAAAGCGCACAGTAGACAACTCTAGGTTAAAAGTCTGTATTATGAATATGTCCCAGATGTTCTCAGAGATGTCTGACAGAAAGTCAAATGTCATGCAGGAAACTTTCTTTCATAATTCTTGAATGTTCCCATTAATTTGATTTTTTTAAAAGTCCATTTAAAGAATTTGAATTTTTTTTCCTCTTCAGTAAAAGAATTTGATTTGTGTCATCTTCAGTAAAAGAATTTGATTTTTGTCATCTTCAGTAAAAGAATTCGCTTTTTATCCTCTTCATTAAAAGAATTTGATTTTTGTCCTCTTCAGTAAAAGGATTTGATTTTGTCCTCTTCAGTAAAAGGATTTGATTTTTGTCCTCATAAGTAAAATAATTTGATTTTTGTCCTCTTCAGTAAAAGAATTCGATTTTTGTCCGCTTAATTTTTTTTAAATTGAATTTTGTCCCCCTCAAATAAAAACTAAAAAAATGAAATAGAAATTTGAGAATGTGTGTGATTGTGTAATACTGTATATTCTGTACGCTAACTTCAGTTTATTATTTGCTGTATTCTGAAAGTTAACTTCAGGTTATATAATGAGCTATATTTGGAAATTTAACTTTATAAAGGGCTGTGCTTTGATCATTACAGTTTATAATCATAACATGTTATATAACCTGTCTATAATCATAACCATTTACAATCATAACCTGTGCTATATTTGGATGTTTATGTTTATTAGAAAATGTTATATTTTGAAAGTTTAAGTATATAGCATATGTTGCTCTGAAAGCAATATTTTAAAAGTAATAGTTATAATATGTGCTATATTTTCTCAAATAACAACTACAATGCATGTGACATTTTGAAAGTAGACTATTGAGTAACATATACTGTATTTTTTAAAAGTTAATAATTATAAAATATGCTGTATTTTGAAAAGTTAACGTTGTAGCATATGCTTTGTTTTGACATTAGAAATTTATAACATAACTCTGTATTTAGAAATTTTGTAATTGTAACATAACTCTGTATTTTGAAAATTTTCTATTATATCATATAGTCTGCTTTGAAACTCAACAATATGTTATAGTTTGAAAGTTATTAGTTATAACATATGTGTATTTTGAAAGTTAACAATTGTAACAAATGCTATATTTTGAAATTTAACATTTATAACATGCTGCATTTTGAAATTTGAATTCCAGTGAACAGAAAGGTGTCTGATAGTTGTACTTTTGCATAATGTTCAACAAATAAAGTCAAGTGTGCATATCCATGGAAATAAATATTAAGTTGAAAACAATTCTTTTGGTTTTGCTGTGTCCTGCACGTGTGAGTGTCAGTCTTGGCATGAAATCAGAAACCTTGGATGTAACACAATATCCAACCTGGCCAAATCATCAGCAGGCAAGGCCACAGACTTGGGGTGGACAATTTTGTTGTCTATGACAACAGTGTTCCAGATTTAGCATGATCTGAGAGTTCAATCTAAAAATAAGAAAGTTCAAAATGAAAGTTAGCAGTGGGACCTGCACACTTCCTAGCGACTGCTTTATGTAAGTGTCCATATATCAGTCAACCTTTAACTGTCCCAGTTTTACAACAACAAAACAAAAATAGAAAGAGTGAGGAAAATGGCCAGGAACAAGATCGTCATTCCTGCTCCTGACCACTTTCCTCACTCTTTCTATCCCATTTTCCTCATTTTTTGTAAAACCGAACCATACATCTATGTCTAATTCTAGTTTTTCTCCAGCTTTCGCAGCCATTAAGGGTCACTGCTGCAGATAAAGTTCGCTTCCATTCCTCTCTATTCCTAATCTTCTGTCTCCAGCTGGTGGCATCAATTTCTTTTATATCCTCTTTTGTGTTGTTTTTCCTTCTCTGTCTTGGTCTACCCCTTAGTCTTGTTTCCCTCATCTCTTGTGCATACTTAACTTTCGTTTGTCTGTTCTCTTCCATTCTTTCTACATGGGCCAATGTTGGGATTTAAATAAGCTGTTCAGTTCAGTGTTCTTTCTAGCTCTTCGTTCTCCACTTTTTTGTATCCTTTATGGGCCCAAAGATTCTTCTTAGGATCTTGTTCTCAAAGATCTGCAATTGTTGTTCATCTTTCTTTGTTCTCTCCACGTTTCTGATCCATGCATGATGGCTGGTCTTATTATAGTTTTGTACATTGTTATTTTGATGTTTTATTACTAGCACCAGTTTTACCAGATTTGTCGAAGAGCGGGCACAGATGACAGTGGAGGGCCCTGAGGTAGTCCTGTCGCAGTGGCCCAAGGCTCTGGGGTCCATGATTCATATCACAGTGCCAGAGTTCTCGTTAGATACACTGAAGCTGCTCATCGCATGATCCAGGCATCAATGCCCATCACGAAATACAAGAGAATTGTGCACTCACTTCTTTTATTGGCATCTTCTAGGTCGAGAGCAACAGCTGCCGTCGTCATTATCTCTCATAAGCCCTATAACTGACAGCTTCTGACAGGCAGTTAGTGTTTTGATTACTGACATAAAAGTTTGTAAGCCAAGTTCTCTCCGTATACCAGGGCACCTCAAAGAATGGATCCCCATCCAAGGAGCTCTGTGAAGGATCACGTGACCGTGCGTACTGGGAACTATCATTGGCTTCACCAGTCCCGAGCAGTGTTTGAGGTTCTCCCAGATAACCACAACTTAATGATGTCCTCCAAATCACACACTAGAATGAATTCTGTAAACAGTGTTTCGATAGTTGACTATAGCATTATCTCTAGTATCCTGTACAAAAAATACAACTTTGTTTCTGAAGTGTATAAACGACAGCATACCTTTGCTTCACCCACCCTCGTTCTAAAAAACTGGTGCCTGACGCCTGTGTTAGGGAAGACGCAGATATCTAACGATTGGGGAGACTCTTATGGATATAAAATTATCCATTGTGAATTAAAAAATATATTTCGCATAATGGAATTATAATATTTCCCAAGTGGAATTATTGTATACCACATCTTATATTTATGTATAATTTAAGGTTATCTTATCAAAGCTGATGTTGTTATACAGTATGTGTATGTATATCCATTACACAACGGTAACCAACAACAGAGACTTGTGAGACATCAATATCAGCCTATATTAAAAGTTTATATATTAAGTTTATTCACACTCGGCCTGACGAGCGCTCGAGTATATTATTCAACATAACAGGTTGTAAATTATTGCATTATTAGTAAGGAAAGATTCGCGAATAAAACCAGTAATTCATGGCTTGAGGTCAAGTGATGACACTAAACTGACGATCTGGCCGAGAATGGTTTTTCTTAAAATGTTTTATTCAAATTCACGTGGCCTCGATTGACGATATTGATTCAACCACTGATCCATACCCCCTTTTACCCTCAGCATTTCCCTACTTGAATTCTAGCGTGTCTTTTCAGAGTCTGGGCATTCAAAATGACTTCCTTAGATTTTGATCAATCCACCTTACATAAATCTAGGTAACTTTGAACTCCCCTGGCTGTAGGTGTCAAGGTTTATTCTGAGATCAAAGATTCGATGACTTCCAGTTTCCGTTCTGACACTCTGCCTTTCCCGTTCCACCTCAGGAACTGGGACAATGTTAAAGGGAGGTGAGAAAAAATTGTATGAAATTATGAAATTATCCGTTTATTTTTTTTAAAGGACTTCATAACTTAGCCAAGAGTCGGACCAGGATCACATTAATACATCAGCTTCACGTTAATAAACAGCTTGAGAACCGCTACATTAAGGAATATGGGACGCTGAGACCATACGGTTTGAACACGCAATTCAGCTACATCTAATATTTCTTTCTTCCATAATCATATTCCCTCTGCACTAAGTTCCACTCCTTTCTTGGTTGTAACACGTAATTCAGAACCTCCTCACATCATCAGATTACAATCCCTCTATCATAGCTATAATCACGTATTCAATCTTCTCCCGCTAGATTACCATGGTGTCACTCTCTCTCTCCCCTTTCCGTGGTCCCTCTTCCCCCTCCCCAACGTTTACAATCCACTTACCACACATCACAGGTCTCCATTTAAACATTCTTTACACTCCACCATGCACTTCTGAACACAATTTCTTGCAAGTCACAGCTTCTTATAAGGTGCAGTTAAGTACTTCATTCATTTTATTGTGTTCTATTTTTTGTTAATTCCTAATTTTGAAATAGCATTCATGTTAGAGAAGATGTAGACAAAGAATATTACGACGCCATAAAAATTGAAGGTTGTGAAATACCAGAGATTAGATATGCTGTTGACACAGTATTACTGTCCACAAGACAAAAAGGAATGGAAAAACTAATTATGTCAGTCCGTAAAAATAGTGAAGAACAAAACCTCTGTCTTAATGCAAAGAAAACTAAATTGATGACAACTGACAAAACAAACAAGGCAGCTGATATATGTATCAATGAGGAAAAATGGGAAGAGGTGGAGAGTTTTGAATATCTTGGATCACTACTAATTAATAGTGGAGATATAATGAGGGAAATTAAAAGGAGGACATCTATCGCTCTTCAGAAAGTAAAACAACTAAAGAATCTGTGGAGAGGAACAAACTACAAAAATAAGATTTTTAAGGCCATGCATCTTTCCTATCGCAACATATACCTGTGAGACCTGGACACTTAACAAAACAGCTGAGAAACACATAAATGTCTTTGAATGTAAATGCTACAGAAGAGTTCTTCAAATATCATAGACACAAAAAACAACAAATATATCTATACTACAAGAACTTAATATTGAAGAAGGCTGGCTAGTAAAGAGGATGAAAGAGAGAAAACTTAAATATTTTGGGTACATTAAACGTCATGTTAATCTAGAGAAGACCGTCTTGGAAGGGTATATAATGGGAAAAATAAAGAGAGGAAGACCAAGGCGAAGATGGCTGCAAGACATCGTTGATGATCTGTAAATGGATGCAACAGCAGCAGGCCATCTTGCTCACAACCGAGACACCTACAGGAGAGCTGTTAGGGAGGTAAAGTTCCGTAACGGACATGCAAATGACTGACTGACTGTCATGTTAATTTATGTTTTATCTTCTCACTCTAATTCTTCGTCCTGTATATTTTTGTATGATTAAGGCTCACATCGAAACGTCTCAGCTGTGTGCTCATTAACTAACTTTTTCACTCCAAAACAACACAGGCAGTGTAGGTAGATATCACACACCTGCAGATATCAATGCTCGTAGCGATAATTATTCAAAGTCTTCATAATTTCAAAGTAGTATATTTCCACCAAATCTACATTTTAGAAAATATAGAGGAATTTCTTTCCAGTTTCTTTCTACCAAAATTTATCATCATAATTTGTTCTGGAAGAGAATGGACATTAATTCAGGAGCAAAAGAGTTAACAAAAGCTGCTCCTATTTTTTTTTCATAGTTTATACAGCTTCTCGTTAATACATCGGTCATGTTTTTACCAGATTTTAACAGGATTTTCCCGTTTGTAAATTTTACGGTATTTTAAAATTTAAAAACCGCTAACAGCAAAACAAATTAATACTGAGTTATATGTGGTACACACTAGAGGACATTCTTAAGTGACGTGTGGTACACATTAGAGGACATTCTTAAGTGACGTGTGGTACACATTAGAGGACATTCTAAGTGACGTGTGGTACACATTAGAGGACATTCTTAAGTGACGTGTGGTACACATTAGAGGACATTCTTAAGTGACGTGTGGTACACATTAGAGGACATTCTTAAGTGACGTGTGGTACACATTAGAGGACATTCTTAAGTGACGTGTGGTACACATTAGAGGACATTCTTAAGTGACGTGTGGTACACATTAGAGGACATTCTTAAGTGACGTGTGGTACACATTAGAGGACATTCTTAAGTGACGTGTGGTACACATTAGGGGTCTCTAGCGAATGAAATCAGAATATGTAATCAGTAGGGTTAGCCGGGGGAGGTGGGGGGGGGGGGGTGATGAGGTTGGAGAGGAAAGGTTAGAGAAGGGTTGAGACTTACAGCGGTTCCCAATTTCAGATCACAGTGGTGATGATGATGGGGGTGAGGAGGGGTGGGGGGGGGGTGGTTGTGAGGTAGATGGCCAGATGATGTGGAAAATGTAAGAAAAAAGTACATTAAAATAAAATAAAATTGAGATTTGAAGGAAATCCTAGCATTTTTATGTTTACGTGCTTGGGAAGACGCTGTCCATTTTGGCAACCAGCTATCCAAAACTGACATGTCAGCGTCAGGACTGGCTAACTACAGCTGATCAAGACCCTGTCCCACCTCACTGTTGGTACCTCCAGTAACAGGCCTAGCCTGGCTGACGGGGCAGGGATCGTCTAGTTCCCACGGTGGTGGAGTCTGCTAAAGAAGTATTGCACATTCCCCTGATTTTTTACCTCCAGTCAGGGAGTTTGCCGCCAGACCCGACACGATGGTGTGCCTCCTCGACATCTTCATGGCATCGGCTGCACAGAGCAGCAGCTGGCGGTTCCAGGGAGACAGAAGACAAGTTCTCAAACATAAATATTAAAATAACAACAACGCTGGCTACTGTTCATTGAGACAGTTCCTCCTCCTCTCGTTTACTTTCAGAATATTTTGTACTATCTTCAAAAATGTTGGATTATTTAGAAAGTGACATTATACATCATTCCTTTAGTGTCAAAGTTATTTTTGTTATGTTGAAGGCACTGAAATAATATTGGTTCTTTTTTGTGTTGAATTTTATTTTTGTTTTCTTGGATTGAGTTTCACTTACCGTTACTGGTTTATGGTCATTCTCAAAAAATGTTGGGAACCGCTGCTCTGCTTTATCTGTGTCTTGCAATCAGGACCTCTTAGAGAAATTTTATAAGCCAGGCCAAAACTATTCTCTGCTTTGCCTTCTCTTCCCTTCTTCCTCCGCTAACCCCACTATTCTGATTCCATGTACTAGGGGCCCACCTTAAATCAAAAGAAGTCATCTGGGCCAGCCCCTAAAGCAAGGAAAGCCCTGTAGCAATGTACTGGTTGGATCCCCCCCCCCCTCTCTCTCTCTGGTCCTCCTCCTCCCTCTCCTCCCACCTCCTTCCTCTTGCCACAGCCACACAAGGATGAATGCATTCAAATGTTTTCAGAAAACAAAGGAAGACAAGCGTGTGAAACAGTGTAATGTATTCCCTTAATTAATCAACAGTTTTCCAAAGAAGGATCTTTAGGAGGGCGTGGTGTCTCAGAACTTTCGTTACTGATTGGACTAGAATCTGGCGACGATTCGCACACGCTAATGACGTCGTCGTTCTGATCACATTTCATTGGATGTCGTGATCTCACGTGACGCTCCAAGTCCCGCCTCCTCACCAGAACTTTACCGCAAAAATCGCATCTATACGGCGTGTCACCTTGCGCGTGTAGCCTCACATGTTTATTTAAATTACTCGGGTCGCCGAAAGGTCGTAAACATATTTTACATTTCAGCGGTTTATACCCGTTGTGGGTCCTCATATGAATTTTCAGTCCATACTTTCTGGAGTAAAGTTTTCCACAACATAAGCACAGATGCCCTTTTCTGGATTTATTGGCAAAATAAGCTTGAGGAAGCAAATCTAACGGTTCTTTGTCAGAAGGTAGAGAAAAGCAGTACGGGTTATCTTGTGTGAGCGGTGACACCGTTGAAGGCGGTTGTGGTTTGAACATAGAAAATCGAATATGTTCATCTGGGGTTTTAACATGTGGCGAGATATTTGAATATTCTCCATGACTGCATCTGTATCTTTCGGTGGAAATTTTGTGCGGGTGGCTTTCATGTAAAGTGGTTTGCCTGCTATTCATGAACTGAATGCCAAACGCATGCAGGTGTGGTGGACGCGAATAACATCCTGATAAAGGTGTGTAGTCTAAAGGTAAAGTTACGGACTGGGCTATAATGCGCTGAGCTGTCAGGGTGTTCCAGTGATCAACTGATAAATCACTGATTTGTTCAAAATGGCCGCATGTTTCTGCTTGTTTGGCCACCGGATCGAGAGGAGCCCGCTGATCCGTGGATGAGTCAGGAGTCATAAGTCCATCCTCTGAACCAGCTTCCTTTTTGACCTCGCCTGAACACGTCAGATTCTTAAACGCTGATCTGTAAGGAGGTTCTTCGGTGTGCAGGCCACATCCAGAACACTGTGGACGCAGCACAGACACCGACGAAGAGGCCGTTCGCCTGGAGTTCACATACTTGCACGAGAGTTTACTGTCTTGTGGAGTATCGTAAGTCGCCGCCACATGTGTTTGACTCAAAGTCTGCAGCAGATGATGGAAGGGAACGAGAGATTCCGTCGAGGGCGAAATGAGCGAGTTCCTGCACTGAAGCAAGATGTGGGCTTTCAGCGTGTTCGGGTAGGCGTACTCGACGGTGCAGTATGTGCATACATATGTCTGGTGACCTGCAGAATTAATACATTCAAGTTTTTATTAAGAAATTCATTTTTGTTTTCATTAGCACATTAATTACTGTAATTATAAGCAGATTAAAGCTGATTAAATAATTAGCAGTCACAGCCTAAATCTGGAGATGATAAACTTCAGTGGCCTCGAGAGTCACAGCCTAAATCTGGAGGGGATAAACTTCAGTGGCCTCGAAAATCACAGCCTAAATCTGGAGGTGTTCAACTTCAGTAGCCTCGAGAGTCACAGCCTAAATCTGGAGGTGATAAACTTCAGTGGCCTCGAGAGTCATAGCTAAATCTGGAGGTGTTCAACTTCAATGGCATCGAGAGTCACAGCCTAAATCTGGAGGGGATAAACTTCAGTGGCCTCGAAAATCACAGCCTAAATCTGGAGGTGTTCAACTTCAGTGGCCTCAATAGTCATAGCCTAAATCTGGAGGTGATAAACTTCAGTGGCCTCACTAGTCACAGCTGTGTGCAGAAATGACTGGTTGGTCGCATTTGAAACAATTCAGTTGTTAGCAAGCACGTGGGGAAAAAAACCGAAAATTATGGCACAGGAACAATGAAAATAACAGCGCGGGAACAATGAATATAACAGCGCGGGAACAATGAAAATAGCGCGGGAACAATGAAAATAACAGCGCGGGAACAATGAAAATAACAGCACGGGAACAATGAAAATAACAGCGCGGGAACAATGAAAATAACGGCGCGGGAACAATGAAAATAACGGCGCGGGAACAATGAAAATAACGCCGCGGGAACGACGAAAGTCACGAAGAGAGGGAAACTTTTTCTTGTGAAAACTGCACACATCAGGGGCAGATAATCAGGATGGAAGGAAGATAATAGCCTGGAAATTATTCGAAACTTGGGTATGCTTGTTCACACTGGTTAGAAGAAGAACGTAAACAAATCAATAAAAAAAATACCTTCGGCGTTCATTATACAGGTAAGGGAGAAGATGATGACTTAAATTTGAATAAGAACAGGAAAGATAAATGAAGCTAAAGGCAGCAGAAGTAAACGAGAGCAGATAATGGATAATCGAACATTTGACTTGCGTGACAGAAAGTCACTAACTGAAATGACGAGAAATGAGGAATATCGCCAAAGCCTGTTTATTGGATCGTTCCTCTCCTCCCATAGCGGGGAGTAGGTGAAGGAAGTGGCGATCTGAGTGGTTTCTGATAAGTAAAATGTCATGACAGGTCAAATGGCTTCTCTTAGTGGAAAGTGAGTGCTTTCACTAAAGGAAACTAAAAAATTTTAATAGTTAAAAGAACTAATTCATTAAAGGATTCTGCTTTCAGCAACTACCTAACATTTAACACTGCAGAGGTTCCCAAGATGGAATTTTTGGACGGAGCCAGGAAGCAGTCTTTTGATCTCTGATAAAAGCTTGACTAGTGTAGTCATATCTTGGATCACTGCTAATACTGGAGATACAATGAAGGAAATTAAAAGGAGGACATTTATCGCTCTTCAGAAAGTAAAACAACTAAAGAATCTGTGGAAAGGAGCAGACAGAACCACAAAAATAAGATGTCTAAGGGCATGCATCTTTCCCATCGCAACATATGCCTGTGAGACCTGACACTTAACAAAACAGCTGAGAAACACATAAATGACTTTGAGTGGACAAAAAAAAAGAACACATATATCCATACTACAAGAACTTAATATTGAAGAAGGTTGGCTAGTAAAGAGAATTAAACAGAGAAAACTTAAATATTTTGGGCACATTAAAAGTCATGATAATCTAGAGAAAACTGTTTTGGAAGGGTACATAACGGGAAAAAGAAAGAGATAAAGACCAAGGCGAAGATGGCTGCAAGACATCGTTGATGATCTGCAAATGGATGCATCAGCAGCAGGCCATCTTGCTCACAACCGAGAGGCCTACAGGACAGCTGTTAGGGAGGCAAAGTTCCGCAATGGACATGCACATGAGTGAATGAATGAGTGTAGTCTAATTTACCAAGTATTACCTCATGCAGGTTGATCAGAATTTAAACAAATAATTTGACTGACCAGATTCTAAAACCGCAGCAGTGAAATATAGCTGGTGGCAGCATATGTCAGTTTATAAACCTACGGGCAAAGAATAAATAAAACATGCAAAACTGAACAGGAGCTAAGAAAAACCTCTCTCAGGCAGATCAGTCAAGAGATCTCAGCTTACAGATCAGTCAAGACATCTCAGCTTACAGATCAGTCAAGAGATCTCAGCTTACAGATCAGTCAAGGCATCTCAGCTTACAGATCAGTCAAGAGATCTCAGCTTACAGATCAGTCAAGAGATCTCAGCTTACAGATCAGTCAAGGCATCTCAGCTTACAGATCAGTCAAGGCATCTCAGCTTACAGATCAGTCAAGAGATCTCAGCTTACAGATCAGTCAAGACATCTCAGCTTACAGATCAGTCAAGAGATCTCAGCTTACAGATCAGTCAAGGCATCTCAGCTTACAGATCAGTCAAGGCATCTCAGCTTACAGATCAGTCAAGAGATCTCAGCTTACAGATCAGTCAAGAGATCTCAGCTTACAGATCAGTCAAGACATCTCAGCTTACAGATCAGTCAAGGCATCTCAGCTTACAGATCAGTCAAGACATCTCAGCTTACAGATCAGTCAAGACATCTCAGCTTACAGATCAGTCAAGACATCTCAGCTTACAGATCAGTCAAGACATCTCAGTTTATAGATCAGTCAAGAGATCTCAGCTTACAGATCAGTCAAGAGATCTCAGCTTACAGATCAGTCAAGAGATCTCAGCTTACAGATCAGCATGTGACTGCTAATTTTTTATTTGGAATCAGTACATGAATGTAATGGATTAATAACGGCTTGTGAAAATGAGTTTGATTATAATTGATGATTTATAAGGATAATCTTGATGTTTCACAAGTCTCTGTTGCTGCCTGTTGCTGTGTGACAGAATGAGTGAAATTCAAGCAGTTGATATTTACATACAGTAATGTCGCCATTTAAATAAGGGCAATGAACAATAAAGTTTCATGAACAATAAAAACAAATATATATTGGATGATGATGATGATGATGATGATGATGATGATGATGATGATGATGAATGAGTCATCGAGGGAGGGAACGAACGAACATACTGTATTTTCAAAGGGTTAAGAAGTGGGCACGCAGGCCCGTCTGACATTCTGTCCTTCGTCATACAGCTTTCACTCAGTCAGTCATTCAGTATTTGCTAATGAGGGAGGGAGGGAGGGGAAGAATAATTGGCTCTCACATCAAGATGCCCTTCTGTGTTTTCTAGAGATGTTACTCCGATGTTATGTGGGCTGTGTATTCGCCGTGTCCTAGCGTGTAAAAGGGGTTTGCACACGCTGCCCTTGGTTACTTGTAACTCAGTTAGCCGTGTGTGTGTGTGTGTGTGTGTGTGTGTGTGTGTGCGTGCGTGCGTGCGTGCGTGCGTGCGCGCGCTTTTGGTGAAAAAATGCCCCCTTTCCAAAACGTCAGATTACAACAGCAGTCACCTGTGAGCTACCTACCTCTAATGTGGCTAGGTGTAAGTATGGGCACCCCAGCTTCTCTGGCCAGTTCCTCACTGTACCACACCAGCATCTCCTCGCCCCTCGCTATCGGTCTCAGAGTTCGGACACACAAGTCTCCCTCCACCTTCACCAGCTCCACATTTTGCTCGTGCCTGTCCCTCGCGCATCGCAGTGACCGAAGCAACACTGGAGGCTGTATGTTCCCAGCTGAGTCTTCCAGCCGCCCGTCTCTCCAGTGCACCTGTAATGTAAATCAGAGAATCATCATCATCATCATCAATGTACTCTGACTCTGATATCTACATCTTGAAAAAAATTATCCCAACACAAATGCTGGTATAGCCAGAAGTAGCAAAAATCTCTAAACTACACAGATCAATGCTTTCGTTTCTAAATTAAAAACCTGGAAAACCACACACACAATGTACAACAAACGTCTCTTTTACACAGGCAAATATTTCACATGTATAGTAATTTAAAATTTCAATCCCAAAATCAAGGAACAAAACTAAATTTATGCATTAAAAAAAAACAAAACTCCAGAGCCAATGGCTTGCCGTAAAAGAAGAGTTAAGCAATATGAGAACAAGTAAATATGTGTTCATGACTTCTGGTGAAATCTAAAAGAAACTCACTAAGTCACCGTAAGGTAAAATAATTTTGTCGCGTTAAACAAAATAAAACAGAATAAACATAATAATGAAAGTGGAAAATAAATCTAAGCCGCAGGGAAATATGGTAATCAAAGATGTGATTGAAGATGCAATAAAGTGCATCAAGAAAAAAGTATGGCACCACGATTAGTCAAAGTGAATCAATATAGAAAGAGAACAAGTTGTAAATGAACTAAATAAATGTATCTCTGTTAAATTTTGAGAGAGAGAGAGAGAGAGAGAGAGAGAGAGGACAATATGCGTCTATGATAATCTAGCCTACAATACCACGTTTGTAAATACACACATTTCTACAAGGAAGTTACAAAAGTACGGTGAAACAAAACGACAAAAACTAGGAAACAAATCTAAATGACAATCGCCAAAGACGATAAACACAGATAGAAAAAGAGGCAAAGTAGGCGCGGATCTGGGAAATACGTGAAGGAAAATATGAAGACAATAAAAAGTTTTGCGTGGGGTGAAAATGGATTTAGGGGGAGGGGGGTAACTAGACTATTGTGTGTCAGTAACTTTGTATTTCTCTGACTACTGTCATTTTAGTTTTATTTCCGTCTCCTCGTCTTGTATTTTTCCCCCCTTGAGTTTTCCTGTGATTGTGTGATTCTCTGGCCTTTCCATGGCAGAAGTTTTAGTGCCGATTTTGTTTTTTCTTTCGGCTCAAATTAGCTAGCTCGTTCTGGACCAGGGCAGTCTAGATAGGCAACCACCTCTCACCCGGCGGGGATGTATCCATATCCTAATCGCGCTGAGGTTTTCCGGTGAGAAAGTCCAACACTGGACTGGATGGGCAAAAACCTCTCACCCGGCGATGATACATGGGTATCCTAAAACACGTCGAGGTTTCCGGTGAGAAAGTCCAACTCTGGCCTGGGTGGGCTAACGCCTCTCACCCAGCGGGGATATACTGATATCTAAAACACGTCGAGGTCTTCCGGTGAGACAGTCCAACTCTAGACTAAACTGGTGCAACGAAAACCACGGTGTCACGCAATCCCGCTTCAGAGACCCACCAAGAATACAGGCTCAAGCCCTGCGATACTCTGAACCCCATATGGTCCTCTCGGGGATCCCGTGTGGTCCTTTCGGGGGACCACAGGACTTAACGTGGACCACAGGTGTAAATTCAGTAGGATCGTGGGGCGGTCTTGGTGGTAGAAGCGAACGAAGAAGAAGAAGAAGCTAGCTCGTTGTTCTACAACTTTTCTTTCAACTTGTTCATTCCCCACCCCCACCCCCCTTTTCCGATGACGCTAGAACACACAGGGCGAGAGCGAAGTCTTTTCCTGAGTTCAAACATTTATTACGCAGAAACTTTTTTTTTCAAATTTTGCCTCCAATCAAAACTTATTTCTTTATTTGCTCCGTGTGTTGCCCGGAGATGGTCTAAGCGCTGCTTGATTTCCTGTCACGTGCTCTCCGTCATTTCTTTAGTCACCGCCACTAAAATTCCCGTATCAGGAACTAGTGAGCTAACAATTTTGTTGTACCTCCCTTTAAAAAAAAACAAAAAAAACAAGAGGGTTTTGTGATCGTGGGTGGCCATGGTATTATACCATCCCTTCTAAATTATCATGACACCACAAAACACGCTTGGGCTTTCTCTTTCACAGACGCCATTTTGATAATGATGATTGCAGCCATACCTTGCGCAGGAAAAAAAAATCGGCTTACTTAATGCCACAAAGCTGATGTTTCCGTCTACCATAATTTTTAAGATATGACATTTTAATCGCCTTCACGATCTCCCTGTATGTGTCACACTCTTCTCTTCAACTAAATCTCCGCTTCTCCTGCTTCTGCTAAGCAACTCTCACAAGCTTAGAGTAATGTTGGTCACTCTTTCTATCGTAAATCTATTTGTCTCGTTGACGGAAAGAACTTTTTTGCTTCTTAAAAGACTACCTGCTTCAAGAACAGGTAGAAAGCCAAGAAGTCAAATTTAGAAACCTATTTCAAACAGATTAAGAAGTTTTTGTGAACGCGTTCGCATGAACCGGCCAGGACTCAGTAGCCATTTACCTCCCCTGCGAGCTCATTTCATTCGCTGCGAGTAATCGATGCGGATATTCCCCGTAACAAAAGTAGGTTTTTCCCCATGGACGACAACTCTCGACTTTATAAAGCACAGTCTAGTTTCCAAACATTGTCGTAGTTTGTATTCCTAATCTCAATGCACACGCTTGATGGTTTCTGATAGAGAGAAGTCGCATTCCGTCCGTAGCTAGACAATTGTGAAACAGACAACCATGCTGTTATTAATTTCTTCACAATAATCTCCATTATCTGTTCGTTCTATGACCTCTCTCACGAAAAGTTCGTCCTCGCGTGCTACCTTCTACTGACTTTTACTTTAAAAAAATTTTTTTTAACATTTTCACTTAAGAGAGATAGTTGTAGAAAGTGTACACCTGTTTATCTATGAAGCATGAATTCGCTACCAGCACAGTGAAATATGATGGTGGTTTAGTCGTCTAACATTTGTTCTTTATTTAAAATCAGCGGGTGGCATGAGAGTCAAGACAACTCAGGCAAGTCTGGTACTTTAACCGTTTCTAAGACAGTGTTTGTTGTAGCAACCAACAGTCTTTTCAGAAAAGCCGAACAGGAAAAAGCTCAGGGGAGACAATGCGTTTGTTTCCGTGTTCTCATAAACCGGCAGAAAATATCTTTCTGTGAGGCATAACTACCTGGAAGAAGATATACGTGCTCGTGTGATCGACAAATGGCAAGAAAAGATCAAGAACAGAGAGGTGTGGTGAGACTCGTCTTGTCTACAGCAATGAGCTTCAGTGGCTCGGAAAGTTGTTGAACTCAGCAGCTCTTTAAGGTACCTACGCTTACAAGAGCTAACTTCACACATTCTTATTCAAGCGATTATAATATACTTACTTAGTTTTAAACAAAGCACATTTTTGTTATTTGCTGTCATGCAAAAAACTTTTATCTTTTCAAATTTCTGTTTCTCTACAAACACTTGCTACGTTCAGCCTCCAACATTTCTCCCTGGATTTCTTTTTTAACAAGATATTCTTAAACTTCCACTCTTTTTTAACAAGATATTATTAAACTTCCACTCTTTTTTAACAAGATATTCTTAAACTTCCACTCTTTTTTAACATGATATTCTTAAACTTCCACTCTTTTTTAACATGATATTCTTAAACTTCCACTCTTTTTTAACAAGATATTCTTAAACTTCCACTCTTTTTTAACAAGATATTCTTAAACTTCCACTCTTTTTTAACAAGATATTCTTAAACTTCCACTCTTTTTTAACATGATATTCTTAAACTTCCACTCTTTTTTAACAAGATATTCTTAAACTTCCGTCGGTTTAGTTTTACCTCTGTTTAGGATGGAATGTAATAAAGATAAATGGAATGATGTAGGAAATAGAAATGATGATGATGATGATGACGACGACGATGACGACGATGACGATGATGATGATGATGGTGGTGGTGGTGGTGGTGATGGTGGTGGTGATGATGATGATGATGATAATGGTGGTGATGATGATGATGATGATGATGATGATGACAGGACGGGAGTTTCCTCTAAACGAAAGGACAAGATTTTAGGACATTTTAGTACATGTAGGAAAGTGTAATCGCCAACAAACACTTGTTCATTCTTTCAAGTTTTGATGTGAGGCATTTGTTCATTTCTGTAAGAGTGAATGGAAGTGTAGGTGAAATTTTTCAAAACAAAAGATTAGTGATCATTTTTTTTTCATAAATAGCAAGTTTAGGAAAGTTTTTCACAAAGTACCACAATAAATGAAGATTTTCACAAAGTACCTACGTGTGACGATTATTAATTAATCAAAATCAGATGACAAAAGAGAAATGATCAAAAACTAAGAAAAAGATAATCAATATTCAGTTTAGCGAGTTTGCGAGTGGCAGGAAGTGAAAACATTGTAACAGAATGAGATAGAGGAATGCTTGTAGAGAAGACAATGTGCAGTTGTATGTAAAGGATAGGCAGCTTACAACTGATGGGCAACATCCTAGATCCAAGACCTATAGCAAGGCATAGTTCTATGGGCGCAACATCGGAGGATAATGTTTACTGAAGTGTTTGCTTGTTTGTTTGTTTGTTGTTTGTTTGTGTGTGGGGGAGGGAGAGAGGGAGGAGCAGGAAGGTCAGGGAAAGAGGCTGGGCCTTACCTTCACGGAACAATCTCCTGGAGATGGTGGACACCTCCTGAAACTTGTCTCGTCCAGAAGATCTTGCCCAAGAACAACATGAGCAGTTCCCAGCCTCACAAGGCTCCCTACAGGGATATCATTCCCAGCCTCCACGCCCATGGCTCCGGAGTTCGTCTCCTTAGAAGGCTGCGAGACAGCCATCTTGTTCTGCTGTGAACTGTCAGGTGCAGGTATGTAAGATCAGTGACCACGATGTCGGTTTGGCTGGAGATGATTGATTTGTGCATCAGCCACTTGCTAGCACCAACAATTGTCTAAAATAACTGATTAGAAGACAACTAAAGATTACATAAAAATCTAAAATGATTAATTCAACACTATACGTATAATCCGAAACAATGACACGGCAGAAACATAACATGTATGCTAGGAACGTCTCGTTACTCATAAACCATTCTTAGCCAATCAAAATGTCGTATACATCTAACTGACGCTATAAACCACTCTTAACCAATCAAAATATCGCACACATCTAACTGACTCATATAAACTATCCTCAACCAATCAGAATGGTGTACACATCTAAACTGGCGCACTTAATTTTTTTTTTTTTAACGAAACAGCTGGACCTTAAGCCCCTCTATTATTATTTATTCTGTCCCAGGTCTGCGTGCTATGTCTGTATCTGCACCGTAGCTCCTTTCATTTATTCTTAACTTGTCACTCTGTTTATCCTTTGAGATTTTCCTGCCTTTTTTCCCCACGTATCTTGAGTATTTGAGTGGCCAAGTGGGCAAAAGGCGAAAGAAATGTTAAAAAACATAGAGAGAATGGGAAAACTTTCCTGCAGGAGACAGAATTCTCTGTTCCCTGAATGTAGCCTTACATTTGATAACTATTCCGTTCAGACATTCCACTGCGTTCCTCTAACATACCACTCATCATGGGTGCTCTCAGAATCAGTCAGAAATAATATCAGTTCTGTTTTCTTTCTCATAGTTCTGTACTCATGCTAGCATTGTCCTTTCCTTCATTTCTTCCTTATAGTTCTGTACTCATGCTAGCACTGTCCTTTCCTTCATTTCTTCCTTATAGTTCTGCACTCATGCTAGCATTGTCCTTTCCTTCATTTCTTCCTTATAGTTCTGTACTCATGCTAGCACTGTCCTTTCCTTCATTTCTTCCTTATAGTTCTGTACTCATGCTAGCATTCTCCTTTCCTTCATTTCTTGCTTTTCATAACAGCTTTTCTCTTAAAAATTTTTTTCAAATCATTCTACACGTTTAATTATTATAGTATTATTTTTAGAATGATATTTTTTATACTTTTGAGTTATGTTTATTTTTATCGGATTATTATGTAATTATTCTACCAGTATTTAAAAAAATTTCTTCATATACAACCTGAGTGATCAAATTAATTTAATAATTAATGATTAATGTTTTTATTAATCCGTTAATCATATATATATATATATATATATATATATATAATATATATATATAAGGTGCTAACCTCAGTGTAATATTCCACTCTATAGAGATAAACCTCGATATGCCCGATTAATTCGTTCGTACAATGAAAATCCCACGTATATCGAAATGGCACATGTCAAGATTAAAAAAAGAAAAAGAAAATAATTATGTTTTGAAGCATTCCTTACAAGACTTTTTTCTAGGTAGTTAAAATAATTTTTACTAATAGATGCAGACAAAGAATATTACGATACCATAAAAACTGGAGGTTACGAAATACTAGAGATTATATATACTGGTAACACAGTATTACTGTCCACAACACAAAAATTAATGAAAAAACTAATTATGTCCGTCCGTAAGAGTAGTGGAGAGCAAAACCTCTATCATAAGAAAACTAAACTAATGACAACTAACAAAACAAATAAAGCTGTTGAAATATTTATCAATGATGAAAAATTGGATGAGGTGGAGAGTTTTTAATATCTTGGATCACTACTAACTAATAATGGAGATACAATGAGGGAAATTAAGAGGACGTCTATAGCTCTTCAAAAAATAAAAACAACTAAAGAAGCTGTGGAGAGGAACAAATAGAACTACAAAAATAAGATTTTCAAGGGCATGCATCTTTCCTTTCGCAACATATGCCTGTGAGACCTGGACACTTAACAAAACAGCTGAGAAACACATAAATGACTTTGAATGTAAATGCTACAGAAGAGTTCTTCAAATATCATAGACACAAAAAAGAACAAATATATCTATACTACAAGAACTTAATATTGAAGAAGGCTGGCTAGTAAAGATGATTAAACAGAGAAAACTTAAACATTTTGGACACATTAAACGTCATGATAATTTAGAGAAAAGTCTTAGAAGGAAACATAATGGGAAAAAGAAAGAGAGGAAGACCAAGGCGAAGATGGCTGCAAGACATCGTTGATGATCTGTAAATGGATGCATCAGCAGCAGGCCATCTTGCTCACAACCGAGAGGCCTACAGGAGTGCTGTTACGGAGGCAAAGTTCCGCAAGGGACATGCAAATGACTGACTGAACGTACATAGACAGAGATTTTTTTTTTAATAAGAAGAAGAAAGTAAGCTTTTAAAAAAGGAAGGTTTGTTAAAGAAATGATCCTCAAGACGAGTAAGAATCGATGTACTACTTTCTAGAAAAATAGTTGTCCATTGTCAGGCGGAGGTTTGCAGCCTCTTTGTTCTCTACATGAGAAACGACAGCTAATCCAAAGCTTGCCATACTTTGATCATTATCAAGTCGTTTTATAACGTCAAGTTTTATATCCAAAATAATAATTTGACGTTTATTCTTATCAGATTTCACCGACGTATCAATTTACCCTTTAAACTTTGTGAATGTTTACGAAATGTCGAATACTGTTTGGTCTAAACTAGTTAAGAAATGTTGAATACTGTTTGGTCTAAACTAGTTATGAAAGCCGCTGCACTTAAATCATCTCTTTATTTCTTTTTTTTTCTTCTTCTTTCTTTTTTTCTGTTAATAGAGAATTACAAGTTGACAACATAATTCCATTATTTCTGACTTACAGTCTGATTCCTCATCCAACCCCCCCCCACCCCTACTGTTTGAAATTTTTAAGATCATATATAGAAGTACGGTATACATATTTGTGACTGTTAACCGAAATTTCACTGATCGAAACTACATAAAAGGGGATTTACCTGTAATCTGCCTGCAGTATCAGGTATTCAAATTATTCTGTCATGAGATGTTTCCTAACTTTAGGTTTTCGCAATATTTGCTCAAATATTTTTGCTGATTTTCAGTTGAGTCTGAGCACGCCTTTCAGATATAAATGTAGCTATTAAAAAAAAACTAAAATCTTCTAATCTGTACATTAAAAAGAAATATTAAATTTGAAAGTTTCTCGGTATTAAAAATCCGAATATCCTTGCAGGAAGAAATCAAAACAAGAACACATTTGATCGTGTCTGATAACCTTATTGAAATATGTACGGTTCTGAAAGTGGCCAACAGTCTTGTGATAACGAACTAACAAATAAGATAATATGTTAACGTATTTGTTATTTTAAATGTACTTTAAAAGAAAAAAAAAGTTAACTACCTTTCGCTTGCTAACTCACATAAACCACATTTAGCAGTCTTCTATAGCACGAAGTTTGAGAAACGCTGAGTTTGTTTTATTCCATCATATTGTCAGATAAGCTTACCTAGTGCTGTCTTTTCATCAGATGTAACCGGCTGCCTCTCCGATACAAGAAATAAATTACTCTACCAAACGTTACTGTTTTTTCATTACTAGACAGCGCACATTGTGTGGTCTTTTATTAAATGAAATCTTTTTCGAGCTTCAAAAATCCCGTCTACCTTTCTTTATAACCCAAAATGGATGAACTTTGATTTTAGGCGGACAGGTTGACTAGATGTAACCAAAAACATTTATGACATTTTCAGTCTTTGGCTTAAATAGGCAACTTGAGCGCTTCCCTGGCACATGTCAGTCCGTCTCGTTTACCAAACAGATGGAGTCATTCTCATGGTTTTCATTGTCAAATTATTGTCACCTTTTCTCATCGCTGAACCAGATTTAAGGTTGGCTTAGGTGGCCACCCAACTGTCGCTTCGGACTCGCCATATCGCGCAGCTCCGCCCACTGATTCGTCTCCTCTAGCGTATGTCACAAAATGATCAATAAGATCCGCCCACTACAGGCTGTAGATGACCTGTGAAAGTTTGCGTGCGCAATCTGATTGGAGAGTTTCCTCGTAGGTGTGCTTATTTCTTTACGTTGACAAGTTGTTGTGTGTTCAAGCAGGATTTATGGTACATTTTAAAATTGATAAACATTGGCTGTCTTTTCATTCTGTACGCAGCGATTCCTGAGATAACTGGTACAACGCTTAGATGTCTATTTCCTTGCAAGACGGCTATATTTGGAAAGTAATAGGAAACAAAATATGGAGGAGGGCGGAAGCCTGTGCTGATCTTTACCAGTGACAACCCCAGAGTTGTCGCCGCCTGGGGCATCAAAATGCTGGGGTCTAGATGGAGGCGCCCCAGCCACATGGGCGTAGAACTGGGTGTCAGGCTTCTTCTAGAGGCTGACCACGTCATCCTCTGGTGTGCTGGCAGGTCAAGGAAAATATGGGCCCTAGCAACATATTCCCCTAGGTGCCCCAGTGGTATAAAAGGTTGTTTTTAACATTGGGACTGAAAGCCATGGTCTGTGTTTGTGTGTAGATCATTTGTTTGTGATCATGTATAAGGAACTAGGCTATTAAAGAAACAATGATAGAACGCTCGAATTTTTGCCACCCCCTCCCCTTCCCCACAATATTCTCCGGGCGCCAGACCCCCCCCCCCCCCATTCGCTCTCTATACTACGGCTCTGTTTGTGAGACTTGGGACATTAAAACAGGGAGAAGAGACATTTGAAGCATCAGCGAAGTTTTCTATGTTTTTCTTTTGGTTCTTGTTTTACTGAGTGACAAAGATTTTAAAAAAAGAAAACTTATTCCCCGCCATATAGGATGCACCAACGTATAAGACGCGCCTGTAATTTGGGGCAAGTAATATTTGGAATAAAAGTGAAAACCCCATATTTTCCATGAACTTCATTGTCCTCTCTTCAGCAGAGTTTTGGTTCAAGATTGTGTGACTCTGGACATTCTTCTGCTGAACTTCCTAACTGGACCGAATATTGTCCACCTGGACTCAATATGGGTATTTAGGTGTTAGTCCAATACCGGTAACCTTCAACCCCAAGCCTTATACAGATCCAAACATCTGGGTATAGGACGCCGGGTGCTTTCTGGAAAGGTGTGTCACACACAGAAAGTGCGTCTTTTATGGTGGGAAAGACTATATCCTTGACGGCCAGAAGAACGAGCATCAGAACTTATGAAACTAGATACAACTACAAGGGAATAGGCAATGACAATTCTTCGAACGTGGCGACGGGAAGACTGAAGCCATGGCACTCACTGGAAAACTCAAGGGAAAAGGGGAAAAAAATGAGACCGGCGGAAACAATATGACTGTATCAGTTTGGATGTGTGACAGTACAGTCAGAGCTAAACAAGAACATTCTTGTCTGGTTGTCCGTCTTTGGGCAACCTGGCTCCCTGGGTCCACTTCGGGATGTCATGTAAGCCATCTTAACTTACTTCCCATCCATCTTCAGTGCTAGCAATTCAAGATCACCACAACATCGTTGGCTTTGCTAGACAGTAAGTTCACAGTTCTAAGAATATCACAGAGGCTGCAGAATTAGGAAGAACACAAATAAAACAAATCTTTCACCAGTAAAACTAAACTTTCCATGAACGAAACTAACTTTTTCACGAAAAAAGTAAACTTTTTCACAAACAAAACTAAATTTTTCCACGAACAAAAAAACTATAAGCCTTTTCATGAACAAAACCAAACTTTTTTCAAGAACAAAACTAAAATTTTCCACGTACAAAACTAAATTTTTTTCAAGAACAAAGCTAAACTTCTCTGCAAGCAAAGCTAAACTCTTTCATGAACAAAAAGCTATAAGGTTTTTCACGAACGAACCTAAACTGTCTGAATCTTACCATCAGTTTTACTATTTCATTATTGGCAACTCTAGTTTCAGAAGCAAGAAATTCAGCAGCATCTTTTCGTCTTAACATTTATCTCCCTTTACAGCAATTGTATCTGTCTGTGGTAAATTTGTCATTATTATATTAACTTTATCACCGCCAACGCCAAGTTAATTTGTCTCGCTTTGCAGTATTTCTATCGATGCATGATAAATCTGTCGTCCTTGCAGTAATTTTATCACCTCAAAGTTAATTTGTCGCCCTTGCATTCATTTTATCACATTCAAGTTAATATGTAGCTTTTGCAGTAATTTCAACACATATAAGCTAATTTGTCGCCCTTGCGGTAATTTTATCACCTCCTTGTTAATTTGTCGCCCTTGTAGTAATTTTGTCATTTCGCGATCAATTTGTCGCCCTAACGGTATACAGCCCTCAGTGCTTATGTTTTGATAAATAAGGTCTGTTGGATTTTATGTTTATGTTAGCTGAAAATTTCTTTCTATTGGTGGATGATATATCCAGCAGCCTCCCATTTGATTTACACAGAAAATCCAGTTACTCAATAGTCCAAGAATTATCTTCTTCTTCTTCTTCTTCTTCTTCTTCTTCTCCTTCTTCTTCTTCTGCTTCTTCTTCAGCTTTCCGAGCCATTAAGGCTCACTGCTGCAGATACAGTTCCCCTCCATTCCTCTCTATTCCTAATATTCTCTCTCCAGTTGGTGACACCAGTTTCTTTTATATCCTCTTCTATGTTGTCTTTCCATCTCTGTCTTGGTCTACCCCTTGGTCTTGTTTCCCTCATCTTTTGCGCATACATAATTTTCGTTTGTCTGTTCTCTTCCATTCTTTCTACATGAGCCAACCAGCGTAGTCTGTTCAGTTTCAAGACATTTATAATTCTTTGGGATTTAAATAAGCTGTTCAGTTCAGTGTTCTTTCTAGCTCTCCATTCTCCACTTTTTTGTATCCTTTATGGGCCCAAAGATTCTTCTTAGGATCTTGTTCTCAAAGATCTGCAATTGTTGTTCATCTTTCTTTGTTGTACTCCACGTTTCTGATCCATACATGGCGGCTGGTCTTATTATAGTTTTGTAGATTGTTATTTTGGTGTTTTGGGACAGGATTTAAGATTTTAACAGGTTCCGAGGCCGTAATCCATTTTTATCCGTTCAATTTGGAGGCTTCTCTATCTGCTCCATAAAACTCATCATTATTACGGAGATGGGGTCGTTGACTCCATGCTGCAACCCCCAAATTGAAGGACCAGGATGATGAATGATGAATCTAAGAATGATGAGAGACAATATATCGTTTTCTCTTTTTTCTCTGTTTATTTCTTCTGTTTGTTTTTTTTTTCTTTCGTCCCTGATGAGGACTGTTTTCAAAATATTTATTGTTTTCGTCTTCTTTTCTTTTGTTGATTTTTAATAATAGTTCCTCCCCCCCCCCCCCCTCCTTTTTTCGTTTCTTTGCTTTTATCCTATTTTTTTATCTTTTATATTGGAACCATATTGCTTTATTTATCTTTATTTTGCTATACCCTTTAAAGTGTCCAGCATTCCTTTCGTTCCTGAAGTGACAAAACCTTCCTTGTGGGGTGGGGGGTAAAGGGGTGAGGTGGGGGATTCCATAAGTGAAGAGTCTTCAAATGTAGAAAATACTATTATCAAAATCATTGTCATCATCTTTATAATCATTATTATAATAATCATTATAATCATGACAAAATAATTGCAAAAAAGAAGAAGAAAATTATGAATAAAAGTGTAAGAAATAATGTTAAATACTTTCTGAAGCATAACAACAACATCAACACCAATAATAATAATGATAATAATAATAAATAGTAGTAGTAGTAGTAGTAGTAGTAGTAGTAGTAGTAGTAGTAGTAGTAGTAGTAGTAGTAGTAGAAGCAGAAGAAGAAGTCAAAGCCTTCCCCGTTGTCTTTTAATAAATTCAGTAGGAGCGGCAGTGAAAGTTTGGGAAGAAAGCCACGTTTAAATGACAGGTCGCTGTGTTCCCTTATCTTCCTCTCTTCCCTGCCTCTGGGACCATAGACCTGCGTCTTCTCGCCTTCGCCTGGGGCGAGTTTGGTTTCAAAAAACAAAACCGAACCCGGGGTGAAAATCAGCCACAAGGGTAATTATAAAGCCATAATTTCAATTATTTTTGCCAGTTTGTCTTCTCAGATCGGAAAATATTGTTTCATAATCCATTGTGGCATATTTAAAAAAAGGAAACAAAGTGGTCAACAAATGCCGCGCGGGCTGTGAATTTTCATTGGTTGGATTGGCCACGTTCAGACTAGAGGGATACACAGATGACGGAAAATGTGGGGCCCTTAAGCCCCTCCTCCTACAGAAACAGCGAAGGATGAATGTTCCTCCCGAATCTCTACTTGGAGCTAGTAATGACCATCATTAAGATTCTTAATGGCAGAAGTCAGACGAGACCGTCGGCCCCCGATGAAAGCACACGTGACCAGGTTGCGCGCGCGCATGCAACCTCTGTTCAGTTCTCACACGAAACTTGGCACAAGTTGGTCCTGGTTGTACTCCGCCTTCGGTTATCGCTTGACACCGGTATTGTTGCTCCTACAAGCTGCCAACGTCATGAACTAACCCCCTCTCTATCCGAACCGCTCGACATCTGAACTTGGAACTTGTCGAAGCAATGATGATCAAGTTTGTTTTTTTTCCCCTTAATCACATTTTTTTTTCAAAAAATTTCCTGAAGTGTCATACTCTTGACAGCAAAATTTAAAATTCTTTCCTGAAAATCCTATAAATAATCCTATAAATAATATCATTCAACACCTTCACATTAAATTTCACTGGAAACCTCAAAGGAAAGGGAAAATAAAGGAGACCAAAGTAATAAATATCGCAAAGAACTGGCCAAGCGACAAAAGAAAAAAAAAGCAAGGGTGGACAACCAGTTTGATTAAATATACTGCAGACCACACAAGATGGAGAACCACTATTGTCACTGTCTTTAGATATCCCGCTTCAAAATTGTTATTAATGGCCTGAAAATAGATGGAGGTGTCTGGTAGAGCTTTACAAAAAAGATAGAAAGAGTGAGGAAACTTGGCAGAAACAAGAATGACAGAAAGCAAGATGAGGACATATAAATGAAAGACATACAACCGTCTAATACTTCGGCAAAAGCCTTTTTCAAGGGTCACATACAAAAACAACACACAACAGATAAAAACAGGAAAAAGTCTATATATTTTAGCCATTTTTTCATGTTTTTTTCTGTTGTGTGTTGTTTTTGTACGTGATCTTTGAAAAAAAGCTTTTGCAGAAATATTAGATTGTTGTATGTTTTTCATATATATGTCCTCATCTTGCTTTTGGTCATTCTTGTTTCTGCCCACATTTCACACTCTTTCTATCTTTTTTGTAAAACTGAACCATACATGCCCATCTATTTTCATTACTAGAACCAGTTTTACCGTATTTGTCATATCTTTTACTAATGACCTTTAACTTTTAATTCAGTAATGGTTGTAGGCAAGAGAGTAATTTAAAGTCTCCAGTTTATCGAACTGTTTGATGTGCTACAAAAGTTCTGAACAAATCGTGCGGGGATGAGGAGCTGAACTGGGAGAAACACCCTACATCCACAGACCGAGGACGAAGCAAGACGAGAGAATGATAACCTCCCCTTGCCGGCGGAAACGAAGAACTCACAGTCAGAACATGGCGGGGACAATCAGTGCATGCATCTTACACGGGTTACTGGAACGGGCAGAGGAGTAGATATAGGAATGTCCTGAATCCAGTGACGCTACCCCCCCCCCACCCCCAAGATCAATCAATCAATCACAAATTTGACTGCCTGAATTAAATTTTAAAATTCCTAGCAAATGAAACCAGAAGACATCAAACTGTCAACTTACAACAGAATGTTTAGCTATATGCTTATACATTTGTATTATTGTTATATTGTTCTTGCTATCGATATTCCTGTTGTGATTATTATTCTTATTATTCTTATTCTTATTATTATTATTGATTTATAGCTGTAATATCGTCCATGACAGTCAAATTTTTAAAAAAATCTAATATCGTCCGTGACAGTCAGAATGTTCTATTCTAATATCGTCAGTTATAGTCAGAATGTTCTGCTCTAATATCGTCAGTTACAATTAGAATATTCTATCCTAATATCATCTTGAAGGTCAAAATGTTCTACTCTAAAATCGCCAGTTATAGTTAGAATATTCTGTTCTAATATTATATTTAAAAATCAGAATGTTCTGTTCTAATATCTTCAGTTATAGTCAGAATGTTTTGTTCTAATATCGTCACTTATACATAATGTTACATTCTAATATCGTCAGTTATAGTCAGAATGTTCTGTTCTAATATCTCCAGTTTTGGTTGGAATGTTCTATTCCAATATCATCTTCTGCAGTCAGAATGTTCTGCTCTATTATCGTCAGTCTAAGTCAGAATATTCTGTTTTAAATGTCGTCTGCAACAGAATGTTCTGTTCTACTATCGTCTCTGACAGTCAGAATGTTCTGTTCTGACGTTGTCTATGATGGATGTAAGAACAGACACTTAAGCAGCGAGATAAAAATATTGAGAAAGAAGAAGAAGAAGAAGAAGAAGAAGAAGAAGAAGGGGGATTAACCCAGCGATCAAAGCAAACTGTTGTTCTTTGCTCAAACCAAAAAACTCCATTACCCCGCCTGCGATGTCCTTAAGAATAGAGTGGCTGAACCGCCACGCGGCCCCGCGCCCCTTGTAGGGACTGGAAGAAGGGCAGGTGCAGACAATTCAGGTCTGGGTGAGTGTCAGCGCCCTCCCCAGATCACCAACCACGAAAAATCGTTGCACCCTCTGCGTGAGCTCGGCATGGACGCCAAGTTAAAACGCCTGCGCGTGCAGGTCGCGTGGACGTCTGCGATAGCAAACAAAAAAATGGGGCCATAAAACTAGCGAGGACAGCTCCGGGTTTTAAACGAGCTAGGGTACATGTATGATCCAGGATAACAGACGCGCATTTCTGTGTGAGCACAAGAACAGTGGCCTATTCAAGGCCCTCCACCAAAAGAACAAGGCCTAAATGAGAACACAACCTGGGGGTTGTATCTTCCTCTGGAACAATTACTTTCTGTGCAAGGGCAGTAATTTAACTAAGGGAAACAATCATATTTTCAAAACATGCGAATGATTTAGAGAATTTGGACGACAGTCCTAGCTAGAGAAGGTAAAATGAAAAAAAAAAAACCTCTTTAAAAGTGAACAGTATCAATAACGGATCCTAGTATATACCTGGGATGAATGACGTGTGAACAAGCACCTGGGAAAATATTGGCACATGTAGGAAAGATTTAGTCTTTGGGCCTTTTCTCTTGTGCCACGTTGTTGTGAAAATGGCACCCAGGGAAGAGTGCATTCTCCGCCTCCCCTCCTTTCTCTCTCTCTCTCTCTCTCTCTCCTCTCTCTCTCTCTCTTTTATTATACAATCCAGTGATTCTCACACCTTTTTGGGCCCGGTACTCATGAAACTAGTGTCAAAGGTACTTGCTAAATTTTTTTCTCTCATCAGTATCTGTCTTACCGCAGTCATAATTACTCCGATCTTTCATCTCTCACCTACATCTGACTCTAGTCTACTAGTATCCGTTTTATCACAGTCATCATTACTCTCATCTCTCACCTACATCTGACTCTAGTCTACTAGTATCAGTTTTATCACAGTCATCATTACTCTCATCTCTCACCTACATCTGACTCTAGTCTACTAGTATCCGTTTTATCACAGTCATCATTACTCTCATCTCTCACCTACATCTGACTCTAGTCTACTAGTATCCGTTTTATCACAGTCATCATTACTCTCATCTCTCACCTACATCTGACTCTAGTCTACTAGTATCAGTTTTATCACAGTCATCATTACTCTCATCTACATCTAACTCTAGTCTACTAGTATCCGTTTTATCACAGTCATCATTATTCTCATCTCTGACCTACATCTGACAACTTTTATCACAATCATAATTACTCTCATCTGTCTATAATTTGATATGTACAGTCTTCTTCCAACTGTGATGTCCTTGGGCACTGCCGAGTACGAGAAGAACTTCAAATGAAAGCTCCTTGACTTTATTCCTAATAAGCGTTCCTATATTGTGGCAAGGAGGCAGCACTTGCAGTAGTCCAGGACAGATTCTTCCCCGTCCAAGTTCTTGTGTTCCGCATCAGGTACGCACGGAATATAGTCCTACTCCTCCTTCTACGAGATCTTGTTTCTTGCGCGCAGAATTAAGCCACAATTTGCTTTAGATCTTCTTGCGGTGCCAGAAACTAGCAGCATAAGCCGATCTCCACTTCCCTTACATCAGTGGTTCCTTCAGGCTATCATCCTTGTGAGTCTCATCCCACATAAGTAGCGTCCTCAGAAACTTGTGTTCCCATGGCAATATGTCATGCCCTCCTCCTGTTTATGTTAGGAAAAGGCAAAGGTAGCCCTGTCATGTCTTAGAGGCACATAGGGATACGGTGTTAGTGCCCATATTTTCCTTGACCTGTCAGCACACTAGAGGGTGACGTGGTCAGTATCACGCCTGGCCGCCTTTCTTTCCCCAGCTTCAGAACAAGTCGGGTACCCATTTCTACAACTGGGTATCTGGGGCGCCTCCGGCCGGACTCGAACCCCCGACCTTTCCCATGAGAGACTAGTGCACTAAACATTTCTCCATTCAGACGCTTTCATGTTGGGAACCACTGCATTAAATCGTGGGAACCATTGCATTAAATCGTGGGAACTATTGTTTTAAATCCTGGGAAACATTGCATTAAATTCTGGGAAACATTGCATTAAATCATGGGAAACATTGCGTTAAATCCTTGGAACCACCACATTAAATCCTGGGAAACACTGCATTAAATCAAGGAACCATTGCATTACATCTTTGGAGCCATTGCATTAAATATTTGGAACTACTACATTAAATCCTGGTAGCACTGCATTAAATATTTGGAACCATTGCATTAAATCCAGGGAAACATTGCATTTAATCTTGGGAACCGTTGCATTATATCACTGGAACCACTGCATTAGATCCTGGGAACCACTGCATTAAAACCTGGGAACCACTGCATTAAATCATGGAAACCACTGCATTAAATCTTGGGAAACATTGCATTAAATCCTGGAAACCACTGCATTAAATCTTGGGAAACATTGCATTAAATCCTGGGAAACATTGCATTAAATCATTGAAGCCACTGCATTAAATCTTGGGAACATTGCATTAAATCCTTGGAACCACTCCATTAAATCCTTGGAACAACTGCATTAAATCCTGGGAACCACTGCGTTAAACCCTAAGCTATATTTCTCTTTATTTGCTTGTGAACCCAGACTCTTTCTACAGAACAAATATCTTCTCCGTGGTATTAATACAGAACATCTTCTCTGTGGTATTAATACAGAATATCGTATCCATGGTATTAATACAGAACATCTTCTCTGTGGTATTAATACAGAATATCGTATCCATGATATTAATACAGAACATCTTCTCTGTGGTATTAATACAGAATATCGTATCCATGATATTAATACAGAACATCTTCTCTGTGGTATTAATACAGAATATCGTATCCATGATATTAATACAGAACATCTTCTCTGTGGTATTAATACAGAATATCGTATCCATGATATTAATACAGAACATCTTCTCCGTGGTATTAATACAGAATATCGTATCCATGATATTAATACAGAACATCTTCTCTGTGGTATTAATACAGAATATCTTCTCCGTGGTATTAATACATAATATCTTCTCTGTGGTATTAATACAGAATATCGTATCCATGGTATTAATACAGAACATCTTCTCTGTGGTATTAATACAGAATATCGTATCCATGATATTAATACAGAACATCTTCTCTGTGGTATTAATACAGAATATCGTATCCATGATATTAATACAGAACATCTTCTCTGTGGTATTAATACAGAATATCGTATCCATGATATTAATACAGAACATCTTCTCTGTGGTATTAATACAGAATATCGTATCCATGATATTAATACAGAACATCTTCTCCGTGGTATTAATACAGAATATCGTATCCATGATATTAATACAGAACATCTTCTCTGTGGTATTAATACAGAATATCGTATCCATGGTATTAATACAGAACATCTTCTCCGTGGTATTAATACAGAATATCGTATCCATGATATTAATACAGAACATCTTCTCTGTGGTATTAATACAGAATATCGTATCCATGGTATTAATACAGAACATCTTCTCTGTGGTATTAATACAGAATATCGTATCCATGATATTAATACAGAACATCTTCTCTGTGGTATTAATACAGAATATAATCTCCGTGGTATTAATACAGTATATATTCTACGTGGTATTAATACAGAATATCTTCTCCATGGTATTAATACATAATATCTTCTCCATAGTATTAATACATAATATCTTCACCGTGGTATTAATACATAATATCTTCACCGTGGTATTCTTCTTCTTCTTCGTTCGCACTGTCTGTCTATATCTGCAGTCCTGTCTCTTGGATAAATTTCACTGTTTTTTGTAACTCATGTATGGAACCGTAGAGCTTATCTTCTAGAGTGGTTTCACTGGGCCAGTAATTATTTCTCAGTGTCTCGTAGTTGTTGCAGTTCTGGAGGATATGTTCCACGGTTTGGGGCACCTGGGCACATGTACATAGATTAGTAGTACCAACCTTAAACTTTGTATACATATGACTTCGGAGTCGGCTGTGTCCTGTTCGGAGACGGAAGATGGTGACTTGTTCCTTTCTGTTTAGCATGTGATAGTCATCATGTGGTGGTATTTGTGGCTTCCTGTAGGTTTTTATCATGCTTTTCTTCTGATACCGTGGTATTAATATAGAACATATTCTCCGTGGCATTAACACAGAATATCTTCACCGTGGTATTAATACAGAATATCTTCTCAGTGGTATTAATACAGAATATCTTCTCCGTGGTATTAAAACAGAATATCGTCTCCGTGGTATTAAAACAGAATATCGTCTCCGTGGTATTAAAACAGAATATCGTCTCCGTGGTATTAAAACAGAATATCTTCTCCGTGGTATTAAAACAGAATATCGTCTCTGTGGTATTAATACAGAATATCTTCTCTGTGGTATTAAAACAGAATATCTTCTCCGTGGTATTAAAACAGAATATCGTCTCCGTGGTATTAAAACAGAATATCTTCTCCGTGGTATTAAAACAGAATATCTTCTCCGTGGTATTAAAACAGAATATCGTCTCCGTGGTATTAAAACAGAATATCTTCTCCGTGGTATTAAAACAGAATATCGTCTCCGTGGTATTAATACAGAATATATTCTCCCTGGTATTAGTACAGAATATATTCTCCGTGGTATTAATATAGAATATATTCTCCGTGGTATTAATACAGAATATCTTCTCCGTGGTATTAATACAGAACATATTCTCCTTGGTAATAATACAGAATATCTTCTTCGTGGTATTAATACAGAACATATTCTCCGTGGTATTAATACAGAACATAATCTCCGTGGTATTAATACAGAACATATTCTCCGTGGTATTAATACAGAACATATTCTCCGTGGTATTAATACAGAATATGTGATCCATACAAAAGAGCACTACTAAAATCCCCATGTTATTGGCACTTTGGGGTTTTAGTTCATCGCAAAATACATTTTGTCTAGTATCCAGATGTGAACAGACAAGTTTAGTATCCAGATATGAACAGACACGTTTAGTATTCAGATATGAACAGACACGTTTAGTATCCAGACATGAACAGAGAAAGCGTTTAGTATCCAGACATGAACAGAGAAAGCGTTTAGTATCCAGACATGAACAGAGAAACAGTTTAGTATCCAGACATGAACAGAGAAAGCGTTTAGTATCCAGACATGAACAGAGAAACAGTTTAGTATCCAGACATGAACAGAGAAAGCGTTTAGTATCCAGACATGAACAGAGAAACAGTTTAGTATCCAGACATGAATAGAGAAACAGTTTAGTATCCAGACATGAACAGAGAAACAGTTTAGTATCCAGACATCAACGGAGAAACAGTTTAGTATCCAGATGTGAACAGAGAAACAGTTTAGTATCCAGACATGAACAGAGAAAGCGTTTAGTATCCAGACATGAACAGAGAAAGCTTTTAGTATCCAGATGTGAACAGAGAAACAGTTTAGTATCCAGACATGAACAGAGAAACAGTTTAGTATCCAGACATGAACAGAGAAACAGTTTAGTATCCAGATGTGAACAGAGAAAGCTTTTAGTATCCAGATGTGAACATAGAAACAGTTTAGTATCCAGACAAGAACAGAGAAACAGTTTAGTATCCAGACATGAACAGAGAACAATTTAGTATCCAGCCTTGAACAGAGAAACAATAACAGTAGTTCTGCAATATTTTAAGAACAAGTAACGCAGACACATAAAACACTTCCAGAAAGCCCACAAGCCGCGCGGATGGAGTTAACTGCCAGTTAAAGCTGTTCTCGAGAATCTTTTAGAAAATGTCTGCTTGTCACCGAGAAAACTGGAACCTGCGACTACAGATACCCCATTGTATTGTGCATATTCTAGAGTTGCGTTGCAAGCCCTCAATATGACACTTCGCAGACCATAAATGATACTTCAGAGATATTTTGAGACCCACGCATGAGACTTTGCAGACATCAAAGTGAGGCTTTACAAACCCCTACATGATACTTCATGAATCCTAAAACCACACTTCCTGGACACAGGCATAACACTTCCAGAACACAGGCATAACACTTCCAGAACACAGGCATAACACTTCCCGAACACAGGCATAACACTTCCCGGACACAGGCATAACACTTCCCGAACACAGGCATAACACTTCCCGAACACAGACATAACACTTCCCGGACACAGGCATAACACTTCCAGAACACAGGCATAACACTTCCCGGACACAGACATAACACTTCCCGGACACAGACATAACACTTCCCGGACACAGACACAACACTTCCCGGACACAGACACAACACTTCCCGGACACAGGCATAACACTTCCCGGACACAGACATAACACTTCCCGGACACAGGCATAACACTTCCCGGACACAGGCATAACACTTCCCGGACACAGGCATAACACTTCTCGAACACAGGCATAACACTTCCCGAACACAGGCATAACACTTCCCGGACACAGGCATAACACTTCCCGGACACAGGCATAACACTTCCCGGACACAGGCATAACACTTCCAGAACACAGGCATAACACTTCCCGGACACAGGCATAACACTTCAAAAACACAGGCATAACACTTCCCGAACACAGGCATAACACTTCCCGGACACAGGCATAACACTTCCAGAACACAGGCATAACACTTCCCGGACACAGGCATAACACTTCAAAAACACAGGCATAACACTTCCTGGACACAGGCATAACACTTCCAGAACACAGGCATAACACTTCCAGAACACAGGCATAACACTTCCCGAACACAGGCATAACACTTCCCGGACACAGGCATAACACTTCCCGAACACAGGCATAACACTTCCCGAACACAGACATAACACTTCCCGGACACAGGCATAACACTTCCAGAACACAGGCATAACACTTCCCGGACACAGACATAACACTTCCCGGACACAGACATAACACTTCCCGGACACAGACACAACACTTCCAGAACACAGGCATAACACTTCCCGGACACAGGCATAACACTTCAAAAACACAGGCATAACACTTCCCGGACACAGGCATAACACTTCCCGGACACAGGCATAACACTTCCAGAACACAGGCATAACACTTCCAGAACACAGGCATAACACTTCCAGAACACAGGCATAACACTTCCCGGACACAGGCATAACACTTCCCGGACACAGGCATAACACTTCCCGGACACAGGCATAACACTTCCCGGACACAGACATAACACTTCCAGAACACAGGCATAACACTTCCCGGACACAGGCATAACACTTCCCGGACACAGGCATAACACTTCCAGAACACAGGCATAACACTTCCCGGACACAGGCATAACACTTCCCGGACACAGGCATAACACTTCCCGAACACCAGTTTCGGACCCATTGGGTCAACGAATAGCGAAACAAGGAAGTGTGCGAAAACAGGCGATGAAAAGGAAGAGAACATAACTGCTCTTAATTCTGAGCCTCTGAGAACAGAGAACATAACTATCTTTATTTCTGACCCTCTGAGAACAGAGAACATAACTGCTCTTAATTCTGAGCCTCTGAGAACAGAGAACATAACTGTTCTTATTTCTGACGCTCTGAGAACAGAGAACATAACTGTTCTTATTTCTGACGCTCTGAGAACAGAGAACATAACTGCTCTTAATTCTGAGCCTCTGAGAACAGAGAACATAACTGTACTTAATTCTGATAATCTCAGTTTCTTTCCAGTTATGAATGATGACCCGAAGCTATGCAAAACTTGAAGAAGAAAAAAAAACACACAAGCAATGAAATGAAACAATTACGTAACCAAAAACTGAACTTAGTGCCAGTGGCCTGATGACAGAGTTTAGATAATTGTGGACACACAGACGATACGGAAATCACAAGTAAAATTGGAGAAAGATGCAATCAGACAGACAGACAGACACACACACACACACACACACACACACACACACACACAGAGCAGACGTAGAGGTCCTCGCAAAAGTTGTAGGGCAACTAAAACTTGTTACAGTTATAAGAAAAAAGACAGTCAAACTTTCTTGGACATGTCATGACAAGACAGAAGTTGGAGAGCTTGGACATCTCATGAGAAGACAGAAGTTAGAGAACTTAGGCATGTCATGAGGAGAACTTAGATATGTCATGAGGAGAACTTGGACATCTCATGATAAGACAGAAATTAGAGAACTTAGACATGTCATGAGGAGAACTTAGACACGTCATGAGGATAACTTAGACATGTCACGAGGATAACTTAGACATGTCATGAGGAGAACTTAGACATGTCATGAGGAGAACTTAGACATGTCACGAGGATAACTTAGACATGTCATGAGGAGAACTTAGACATGTCATGAGGAGAACTTAGACATATCACTAGGAGAACTTAGACATGTCATGAGAAGACGGAATTTAGAGAACTTGGACATTTCATGAGAAGATAGAAGTTAGAGAACTTGGACATTACATGAGAAGATAGAAGTTAGAGAACTTGGACATGTCACGAGAAGATAGAAGTTAGAGAACTTGGACATTTCATGAGAAGATAGAAGTTAGAGAACTTGGACATTTCATGAGAAGACAGAAGTTAGAGAACTTGGACATTTCATGAGAAGATAGAAGTTAGAGAACTTGGACATTTCATGAGAAGACAGAAGTTAGAGAACTCGGACATTTCATGAGAAGACAGAAGTTAGAGAACTTGGACATTTCATGAGAAGATAGAAGTTAGAGAACTTGGACATTTCATGAGAAGATAGAAGTTAGAGAACTTGGACATGTCACGAGAAGATAGAAGTTAGAGAACTTGGACATTTCATGAGAAGATAGAAGTTAGAGAACTTGGACATTTCATGAGAAGATAGAAGTTAGAGAACTTGGACATTTCATGAGAAGACAGAAGTTAGAGAACTTAGACATTTCATGAGAAGATAGAAGTTAGAGAACTTGGACATTTCATGAGAAGACAGAAGTTAGAGAACTTGGACATTTCATGAGAAGATAGAAGTTAGAGAACGTGGACATTTCATGAGAAGACAGAAGTTAGAGAACTCGGACATTTCATGAGAAGACAGAAGTTAGAGAACTTGGACATTTCATGAGAAGATAGAAGTTAGAGAACTTGGACATTTCATGAGAAGATAGAAGTTAGAGAACTTGGACATTTCATGAGAAAACAGAAGTTAGAGAACTTGGACATTTCATGAGAAAACAGAAGTTAGAGAACTTGGACATTTCATGAGAAGATAGAAGGTAGAGAACTTGGACATGTCATGACAAGACAGAACTTAAAGAACTTTGATATGTTAGCATGATCACCAACCTTGTCCAGCACGGCATGTAATGAACGAATGAATGACGAAAATAAAATAATGTACTTATAGAAGAAAATTTTAAACAAGATCACAGATCGCTGTAAAAAAAAACATCACAAATGGTAAACAAGAAACTAAAAACGCTCTGAGTCTACCATGTTTTAGAGAGCTTCGAACCATAGATGACGGCTTTAGAGAGCTTCGAACCATAGAAGACGGTTTTAGAGAGCTTCGAACCATAGAAGACGGTTTTAGAGAGCTTCGAACCATAGATGACGGCTTTTGAGAGCTTCGAACCATAGATGACGGTTTTAGAGAGCTTCGAACCATAGATGACGGCTTTTGAGAGCTTCGAACCATAGATGACGGTTTTAGAGAGCTTCGAACCATAGATGACGGTTTTAGAGAGCTTCGAACCATAGATGACGGCTTTTGAGAGCTTCGAACCATAGATGACGGTTTTAGAGAGCTTCGAACCATAGATGACGGTTTTAGAGAGCTTCGAACCATAGATGACGGCTTTTGAGAGCTTCGAACCATAGATGACGGTTTTAGAGAGCTTCGAACCATAGATGACGGCTTTTGAGAGCTTCGAACCATAGATGACGGTTTTAGAGAGCTTCGAACCATAGATGACGGTTTTAGAGAGCTTCGAACCATAGATGACGGTTTTAGAGAGCTTCGAACCATAGATGACGGCTTTTGAGAGCTTCGAACCATAGATGACGGTTTTAGAGAGCTTCGAACCATAGATGACGGTTTTAGAGAGCTTCGAACCATAGATGACGGCTTTTGAGAGCTTCGAACCATAGATGACGGTTTTAGAGAGCTTCGAACCATAGATGACGGCTTTTGAGAGCTTCGAACCATAGATGACGGTTTTAGAGAGCTTCGAACCATAGATGACGGTTTTAGAGAGCTTCGAACCATAGATGACGGCTTTTGAGAGCTTCGAACCATAGATGACGGTTTTAGAGAGCTTCGAACCATAGATGACGGCTTTTGAGAGCTTCGAACCATAGATGACGGTTTTAGAGAGCTTCGAACCATAGATGACGGTTTTAGAGAGCTTCGAACCATAGATGACGGCTTTTGAGAGCTTCGAACCATAGATGACGGTTCCAGAGTGACAACACGACTATCAGGACCAGCCAATCACAACTGGTCAAGACCCTATCTCACTTCCTCATTGGTGCCCTAGTAACCGGCTCAGCATGGGTATGTTGCTCAAGGCAGTGGTTTGTCAAGGAAATTCATCCACTTCTTTTTTATACGTTTCAGAGCTTCCACCAAACCACCGTAGTTCACTCCAGATCTTCTACCAAACCAGGGTAATTCACAGCAGATCTTCGACTAAGCAACCGTAATTCATCCAGATCTTCACCAAGACACATTAATTCACTTCAGATCTTCACCAGGATACATTAATCCATCCCAGATCTTCACCAAGACACATTAATTCACCCCAGATCTTCACTAAGACACATTAATTCACTCTAGATCTTCACAAAGACACATTAATTCACTCCAGATCTTCACCAAGACACATTAATTCACTCCAAATCTTCACCAAGACACATTAATTCACTCCAGATCGGGGGCTGTGATTGTGTTCCAACATTTTCAGAAGGTCGTTAGCAACATACCACTAACAGTTGCAAAGAAGTCCAACAATAACAAAGTCCCGAGCTTATGACACTGTCCTGACACAACAGAAGAGAAGGATGTGGATAGTTCTGTCTGGATGCTTTTAACAAACATATGTTGAAACTACCGAAAAGAAACGGCCCTGGAAGTCTGCAGAACATGTTCGAGGTTCTGGATGGCAGGACTTGCAGCTTATCGTGCACAAACATGAAGTTCTTGACAGAAAGTTGCAACCTCCCTCCCACTTGCTTGATGTAACAGGACTCGCCATGGCCGCCATGGTTTTCTTAGTAGCAACAGCCTCACTTTGTTTCATGAAATACCAATTAATAGTAGTGCAACACTGTGTGTCTTCTTCTTCTTCTTCTTCTTCTTCTTCTTCTTCTTCTTCTTCTTCTTCTTCTCACTTTGTTTTATGAAAATGTTAATAGCAACTAGTAGCAACAGTATAACACTGTGTGTACAGAAAGTTGTTTCATAAGTTTATCCCAGGATTTCAAGCAAGTCCTTAACTCGCTTCCTATCCGACACAGTGTCCGTTGTTTAAGATTGTCCTACCACCCACAGAAGAAAAGAAAGAAAGACAGGGAAACAGATTAGATAGATAGATATAGATAGATAGATAGATAGATAGATAGATAGATAGATAGATAGATAGATAGATAGATAGATAGATAGATAGATAGATAGATAGAAATAATGATGATGATAACGACGACGACGACGACGACGATGATGATGATGATGATGATGATGATGATGATGATGACGACGACCTCTGTCTGCTTCTATCTTCTCTTTTTCTCACATATCTTAAATACCCGCATAATTTTGTTTCGTTGATATTTCAAACGTTTTCAACACAAGTCACAAAAAAGGCAGAATTATCTACATTCTAAAACGTCTCACACGCATACCTTATTTTCTCTTAAGAGCCCTTTTCTTCTTTCCATTTTGCCCGTAAATAACAACATTTAAACAGCAAGATGAGTTAAGATAAAGTAGGCACCTATTGCTTTGTCAATTACATCTTGTCAGACAGTTACCTCAAGTGCTTGGAGATCATTGTAGCTCTGCGCCGACTTCGATTCTCAGCGAAAGAGATTGTTATTCATGAGGTATTTATATTGTAAGCGGGCTTTCTGTAACCGCTTTCTCCGATAACCGGAACCAGGATGGCTAGAAAACATGACCCCTATCATTAGCCTCTACAATATCACATGTTAATCACGTCTGTGTTGCATCACGGGAAACCCATGGCCGCCATAATGAGCCAGCATGATCGGAACAAGCCATGTGCTCGACAGGGAACTACTTTCTCACAGTTTGTCTCACTCCGCCACCGTCGAGGCCGACCGAGAGCTGTGTCGATTATTGCCTGGGATACGACTGCGACAATAGGATCTGTCATGCTGACGATGGCGTGGTGCTATCAGAATGGCTTAGAAAGTTTTAAAAAATGCACGCATGCACACAATTACAGGAAAGACAAGACCTTATAAAGAAAGTCGTGGATGATTACAGGACCATCATAATGACCTTTAATCGCTCCATATCGTCTGAATTCCACAGAATTAAAGTCTGATCTAACACCATCATCCAGAGCCACATCCGTCTGGATGTTTGGTCGCAGCTGATCTTAGGCCTGTCCTGTCCGATATTCTCGCGATGTGCCCGCCAAGATGGTACTTCTTTTTTCAATGTTGACTACACATCTTAATCGTTCAGCTTTAATTTAATAACTTCTCCTAAATTTAACAAAAGAAAGAAAGAAAGAAAGAAAGAAAGAAAGAAAGACTTTGAGCAGTGCTCAATCGTTAAACGTTATACTAACGTGGACCATATAAATAGTTTTTTAACGCTTACAAATAAAATAACACCATTTGTATTGTTTTCCTTCCGTTTATTTTTTAACTAGAATAAAGTTTTTAGGTTCCATGTAAGCTAAATATAGCCCTATCATCATTTCCAAGTGAAAGTATGGTGGATGAGTTTAATGTGTATTTTTAATGTGGGCTTTGGTGGGGTTTTTTTTTGTCTTAATATCTAATATTATTGTTATATTATTATTTTCATCATCATCATTATCATGTGCCGTGCCGATTGGCGTTGGCTATTATGCTTCTCCAGAGTACACGATCCTTCATGCAGGCCATCAGTTCAGTTGATGATCTCCTCTCACACCATCCCGTCAGACTATCCAGTATCATTTCTCTTGGTCTTCCTCTTGATCTTCTTCCTTCTATTTTTCCTGTTATAATATTTTCAATGCCCCCTCTTCTCATTGCATGTCCTATGAAAGTACATTGTCTCTCTCTTATCTTTTTGACAAGGTTTTTTGTCTCTCCAGCTCTTCTCATACATTCTTCATTAGTTATTTTTGCTGTCCAGGGGATTCGCAACATTCTTCTAATAAACCACATTTCTGCTGCTTCCAATGATTTTTGTGCACACCTTCTTTTGTTCATGATTCACTTCCATATAACAAGATAGCTTCAATATAGCATTTTAGGACTCGTTTTCTAACATTCATTGATAAGGATGTTTTATTATTATTATTATTATTATTTTAAATATCGGTCTTTAAATGTTTGTTTTCATTTTCCTTGCTTGATCTTTATAAATGCATTAAGCTATTTGTATGTATGTATGTGTGTATGTATGTATGTATGTATGTATGTGTGTATGTATGTATGTATGTATTTGTGTGTATGTATGTATGTATGTATGTATATATGTATGTATGTAGTAAAGGTTCTTCTATCATCCCACAGTCACCTAATGAACATACTGTAAGTGCCCAAATTGTTCTGACGTGTTGATACACTAGAGGACGACGTGTTCAGCGTCTGCCTGGCAAGTTTCCTTTAAGCTGTGCGCCTGCGCGGCCGCACACAAAACGACAAATCATACCGTGCACAAAATGTTTGGAGCCGCTCACAAAAAACTGCTACTTTTATTTTCCAGTTCCCAGATGTTACCCCGTGCTGTAACTGAGATCAAGAAAAATACAAAGATGGTAGATGGTTTTCCTGCCCTGTTTCTTTCTTGTTGAGATATGACTTTCGGATCGAATGTTTCAACTGGTCTTTTATCTCGTAGTTTCGGTAGCAGAATCGTGACGAGGCAAGTGGGCACACAGATGAATAAACTGACAGATGAATTTCCACTGCGTTGTGGAAAAGGAGAATGCCCACTGAGCTGCTCAGGTATGCTAACTGATCTTGGTAACTAACACCAGACGTCGTGACCACCAACATTAGATCCATCCTTTTTTAAAAAATAGCAGTAGATGTACAGTGTATGTGTGTTTGTGTGTGTGCGTGTGTGTACTTTATCACGCACATCTGCACACCCAATATTTTTTGTTTGTTTGCACATGAGCTAAATATTTTGCACACAGACCGCAAACCTTAGAGGGAACATTGCTGCCTGGCCGCCTTTCTTACGCCAGCTACATTTGGTGTCAGGTACCTAATTCTACAGTCTGGGTAACTGAGATACACCCCTCTTCCCTATGTCCATGGCCTTGGTAACTGAGGCAGACTATGTCATGTAAGGAGGATCATTTGTACATAACTTTCCAACATGCTTATCTTCTTTTTTTTTAAATCGGCCTCTTTTTTGCTTTTCTTCTAAAATCTTTTTTTATATATCTTTTGTTATTATTATTATTATTATTATTATTAGTAGTAGTAGTAGTAGTAGTAGTGATAGTGGTAGTAGTAGTAGTGGTAGTAGTAGTAGTAGTAGTAGTAGTAGTGGTGGTGGTGGTGGTGGTGGTGGTAATAGTAGTAGTAGTAGTAGTAGTAGTAGTAGTAGTAGTAGTATGTCTTCCTCCTTTCTCTTCTTATTTTTGTCAAAATATTTTTAAAATCTTGCTGCGATGGACGTCTTGCAAATAGTTCGCTGTCCATCTTTACTTCATGTTCAATTCTGTGTGTGCCTTTGTTGTTTTCTTTTGGTGTTTGTTTACCTGTCCCTGCTGTTGCTTTTGGTGTTTGTTTGCCTGTCCCTGGTGTTGCTTTTGGTGTTTGTTTACCTGTCCCTAGTGTTGCTTTTTGTGTTTGTTTACCTGTCCCTGGTGTTGCTTTTTGTGTTTGTTTACCTGTCCCTGGTGTTGCTTTTTGTGTTTGTTTACCTGTCCCTAGTGTTGCTTTTTGTGTTTGTTTACCTGCCCCATGTATTGCTCTTGATGTTTGTCTACCTACCCTACATGTTGCTCTTGATGTGTGCCTACCTACCCTACATGTTGCTCTTGATGTTTGTCTACCTACCCTACATGTTGCTCTTGATGTTTGTCTACTTACCCTACATGTTGCTCTTGATGTTTGTCTACCTACCCTACATGTTGCTCTTGATGTTTGTCTACCTATCCTACATGTTGCTCTTGATGTTTGTCTACCTACCCTACATGTTGCTCTTGATGTTTGTCTACTTACCCTACATGTTGCTCTTGATGTTTGTCTACCTACCCTACATGTTGCTCTTGATGTTTGTCTACCTACCCTACATGTTGCTCTTGATGTTTGTCTACCTACCCTACATGTTACTCTTGATGTTTGTCTATCTACCCTACATGTTGCTCTTGATGTTTGTCTACCTACCCTACATGTTGCTCTTGATGTGTGCCTATCTACCCTACATGTTGCTCTTGATGTGTGCCTATCTACCCTACATGTTGCTCTTGATGTGTGCCTGTCTACCCTACATGTTGCTCTTGATCTGTGTCTACCTACCCTACATGTTGCTCTTGATGTTTGTCTACCTACCCTACATGTTGCTCTTGATGTGTGCCTACCTACCCTACATGTTGCTCTTGATGTTTGTCTACTTACCCTACATGTTGCTCTTGATGTGTGTCTACCTACCCTACATGTTGCTCTTGATGTTTGTCTACCTACCCTACATGTTGCTCTTGATGTGTGTCTACCTACCCTACATGTTGCTCTTGATGTGTGCCTACCTACCCTACATGTTGCTCTTGATGTTTGTCTACTTACCCTACATGTTGCTCTTGATGTGTGCCTACCTACCCTACATGTTGCTCTTGATGTTTGTCTACCTACCCTACATGTTGCTCTTGATGTGTGCCTACCTACCCTACATGTTGCTCTTGACGTGTGTCTACCTACCCTACATATTGCTCTTGACGTATGTCTACCTACCCTACATGTTGCCCTTGATGTTTGTCTACCTACCCTACATGTTGCTCTTGATGTTTGTCTGTCTCTCCCAGATTTTGCTTTAGATGTTTGTCTACCTGTCCTGCATGTTGCTCGTGGCCGACAGTTTGCTTTTGATGTCTTTTTTTCCTGCCTGTCTGTATCACTGATGTATCGGCACAGTTCAAAGGTCATATGATTGATATTGCGTTGTATTTAGAACTTACTTCTGTTCTCAGTTGTTTTGATATCCAGTTTTTTGCTATTTCAGTTTTTATTTTTCAGTTATTCTGGCGAGAGTGGCTCGTGTTTCCACTTCCCCGGGTCAGACACATTTCCAGGGGTGAAGCACTGGACAAGCAGGGCCGACAACAAGGTCAAGGACTTGGTCTCAGTAATATAAGACAGCTTATCAGAATCCACCCAACAAAGAGCCATGACGTTCTTGAAAGAAAGTTGCAACCTCTCTCCCACTTGCTTGATGTAACAGGACCCGCCATGGCCGCCATGGTTTTCTTAGTAGCAACAGCCTCACTTTGTTTCATGAAATACCAATTAATAATAGTGCAAATTGGAAGACCAAAACGAAGATGGCTGCAAGACATCGTTGACGATCTGCAAATAGATGCATCAGCTCACAACTGAGAGGCCTACAGGAGTGAAGTTCCACAAGGGACATGCAAATGAATGAATGAATGAAGTAGTGCAACACTGTGTGTCTTCTTCTTCTTCTTCTTCTTCTTCTCACTTTGTTTTATGAAAATGTTAATAGCAACTAGTAGCAACAGTATAACACTGTGTGTACAGAAAGTTGTTTCATAAGTTTATCCCAGGATTTCAAGCAAGTCCTTAACTCGCTTCCTATCCGACACAGTGTCCGTACTTTAAGATTGTCCTACCACCCACAGAAGAAAAGAAAAGATTTGGACGAGAAGAAAGAAAGAAAGAAAGAAAGAAAGAAAGAAAGAAAGACAGGGAAATAGATAGCTAGATAGATAGATAGATAGACAGACAGACAGACAGACAGACAGACAGATAGATAGATAGATAGATAGATAGATAGATAGATAGATAGATAGATAGATAGATAGATAGATAGATAGATAGATAGATAGATAGATAGATAGATAGATAGATAGATAGATAGGTGAATTAATATCAGTATTATCAGTTTCGTCAAACGGTTATAACCAAAAACTCACAGATTATAGGAGTCATGACCCAGAAGGCCCACAACCCCCCCCCCCAACCCTTAGAGCGTCAGAAGTTTACAAGGCCGACACGCATTCCCAGGGGAGGGGTGGTACTTCTCTGATGATCTGAGGAGCTGTCTTGTTGTTTTGTTCTCTACTACAAAGAGTTATCTGCCCTTGGTAATTCTTTACTACTTCAATGAGTGATCGGTATTTAATCATGCATGACCAATGTTTGAACTATGCATAACCAATGTTCGATCTACATGTGGTCTATGAGTGATCACTGTTTGATCTATGTACGAACAGTCTGTGAGCGAAAGCTTTAAAACAAGAGGTAGATGTTTCAAGTCTTTATTCTCTGCGTCACTGCCTCTATCACACTGATAATCTTATTTACTACTACCTGGTTTTGATGTATCAACCAGGGTTGATGGCGTGCCATGCCAAGAACAAAAACACCGCCTCTCGAAAGTTTAAAATAAAAAAAAACGCCAACGTGAGGTAGCTGGGACCTGTACACATGCCTGGGAAGCAAAGAATAGGCACACTGTACTCTACCACGCATGATCGTAAAAGGCGACTAAGGAGGGTTTAACCAGCAACTCTATCCGGTTAAAAAAAAAAAAGCATCAGAGTGCTACAGAAACTTCAACAAGATGTCAAGTTTTGGTGGAGTAGCAGCAAGAGAGTCTACATGTCAAGTATTGGTGGAGTAGCAGCAAGAGGGTCTACATGTCAAGTCTTGGTGGAGTAGCAGCAAGAGAGTCTACTTGTCAAGTCTTGTAGCAGCAAGAGAGTCTACATGTCAAGTATTGGTGGAGTAGCAGCAAGAGGGTCTACATGTCAAGTCTTGGTGGAGTAGCAGCAAGAGAGTCTACTTGTCAAGTCTTGTAGCAGCAAGAGAGTCTACTTGTCGAGTCTTGGCGGAGTAGCAGCAAGAGGGTCTACATGTCAAGTCTTGGCAGAGTAGCAGCAAGAGAGTCTACATGTCAAGTCTTGGTGGAATAGCAGCAAGATAGTCTACATGTCAAGTCTTGGTGGAATAGCAGCAAGATAGTCTACATGTCAAGTCTTGGTGGAGTAACAGCAAGAGAGTCTACATGTCAAGTCTTGGTGGAGTAACAGCAAGATAGTCTACATGTCAAGTCTTGGTGGAGTAGCGCGAACACCTCAGTGGACAAGGAGGAGGGGCAGGACATGGCGAACACGGAGATGCAGAATGTAAGAAGAGCTCAAGGAGACAAGAAAGACGAGGTTTGAGTTATTCGGACTTGCTCAGGACATGACTAGCTGGAGAACATTTGTTGATGGCTTAAGCTTCCCTGGGAGTACAGAGGGCTGATGACGATGATGATGATGATGATGTGAAGAAAATGTGAAGTTTTTACAATTTTATGATTAAAAAATGCGACCTCTCCACAAAAATATCTCGTCGTCTCCCCCACCTGCCTCCCCACAGCTACGGTCCTATCTGGGCTAGATTTACTTAGAAATTCAATTTTCTCTTCCACTTCCTCCTGTACTCTGATGTCCAAAATTCTTGTTATGTTCCCATAATTCCGTGCTATCACTGCCTTTCTGGAGACACGGTCCTTATCAAAGGACCATATTACCAGGGGCAACTACTCCGTGACAGAGGTCACGGAGCCACACTGAGCCATCCAAGTGGACGGACAAATCGTGACAAAACGGACAAACAAGAGCCCCGCCGTTTCCAGCACGTGCTCCGAAAAGACATGGCGAGGCAGTCACGCGTGTAAAGCTGACAAGTTCCGGTGAAGGTGGACGTTCGAGTCGTCAAGGGAGAAGATGTCTTGGTCAAGATCGTCTCTTTATTCAGAACTGAAAAATTTAGACTGGATTCGGTTTGCTTTTCTTGTTAATTAAAGACATATTGCTTTGACATATTTACTGAAAAATAAATTCATGACAACACGCTGCAGGAGAACCTCCCTCCTAGTGCTATCAATGTTCACGTGGACATCCATTTGCATGTCCCTTGCGGAACTTTGTCTCCCTAACAGCACTCCTGTAGGCCTCTCGGCTGTGAGTAAGATGGCCAGCTGCTGATGCATCCATTGGCATATCATCAACGATGTCTTGCAGCCATCTTCACCTTGGTCTTCCTCTCTTTCTTTTTCTCATTATGTACCCTTCCAAGACGGTTTTCTCTAGATTATCATGACGTTTAATGTGCCCAAAATATTTCAATTTTCTCTGGTTAATCCTCTTTACTAGCCAGCCTTCTTCAATATTAAGTTCTTGTAGTATGGATATATTTGTTCTTTGTGTGTCCATGATATTTGAAGTACTCTTCTGTAGTATTTACATTCAAAGGCATTTATGTGTTTCTTGGCTGTTTTGTTAAGTGTCCAGGTCTCATAGGCATATGCTGCAATGAGAAAGATGCATGCCCTTAAAAATCTTATTTTTATGGTTCTGTCTGTTCCTCTCCACAGATTCTTTAGTTGTTTTACTTTCTGAAGAGCGACAGATGTCCTCATTTTAATTTCCCTCATTGTATCTCCATTATTAGTTAGTAGTGATCCAAGATATTCAAAACCCTCCACTTCTTACAGTTTTTCCTCACTGATACATATATCAGCTGCCTTGTTTTGTCAGTTGTCATCAATTTAGTTTTCTTTGCATTAAGATAGAGGTTTTACTCTTCGCTGTTCTTACTGACTGACATAATTAGTTTTTCCATTCCTTTTTGTGTTGTGGACAGTAATACTCTGTCATCAGTATATCTAATCTCTGGTATTTCATAACCTCCAATTGTTATGGCATCGTAATATTCTTTGTCTACATCTTCTCTAACATTCCTCATTATATTTTCAGTATACAAGTTAAATAAGTAAGGCGACAATATGCACCCCTGACGGACCCCTTGTTTTATGTCAAACCAAGTTGTTGTTTCACCATTTATTCTTACTGCTGCTTGTTGGTCTGGATACAGCAGTGATGTTAATTGTATCAAATGTGTTAGAAAATCCATTTTTTCCTGTTATTTCCCAACGTTTCTGGTATTGTACACAATCAAATGCCTTTGAGTAGTCTATAAAGGATAAATATAGATTCATATTAAACTCTCTGCATTTCTCTATTATTAATCTTATATTGAATATATGATCTATCTATCTATCTATCTATCTATCTATCTATCTATCTATCTATCTATCTATCTATCTATCTATCTATCTATCTATCTATCTATCTATCTATCTATCTATCTATCTATCTATCTATCTATCTATAGATGTCTGAAACCAGCTTGGACCATATTGACTTCTTCTTCTATTTTCTTACAAAGTCTATCCATTATGATTTTTAATAGAATTTTACTGTCATGGCTAATCAGGGCAACAGTTCTGTAGTTTGTGCATAATTTCAGGTTACCCTTTTCTGGCAATGGTATGAATACAGTTCTTTTCCATTCTTTTGGTCAAATACCTGAATGCCATATTTTGTGCACAGTGCATGATAGATTGTTGCAAATTCCTTTCCTCCTGCTTTAATAAATTCAACTGTTATCTCATCACATCCTGGTGATTTACCATTTTTCAGATTCTTTATTGTCCATAAAACTTCTTCTATTGTCGGTTCGGGTTCTTTCTCCTCCAGTAATAATTCACACTGTTGATTTCTGCTTCCACAGTCGGTTGTTTCATACATTCCTCTGCAATATTCCTTCCATCTTTCTAGAATTTCCTCTGTCTCTGTCAAAGTATTCTCCATCTTGTCACAAATTACATTTAGCTTAGGTGTGACATTTCTTGTCAATGTCTTCATTTCTTTAAACATTTCGCTATCTCTTCCACACTTCTGATGTCCTTCTATTCTTTCACAACAATCTAGTATGTATTGTTTTTTGCCTTTTCTTATGTTTCTTCGTACTTCTTTTGTTAAAAATGTATATTCCTCTTTGTCACTTTCCATTACGTCTTCATTTCTCTACGTTGTTTTATCAGTTCTAGTGTGCCTGCTGTAATCCATCCATTCTTTTGTGTTTTCTTTACTGGAACCATGTCTTTAGCTGTTGTTATTAAGATATCTCTGGCCTGTGTAGCCAAATCATCTGGTGTCATCTCCTCCTGTACAGCTATCAGGATTTCGAAACGGTTCTTAACTTCTATATCGTATTGTTCTGGTATTTTTGTAAGATCAAAGCGGAGTTGTATTGATCCTGTAACTGTCTTTTTTATCTTTATCTTCATGTCTGGTTTTAATAACTCATGGTCCGTGTCACAATCAGCACGTGGTAAAGTTTTTGCTGATGTTATACTTGATCTCCACCTTCTTTGCACTCAAATGTAATCTGTTTGATTCCTGGTTTTCCCATCAGGTCTGTAACGACCCTGAGAAAATATTCCCCCCACTAGCTTCAATGTAAACTTGCACCAAACAAGTTTTACAATCCGCAGACAATGAGTAGTTCACAAGTTCAGATTCACTGCTGTCACATGGATAAAACAACATACCAAAGCTAGAACACATCCATCCAAAAAGAGAAAAAAACAGCTCACACTCACACACAGACACACACACGCGCGTCGGGCACACACACACACACATTAAAATAAGTTTGAGTAATTCTTCCACTGTTGATCCTTTCTCAGGGAATGACTTTAAGGTTTCGTAAGTATGCTAACTTAACAACATTGCTCCAGACCTGGCCTTGCCGGGCTCGCGACTCTCTCGTTTCTCGCTAATGACCTTGGCGCATTCGCCATACTTGCTACGTTGAACTTAACAGATTTAGTTTAATGATATTTGCTAATTAAATGTAGAAACTTAAGACTATATTGACTGAGATGAAACTTGACTTTGGGACTTTATTAATTGGGTGTTTATGAAGCTTAATTAAGAGGTTTCATCCTTTATTTTAATGAAATGTAGGTGCCACTCTTTGCAGTTTTACATCTTCTTCTGGGTGTCTCTCGAGAGGTCGTGAGTAACATACACTGTGCATAAACCCAAAAAAAAATGTAATAAGCGATTTATCCGAGTCAAAACTTTAAAGGTAAGGAAAAATGAAGTATTATATGAAGGACAAAAGGTCAGTGTCGAGATTTTCTTGTGTCATTTAAACATTTCTAATAGGAACTTTCTGAGAATGTGTAAAAGTTATGCATTTTTAAAAAATTCCGAGATAATTTTTTAGATAAATATTTTAAAATCTAGATAATTCTAGATATAATTTTGAGCAAATGTAGATTTATTTATTTAGTGAGAGAACAAGTTTGCAACACTATGCTTTACAGTTTACTGTGGCAGAAAAATATGACGAAAAAGGAAACTGTCGATAAGGGAGACAATACGTATAAAACTAACCGTTCAATATTTTCATAAGTTGCGGCCCATTTGTTCAGTATCCACAACAACACAAGTTTCAAGTAGTAACTATTACAAATCTGATCAGGAATATCTCTTACTTCGTGACAGTGCTACAACCAGGCCCTGGCAAACTCACTGTCTTGAGGGTGGATAGGAAAGTGAAAGTCTGGGGAAGTAAGCCTCGAAAATAGCCATGTGGAACAAGGAAAAAAAGTAGGAACAGCTTTGTTACTTAACTAGCACACAGTTGTGACGTTTCAGTGTGAGCCTTAATCATACAAAAACACACAGGGCAAAGAAATAAAGACAGAAGATAACATATAAATTCACATGAATGCTATGTAAAAAACAGGAATAGAAAATAAAACTAAACTAAAATAAAATGAATGGAGCACTTAGCTGTGGCCTTAAGAAGCCTGTGACTTGTAAGAGGCTGTGTTCAGAAGTACGCATGGTGAAGTATAGAGAATATTTAAATGGGGACAATATGAATGTTAGAGGGGAATGTTAGGTGTAGCTGAATTGTGAGTTCAAACCATGTGGTTTCAGCATCCCATACTCCTGAATGTAGCGGTTCTCAAGCGTGATTATAATTAGGGTAGAGGAATTGTAATCTTCCACAGTCATATTCCTCCTGCACTAAGTTCCACTACCTTCTAACTTGTAACACATAGTTCAGAATCTCCTCACAGCATCAGATTACAATCTCTCTACCCTAACTATAATCTCCTATTCCATCTTCTCCCGGCCAGATTACCACTGTGTTACCCCTCCCCTTTCCACGGCTCCTCCTCCCCCTCCCCACTTACGACCTACCTATCACACATCACAAGTCTCTATTGATACATTCTCAACACTCCACCATGCGCACTTCTGAACACAGCCTCTTAAGAGTCACCGCTTCTTACAAGTCACAGCTTCTTACTAGTCACAGCTAAGTGATCCATTCATTTTAATTTTATTCTAGTTTTTTTTTCCATTTCTAATTTTTACACAGTATTCATGTGAATCTATACTTTATCTCCTCTCTCTAATTCTTCGTCCTGTATGTTTTTGTATGATTAAGGCTCACTCCAAAAGCTCACAACTATGTTCTCGTTAAGTAATAAAGCTGTTCCTACTTTTTTTCCTAGTTTATACATTTTGTTATCACAGCTTTATAGCTTCCTGTATAGTTATACTTATATTTAGCCTTATATACTTATACATTAATTATTCGTGTGTTACGAAAACAGCCATGTTCTCTGGTTTCCTCATCTTCTGTCATCCTGCTCTATCCTGCTAGACTTTCTGTTATATAGACATTTTTTTTCTTTTATCTCTGAAATTGATTGGCGGAATCTAGAGGAGGGAAAGTGTAAACGCAAGCAAGGCACTTTCTTCATAGTAACCACCATGGCGACATAGTCTTCTAAGTCGTTGAGGACAGATCAGACAGCAAAAACATATAGTAGACGATGAGATAGTAAAACATATAGTAGACGATGAGATAGTAAAACATATAGTAGACGATGAGATAGTAAAACATATAGTAGACGATGAGATAGTAAAACATATAGTAGACGATGAGATAGTAAAACATATAGTAGACGATGAGATAGTAAAACATCTGGTACAAGATGAGACAGTAAAATATACAGTAGATGAGATAGTAAAACATACAGTAGAAGATTAGATAGTAACGCTTACAGTACAAGATTAGATAGTAAAACATACAACAGAAGATTAAGTAGTAAATCTTACAGTAGAAGATTAGATGGTACAACATACAGTAGACGATTAGAAAGTAACGCTTACAGTAGAAGGTGAGATAGTAAAACATACAGTAGAAGATTAGATAGTAAAACATACAGTAGAAGATTAGATAGTAAAACACACAGTAGAAGATTAGATAATAAACCATACAGTAGAAGATTAGATAATAAAACATACAGTAGAAGATTAGATAATAAACCATACAGTAGAAGATTAGATAGTTAAACATACAGTAGAAGATTAAGTAGTAAACCATACAGTAGAAGATTAGATAATAAAACATACAGTAGAAGATTAGATAATAAAACATGCAGTAGAAGATTTAATTATAAAACACACAGTAGAAGATGAACCAAATTGTTTCCTACTGCTTTAGTGCCAGGCGATTACCAATATTTCATGTCTACAATTATTAAGTAACTTTGGAGGTCGTAATAACGTAATAAACCTTTCTGTAACAAAAGATTACAGAACAGTTCTCAGGACAGAGTTGTGCAGTGTCTGGGTTAGATGTCACCTGGAGTGCTGGATGTCGAGGGTTCGAATTCCAGTAGAAGTGGCAGGAATTTTTTTTTTCGTGATGAATCTTCCAGCAAGAAAGTCTCATAGTTTCTCAATAATGGGACCGCGCGTCCATGTGCTTTGTGGGACACGTTAAAAATCCATTCGGAAATCGCAAAAAATGTGCGGAAGTTGGGGGCGGGGGGGGGGGAGGAAGGGTGCTAGGTGACATTCATTCATTCATCCATTTGCATGTCCCTTGCGGAACTTTGCCTCCCTAACAGCACTCCTGTAGGCCTCTCGGTTGTGAGCAAGATGGCCTGCTGCTGTTGCATCCATTTCCAGATCGTCAACGATGTCTTGCAGCCATCATCGTTTTGGTCTTCCTCTTTTTCTTTTTCCCATTATGTATCCTTCCAATACGGTCTTCTCTAGATTATCATGACGTTTAATGTGTCCAAAATATTTAAGTTTTCTCTCTTTAATCCTCTTTACTAGCCAGTCTTCTTCAATATTAAGCTCTTGTAGTATAGATATATTTGTTCTTTTTTGTGTCCATGATATTTGGAGAAATCTTCTGTAGCATTTACATAGCTAGGTGACATCTATCATGGAAACTGGCGCAGGCGGTTAGAGCGTCTGTCAATGATCGCGCTATGATTTTGTACAACTGTACGTGTCTTTCACCTTGCATGAAATATTTTCCGAAACACCGGCTTTGTCAGTACAACATTCGGTATTTTCTACGTTTACATACTTTACAAATATCTGTGGAAAACAAATGTTCATGTGATTTTTTTTTTACTTTACAAATATCTGTGGAAAGTAAACCTTCGTGTGATTTTTTTTTTACTTTACAAATATCTGTGGAAAGTAAACCTTCATGTGATTTTTTTTTTACTTTACAAATATCTGTGGAAAACAAATGTTCATGTGATTTTTTTTTACTTTACAAATATCTGTGGAAAGTAAATGTTCATGTGATTTTTTTTTTTACTTTACAAATATCTGTGGAAAGTAAATGTTCATGTGATTTTTTTTTACTTTACAAATATCTGTGGAAAATAAATGTTCAAGTGAGTTTTTTTTTACTTTACAAATATCTGTGGAAAATAAATGTTCATGTGATTTTTTTTAACTTTACAAATATCTGTGGAAAGTAAATGTTCATGTGATTTTTTTTTTACTTTACAAATATCTGTGGAAAGTAAATGTTCATTGATTTTTTTTTTCTTGTCATATTTGTGGTGAGATTTTATCTTTACAAAATGCTCACATGCTGAACCAAAGACAAAAAAACTGGCTAATTCTCCTCCAAATTCTAATTCTGCTGCTCATCTTTGGAATACCCTCCCATCCTATATAAAAAATATAAATTATACTCCTTCCTACAAATACAAGCTTTCCCAATATCTATTTGATGTCGACTACATGCCTCCATGAATTATAAAATTTAAAAGTTATCTTAAACTGCTCTTACAGACACCGAATACAATTAATTGTTTTCTGAATAGTCCCGAAAATTTTGTTTAGCAGATAGTCATTTATAATGTATGTAGTTACTTCTGTACTGAGTGAATGTTTAAGAGCGAAACGTAAATGTTATATTTTATTTTATGTCTCTCAGCTTCAATGTTAGTTATGTTTGTTACATGAACAGCATATTTGTAGAATGTCTGGAATAGAGTGAAAGATGTATGATAAAGGGCAGAATGTCAGACGGGCCGGCGTGCCCAATTCTTAACCCTTTTGAAATAAAGATCAATCAATCAATCGATCAATCAATCCAGGCAAGCTGAGCGACATCGTCCTACCGGCCCGGTTATCCTCCAGGCGATTTCACCAGTTGCTCATTACTAGGCTTTTTTTTTTCTTATAATATAAACCAGTTACGGTAACCAACGAACTCCACAAGTCTTGATTTTCTGGGTTTTTTTTTTTTTTTAATCGGTAATTATCGGAAATTGTCGGTTAACCCGATCGTTAGTGTCTGTGCTGCCCGCCATACTTGCTCTGAGGTATCTGAACACGTGACTAAGTAGATGAATGTCGTGATCTGAACACGTGACTAAGTAGATGAACGTCTTGATCTGAACACGTGACTAAGTAGATGAATGTCGTGATCTGAACACGTGACTAAGTAGATGAACGTCTTGATCTGAACACGTGACTAAGTAGATGAATGTCGTGATCTGAACACGTGACTAAGTAGATGAATGTCGTGATCTGAACACGTGACTAAGTAGATGAATGTCGTGATCTGAACAGGTGACTAAGTAGATGAATGTCGTGATCTGAACAGGTGACTAAGTAGATGAATGTCGTGATCTGAACACGTGACTAAGTAGATGAATGTCGTGATCTGAACACGTGACTAAGTAGATGAATGTCTTGATCTGAACACGTGACTAAGTAGATGAATGTCCTGATCTGAGCACGTGACTAACCAGATGAATGTCCTGACTGCGATGAAGTCATTTCCGAAATTCAGGAATGGGGTGGAGCTGGATGCTTCCATGTGCTGGGCAGACAAACCAAGACGTAGGTCGAAAAATCGGGAGAGATGGAGAACACAAAATAAATAATCTAATGATCTAACAAATCTTCGGATAGTTGGAAGGAAATACAAAGTATCTTAAATATACATCAATCAAGCACATGTTACTGTGATAAAGAAAATAATTTTTAAATCACGGCCACAAAGAATGGAAAGCAAAAAATGATGACGTCGTTGGTTTTATTTATTTTCCCGTTAGCTCCATGTCTAAAGTTAGTAAACCTCAGTTGCCTAGCAACACGTGTGGCCATCAGCGCATGCTCAGACGCTGACGTCTAAAGACCACACAAGAAAACAGCACAAGGTCGCCATTAATTTTCTCTCTCTCTCTCTCTCTCTCTCTCTCTCACTTCACATTTAGTTGTGTTTCTCACACTGCAGCAAAAATGCGATAAATCGTAAAACTGATGTATAAGACCCTAGGGCTGCCAGCATTCTTGACAAAATGGTTGGTTCTAGTTGTCAGGCATACCACGTTGCTACAAAATAAGAACATATAATGAGGAAGGGAGTAAGAACCACACTTTCTGTGCAAGTAAATAATGAGAAACTTATCATCTTAAATACAGTTTTGAAGTAGGTAAGTGTGAATTCTCGTGAGTGATTCTCTCGATGTCAGATGGGAGTGAAGTTCATTGGAATACACCAGTCAGAGACCCACAGATGATTGCTCGAGCCAGAGCTAGGGAACCATAGCCGACCAAGAGCCTGTCCCACTTCTTCGATGGTGCTCCCAGGAACAGACTCAGCGTGGCTAAGGGGGCGGGGATCCCACTGTGGTGCTGGAGCCTGTTAAAGAAGCAGTGCAACTTTCCCTGCTTGTTAGCTTAACTGTGGGTCTGCAAACACCGCCACCTTAACCCACTCTCCATCCGACACGATGTTTTGTGTTTCAACATCTTCACTGCACGACATATAAAGAACAATCTCTTTGCATTTCTCAGGAGAACAAGAACAAGATCAATGGTAGATTTTCATAATCGGCAATAGTAATAGCAAACAATGTTTGTGTTGCATGGCCAGACATATAGCTCTTACGTCTCTTGTCTTCGGTTTTGGCCCTCGTTTCCACTTCAAACGTGGCTGCGCTCTTGCGCAAAAGTGCCCTCATGTGACACGGTTTTTCGCAATCTCTTCCCGAAGAGAAAAATGTGTGGCTTGCAGACATCTCTGTATTTCAGTTCCTGTCCTTCTCGTGGTTTCCTTCGCCCTCAAAGTTGGTTATTATAGTAATTATTTAAGAATATGGCTGTTGCCCATTCTTGCTATTGTCCCAACCATTTCATTCTTGCTAATATCCCAGCCATCTTATTCTTGTAAATGTCTCAGCCAAACTTATTCTTCCTAACATCCCAGCCATCTTATTCTTGTTAATATCTCAGACATCTTATTCTTGCTAACATCCCATCCATCTTATTCTTGTTAAAGTTTCAGCCATCTCATTCTTGCTAATATCGCAGCCATCTTATTTTTGCTAACATCCCAGCCATCTTATTCTTATTAATATCTCAGCCATGTTATTCGTGTTAATATCTGAGGCATTTTATTCTTGTTAATATCCCAGCCATCTTATTCTTATTAATATCTCAGCCAAATTATTCTTGTTAATATCCCAACCATCTTATTGTTGCTAATATCCCAACCATCTTATTCTTGCTAATATCCCAGTCATCTTATTCTGCTACTGTCCCAGTCATCTTGTTCTTGCTAATATCCCAGCCATCTTATTCTTGCTAATATCATAGCCATCTTATTCTTGCTAATATCCCAGCCATCTTATTCTTGCTAATATCCCAGCCATCTTATTTTCTTAATATCTCAGCCATCTTATTCTTCCTAATATCCCAGCTGTCTTATTCTTCCTAATATCCCACCCATCCTATTCTTGCTAATATCTCAGCCATCTCATTCTTGCTAGTGTCCCAGACATCTTATTCTTGCTAAAGTCTCAGCCAGCTCATTCTTGCTAATATCCCAACCATCTCATTCTTGCTAATATCCCAACCATCTCATTCTTGCTAATATCCCAACCATCTTATTCTTGCTAAGAGATCTGTATAAGAGAGTACTAGACTGGTAAATCAGAACTTTTGTCTTGAGCGTTAACTTTCTGTTGATCCATGCCCCTTTCCTTAGTTTGCCAAAAAGTTGTAGCTGCCCTTACCAATTATGCGTTCGCTTCCTTGTCTAGAGAGAAGCTGCTCGTAACGTAGATCCATGAGAGCTGGATCTGTCCACTGGTTCAGGTGCCGTTTCCTTGTCTAGAGAGAAGCTGGTCGTAACGTTGATCCACGAGAGCTGGATCTGTCCACTGGCTCAGGTGCCGTTTCCTTGTCTAGAGAGAAGCTGGCCGTAACGTTGATCCATGACAGCTGGATCTGTCCACTGGTTCAGGTGCCGTTTCCTTGTCTAGAGAGAAGCTGGCCGTAACGTAGACCCACGACAGCTGGATCTGTCCACTGGCTCAGGTGCAGTTTCCTTGTCTAGAGAGAAGCTGGCCGTAACGTTGATCCATGAGAGCTGGATCTGTCCACTGGTTCAGGTGCAGTTTCCTTGTCTAGAGAGAAGCTGGTCGTAACGTTGATCCACGAGAGCTGGATCTGTCCACTGGCTCAGGTGCAGTTTCCTTGTCTAGAGAGAATCTGGCCGTAACGTTGATCCATGAGAGCTGGATCTGTCCACTGGTTCAGGTGCAGTTTCCTTGTCTAGAGAGAAGCTGGCCGTAACGTTGATCCATGACAGCTGGATCTGTCCACTGGTTCAGGTGCCGTTTCCTTGTCTAGAGAGAAGCTGGCCGTAACGTAGACCCACGACAGCTGGATCTGTCCACTGGCTCAGGTGCAGTTTCCTTGTCTAGAGAGAAGCTGGCCGTAACGTTGATCCATGAGAGCTGGATCTGTCCACTGGTTCAGGTGCAGTTTCCTTGTCTAGAGAGAAGCTGGCCGTAATGTTGATCCATGAGAGCTGGATCTGTCCACTGGTTCAGGTGCAGTTTCCTTGTCTAGAGAGAAGCTGGCCGTAATGTTGATCCATGAGAGCTGGATCTGTCCACTGGTTCAGGTGCAGTTTCCTTGTCTAGAGAGAAGCTGGCCGTAATGTTGATCCATGAGAGCTGGATCTGTCCACTGGTTCAGGTGCAGTTTCCTTGTCTAGAGAGAAGCTGGCCGTAACGTAGACCCACGACAGCTGGATCTGTCCACTGGCTCAGGTGCAGTTTCCTTGTCTAGAGAGAAGCTGGCCGTAACGTTGATCCATGAGAGCTGGATCTGTCCACTGGTTCAGGTGCAGTTTCCTTGTCTAGAGAGAAGCTGGCCGTAACGTTGATCCATGAGAGCTGGATCTGTCCACTGGTTCAGGTGCAGTTTCCTTGTCTAGAGAGAAGCTGGCCGTAATGTTGATCCATGAGAGCTGGATCTGTCCACTGGTTCAGGTGCAGTTTCCTTGTCTAGAGAGAAGCTGGCCGTAACGTTGATCCATGAGAGCTGGATCTGTCCACTGGTTCAGGTGCAGTTTCCTTGTCTAGAGAGAAGCTGGCCGTAACGTTGATCCATGACAGCTGGATCTGTCCACTGGCTCAGGTGCAGTTTCATTCAGTGTTAGATTTGTTGCTGTTTAGATGTGCCTTGTCCAAGACCCATTGTCCTTGCTGAAACCAACATCAGTGAGAACGTGTCACACACGCGTGTTGGGGATACGGTGTTATTCCCATATTCCCTGGACCACCGGCACATGAAAGTATGTTAATATACATATGGTAAAATTATACCAGGCAGCAGTTGTTATATAAAAGAAGTTTCATGCTTTAACAATTCGCGTAGTTATAACATTTATTTATAACATTTGGTTATAACATTTAGTTATAACATTTGGTTATAACATTTAGTTATAACATTTAGTTATAACATTTGGTTATAACATTTGGTTATAACATTTAGTTATAACATTTAGTTATAACATTTGGTTATAACATTTGGTTATAACATTTGGTTATAACATTTGGTTATAACATTTAGTTATAAAATTTAGTTATAACATTTAGTTATAACATTTGGTTATAACATTTAGTTATAACATTTGGACTGTCTTCTTCTTCATGCAAAAACATTCAGGGCAAACAGAAAAATGGAGAAGGAAGAGAAAATCCCGATTAAATGTTAGAAAAGAGTAAGATATGATACGACACATCAAGTAAAGAAAAAAATTATCTACATTGTTATTAAGATATGATAACATATATCACAGTAAAGAAAAAAATATCTATATTATTGTAACGTTGACTATTGTAGATGAGAGTGTAAATAGAAAACAAAGTCTATGCCATGTGGTATTTGCGTGCGTAGCGGGGTATGAAGTGTTAGTGCCTTCACATTTCTAGGCCACTACAGCATTTGAGGTAGGGATGCCAGGGCCTTGCCTTTGTTGTCCTAGGGAAAGCCCCAGGTACTCTCTCTCTCTCTCTCTCTCTCTCTCCTCTCTCTCTCTCTTTGGAGCTGTATTGACCCCGGTGCCGGTAGGTCCGAAAAAAATTCCGCCCAAATGCGAAATCGAACCAGGGACCTTCCGATCGACAGGCGAGAGCACCGACCACTACACCATCGCGGCACGCAATGAAAGAACCACAAACAGAAGTTACAGAACCCGGTGACTGAGCAAGATGAGACGCCCATAATAACAGTTCCGTTATCTGGCTGAGTTTATCTGAGGGGGAAATATATATATATGAGGACTTCAGATTTCAGAGTCCGACATCTTCGCATTCAGGACATTCTCATACATACTCCGCCGCCTACTTCAACATCCACAGAAGAGTTTGTCTACTAATGGTTCTCGTCAAATGTTGGTTATTTATTATACTTTTTTTTTGTTTGGTCACTTAGTTCAGACTCTTGCTCTGTCCTAACTCCATCACTGTCCATAACTGTCCATCACTGTCCTTCACTGTCCTTCCACTCCCTCTCTTCATCCTCTCGTGGTCTGTCTAATAAGGCCTTGGCAATGTCCTCCTTATCCATTCTCAGCTATTGCTTGGCCATGCTGTGTCTGCAGGCCCCTCACCCTGCTCAAGTCAGCCGTCTTTCTCCAGGCTTAAGTGGGAGCCCCATAGCTTTTCTTCCATACCTCTCCCTCGAGCCAGCTCTGTGTTCTGAGATTTCAGTAGGTTGGACAGTTCTGCTGGACGCTTGAGACTTTGTTACTGAAATGTTTGCAGCAATGCCAACTCGATATATTCCTAACTGACTCTGTTTCAGAATCTTGGAGCACAATCATGAAGTCGGATAACGAGTTAGCTGTAGAGGTTTTTGTAGCTTCTCGGTGAGAACCCAAGAAGCAGATGTCTCTGCCAGCTTAGCTACCCTGTAAACATTCATCACTGATCAGAATAAAGCGTCACAAACTTGTGATCCGGACTATTAGATTCCGGGGCAATTATCCGGTTTCTAATTGTCCTGAAATCTGCAGCTTTTGCCCAGGAGGGCATGTTGGTAGGGAAAAAGATCTTGATCCTCTTTGACCGAGTGGGTCATAGTAATGTCAAATATGTAACATGGATCTCTGAACTCCTTCCACAGACAAACAAACTGAAAATCTTTGGTAAAATTATACCAGGCAGCAGTTGTTATATAAAAGAAGTTTCATGCTTTAACAATTCGCGTAGTTATAACACTTAGTTATAACATTTGGTTATAACATTTAGTTATAACATTTGGTTATAACATTTAGTTATAACATTTAGTTATAACATTTGGTTATAACATTTGGTTATAACATTTAGTTATAACATTTAGTTATAACATTTGGTTATAACATTTGGTTATAACATTTGGTTATAACATTTGGTTATAACATTTAGTTATAAAATTTAGTTATAACATTTAGTTATAACATTTGGTTATAACATTTAGTTATAACATTTGGACTGTCTTCTTCTTCATGCAAAAACATTCAGGGCAAACAGAAAAATGGAGAAGGAAGAGAAAATCCCGATTAAATGTTAGAAAAGAGTAACATATGATACGACACATCAAGTAAAGAAAAAAATTATCTACATTGTTATTAAGATATGATAACATATATCACAGTAAAGAAAAAAAATATCTATATTATTGTAACGTTGACTATTGTAGATGAGAGTGTAAATAGAAAACAAAGTCTATGCCATGTGGTATTTGCGTGCGTAGCGGGGTATGAAGTGTTAGTGCCTTCACATTTCTAGGCCACTACAGCATTTGAGGTAGGGATGCCAGGGCCTTGCCTTTGTTGTCCTAGGGAAAGCCCCAGGTACTCTCTCTCTCTCTCTCTCTCTCTCTCTCTCTCTCTCTTTGGAGCTGTATTGACCCCGGTGCCGGTAGGTCCGAAAAAAATTCCGCCCAAATGCGAAATCGAACCAGGGACCTTCCGATCGACAGGCGAGAGCACCGACCACTACACCATCGCGGCACGCAATGAGAGAACCACAAACAGAAGTTACAGAACCCGGTGACTGAGCAAGATGAGACGCCCATAATAACAGTTCCGTTATCTGGCTGAGTTTATCTGAGGGGGAAATATATATATGAGGACTTCAGATTTCAGAGTCCGACATCTTCGCATTCAGGACATTCTCATACATACTCCGCCGCCTACTTCAACATCCACAGAAGAGTTTGTCTACTAATGGTTCTCGTCAAATGTTGGTTATTTATTATACTTTTTTTTTTTTGGTCACTTAGTTCAGACTCTTGCTCTGTCCTAAATCCATCACTGTCCATAACTGTCCATCACTGTCCTTCACTGTCCTTCCACTCCCTCTCTTCATCCTCTCGTGGTCTGTCTAATAAGGCCTTGGCAATGTCCTCCTTATCCATTCTCAGCTATTGCTTGGCCATGCTGTGTCTGCAGGCCCCACACCCTGCTCAAGTCAGCCGTCTTTCTCCAGGCTTAAGTGGGAGCCCCATAGCTTTTCTTCCATACCTCTCCCTCGAGCCAGCTCTGTGTTCTGAGATTTCAGTAGGTTGGACAGTTCTGCTGGACGCTTGAGACTTTGTTACTGAAATGTTTGCAGCAATGCCAACTCGATATATTCCTAACTGACTCTGTTTCAGAATCTTGGAGCACAATCATGAAGTCGGATAACGAGTTAGCTGTAGAGGTTTTTGTAGCTTCTCGGTGAGAACCCAAGAAGCAGATGTCTCTGCCAGCTTAGCTACCCTGTAAACATTCATCACTGATCAGAATAAAGCGTCACAAACTTGTGATCCGGACTATTAGATTCCGGGGCAATTATCCGGTTTCTAATTGTCCTGAAATCTGCAGCTTTTGCCCAGGAGGGCATGTTGGTAGGGAAAAAGATCTTGATCCTCTTTGACCGAGTGGGTCATAGTAATGTCAAATATGTAACATGGATCTCTGAACTCCTTCCACAGACAAACAAACTGAAAATCTTTGGTGTAACAGAGAACGAACATGTTGGAGACGCCATTTCTTCGACTAAATGTTGGGGACTCTGTTCTTGCCGTTCTCCAGTACAACCAACTGTTTAAAATAGGTACTTGGCACGCTGTGTTGAGGAAATTGTCTCTGAGAATATCTAAATGCACGGCGAAACACACCGGATTGTGGCTGTCAGTGTACAAACAGGAAATAGGTTATCAGGTGCAATTCAGTTCTAAAATATGCTCTGCCCAGGCGTATAACTTTGTTCCGGGTCTCGAGGTGGGATGAGCAAAGTAAGACTCAACCCGGAAGTCAGAGTTGACCCCCACGGCTAGAAGAGTTTAAAATTACCTAGTGTTACATCATGTGGGAGTGGTCAGAATCTATTGTACGTTTTCTGAGCACACAAGTCATTTGATTGGTCAGTCTCTGACTAGAGACGTTGGAATTCCAATATGAATAGAATAGCCAGTCAAAAGTGCCGAGGGTTAGTTTTATCCCCAGACCTGAAGAATAAATATCGGACATAAAACTTAAGAATTTCAAACGAGGTTTAGAAGGAATCTCACAACCTGATCTCTTGATTAGTGCCATCGCGCATCATGTGAAACTGTTCTGATTTGTATTCTTTTGTTTGCCAAGTTACCACAAAATAACGTACTCGGGCACTTGTCAAGCCGAGTCTAAAATAAACTTGATGAATTATACTTTTGTGCTGATTTTGATGTCTCACAAGTCTATACTGCTGCCCACCGCTGTATGAAAGTACAGGAGCGATGTATTAAACATATACATATAACAACGTTAATGTTGAAACGAGAGCAATAAACAGCAAAGTAAAACTGTCTATAAGATTTGATGAACAATAATTCCGTTATGGAAGTTTTACGAATAAGAAATTATGAACTATAATTCCTCTTTGTGAGTATTATAATTCCGCAAGGAAAAATATAAATTCGCAAGGGACAAATTTACAGGTTAATGGGTGGGGATGAAAATAAGCTGCTTCAGATTTCTTTCATTCTGGCATATGATCCATACAATAATTCATATGTGGCACATGATCCATACAATAATTCATATGTGGCACATGATCCATCCAATAATTCATATGTGGCACATGATCCATCCAATAATTCATATGTGGCACATGATCCATCCAATAATTCATATGTGGCACATGATCCATGCAATAATTCATATGTGGCCCATGATCCATGCAATAATTCATATGTGGCACATGATCCATGCAATAATTCATATGTGGCCCATGATCCATGCAATAATTCATATGTGGCACATGGTCCATGCAATAATTCATATGTGGCACATGATCCATGCAATAATTCATATGTGGCACGTGATCCATGCAATAATTCATATGTGGCACATGATCCATGCAATAATTCATATGTGGCACATGATCCATGCAATAATTGATACGTGGCACATGATCCATGCAATAATTCATATGTGGCATATGATCCATGCAATAATTCATATGTGGTACATGTTCCATGTAACAGGGTCATATACAGGCCATAATTCATGCACCAAGTCATACATGGGCCACGATCTATGCAGTAAGTCATATATTGTTTAGCATTGTCCCTTGTAACTTAGAATTATGAATTTAATTATGAATGTATTTTAGTTATAAAGGTTAACTAAATAGAAAACTTAGAGAACAAGGTAGAAAACTTAGAGAACAAGGTAGAAAACTTAGAGAACAATGTAGAAAACCGGTCCCCACGACACTAGTGATAGACCATAACGACTGGACGCTGACAAGTGTAACAGAAGAAATAGACAAAGACAAGGGGGTGTACATGCAAGACAACTCAAATAGAAATTTATGACTCGGGAACCAGTCGGCTCACATACCAGAAATAATGGACGAGTTCGAATGACAATACAGAATTACCGAGTGGTCAGTTAAGAAAGAAAACGGGACGCCAAGAGGACACAGACACACAGGGAGCCAGGTAGGAAGAGAGGAGGGAAACGCTTCTCGGCCTTTTGGCTAAGATCAAAGTGGCTGAGGTCAAAGTGTCCTCTTAGCAGGTACCCTGATCAACATGCCCTTTGGTTAAGACAAAAGCGTCGTTATTTTTTAACTAAGCGAGTTGCCTGAGGCCTGCCCTGCACATTGAATGCCGGGGGTATGGTCCACATCTAGTTACGGGTGGAACCGGTTTGCAGTACCACCGGGTCACGGCCTGTTGTTTTCGTCGTCTTAAAAAAACAAAGATGGAGTTTTTAGGACGGGATATAGCTTAGGTCAGACAGAAGAAATAGGACGAGATATAGCTTAGGTCAGACAGAAGAAATAGGACGAGATATAGCTTAGGTCAGACAGAAGAAATAGGACGAGATATAGCTTCAAGTTAGAAAGTGACTGTTAATACCGCAGGTGAGGTTCTAAGGACTGTTATTGCCGGAGGTGGGGTGGGGAACTCGATCTCCACTCCAACGGCGTGCGTCTCAAAGAGCCTCTGGCAGTCAAGTCCAGCTCTTGGCCTTCTTGTGGCAGAACTGTTTAAACTGACAGGAGAAGGGGCGAAGGCGAATATCTGGCGCCTGAAAACCAGACACGTAGGGTAGATGAGTGGCACGTTTGGTAGCTCATCTACCGCTGCTGGCGAGATATTTCAGCTGCCGTGCGTGGAGCGGTGCTCCTCCCGGCCAATGAAGAAAGGTGCAAACGGGGTTGCCGCGCGGCACCACTGCGGAAAAGGTGGTTGAAAGCATAAAGCGAAGCAAATAGTCAAATCACGGCAACTCTGGTCTGGAGGTCGGCCACGTCCTGGGTGCAATCATATCGGGTGAAAAGCATGAACCGGCTTAACCCAGAGGTTAAGACACTGCTGGCGAGACTCTTCAAATGCCGCGCGTGGAGTGAAGCTCCTCCTGGTCAAGGAAGAAATGCGGAAAAAGAAATAAAGGTTACTGTGCGGCGCCGATGTGAAAATGTGAAGGAAAGGATAAAGTGAAATTTAATCGGTATGTCCATACCACGGCGCCTCTGCTCTAGAGGCCGGCCACGTCCGAAGTACACCTACACTGGTGAAATATGCCTAAACCACACACACGGGGGGTGAAACTTGATGGCCAGGCATGTCACACCACCTCCGCTCTAGAGGTCAGTCACGCCCGATATACACCCATACTAGTGAAATATGCCTAAACCGGCTCATACCAGGGGTGACACTTGAAGGCTACGGCATGTCGCGGTACCTCTGCTCTATAGGTCGGTCACGTCCCAAACACGCCCATACTGGGATAATATGCCTAAACTGGCTCAACCCAGGGGTGGAAGTCACTAGTAACGAGGATTCGTCCTCCTGGACAAAAGCTCCATCATGGTCACAACTAGGACCACAAAATGCTGAAGTCGGAGACACTGGACCAGGGCAGTCTAGATAGGCAACCACCTCTCACCCGGCGGGGATGTATGCGTATCCTAATCACGCTGAGGTTTTCCGGTGAGAAAGTACAACTCAGGACTGGATGGGCAATCACCTCTCACCCAGCGGGGATATACTGATATTCCAAACACGTCGAGGTCTTCCGGTGAGAAAGTCCAACTCTAGACTAAACTGGTGCAACGAAAACCACGGTGTCACGCAATCCCGCTTCTGAGACCCACCAAGAATACAGGCTCATGCCCTGAGATACTCTGAACCTCCTGTGGTCCTCTTGGGGATCTCGTGTGAAAAGACCACACGGGGGACCATGGGACTTAACGAGGACCACAGGGGTAAATTCAGTAGGATCACAGGGCGGTCTTGGTGGTAGAAGTGAACGAAGAAGAAGAATAAGAAGAGGAAGAAGAAGAAGACTGCAGGTGAAATGCAGATGTGATATTTGGAACTCTGAAAAATGCTTTTTTAATCTGATAGATGTGAACTTCGTTTGTTAAATATTAAAAGGGATCTATGTAAATTTGATTCAAGAACGAACCACCTGAATTGTGTAGTGATTTTATGTGTCAAGAAATCAGTTTTGTGGTGAATCACGTGTAGTGACATAGTGATCTGTTGAAGAGTTCAAGAACAATACATAGTAATGTATTTAATAATAATGTTAAATAGTGACAACGAAAGCAACAGTTGTCGCGACCACGACCTAAATTATAAGTGAGAGGGAGTAAACCTAAAGATTATATAAAACTACAGAACTAGACAAAGAACATCTTAAATCATCAAATATATGCTTTATATATAATATATATATATATGTGTGTGTGTGTGTGTGTGTGTGTGTGTGTGTGTATAAAAAGAACATCCAAATTATAATTGGCCACGATCCATACAGTAAGTCATACATGGGCCACGATCCATACAGTAAGTCATACATGGGCCACGATCCATACAGTAATTCATACATGGGCCACGATCCATACAGTAATTCATACATGGGCCACGATCCATACATTAGTCTATACATGGTTGTGCAGGAAACTCTAACGTAGAGAGCGGAACAACAATACACCTCCTTCAGATCATCAGAGGAAGTACCCCTTTGTATTCGTCAACCACAGATTTGAATGGTAGCTGCAGTTTGCTCTTCTTGCAGTACAGTGCTACATCAGTTAATCCTGGTGGTACGCCCAGCCACTTTCTTATGGATTTATTTATCTTTCTTTCGGGCCATGAAGAAGAAGAATGAATGAATGAATGATCTTTATTTTTAAAGGGTAAAGAATTGGACACGCAGGCCCGTCTTACATTCTGACCTTCATCACTCCATCTTTCATTCTTCCCACACACTCGGTTTAATACAAGCATACAAATTACATTAGGGAAAAAACATATTTAAAAAGTGTAACTATTAAATCAAAGTAAAAGAGAAGAAGTAATTAACCTAATAAAATAGCTTTCACACACGCACACACACACAGAGACATGTACATAAACATAAATACATTTTCAGTACAGATCTTCTAATGCGTGGTTTTTTTTAAACAAATATTAAAATAACTTCTAACAAGTTACTTTTCGAACTATGTCATTTTAGTACCTGATGGCTGGCGAGTCATGGACTGAGAGAGTGCTGGTTATTCTGTGGAGGCATATAATTACAAGCAAGTAAATAAAGAAACAGGTTTGAGTTAAAGAAGAAGAGCTGTGATGAGTAATCCTTCTGGTCACGGTTAGAACTGAAGTGTCACTCCAGCAGCTGTTTACTTCGGTTCACACCCCAACAGTTGATTGGACAAACTTCCTTCCACGTGCTAAGAAGTCGGTCATCTTCACGAGTTCTCTGCGTGCACCGCCTGAGAATTATTGGCTATTTGACGCTGGGCGTTTCTAATGTTGACCTTTGACCTGGCACCAGCTGGTAGCTACAACAGGGGGTTATTATATAGGACGAATAACATGACCGAGATTGATAAAACGGATAGGGAGTAGAAAAAATACTCACAAAGAGCGTTCATAAATATTTCTGAAACTTTAGCATGTGAGTTATACCAGAGTTAAGCAGAGAGATATCAAGATGGCCACGTGCGTCGTAAAAATACGATCTTTTTTTTTCGGCAGTTTCCCGGCTTTTTCGTGCAGTCAGCATGGTTTTGCCGCATAGACATTCGTACACCCACGTGATCTAGACGTGGCAATCCCGTGCAATGTCCTTAAATAGACGAAAAAATGTTCTGGGGAGACCGCGAATTTGTCAAGGTCATAACTGGCCAAGACCGTGTCTGGTCTCTTTGTGGCAGCAGATTGATGGGTTCCTTAGACATGGCTAGCGTGTTATGGCTTCCCAGGCTGGTGGCTCTCAGTTTCACAGCTTGGTGTAGCACATATCCTCCGTCTCTGAAGGCAGAAAAGTGTTTATATGCATGTCAGTCGGGGCCTCGGAGAGTCCAGTCTGGCCCCGGGATCAGTTACAATTGGGCCCTCTGTCATCGTCATTATCATCTTCATTTAGATGGCGTATAGGTAGACGTTGGGGGGCATGCTTCTTTATAGATCTTGCTCCTTTATGTTTTCCATGTCCAAACACTAAATAGTGTTCTTCTGGAAACTGGAGGCCCCCCTCCCCCCAACAGTCTGGGCCCCCGGAGTACAGCCCTGGCTGTCATCAGGCTTGACTTAAGTATACTAATACACATACAGCTGTTGCTATAAAGCTGTGATTTTTTTTTTAAAAAGTAGGACAGGTTTTATTCATTAACAAAACAAATTTGAAATGTTCTGAATTTCGTTTTACTCACGCACAAACACACGCGCAGATGAATGAACAGAATGCAAAAGCTGTAACTTAACAACCAATCAATCAAGTGCCGTGCCGTGTGGTATAGGCGATCATTTCTCTCCACAATTCCCTGTCTTTAGACTCGATTATGAGATCCATTGGTGACTTTCTTCCTAGCCACACTGATAGCCCATCCAGTAACTTCTCTCTCTCTCTCTCTCTCTCTCTCTCTCTCTCTCTCTCTCTCTCTCTCTCTGTGTCTTCCTCTGTCTCTTCTTCTCTCAGTTTTTCAAGTTGCCACCATGTGTTCCAATTTTCCTCTTAGAAAATGGCATGCAAATCTCTCTGATTTTTGTTGTAATTTGCCTTCTAACTCTCTTAAGACTTCTTCATTGGTTTTCTTAGCTGTCCATGGTACCTTCAGCATCCTTCTTATGAACAACATTTCCATGGCCTCCATTTCTCGCTGTACTCTCTTATTCATAGACCAAGCTTCACACCCATAAAACAAAATTGGCTCAGTGTAACATTTAAATACTCATAATCTTGTTTCCATTGATATGGATCTTTTGCACAAGATGTTTCTCATTTTCTGGAATGCTGACTTGGTCTGAGCACGTCTGCTTTTTTATTTCCTTGTGACATTTTCCATCGGCTGTTATAATTGTTCCTAAGTGCTTGAATCTATCAACTTGTTTCACTTCTGTGCCATCGATGGTAATGCTACATTTTGGTGGTATTCTTTTCTTTGAGATGACCATCACTTCAGTCTTCTTTTTATTCAGACTGAGACCTTTACTTTTACTTTCACGAACCACGACGTTTAGAAGAGCCTGTAGCTCCCCTTCACTTTTAGCAATCAGAACTGTGTCGTCTGAATATCTTAAGTTGTTAAAGATGTACCCGCCAATTGATATCCCTGGCAAGCTCTCTATATTTCTCATTATGTTTTCACTGTACACGGAGAAGATGTAGGAGATAGAACACATCCTTGTCTCATTCCCAGTTTTATGTCTTGGAATGCTTCTATTTGGTTCTCAACCTCCATTGTTGCTGATTGTTGCCAGTATATGTTTTTGATGAGTTTCAGATCTTTCCCGTCTAATAAAATGACAATGAAAACAAAACAAAACAAACAAAAACTTCCATTATGGCTTGTAGATTTCTAAAGCAGTAAGTTTTGTTTTTTTTTTCGTTTTATTTATTTAGCACTCCGTGACGAACATGACGTGTTTGTTTTATATCAGCACTGAATTCTTCTTCTTCTTCTGCGTTCGAGGTTGTTGGTAATATTATACGTGAGTTTAAAGAACACGAGAGGAAGTGTTTTTCTGACATTGCCGAACTTGCGTATAGACACTTGCACCGCTTTCAGAATGATTAAAAAAGTAGGAATCACGCAGAGATAGTGTTACTCTAACGAAAATAGAAATACATTTATTTATTTCAGTAACAGGAAGCATTTACATTGCATGAATATAGGAACTAAAAAAAAAATCTAACCAAGGTGCCACATCCTAACTTTACACAATTATGCCATTATAAAAAAAGGGACACTTACACATTACAATAAAAGCAACGGTTAATAGACTTATTAATATAATTTGTTTCGTTGCTTACCAAACTAACCCGGACTCCAGTCCTTTAATACATTATTTTCGTGCTTTCGCATTTCGTTTCATTCGGTTTTTTTCTTTTAATGAAGCTAATTTTTTTGGGGTAATTTTTTTATTTTGGTTTGGAGGGGCTAGGTATCTTTCTTTGTCACTTTATGCCTGCAGGGCCCCCCCCCCCTCTCTATTTTTCTCGAGAAATTAAAGTAAGCACTGCCACCCACTCTGTGTCCAACTCGATATTTCTGTTTCGAAATATTTACGGCAAACAATTCAAGATTGTAGTTACAGCGAAGCATTACAACAGCAATACAATATCAACAACAAAACAATAACAGCAACAATAACAACAGTTATCTGTTTACACTGTGAAATATTTATAGACATAATCTTCAGAGCCTGGCAATGGTTTGATACTTGATCACATTCGACAAAAAATAAAACACTTCTCTGATATTCGGTTATGAACGGCCTGTGTCTTTTCAAATGTTACACCCGATATTTGTTCATGCTAACCTTTACATCTTTAACTGCGAAAAATTTATCTTTATGAATCGCTGAAGTTCGTGAACGGTTTGCCACTTTTGAAGGTAAAACTTGTTTATCACAGGAATATCTCTCACACTATCAGTGTCCTTGCACGCCGCCATCACGAACGCGCGCGCGCGTCTACTCGTTTAAGGAGAGAGGAGTATAAAAATAGAACAGGCAAATTTAAAGAAACAAGCACTGCTTCTCTGATTTCACGAAAGAAAATTAAACGATAATGCGTTTTTTAAAATTTCTTTTTATATCAAAGTCGGTAATACGCGGTTTAGCAAAACAGTCAGATAAATTTTAATAAAATGTTGCCAGAATAAACCTCTGTATTTATTTATTAGAAACTGATAACTGATGCAAACATGAACACTTTAAAATAATTATTTTTTAATATTATGCCATCTCCGGTATGGGCCACGTGGTTTAGCTTATCATGGAGGAGAAGAGAACGCCATATTTGGCGAAGAAGCAGAATCAATGAATCTTCCTTGTAGGCGTTACACAGAGAATATTTCGCTCTAGGACTAAGATTCTTGGTTTCGTTTCTTAGCAAAAGAGAACGTGAAGCGATTTCTCAACATGTGACGCTACTCTGGGTAACAAACCTGTGACATGCTACCTGTAGCCGTGGTTTGAAAGCATCAACAAACTGGATAATTCAGATCTCTGTTTCATTTGTTTATGTACTGACTTGTTCTGCTGTGAACGATGTCGTATGTGGTGTATATGTGTGCGCCAATGTGTCTTTGCTTCTGACATATATGTTAATTTACATGTGTCTTGTCTTGTCTCGTTTCTCCTGTACCTTTCGGTGTTGAGGGGACAAATAGACGTCTTGATGGGGCTCGACGATTTGCTTCATATAATGAGATATTTAATGCTTCTGTAATTTCCTCTCTCCATCTCCTACGTGGGCGGCCTCTTCCTCTGTTACCTACAAATTTTAGTTTACACATGTCAGTGAAATGTTGATGAGGGAGGTTGGTTTGCAAAATCATGATCAACAGTTTCCACAACAAAATGTGACTGCTACAAAGCTGAAGAAGAAGAAGAAGAACAACAACAACAACAACAAGAGCAAGAACAAGAACAGATAATTTTTGGGGTTGTTGAAATTATTTTAAATGATTATGTAATTAAGACCACGGTAAATCAATGTTGCATTCAAGTTCTTCATGACGAATCTCAAACATCACGTCTTTCCTGCCAAGCCTCAAATCACTCAAGCCAAGTCTCAGTTCCTTCTGACATTTACAATTTACTCAAGTCAGTTCTAAGGTCCTTCATAGGAAGTCGAAAAGTACTCCAAAGAAAAAAAAAATCTCAAATCCTTCCTGGCAAGCCTCAAGTGACTTACGTGAAGTCTAAAGTCCTTTCAGGCAAGTACCAATTGAAGATTCAAGTCTTTTTTTGACAAGCCTCAAGTAACCCACGTTAAGTCTAAAATCAAATCTCAGCGGCGTATAACGGGTTAATGATATCGATTTATTAAGCAATGCAACAAATCAAGCAAATCATGCTCTCGAGTCTGCAATAACAATCGTTCGGACAGGCGTCCGATATCAAGACAAAGTCATTCATCGTAGCACACATATTGTCTTCTTTCTCCAGGTGATGCCGGATAAGGTGTAGTAAATGTTAGGCAGTCACTCCAAAAACCCATCCATAACAGCGTCTCGTCATACATCTCATTATGTCACAGTCTTGTCTTGTCTCGTTTCTCCTGTACCTTTCGGTGTTGAGGGGACAAATAGACGTCTTGATGGGGCTCGACGATTTGCTTCATATAATGAGATATTTAATGCTTCTGTAATTTCCTCTCTCCATCTCCTACGTGGGCGGCCTCTTCCTCTGTTACCTACAAATTTTAGTTTACACATGTCAGTGAAATGTTGATGAGGGAGGTTGGTTTGCAAAATCATGATCAACAGTTTCCACAACAAAATGTGACTGCTACAAAGCTGAAGAAGAAGAAGAAGAACAACAACAACAACAACAAGAGCAAGAACAAGAACAGATAATTTTTGGGGTTGTTGAAATTATTTTAAATGATTATGTAATTAAGACCACGGTAAATCAATGTTGCATTCAAGTTCTTCATGACGAATCTCAAACATCACGTCTTTCCTGCCAAGCCTCAAATCACTCAAGCCAAGTCTCAGTTCCTTCTGACATTTACAATTTACTCAAGTCAGTTCTAAGGTCCTTCATAGGAAGTCGAAAAGTACTCCAAAGAAAAAAAAAAATCTCAAATCCTTCCTGGCAAGCCTCAAGTGACTTACGTGAAGTCTAAAGTTCTTTCAGGCAAGTACCAACTGAAGATTCAAGTCTTTTGTTGACAAGCCTCAAGTAACCCACGTTAAGTCTAAAATCAAATCTCAGCGGCATATAATGGGTTAATGATATCGATTTATTAAGCAATGCAACAAATCAAGCAAATCATGCACTCGAGTCTGCAATAACAGTCGTTCGGACAGGCGTCCGACATCAAGACAAAGTCACTCATCGTAGCACACATATTGTCTTCTTTCTCCAGGTGATGCCGGATAAGGTGTAGTAAATGTTAGGCAGTCACTCCAATAACCCATCCATAACAGCGTCTCGTCATACATCTCTTTATATCACAGTCTTGTCTTGTCTTGTTCTTCCTCATTTGCTGTAAGGTGTAGAGGTGAAGTGCAATTGTCTCCCAATGGCTCGCCTGTTGGCTTTGTACATTGAGATGTTCGGTCCATCGTTTGCATGGGCGGCCCCTTCCTCTGCCTTTGTGTGGTCTGTAAAACATATGTCACAGTGTGCTGATCAAATCCAACCTCACGGTAACAGCATGATAAAGCTACGCGTCACGCCTGGTTGTATTAAAAAAAAGCCCTTTTCGCTTGAGAAGATCTTCAAAAGCAGGAGTTCTTAACTTTTCTACGATTACGTACACCCAGTGAAGTGCCCAGTATGTCAGCGTACCCATGGCATCCTTAACAGCATTGTGGGCCCTAGAAAAAGTAATGCATTTGGGGCCCACGCCCACACTAACCGTTGTTTAACCCACACAGATTGATTGATTGATTGATCTTTATTTCAAAAGGGTTAAGAATTGGGCACAGAGAAGAGTTATGGTGACAATATTTGAACTGTGGGGCCCTGGGCAACAGCTCACTGTGCCCACGCGTTAAGATGTCACAGACCATCATTTCCCCTTCGCCAGACTATCGAAATCGTCAGCATCATCATCATCACCACCAGTACCAGCAGTACCACCACCAGCACCACCAGCACCACCATCATCATCATCATCATCACCATCATCACAACCACCACCACCACTATTACCATCACCAGTTCTTTTAGGCACCAGAATGATTTCCAAAGAACACAACAGTCTATTTTTAATTGAAACATGGATAACTAAGAATGAAATATCAATAACTAAGAATAAAACATGGATTACTAAGAAAGAAACAGCTAATAGAAAATCCTAATCAATTCTTTTTTTAAACTATTTACAGATCGAGCTTAAACTATTCACAGATCGAGCCTTATATCCCCATTATTTGCATTCCATAACCTCATCACTGATTTCACATACTCCATCATTTTATTCCAATACCCCCATCAGTTTGTTCCCAAAGTCTCCATCATTTAGTTCCCACAATTCCATCATGTGATTCCCATACTTCTGTCATTTTATTTCCATAATTCCGTTGATCGCATGCAGAAACATCTTCATGACATCTCTCAGCAGACTTCTAAGCCGGTCTCCAATCATTTCAGTGGCCTCAACCACAAAACCAAGTCTGATGTCCTAATAATAGTAATTAAACAATGTCATTCTGATGACGGAAGCCGCCTGGGGCATGAGAACCACTACACACAGGAGTATTGGACACTGGAACTACACGGTTTGGACTCGAAATTCAGCTATGCTTAACTTTTCATTTCTCTACTAGGTTCTCATGTACTCTTTCCTCACCAGAAGCTGATATTTCAGGACCCTAACTGTATTGTATTACAAACTCTCTACCCCAGCTATATTCATCTATACCACCCACCCTTTTCTCGACTTGACAACCATTGTAATCATCTCTCTCTCTCTCTCTCTCTCCTCTTTCCCCTTTCCCCACCCAATCTTTACTACCAACCAGTCAGATTGGCATCACACATCACAAGCCTCCCTCCATTTAAACATTCACACTACTTCACCACATGGACTCCTAGGCGCAGTGTCTTGCAAGTCACAGCTAAGTGTCCCTAGATTAAGGTGTAAACTGAAACGCTGCAGCTTTTGTTCTGGATAGTTTTAACATTTTGTTATCACGACTTTTGCTCAGGATAGTTTTAACATTTTATTATCACAGCTTTTTTGTATTGACTTTGTGTATATTTGTATATTTAGTTTTAGACATAGCAACAAAAAAAACAAAACAAACTATTCGTACTGGAGCAAGGTTTCAGCTCTTAACCAGAGTCTGACCTCAGTGTCTGGTTATAACAGGCTGGTTCGTTATCGCATGGGGTGCTCTTGAGGTTAAAGCAAGATCTGAAAAATAAGTAAATAAATAATTTTTTTTAACCCCGGAAACTGAAAAGGGAGACGTTTTGTCTAAAATAGGTTCATATTCTTGGAATGGAAAATATTTAATAAGGAAAGGCGATTCAAGTAATTATGAAACACAATTTTAGAGAAATCGATAACTTTATTGCGGTGTATATGAAGTCTTTCACTCCAGAATTACTTACCATGCTTTGCCAGGATAAATTTTGCTGAGGAATTTTGATAGAAAGAAACTGGAAGAAAGTTAGTCTATAATTGAAAAATCTGGGTTGTGTTAGAAATGTGCCACTTTTCATTATATTTAGCCTTTGCCTGAATATCTCTGTCAGCATTTATTCTTATAAACGTGCAAGATTTACTAGAGCTGTCGGTGCTATTTTGGATTGAAAGCTGTATCTAGAAAGTCATAATTTTTGCTTTGAAGACGTACATAATGTAGACGGTGTACAGTAAACGGTGTTATTCTTTTCACTGTCTGTTCTTTCTGTCAGTCTTCCTTAAGTTACTGTTTTATTCTTTCTTACTGTCTGTTCTTTCTGTCAGTCTTCCTTCAGTTACTGTGTTATTCTTTCTTACTTTCTGTTCTTTCTGTCAGTCTTCCTTCAGTTACTGTGTTATTCTTTCTTACTTTCTGTTCTTTCTGTCAGTCTTCCTTCAGTTACTGTGTTATTCTTTCTTACTGTCTGTTCTTTCTGTCAGTCTTCCTTCAGTTACTGTGTTATTCTTTCTTACTGTCTGTTCTTTCTGTCAGTCTTCCTTCAGTTACTGTGTTATTCTTTCTTACTGTCTGTTCTTTCTGTCAGTCTTCCTTCAGTTACTGTGTCATTCTTTCTTGCTGTCTGTTTTTTTTTCTGTGAGTCTTCCTTCAGCTACTATGTTATTCTTTCTTACTGTCTTTTCTTTCTGTCAGTCTTCCTTCATTTACTGTGTTATTCTTGCTTACTGTCTGTTCTTTCTGTCAGTCTTCCTTCATTTACTGTGTTATTCTTTCTTACTGTTTTTTCTTTCTGTCAGTCTTCCTTCAGTTACTATGTCATTCTTTCTTACTGTCTGTTCTTTCTGTCAGTCTTCCTTAAGTTACTGTGTTATTCTTTCTTACTGTCTTTTCTTTCTGTGAGTCTTCCTTCAGTTACTGTGTTATTCTTTCTTACTGTCTGTTCTTTCTGTCAGTCTTCCTTAAGTTACTGTGTTATTCTTTCTTACTGTCTGTTCTTTCTGTCAGTCTTCCTTCAGTTACTATGTTATTCTTTCTTACTGTCTGTTCTTTCTGTCAGTCTTCCTTCAGTTACTATGTTATTCTTTCTTACTGTCTGTTCTTTCTGTCAGTCTTCCTTCAGTTGCTATGTTATTCTTTCTCACTGTCTGTTCTTGCTGTGAATCTTCTTTCAGTTCATTCAACTTTCATATACCTTCCTTTGATCTTTGGTTTAATTGCTTTTTCATCGTTTGAGATGAAGCTCCATCCATCCATCCATCCATCCATCCATCCATCCATCCATCTGTTTGTCTGTCTGTTTATCTGTCTGCTCACCTTTAATCATTTTTTCTGTAAACATCTGTCCATATTTCTTATTGGAATCTTCCTTTTGTTAAACATAATTTTAACATTTTGTTATCACAGCATTTGCCTCTCTGGTGGCTATATTACCTCCCTTTCGTTTCACCGACTTTTAAGTCCAACTTCTCTCGAACATATTCCCTCTCCCAGTTTCGCCTTTTATTTACAAACTGTCAAGTCGGCGAATACAAAACACGCCAAGTTTTCTGAAAACCTGCTTTCCCAATTATATTTAATAGGTTATTCAGCCAGTGGGTCAGGTTCGAGTCATAAAGATTCCTTGACCTAAAAGGTCTCTTAACAGGACACCAGTCCAACTGCACGAAACAAACTGCAGGTCTCGCGGCAAAAAGTCAACGCTTTTCAGTTCACAGATTTGGCCATCAATTTTTTTTTTTTTTCAGTGGCTTGGGCTGGAAATGAAAGTTATGGTATCTCAAGATTGTAATAAATGATCATTTTATAATTTGTTCAAGTTTTAGATTTAAAAGTTTAATCGTCATTTTACTGATTTTTGCTGCTGTCTGATGAAGTCGGAAGCCCAAATATATTATTGTTTTGTTACTAAGTTTTAAGGTAAAAAAAGGTAAAGGTAATCCTGTCATGCCTTAGAGGCACATAGGGATATGGTGTTAGTGCCCATATTTTCCTTGACCTGTCAGCACACTAGAGGGTGATTTGGTCAGTATCACGCCTGGCCGCCTTTCCTTCCCCAACTCCAAAAGAAGTCGGGTACCCATTTCTACAGCTAGGTGACTGGGGTGCCTCCGGCCGGATTCGAACCCCCGACCTTCGCCATGAGAGACCAGTGCACTAACCACTTCGCCTTTCAAGGAAAATATGGGCACTAACACCATATCCCTATGTGCCTATAAGGCATGACAGGATTACCTTTACCTTAACATAAAAAAAACGAAACATAAAAAAGAAGAAAAGAAAAGGTTCAAACCTGTATTCATTTTCACTTGGCCGCTCGTGAACAGAACGATGCAATCTTGAGAGCACATCTGAAAACATCTCTTTGTATCCCAAGATTAAGTGGGTGTGGTGTTTAGAGTGTTGGTCATATCCTTGGCCTATCTTCTCCCACGCGGTCCTCTCTTTCCGTTGCCAGGAACAGTACATTCAAAAAGGGTTCTCTCTATGTCAGTGATTCTTAATCCAGGGTCCATGGGCCCAAATAGGGTCAACAGAAGGATTTTGGGTTTCCATTGACCAGCAAGTAGATTGGCTCGATATTTTAAAAATCCTGGCATCGTCTATTTATTACTTTATTTTTAATCAGCAGTCCACGGCGGTTCTCAAGGCGGAAATGCGATTCACAGCGGTTCTCAAAGCGAAAAGAGGAACCATGACCACAAAAGGCTAAGAACCACTGTTCCAGATCATCATGTCGTTTAACATGGCCTAAAGAAGGAATACTCTTTCTTGATGGTGGCGTGAAGTAAACTTTCATCTACATAAGCCGAATCTGTGTGGAAGAATTGACCATGCATATGTTATAATTCAGGTACTGTGCTCTCCATTTTGCCCGTTATAAGAACATAAAATAACAGTTTTTAATAAAAACAATAATGTTACTACAACTAGAAAGAATATGATAACAGTAACGTATTTGTTGTCCTTGATTAAACTCATGGTTGCTGAAATATTGAGTTTTTGTTGTTGCTGTTAATTTCCCCGTGTACTTCTCGTTATTCGATGGTTAACATACTTGAATCTCCCAAATGTTGGTACTCTGTATGTATGTTCTGGATGTATGTCTACAAGTATGACGTATGTCTATGTTCTGGATGTTTGCCTATGTCCTGGATTTATGTCTATGTTCTAGAGTATGACGAATGCCAATAAGACAGCCAAAGTCATATCCTCCCTTTTTATGCTGCTACCTATAAAAGGTTGGCAATCTAACGAGATAGGGCGCGCCTTAGTCCTCATGATAAGCTAATTTCTTGGGGCCACATTGAACCTTAACCTACTCCCAATACAGCACGATGCTTATCTTTCAGCATTATCCTTGACTTCTGTTACAAAGAACAGCAGTTTGATGAAGAAGAACAATTCAGGAGTGGGTAAAGAGCATGACGTCGGATAAGAAGTGGATTATAGTCACTTATTTGAGGGCTCGAACATAGCCCAACAAGTGCATGCGGAAATCTTGCTCTAACTAGTCCAGACACAAGACTTACACGGACACAGAATACCCTACAAAAGCTATGTCCCTTTACAAATGGAGTCCAGACTCCGGGATTCATGCTGCAAGCGTTTTTATTCCATTCAGACACAGGCTGCTGGGCCTGGTTAGACGAAGGGGTTGGACCTGAAGCAGAAGTTATGTACCTCCAACGAAGAAGAAGGACCCTAAACTTCGTCCTGGTGATACATTTCTCCAGATTTAGCGTAAACAGCTAATCCGACAAACGGCCGCTGACAAGCGAGTAGTTTTACTGATTTCTAGATTAACCCACATTTTTTTCAAAGCGACAGATTTCAGTATAAGCTCAAGACACACCATAATACTGCCCTAGTTGTACGGAAAACCCTTTCTGTATGTATTACCAAGCGCGTTTTTTTTTTTACCTTAAGGCTTAACCCATTTTCACCGATAAATTGTGTTATGTGTGGCAATTTATTTTTAGAGTATGAAATTCGTCTAATTGCGTCATCCGACCGCAATGTTAAGTACCGTGTGTATCAGCTGTTCATGGAATTGACCAGAACCTTCTTCTTCTTAGTTTCATGGTTTTAACATCATCATCATCAAGTGCCGTGCCGACTGGCGTTGGCTATTATGCTTCTCCAGAGTACACGATCCTTCATGCAGGCCATCAGTTCAGTTGGTGATCTCCTCTCACACCATCCCGTCAGTCTGTTCAGTATAATTTCTCTCGGTCTTCCCCTGGCTCTTCTTCCTTCTAATTTTCCTGTTGTTACAATATTTACACTCTTCTCATTGCATGTCCTATGAAAGTACATTGTCTCTCTCTTATTTTTTTTTTTGGACAATATTTTTTGTCTCTCCAGCTCTTCTCCTACATTCTTCATTAGTTATTTTTGCTGTCCAGGGGATTCGCAACATTCTTCTAATAAACCACGTTTCTGCTGCTTCCAATGACTTTTGTGCAGACTTGCCTATTGTCTTTGATTCACTTCCATATGACAAGATAGGTTCAATATAGCATTTTAGGACTCGTTTTCTAACATTCATTGATAATGATGTGTTGCATAATACGTTTCTCATTCTCTGAAATGCAGTCTTTGCTTGGCCTATTCTGTTCCTAACCTCAGACGTCTGGGCACAGTGTGTCGTCTTTTGGAGGTCATGCTTTTGACCCCAGAGTTTATCTTGCAGTGTCTCTCCCCCCCCCCCTCCCCATGTTCAGAGCTGGAATCGAGCTTCTTGGTAGATGAGGGAGGGCTGAAAGATGTGCTTCCAGAGTCTGAAGGTCTGTCTCGCACGTACTGGCGTGTAACAAGCCAGATCGATACATACATCCTCTCAATCAGCACCGTCTCGTGTGTAGTCTGAAGAAACGTGTTTGTGGCGCAGCAGCTGTGCCATCTGGGCAGTGGATGGTGGGTTGTGCTGGTCAGCCCAGAGTAAAGAAAGATCTTCCAACGAAAGGGTCATTTATGGTGGGGATATCAGTATGTGGTTTTAGAATCATTCAAAGATTTGGTCGCTTCAGTACAAAACTTTCTGGCATTATCATCATATTCTGTGAATATAGACCTTCTGGCAAGTTTGGGTTTTAACAAATATTAGCATGATTTAAAAGTAAGTTAATAACTAGGCAATAATAACAGAATTTAAAAGTAAGCTAACAACTGGGAATTATTAACAGAATTCAAAAGTAAGTTAACAGCCGGGCAATATTAACAGAATTTAAAAGTAAGTTAACAGCTGGGAATTATTAACAGAATTTAAAAGTAAGTTAACAGCTGGGAAATATTAAAAGAATTTAAAAGTAAGTTAATAACTGGGCAATATTAACAGGATTTAAAAGTAAGTTAATAACTGGGCAATATTAACAGGATTTAAAAGTAAGTTAATAACTGGGCAATGTTAACAGGATTTAAAAATAAGTTAACAGCTGGGCAAAATTAACAGGATTTAAGAGTAAGTTAATAACTGGGTAAAGCTGGGGCGACCATCCCCAACCCAGCGCGTCACAGGTGGCGGATGGTGAAAGTCCTCCAGATATGGAGGATCCCTGTGAATAAGGAGTTGTCCAAATAAGCAGGCGCGGACCAACTGACGGTAGACTCAGAGAGCGAGGTGGGGTAGTAGGTGGCTCTACTACTCCTATAAAGTGCCTCAGGTGCTCAGTGAAGGGAATACCAGGCGGGTCAGAGGCGCCTTAAAACCTCTCGCTCCCGCTGCCTTGCAGGTAGGACAGGGAGTCCAAAGGCTAGCGGAGAGTCCGTACACAAACTGTTGTAGTTCCCAAGAATAGTTATGCTTGAACAGAATAACCGATTCATCATGAACGACGTTAATGGATGTTCCTCTGGAACAGCCTCGTCCGGTAGGGCAGCTCACGAGCCACAGGTGAGGCCAGATCGTCATCAAGCTACTGGTGGCAAAACTAACAACTTCAAAATAGCAACATGGAATGTTAGAACTTTATTCCAGGCTGGAAAATTAGAAAATGTAAAGATAGAAATGGAAAGGACGAAGATCAACATATTAGGAATGAGTGAAGTTAGATGGACAGGTGCAGGGAAGATAAACTCAGATAAATATACAATAATATATTCAGGAAGTGAGAAACATGAACGAGGAGTAGGAATTATATTTGATGAACAAACAGCAAGGACAATTATAGGATATTTGAACATCTCGGACCGAGTCCTGCTAGCCCAACTGAAAGGACAACCAATAAACATAAATATTATACACGTGTACGCTCCAACATCTGAAAGTTCTGAAGAAGATGTACAGCTCTTTTATAATGACACAGAGACAGCACTAAAACACACAAAGTCACATGAAGTTACCATAGTCATGGGAGATTTTAATGCCAAAGTTAGTAAAGGAAGAACTTCAAACAACGTTGGTGACTATGGACTGGGGGAGAGGAATGACAGAGGTTATAAATTAATTGAATGGGCAAGAATACACAGCACAGTTGTAGGAAACACCTGGTTTAAACAACATCCTCGAAGACTGGCAATGTGGTGCAGCCCAGACAAAAAGACTTTTAACCAGATAGACTACATATTAATCAACAAACGATTCCACAATGCATTACTGACAACAAAAACCATGCCAGGAGCTGACTGCAATAGTGACCATGATCCACTCTGTGGAAAAGTTAGAATAAAGCTAAAGAAAGCAGGCAGAAAAGTGAGAAACATCAAACTGAATACAGAACTTCTTAAAAATGACCAAGAACTGCGAGAACAATACAAAGTTATTATAACAAATAGATACAATGCAATAGCAAAGATAAATAGTATAGATGAACAATGGGAAATGTTAAGAGATTCTATCCACCAAACTGTTGAGGAGATAATACCACCGAAAAAAGAAGCCCCTAAAAATAAATGGATGACAGACGACATCTTAGGACTGATGGACAAGAGGAGGAGGAGTAAAAATAACGAGGAAAAATATAGCAAGATAAATAAAGAGATAAGACGCAAATGCAGAGAAGCAAAAGAAGTGTGGTTAAATGAACAGTGCAGACAGATAGAGGACTCTCATAATAAAGACAGCAAAAACATGCACAAACGAATTAATGAACTCACAGGCAGGAAAACAAAATATACCACAGGATGCCTGAAATCGAAAGAAGGTAAAATGTTAATGGGAAAAAAAGACATTGTGGACAGGTGGACAGAGTATATCGGTGAGCTATATGGAGGAGAAAGACCAGAATTAACACCAGATACTGAAAACTGTGATGGACCGCCAATACTTGAAGATGAAATCATAGATGCCATCAAACACATGAAGAAAGGAAAAGTGAGTGAGCCTGATAATATAACAATAGAAGAAATAGAGGCACTAGAGGAGACAGGAATAAAAATAATAACCAAGTTACTGAATGACATTTACAACAGTGGTTATATTCCCAGTGACCTGATTAAATCCACGTTTATAGCACTACCAAAGAAACCGGGTGCAAAGGAATGTGACGACCACCGGACTATCAGCCTCTCATGTCACATAACGAAGCTACTTTTGAGAATAATTATGAGAAGAACAAGGAAAAATATAAAAATGGAATTAGCAGATGAACAGTTTGGATTTGTTGAAGGAAAGGGAACACACAATGCCATTTATGCTTTACGAACACTAACAGAAAGAGCTTCATAAGTACAGAAAGATCTCTACTTATGCTTCATTGGTTACACCAAGGCATTTGACAAGGTGAAACATAATAAAATTATTAAAATGCTTGAAGACATCAATATAGACGGCAAAGACCTGAGGATTGTAAAACATCTATACTGGCACAAAGAAGGAGCAGTTCGAGTTGAAAATAGAATTGGAAAATATCAACCTATAAAACAAGGGGTGCGACAAGGATGTGTACTATCTCCAGACCTTTTTTCTCTGTACAGCGAGAATATTCTAAGAACAAATATTACAGATCCAGGCATAAAAATTGGAGGATACAATATTAACAACCTTCGGTATGCTGACGACACAGTACTGATAGCTGAGAACCAACAAGACCTGCAAAATCTATTGGATAAAGTCGCCAAAGAAAGTGAACAGAAAGGCCTTACTTTGAACATCAAAAAGACAGAGACTATGGTTATATCTAAGAAACAGAATCCACCAGCATGCAGTATTAAATTAAACGGAACTATAAAGCAGGTGCAGAAATTCAAATACCTTGGAGCAGTAATAACTTCAGATGGGAAATGCAGAATAGAAATTAGGAACAGAATAGGCCAAGCAAAGACTGCATTTCAGAGAATGAAAAACATATTAACCAAAACATCCTTATCAATGGATGTTAGAAAACGAGTCCTAAAATGCTATATTGAACCTGTCTTGTTATATGGAAGTGAATCATGGACAATAGGCAAGTCTGCACAAAAATCATTGGAAGCAGCAGAAATGTGGTTTATTAGAAGAATGTTGCGAATCCCCTGGACAGCAAAAATAACTAATGAAGAATGTATGAGAAGAGCTGGAGAGACAAAAAAAAAAACCTTGTCTAAAATATAAGAGAGAGACAATGTACTTTCATAGGACATGCAATGAGAAGAGGGGGCATTGAAAATATTATAACAACAGGAAAAATAGAAGGAAGAAGATCAAGAGGAAGACCAAGAGAAATGATACTGGACAGTCTGACGGGATGGTGTGAGAGGAGATCACCAATTGAACTGAAGGCCTGCATGAAGGATCGGGTACTCTGGAGAAGCATAACAGCCAACGCCAGTCGGCACGGCACCTGATGATGATAATAACTGGATAATATTAACAGAATTTAAAAGTAAGTTAATAACTGGACAATATTAACAGGATTTAAAAGTAAGTTAATAACTGGACAATATTAACAGGATTTAAAAGTAAGTCAACTGGACGCAGCTCCGATGAGATGTTGGTAAATCTTAAGCAGATTTAAGCAAAATTTCTAAACAAAAATCTTCCTTGATAATGATGACGTCATGAAATGAAAGAAGCGTTCAAGTTTACACAGAACGGAGGAAAAACCCTCAGTTCAGCAAAATATCCTTACAAAATGTGTTTTTTTTTAATACTGGTAATGGAGTTCGTTATGACCCATCAAAAGTTATGCTGCCCTCAAATGTCTCCCTGATGGTCACTTCTATGATAACCAAATTAAGTAAGCATAAACACAATCTTTCTTTAACCGAGTTTAACATGACAAATAACTGAACCTGTGTTTCCCCGAAGGAAACATTCCGTTTCTGTATTTTAAGATTATCTAGAAAAACGTTGGAAAACGAGCTTCTGTTGGGGCCATGTTGACGTGTTTTTTTTTTTTTCCTTGAGTACAAACTCGGTCAAATGATAACACAAAGTAATGTAAGCAGAAGGCGGGGCTTGCTCTCCGTGAACTGGGTTAATACATTTAAGGGTCAAAGGACACACCCGGCTTGGTCTCGGACGTGCTGGGTGTAGCTCATTTATGCCGGATGGGTGGCAGGATTGTCACGTGGTCGCGAAATGCTAAGCTCCTGCTGTTTGGCTTATTCTGTTGGAGAACTGAAGTATTCGCGACCTGATTTTTGTAAGGAATTTAAACATTGACTAAACAGCTGGAATTAAAATTCCAAGGATGGACTCTTGTCACTAAAGGTTGAGAGAGAGAGAGAGAGAGAGAGAGAGGAGAGAGAGAGATATTAAGAAGAAGAAGAAGAAAAGAATAAAATTCCACACTTTGAAATGCGGTGTCAGTCAGTCATTTGCATGTCCCTTGCGGAACTTTGCATCCCTAACAGCTCTCCTGTAGGCCTCTCGGTTGTAAGCAAGATGCCCTGCTGCTGATGCATCCATATGCAGATCATTAGCGATGTCTTGCAGCCATCTTCCCCTTGGCATTCTTGGTTTCTTTTTTTCGCATTATGTACCTTTCTAAGACGGTCTTCTCTAGATTATCATGACGTTTAATATGTCCAAAATATTTACGTTTTCTCTATTTAATCTTCCTTACTAGCCAACCTTCTTCAATATTAAGTTCTTGTAGTATGGATATATTTATTCTTTTTCGTGTCTATGATATTTGAAGAACTCTTCTGTAGCATTTACATTCAAAGGCATTTATTTATGTGTTTCTTAGCTGTTTTGTAAGTGTCCAGGTCTCACAAGCATATGGCGTAGATTCAACATAAAACGTGGTACAGAAAACTTTACTTACATTATCAAGACAATGACAACAACGATACATAATAGCAACAATAATTATATAGCTTTAAAAACAACAACTGTATAATACCAACATCCATTACAACAACAACCATTATATACAAACAACAGTTATATAGCAGTGACAACAACAATTATATAGCAATAGCAATTATATAACAGAAGTAACAGCCTGGTTGGCTGAGTGGTTAGGCGCTCTGTTTACTAATCCGATGGTACCGGGTTCAGTCCCAAAAGTGAGATTTTTTCTGGTACACACCAAAAAGGCCTCAGAGTTGACCCAGCCTCTAAAAATGGGTACCAGAGAACCCTGGGAAGGTACGAGGGTCATACCGAAAGTCATGAGCAAACATTTTTAAAAATCAGAATTTATAGATAGAGAAAATATAAATGTATCACCTTAAACCGCATCCTTTGCACTTCATGCAGAGGTCACATGACGTCACCATCATGCGTCACGCGACCACGCGGAGCATAAACAAAATGGCAGGTGCTGAAGTTTAGTTTCGTCAACGTGCTGTTATTAAGTTCCTCGTTAAAGAGGAAATCCACGCTGCTGAAATTCACCAAAGACTTCACCTTGCTTATGGAGATGTGTGTATGGGTGCTAGCAGTGTTAGGAGGTGGGTGAAACATTTCAAAGATGGAAACACGAGCATCCAAGATATGCCTCACAGCGGTCGCCCTCGGACTGCCTCCACTGAAGGCAGCGTGGAAAGGGTTGACGCCATAATTAAACAAGACAGACGTGTCACAGTATCTAAAATCTCTGTAAATCTTGGAATAGGACCCAATGCAGTACAGAAAATAATTGAAACCCTAGGCTATAGAAAAGTTTGTGCCCGCTGGATCTCACAGGAGAGAACGTCCAGAAAACAGTGCGTCTGTGCCTTTGGTCAGCTGGAACGGAGTTCTACCGGAAGGATATTTTCAAACTTGCAGAGCGATGGGAAAAATGTGTGCAGAGAAATGGAGATTATGTTGAAAAGTGAAGAAAATGATACAGTTAAGGTGATACATTTATATTTTCTCTATCTATAAATTCTGATTTTAAAAAAATTGCTCACGACTTTCGGTATGACCCTCGTAACTGCGGCCAGGCGTGATACTGGTGGCATCAGACTTTCCTGTGCCGAAGGTCATGGAAAATACGGGCCTAACACCTCTCCTTGGTAACAGACCATGTCACAGTCAACAGCTTCACATCCTCCCAGCCCTCCTTGGTAACAGACTATGTCACAGTCAACAGCCTCACATCCTCCCAGCCCTCCTTGGTAACAGACCATGTCACAGTCAACAGCCTCACATCCCCCAGCCCTCCTTGGTAACAGACCATGTCACAGTCAACAGCTTCACATCCTCCCAGCCCTCCTTGGTAACAGACTATGTCACAGTCAACAGCCTCACATCCTCCCAGCCCTCCTTGGTAACAGACCATGTCACAGTCAACAGCCTCACATCCCCCAGCCCTCCTTGGTAACAGACCATGTCACAGTCAACAGCCTCACATCCCCCAGCCCTCCTTGGTAACACACAGTCAACAGCCTCACATCCCCCAGCCCTCCTTGGTAACACACAGTCAACAGCCTCACATCCCCCCAGCCCTCCTTGGTAACACACAGTCAACAGCCTCACATCCTCCCAGAGAGTAACAAGTCATGTCACAGTCAATAGCCTGGCCAACAAGGTGAAAATCTGGTCTTCCTGGATGTGGAGCCTACTGGCAGCCTGATACTGCAGCAGCTTGAAGAGTGCAGTTGTAAGATAGGCTGGGACATGAGGAGAATCGCCATGGTCAACCATCATCACCGTTTGACGTCATCAAATTGTGGGCATAAGAGATATAAGCTTGGTCAGGTAGCGTTCAGAGTAACCAACGAAAATTACAGCAACACCATCAGCAGCCACGAAAATTACAGCAACACCATCAGCAGCCACGAAAATTACAGCAACACCATCAGCAGCCATGAAAATTACAGCAACATCATCAGCAGCCACAAAAATTACAGCATCATCATCAGCAACCACAACAACATGTATTGCTCTGGCGTTACGGTTCAACTTTTTCAAAGAGTGTTATGAAGTCCGTCCGTGCATCTATCAACCAACCTACTTAGCAACTCTCTATCCGTCTCCCCCGTTTTCAGTCTGTATATTTACTCTGTAGACCTTGTTCCTGTTCTATGGCGCTTTAGAACTTTAGAAATATTTCTGTCTAATCAGAAATGACGTTATGGAGACGTCTATAAAACCAAGGCTCATATAACATTTCATTAGGTCCAGGTGGTACTTCTGACAAGATCCCTCCCTCTTTCTCTCTTGCTCCGTCAGTGCTCAAGACACACGGGGCCGCTGGTAGCAAGAGATTTCCATTTTCGTCGGTTCTTCGCTATTTTCTTGGTTGTCTCCCATGTCAGTCCTTTGTTTACCAGCATTTTCTCTGCTCTAGGTCTCCATGTCTTTTTTTTTTTTTTGTTTTTGTTCGTCTACTGCTTCTTTCTTTTGCTCTGCGAGGTCCACATCAAAACTGTACACGGTAAAGATTCGTCTGTCATTCTCATAATGTGACCAATCCATTGCCACCTTCTTCTTTCAGTCACTGCCGACAATGGTGTTATGTCTGACAACGTGTTGCTGTTAGTCCATCAAGACCAGCTGGTACAGAGTTCCCTTCCGTCATGAAATCTTCCGAGATGCAACATCTTAGATTCTCTTCGGAATGTCCGGAAACCATAAGTAGCAAACTCCTGATCCCAGACTGTTTTCTGTATTCCAGGATAGCTTGCTAAGAACTACAACTTCGCATTTGAAATTCTATCCTGAAACAACAGTTTGTAGCTTGCTGAAGCGGCCATGTAGAAACTATTTCGTCCACCCATTTTCTGTTGGCCTTCTGATGCTTACGTTTGTAATGGAGTAAATTCAAGAAATCCGTCTGTCGTTTGCTCATTGTTTATGCATCCTCTTTTTACCGCATTTTTTAAAAAAAGATTATGAAGATATGATTACATTTTCTATTCCCTTATAGAGTCACCGAGTTTTAAGAACAGGATACTCTCTCATAAAATCTTATCTAACGCGGATGAATAAATCCACTGTTTATTGAATCCATTTTCAAACTATCCTGTCCCCCCTGCCTGACCGCCAAAAAATGGACTGCTCTGAAAGAAACTATAAAATGCAGCTGTTTTCTTGTACAAACCATCACAGACTCATCACCGAATCTGGTAAGTCATTATGTAACTTTTGTGTGCCAGTCATTGGTGTTTTCTGTTAACTGTTTGTCTGTTTGTTATTTCTGTATTCTAGAACCGATTAGTTGCTTTTGATCTGTTTCGTGTATTAACAAGAGAAGGAGCTAAGCCTAATATTATTCTCAGTATGGCGAATTACATTTGTAATAAATAATTACCATTCCTGAATACAGCATTTGTAACATCTCTAAATGTTGGATGTTAAACTGTTACTCACTCGCAAACATTTCTTTTTGTCGATCCCGGCCGACATGTAGAAGCTTATTTTGATTCTGCTCACTATTTTGGTCATCGTACCGTGTCTCTGAACTTAAGTCCTCGCTTGACGCCATTTACTGTCTACACGCCTCTAAATGCATGATTGCTGGATAATTATTATGTCTAACTTTTGGCACGAAGTGTATACTTTCATTTAATCTATGCCACCTTGTTATGAACAACCGACTTGTATCCCAGAGATGTACATACTGTTTCTTATCTTACCCAGCTAACAACAACAACAACAACAGCAACAACAACCTCAGTGTTTGTAAGAGCAGGACAGTGAACAAACTGAAGAAAAAGAAACTGGGGGTAACAGGGATGTGGTTGTAGGGGAAAGATGTAAAAATATGCTATACATCAGTAGTTCTAAACCTAGGACACATTGACTCCATACATCAATGGTTCTAAAACCTAGGATACATGGACTCCCCTTTGGTATCCACGAAAGGATTCGCTCAATTTAAAAAAAAAAGAATTATCTTGGTTTTGTTTATTGCTTTATTTTTAACGAGGGGTCCACAGCTGTCCGCAGGCCACAAAAGGGGCCCACAGTTATTCTGAGGCCGCAAAGGGAGCCCACGATTATTCTTAAGCCACAAAGGGGCCCACAGTTATTCTGAGGCCACAAAGGGGGCCCACGTTATTCTGAGGCCACGAAAGGGGCCCACGGTTATTATGAGGCCAAAAAAGAAGTCCACGGCAAAAGAAAAAAAAAACAAAAAAACACTGCCCTGGATAAAGAAACTCTGGGAGAAGTTTCATAACAGGAGAATATCATGGGAAGACAGAAACTGTAGAATATGATAATCTGGAGATTATCATAGGAAGACAGGAACTGTAGAATATGATAATCTGGAGATTATCATAGGAAGACAGGAACTGTAGAATATGATAATCTGGAGATTATCATAGGAAGACAGGAACTGTAGAATATGATAATCTGGGGAATATCATAGGAACACAGAAACTGTAGAATATGATAATCTGGAGAATATCATAGGAAGACAGAAACATATGATAGTCACTGGAAAACTCGTTGGAAAAAGAGGGATAGAGAGAAAAATGGTAAAGGCGTCTTAACAAAGTGGTACGGGAAAAAACTTAGGCTAACGATTTGATTAGAAATATCAAATACTGCAGGACTTGTAGAACCATGATCTCTAACCTCAGTTGGAGCTGCAGTTAATATGTTAAATGAATATCGTAGGGGAAGTTCAAGAAACTTCTATCACTCATCCAGCCTCTCTCTCTCTCGTTCTCTCTCTCGTTCTCTTTTCTCTCTCTCTCTCTGTCTGTCCGTCTGTCTGTCTGTCTGTCTGTCTGTGTATGTGTCTGTCTGTCTCCCCCCCCCCCCGTCCCCGGCGCCATCATGTTACCTTTGCACATATGTTTGAACCGAAGTTTTGGACGGCTAGTTTTCTTATGCCGCCTGCTAGTTGTCTGTGTAGGAACTACGGATTACTCCCATCTTACATTTCATGACAAGGACCGGACGAGCGTAACAGACCACGAAAGCTCTCGCATTTTGAAGGTCACATGATTTATTGTAATTTTTCACTTAATCTCAGCCACTGAATGATCTAACAGTAAATGGGTCATGGGTAATAGCTTTGATCTTTCCCTGGCAATTCTGACCAACATTAAAGCACTTAACAGGTGGCAGCTGCGTACTGAAGGACCTTGACTCACATCCCGAATAGGTCATACAAACGTTCGGATAACCAGACTGATCCGGTACACGGTTGGCAGCAGGTTTCTCAAAACGTGGGAAACTTAGGAAATCAATATAGCATTTCAGTGCATCTCAATTGCTCCGAAACTAGTGCAGACAAGTGAAAGTGGGGTGCAGGCAGACATTTTCACGCCAAGTAAGAGACAATGACGTCTCGTGGTCCAGTTGATAATGCCATGTTACGTCTTGGCTGGGAGGTTGTATGTCTTCTCGAAACCAGAGGTTCAAGTCTATTCTGTTTTTTTTTTTCCTTTCCCTCGCGTCTAGGCAACCATGCTATCGTTGTTTCAACAATTTGCTGTGTAAAATGAAGGAAGGAGAAAACAAAATACAACAAATATTGTGATGCATGGAAATTGTAAGGGGAGATCAAAGCGGAATGTAAAATATAAACCCAATGTGGGGGGGGGGGGGATGAATACGCGTATGTTTTGATGCTGTAACATTATAAATGAGCGGGTACATCGTCCTGACTGTGCCTGTTAGAGCATGTAGTCTCAGAGTAATAGACTCTGCCCGTCCATGTTTATTTACGTTAAACTGAAGAAAACGCCCGCGAAGACTGCATAAGGTGTGAGCCAAGCACTACAGGACGTGATGTTTCTCCGGCTTACAAAATACTGGGACAAAGTCACCCAAATCAGTGATCTTCAGACTATAGACGTGATGTTTCTCCGGCTTACAAAATACTGGGGCAAAGTCACTCAAATCAGTGATCTTCAAACTATGCAGTAAAGCGCCTGATGGTATTCGAATGTAATAACTTTTATCTTTTAACTTGGGGGAAGGGGCGAGGGCGCTGTCCGGTTTGTCAGTCAGTAACCCAGTGACCCATATCTGACGTGCTAGCCTCTGGGTTGGCAAACCATAGCACACTAAAGATCCCACCCCATTTGCATGCTGGTACTCGCAGTAACATGCCTAGCCCCATAGTGGTGGAGCTGTTAAAGAAGTACTGCACGCCCCCTGCTTTTGTGGGTCCACTGAGGGACTGACAAAGGGAAAAAACCGATATAACCCGCTCCGAATCCGAACGATGATGTGTTTCAAACACCTTCGCCACACTGGCTCGCAGTTCTCGGGAGACTGAAGTAGTTTCTGGGGAAATGAGAACACAGGTAACACAAAGTTCCGGGTGCTAGAAGGGAGATCAAATGTCCGGGTTCATCAAAAGCACCGTTCACGTAACCGAACTTTCGACCAAGTGCGATATGATCTCCTGGGATTGGTGCCCGAATTTAGTTTTATGTTCCCCAGAAGATCGATACTTTTGAAAATCGCTGATCTTACACACCTTGGAATAACATTAGATCTTCCATCCACGCACTTTTATGCGAACCCAGGATGTTTGTGGGGTCGCTCATACTTTTACAGTACAGGTAGCTGCGTTTTCCAGGTTTTTGGAGGTTTGCCCGCCTTTTCGTGTTCTCCCGCAGCCAAACTTCCAGCCACGTGTAATAAATCTTCAGTGATGGCTTTTTTTTTTTTTTTTTGTTTCTTTTTCAAATTCGGACGAGACTGAACCTTACAACTGATTCATTTGTTGTTACTACTACCGGTTATACCAATCAAACACTGGCATAATTCATCATGAAAGAAGGGGCTCTGCTAAATGATGCTCAAAAAGCTCCACTTACAGCTGTCTTGAGGGCCCACATTCTTGATGAAAGTGTGAAACTCCCCCCCCCCCCCCCCCGTTTTTTTTTCCTTTCTCACCATTCAAGTGATGGATGTTTTGTTTGTTCACAGAGATTCACGCCTGTGGACAAAAATCAAGCTATTCCTGTCAAGCTAGAGCAAACAGCTTTCAAACCCTCGCACTGAAAATGGCCGAACTCATGAAATTACTCGAATCAAATGGTGCTTTCAAATCTGAACTGATGCAGGTAAGTAATCTGCACAGGTGTAGTTGCAATCTTTCTTTGTTACCTGAATATAAAGGTACAGAGTGATGTACTCGAAACTGGCTCCAGCCACAATATTTTAACACTATAGTTTTATTTGGTAATGATGTAATGTACGTTAGATTTGAATGTGGTTTATTAGAAGAATGTTGTGAATCCCCTGGACAGCAAAAATAACTAATGAAGAATGTATGAGAAGAGCTGGAGAGACAAAAAAAACCTTGTCAAAAAGATAAGAGAGAGACAATGTATTTTCTTAGGACATGCAATGAGAAGAGGGGGCATTGAAAATATTATAACAACATGAAAAATAGAAGGAAGAAGATCAAGAGGAAGACCAAGAGAAATGATACTGGACAGTCTGACGAGATGGTGTGAGAGGAGATCACCAGCTGAGCTGATGGCCTGCATGAAGGATCGGGTACTCTGGAGAAGCATAATAGCCAACGCCAGTCAGCATGGCACCTGATGATGATGATGACAGTAGATTTACAATTGGTGTTCTAAATATACAGTGTAAATTGGTGTTCTAAATATACAGTATCTGTAACTTTAAAAAGGCTAACAACTGGATGTCTTGCTTTATTTTGTTCATGAACTAGCATGACGGAACATGTGTGAACATGCTTTTCCCACAATAAACACGTTATTCAAATGAATATGGCTGGCCCATGCACAGACAGACTGACACAGAGCTGCAGGAAAACAGTGAACTTAATTCGTATGTTCATGCATGACAAGGTCAAATAGTGTCCAGTGCAGAAATACAAAAGAGTACCTAAAAACTATATTTTGTGTATGGGGGTCCATTTTATGGTTGCCAGCCTGTAGGTAAGGCCCTTGCCTCATACATAGTGGAAGGTGGTCTGATCCCACCAAATGGTACCCAAGTTAACTCAGCTGCGAAAATTGGTACCTGGCTCCTTCTGGTGCTGGAGAAGGAAGGATGCCATATGCAATACTAATCATATCATAGTCTGTGTGCAGCCAAGCAAGCCACAGGGCCTAATACTATAGTCTATGTGCAGCCAAGCAAGGCAAAGGCCCTAATACTACAGTCTGTGTGCAGCCAAGCAAGGCAAAGGCCCTAATACTATATTCATTATACACCTCAGTGAAAGTGATCAGTTGCTGCTTACTTCTGATGAACAAAAGTTCAGAGTAGCAGAGATGTAAGAAGATGGGTCAGCATAGTCTAGGAAAGTAATGAGAAATGTCTCCAGCATGGTAGTCTGCTAAACTTAATACAGGTCTACTAAACTTATGACAGACAGGTCTGCTAAACTTATGACATACAGGTTTGCTAAAATTATGACATACAGGTCTGCTAAAGTTATGACATACAGTTAGAATCTAACTATTCTTAACACTGCCTACTTCTTTACAAAAACAAATCTGGAATCAGTTGCTTGGATGAAAAGCTGAAAATAAACTTTGTGAAAAATGGCAAAATGAAAGTTAACTCAAAATTGTAGCAATGCTAATTCTAGGATCACAATCTTCACCAGAACCTGATGTCTTCAGCACTTGCAGTATCATCTGCACAGCCAGTGCAGCATCCATCTTCTGCCTTCTCAAGTCTTCAAGGAAGTTCTGCTGATCCCAACTTGAATGTTTGTGACAACAAAGCCTTCATTGATGCCGGGGAGAATGGAAACACAAGTCAGTATTACATATTTGGAATAAAATTTATATTTTTATAACTTACGGCTTTAAAAAAAATAACTACAGTTATTTAGTTGTGTTTCACATTTGGAAGTTAAACAGTTTTAAAGAATAATTGCTAACATATCATTTCTTGATAAAACATGGTAAAATTATAAAAAAAATGTTTGTGTCTTATGGCTGTTATTTGACAGAATAAGAATTAATGAAATATTTATGTCATAGTTCTACAGCTAGAGAGGTAGAAATGGGTTCCTAACTCTTGTAGTAGGGAACAAAGGCAGAGAAGCTAATAGTAGATACTTAATTTTCAGAAACAGATCCTTTAAAAAGCTGTGACACTGAATGGGTTCCAAGTAGTTGATAGAACTGTAGAGAAGTTCATCCTCTTCCATGCAGGCATGGTGTCATTTCATGAGATTTGTATTGACATGAGCTTATTACGAGCTTAATGCATTGACATCCTTGTGTATGGTGTAATTCTTGCGCACCTCACATATAATAGAAGTTTCCCCAGCGCTGTGTCACATTCCTGTCTGTCCTATTTGAGCTGATTGAACCATGAAGTAAATCATTATCATCATCACTGGGTGCAGTGACAATGTGAAGTACCTGTTCTTCTCTACAGATCTAAACCTTAGATACTTTTATTAAGTCCATATGAGATTGTCCCTCATGCCATATTGTCTGACTGTTCATTGTCCTCTCTCTTGATATTCCTGTCCCCCCCCCTATTTATTACATGCAAATCTCACGTTTGACAATAAGCATGTTTAAACATGATTTTATTTTAACTCTAACATTTTTTTTCCCCTAGAATTTACCTGTTGTCTCTTTGTTTATCTAGTCTTTGCATCCAGTAGCCAGTTTGCCAATGAGAACTCACTACACTCAAGAATTATGCCCCTTGACAATATGAATGCCAACGCACCATCCAGACTTGGTGAGCTGAACAAAAACAATTCTTGCTCAAATGCGAACAACACAAATGCCAATGTCAATATTGGAGTCACTTCAGATGCCCTAGGAAATTTGAATCTAAATGGAAATTCTGGATCAATACGACAAGGGGTGAGTAATCTGCATAGGTCTCTCCTGAGTGTTTTAATAAGCCTGACTGCTGTGATGAATGCCAAGGAAAGAAATAACAAATAGCTCATGTTTGTATCTAATTGTCATATATGGTTTAATGTAACATAATTCTTATGTTTGAAGACCCAATTCTTATGTTTGAAGACCCAATTCTTATGTTTGAAGACCCAGTTATGACTGAGCTTCAGCAATCAAAAATTGATTGCACCAGCCATTATAGAAGTTGCCGAGCAAATTTGCTCTCAACAACTTCTGCAAAGAGCTGATATCTGCCTGCTTAAAGGTCATCTTCAAAGAGCCATTTTATTTCTCTTCCTTTTCTTTAGTTTTCTAAGCCCGGATAACTCTTCTAACTCTTCAGCTTTCAGAAACAATAAAATACTTTCCTATTTTTTTTTCTGTAATCTTTCAGTAATTATCTACCAGCATGTAATTCTGTTTGCTGATCATACTGGATGTATATCTCAATGACTGACTGAGCACTCAAAATCTACTGAAAGCGGTGGAGATGTGGTTCCTAAAAAGAATGATGAGAATACCATGGACAGCCAAGAAAACAAATGAAGAGGTTCTACGTGAGGTTGGGCAAAAGAGAGAAATTATGGCAAAATTCAGAACATGACAATTCAGATTTGTAGGACATATTTTGAGAAGAGACAAACTGGAACACTTAGTGACAGTGGGAAAATTGGAGGGGAAAAGGTACAGAGGAAGATACAGAAACAAGATACTTGATGGGCTACATTACTGACACAGACCACGCTCCAATACACATGTTGTAGAAAGAGCAAAGGATAGATGGTTGTGGAAATCAGTGATGGCCAATGCCTGGCTGCCATGGATGTGAGGGAGAGAGAGAGAGACCATAATAGTTTTGTATGACGTTCAATAACTTTTATTTTTATGATTCAGTAATAAATAATTATGGGCTATTTATTAATTCAGACAAACACAGTCCAAGCCCGAGCAGAGCCAGCTGGAGCAAGACCTACCGTTCCAGACACAAATGCAAACAATGTTGTTGATGTTGCTCACATTCTTTCAGAGGTAAGTTTTGTTTACGTGTTGACTGATATGCTTTTTGTCACAGAAGAATCCGTACAAATTAGTTTTCCTTTAGAGCACAAGAAATGACTGTAATGTATAATAAAAGAATCTCTGCATTGTTTTTAATCTCTCAACTGTTAAAAAAGGCAATCTATGGCCTGGCAGTAGTGGTAGTGGTGGTAGTAGTAGTAGTAGTAGTAGTAGTAGTAGTAGTAGTAGTGACAGGACTTCTGAGAGAAATTTGTAAGCCGGTGCAAACCCCCCCCCCCCTTTCTTGGCCCCAGGGCAGTGCAGCAGCTGGACCTCTCTTTTGTAAGGCAGAAGTAGTAATAACTGTAGTAGCAGCAGTATTATTTATAGCAGGGAGGAAAAAACATATTCTATAATGACAGGAGTAGCACTAGCAGCATCAGAGCAGTAAATAATCCAATACTAAACTGTTTTTGTAGCACTAACAGCATCAGAGCAGTAAATAATCCAATAATAAACTGTTTTGGAAAGAGTAACACTGAAAGAGCTATTTCATAAATTGTGGAACATGAGATCTCATTAAGTTTTTGTTCCATTAGGTCCAAGAAAAGCCAGCAGAATCAAGGCAGCTGCTGATTACTCAAGTGACAGATGCCATAGTTGATGCTCACTTGAACACAACGATAAACACCTATGCTAATGTTGCTGCAGCCAATGAGAGAATACAGAAAGAAGCCAGTGAACTGGTGAGTTTTCAGGACAGATTTCTTTAAGTTTCCTCATTGTCATTAGCATCGCTTCACTTGGCCAGTACCATCATTATGTCATTTCACTGGTTCTCCAAATCCTGACCTTCCAGCTTATGGTCATCTTAATCCTAAGTTATAATTACTTTCTATTATTCTGTTCTCTTTTGTTGTCATGTTGTCTTTGCTTTTCTGTCTTTTGGTTTGTATAACTGATCCTTGTATTCTTCTGAATTATGTAACTTTACTTCTTAGGATTGTATTTGATGATATTTGTAAAAATAACTACATATACATATTTTATTCCATCTTGTTCTTGATAGGTATCATGTGAATTTATCAATCTTATAAGTTATCAATATATTTTTAATACAATAGCAAATTTTAATTTTTAAAAAAATGCAGAATTTAAACTTATGTATATGTTAAATATTTTTCCTTTGTGCCCAAGTGGCTGTACAAATTTTGGGTGTTTCATGGGGACATTGCTTTTTTTTCTATTATCAGCCTGACAATGCTTCAGTTTCAACAAATGGTTCCAATTTATGGCAACTTTTCATGGCTGCAATGGTCCCTGAAATTACAAAAGTTGTCAAATTCTCAACGAAATTGCCTGGCTTTGCTGAAGTGGAACAAAGTGACAAGATCCAGCTAATCAAGCAGGGCTGCTTTGAGGTGATGGTGACCCGGTTCTGCATGCTGGTGGATCATGTCAGGGAAGAGATGCTTGACCCGACCTTGAAGATGAAAGCACCAAGGTAGTTTGATGATTTTCTTGTAATTAAATGATGTTTACCATTTTTTTTTATACTTCTTTAAGTTTTCTTTCTTTTAAAAACAAGAGTCAACAGTATTGAAAAAACAGAAATATTAGCTTTTACTTGTAACTTTAGTAATGCTGTAGTGTACAAAGATGACTTTATAGTTAGCACAGTTATTGGAGTCAGTGAGCAAAAGTTGGGTCATTACCTTATCATTCCATCCCATCATGCTCCAGGATGCAGGCTATTTGATTACTTCATCTTGCCTAATGGGGTGGGGAAAAACAGGTTTGATAAGATTATGGAGTTTACTGAGATATCAGTTTCCTTGGGTTTACTCTAAGGATTCAAATAAGTCATTATAACCATTCCACATTACTGAAATAATCCCTCCATCCTTCATGACTTTCAGCCAGTCACATCGAGCCACAGCTTATGTACCTCTGTGTTATTGTTGTCTCCATTCCTGAAATACTCCTCTGATTCTGTAGCCATGCTTCAAGATATACACACCAGTATCAGCAACAGAAAACCCAAAGTTTATAGTTAAAGAAGGATCCTAGAGCAAAATGAAAGTAGAAATGCTTTTTTTTTTTTCAAAATGTTCTTATCAGTGACCTATCATTTTAAATAGTCAGCTCATAACACATCCAGTAATGACATTTTAAAACAATCTTTCAGACATATGGTACAGGAAATGCCAATGGGTCCATTTTTGGACAAGTTCTTTGATGTCGCCAAGCAGTTCAACCCACTTCGTCTCACTGATGAAGAAATTGGTCTGTTCACCGCAGTTCTAATGTTCTGCCCAGGTAATTGGTCTTATCCAGATAGAGATACTGAATTAACTGATTTAAGAATGTTTGCTTAACCTATGAATGTTATATTTGTTTTTAAATTGTAAAAAAAAATTGCATGATTTGTGGAAAATTGTACAAAATTCGTAATCACTGTTTCCTCCATTTTCATTGGTTAACTTTAAATAGTCTGCTTATAGACCTTTTGATTTAAAAATAATATAAAGAGATGAACTTGTATTTCCATATATTTGTTAAAGGTTATTGTAATTATTAAAGTTAAAGTGAATTTTGAGTGATAAAATTGTTACCTCTTGAATCCTCAGACACAAAAGGCTTGAACAACCAGGCCGCTGTTAGCATCCTACAGAAGCTTCTCTTCCAAGCTCTCTATCAGCTCTTGAAAAAAAATCACAGTGGTAAGATTTGTTTCAGAAAAACTTGCAGTAGATTAAGAACTTTTTCAGTATCAGGTTTATTAGACTATGACCTTTATTTATTTTTGAGATCAAAGATGGAAATTAATATCAAGACCAAACACAGTGGTGTTTCTGATATTTCTCTCTCTCTCTCTCTCACTATCTCTTTCTCATTGTCTGTCTCTCTCTCCCTCCTCTTTAGTAGCCTAAGCCTGTGAGGCTTGTTGCTGCATATATAATTAGGGAGCATGTTTCTGATGAAAAAAAAAATGAACATAAAAATTAGTTACTGATCAAAATTTCCTTGGGATTTCACTGCTGAAAGGTAGTCCAAAAGAGTTTCAGAGAATTTTTTTCATGATTTAAAACACTAGTTTTCCAGTACATGAATTGAAATAAAAGTTATTTTATAAAGATTCACAGTTTTAGTGCCATCTAAACACATTTGTAAAAAGTTAGGCCAGTTGCAAAATCCGATTTAAGTGCAATTTCATTTCCTGTCCGTGATCTATTTACGTGATTTTTTTTTAACCTCTCCCCCTTTCATCTCACTATGTCAAGTTTGTAAAACATAATTTACATGCAACTGCCCAGAAAAACGTTTTAAAAAAAGTTTATAATATTAAAAATGAAATTCATTTCTGAGCCACTTAAGAAATAAAACCTGGACACTGATTAAAGTAAAAACTAAAAATACTTTTTATCAATTTATATCCTGAGTTTTTGTTGTCATGTCGCAGTTAACAAATGAGAGATTAGCTGAAAATATGTTCCAAATTCATTGGATGGACTTTTTTTTGCTTTTTTTCAGATGCTGATACTGTGCTGACAGCATTAGTCAACATGGTACCTACGTTTCACAAAATAAATGAGGACCATTTGATGTTCATAAAAATGATCAAGATGAAGTCGCCCGCTGATTATGAAAAGAAATTCCCTCCCCTACACAAGGAGCTGTTTGACTCTCCTTGCTAATTAAATTGACAGTTTTAATATTTATGGTTGTGTGGTATGTGTGTAGTACGTCTGCATATGCCTCATGGTAGGAGGTGCATGGATTTACATGGGAAGTTTTATATTTATATCTGGTTATATGTTTTAAAATTCCAAATGTCTGTTGAAACCGACAATGAAGAATGATCTTTTAATGTTGCTTGTTTCTTTGAAAAAGATAGAAACAAGATGGTGCTATAGAAACATAACTGTTGCTCCCATGTACCATATTTCACAAAAGTGTAACATTCTCACATGTGTAGAAATCATCAAGACATTTTGCACTGTTCTATCAATAATAATATCTTTAAATATCTACCATGCCATTTTTTTTTTTTTTCATCAGCTATTAACTGTGTCTAGTGCCAGTGGGACTTTTATTTCATTATTGTCCCATTCTGTCAGACATCTGTAACATGTACTTATAATTATCCCATTTTTGAGACTACAAATTTTATCTCACTTTGAGGAGATTACAAAAGCATGCCACCAAAAAGAGTCCATGAAAAATAATCCACCAGCCTGTGAAATATAGCTTTTGGTCAGTAGGTAGTAGTCTTAACACTGAACTACCCATTCATTTTTCTGTATGACCATTCTTCTTCTTCGTTCAGAGTTATTGGTCACATCAGATCCAGATCCCTGTTGACATGACAAAGCCCGCAGACCTCTCCAGATCCTGATAGGAGCCCCAAAGCTTTTGCCCCAAGCTTGAGAACATGTTAAGAATGTGTGACCATTGATTTAACAATAATAATAATAATAATGGCTATTTTCAACGTATAAAATGACTTTGAAGTAGATGAAAGTTGGCTACTTGTTGAAAGTTGTTGTGCATCTACTATTTCTGAGCAACTTTTCTCATGACTGCTTCATCTATATTTGATTGACATAACTAGTCACAGTTCACTGATTAGAATTTCAAAGAAAATTTCATGTATTAATAACAGATTCATCATTTTGATTTCACTGTGTACATATGCTGGCAACATATACGGGTGTTTTGAGTATGATTCATCATCATCATAATCATCATTATGACAGTGATAATATTGTAAACAAACAAAAAATTCCCTTTTCCGTGCCATCATCATTCATCATTCATTTGCATGTCCCTTGTGGAACTTTGCCTCCCAAACAGCACTCCTGTAGGCCTCTCGGTTGTGAGCAAGATGGCCTGCTGTTGCTGCATCCATTTGCAGATCGTCAACGATGTCTTGCAGCCATCTTCGTTTTGGTCTTCCTCTCTTTCTTTTTCCCATTATGTATCCTTCCAATACGGTCTTCTCTAAATTATCATGATGTTTAATGTGTCCAAAATATTTAAGTTTTCTCTCTTTAATCCTCTTTACTAGCCAGCCTTCTTCAATATTAAGCTCTTGCAGTATAGATATATTTGTTATTTTTTGTGTCCACGATATTTGGAGAACTCTTCTGTAGCATTTCCATGCCATTAAGGTATATTGGGGATATGGTGTTAGCCCCATATTTTTTATGACCTTTGGCACATGAAAGTGTGTGTGGTCAGTATCATGCCTCCCCATATTTCTCTGGTACCCATTTTCAGAGGCTGGGTGGACCCTTGGACCTTTTTTATTGTAATATTGTGTGTTTTTAAAAATGTAGTCACTGCTGTTACCTGCTCATACATATAAGCAGAAGAAGGATATAACAAATGTTAGCTTGAGATTATATTAAGGATAAATTCTGATGCACAAATACTCATTTTCCACTGACAAAGTGATTTGACTCCATTTTTTTTGGTATTTGTTACCAGAACTGACTCAGTAATTATCTCCTACATTTATGTTATAACAGTTCATGTTTAGCTATTATTTAGACTACTTTTCTACATATCAGGTGTTAGTTAAGAGACTGCAGTTATACATGACTCAATTATTGCTTGCTGGACAAGTTAAATTAATTTTTTGGGTTGAGTAATATAACAAGGTTTTAAAGAACTGACTCGGTTTCTATTTTCCTGCGTAGTTATTTAGCATCTTTGTTCCATCTTTTTATTTTTTTTATTTTTTGTTGGGCATTCCTAGCTTTGGGATAGTTATTTATGACTGAGAGTCTCTTCTCTTTCTTTGGTCATTCTTGGACATAGACTTGTATACTTCTGAAGTAAATAGTGGTCAGCGGGAGTTTTTGTACATCCCCAGTCAGCTCTTGCTCAGCTGGTGTAGATGTCGGCCACATCTGTTTTCTCTGTTCCTTGTACGACTGATTACTCTTGCAGAATGTGTTCTCTGGTCATCTTGCTGGTGCCACAAGCTGGCATGTCAACTGGGCAGATCCTGAATTTGTTGAATAGATGATACTTCAGTCTTCTATAACTTGACAGGACATAGTTATTTTTTTCTTTAAAAACAAAGTTTTATGATGAATTCTATAACTTGACAAGACATAGTAGTGTTACTTTAAAGACAGAGTTTATATGACTTCTATAACTTGACAAGACATAGTAGTGTTACATTAAAGACAAAGTTTATGATGACTTCTATAACTTGACAAGACATAGTAGTGTTACATTAAAGACAAAGTTTATGATGACTTCTATAACTTGACAAGACATAGTAGTGTTACATTAAAGACAAAGTTTATGATGACTTCTATAACTTGACAAGACATGGTAGTGTTACATTAAAGACAAAGTTTACGATGACTTCTATAACTTGACAAGACATAGTAGTGTTACATTAAAGACAAAGTTTATATGACTTCTATAACTTGACAAGACATAGCATGTTACTTTAAAGACAAAGTTTATATGAGAATGAGGATAGTGTTGACCGTGACTGTGCAAGAGGAACAATCTTTTCTAAAGCATTTATGTTCCGTTAAGTCAATGCAGGAAGATAGCTCCACATTTAATACATTTTTGCTCATTTATAAATTAAGAAAAACAAGGAAAACTCCACACTGGTCACATTTTTTATATGTCCTTCATCTGATAAAAGTGGATAATTTCATAATAAAAAAATATTTATGTCTGTTTTTATACTGATGAAGGTAGATAACTCTATGCTCAAGACATTGTGCAATATTTATATTAGAACATCATATAGTTTTTATTGTTGACACTGTAATTATGATGTACTTGCCAGCCATGTTTCTGAAGATAGTAAATGGAGAATTTGAGTTGAATGTGATGATTGAAGATGAATGGGTTGATTCAGACGAGAGTGACTTGGATTAATATTTTGTTCATTTGTACATTTTTTTTATACGCAAAAAGTGTTTCATTTTCACAATTTTGATGTTAAAAAGTGATGCTGCTATAAGAAATTCAAAAATAATGTTACTTAATACATCTTGACATTGATTTGATTTAATTCCATCAAATTCTTTTTCTTTTATGTTTTTTTTTAAATTTTATTTTCATTATTTTTTTTCTTTATCTTTGACATAAAATACCTATATCATGAATACACTTTTTATGAATGCTTGGATACTTATGAATTCAATTTCTATTCAGTCATGAATTCATCTGTGTCCTTTGATAGGTACTCTGTGACTTTTTTTTTTCATAAAATCACTATCTGATACTTACCGACTTAAATCTTTCAAAAATAACCATGAATTCACTTCATCTGAATCATTCTGAACTTACTAATCATGTTTCTTTTTACTCATGAATTCACTGCAGTGCATTAAAATTGTTGATATGTCATTTTGTTGAAAACAGTAGTATCTGCTATGAGTCAGAACTTGAACAATAAATAAACCATAACAATGGAAATCATTTGATCTTCCTTGTATTTGTTCATACTTACTGCTGTGAAATGACTGTGTGTGACTGCCGTCTATCTGTGCTCATGATATTGAATGGTCAGTATGTAGAGCAGTGGTTATTAACTTTTTTTTAAGAATGAGGACCACTTTTCTGGCTAGCGGACAGCTCTAGACTCACTTTCCAGTCTGAGAACCGCTGTTGATCCCTCATTGAAAATAACGCATTACGTAGAGCATAGACCATGCTAAGATTTTTTTTAATCAACCCAATCCATTTCATAGTCTGCAGACCACCATCGAAAGTTATGATGTAGACCCCTTGGGAGTCAGTGGACCCCAAGTTAGAGAATCACTGATCTAAATCATGATTTACAATGCATGAAAATAAACAATCCTGACAAACTTTGAAAGTCTTGATTGTTGGAGGAAAGGTGTTGTTTTTAAAGAGGAACCGGAAAATCTTGGTGGACATTTGAGATTGCTGCTTGATCAAAGTGTGACAAATATAAGGATATTTACGACTACTGAAACTAGTTGTATTCATAAACCAGTTGTATTCACAAACTAGTTGTATTTATAAACTAGTTGTATTCATAAACTAGTTGTATTCATAAACCAGTTGTATTCATAAACTAGTTGCAATCATAAACTAGTTGTATTCATGTATCACAAGTCATGTGTTGTGGAAGTGGTGGTGTAATGGTTAGTGCAAGCGCCTGTCAATCTGAAAGTCCTTGGTTAGACTTCGCACTCGGGCAGACCATGTTCAGACCTACCTGTACCGGGGTTCACCAAGTCTAAAAATTAAAATGGCTATCTGGGGGTTCCCTAAAAAAATAAACAAAGGCAGTGAGGGCAGGTGCTGGCATCTCTACCTCTTAC